>OY292318.1:18268304-19468304 GCA_958496155.1 Sisyra nigra | reverse complement strand
AATTCGCTGAATGGTTTCATAAATAATACGCGAGTAGACACATTCGTTATATTCCACATTTAATAATTTGAAATGAATCCTTCCGTATTCTCTAACAACTAACCGTTAAAACTACATCTGCACGTTTCAACCTCATCGCGAACCAACGAAACTAGGATTGCAACATTTACAACGAACTGAAAACTTTAAGTGCGCCACCTCGCATTTATGTATGTGTATATATGGTATGTTATATATTATATACAATAAATCACTTGTGTGCGGTTCAAAACGACGCGACTCGAATCCATAAATATGAGAGCCGAGTGAGAATTATTGCATTAAAATAATTTCGCATTAATTATTATCTTGAAGGACCTAGAGCGACGACAAATTGGTGGCTTCACATCGTCTGGGAACATCAACTTCGAAAACAAACCTTTTCTCACACGCCCTCCTTCAGATGGTTCTTAATCTCGTAAATGCGTCATAAAATAATCGTAAAAGGACGAGAAAGGATTGCTGTTTAGATGAGCTTGATCGCACATGCCTTACAATTACACTTTGCGGACAATTTACTATATCAACAGAACGTTCGTTGTTAATGCAAAGATTTCAAACAAATTTTATGTTCACAATTTCCCTCGTAATTATTATTGTCTGCTTCCAAATCGTAATCGTAACAATATAACTGCCCTATAACTGGCATAACGATTGGTCGAGATTAACGTGAATGTTATGAATATCTATATCTAGATATCCTAGTATGATATAATAATATATAATAGTAGATATAACATCTGTTGGCATATTAGTCACAGCGCAGTTAACCGCAACAGTTTTGAACATAAAAATAACTAAAAACTAGATTTGAAAACCGATACCGATACACATAAATTATTATTCTAAGGATTAGTTCTATAAAATATTAACGACCTGCATTAGATTGAACTGGATTACGAAATAGGTAATAGAAAACTTTAAATGTTCATGTTTCCTTAGCGGAGATTAAATATTTTATTGCATTATACTTCTGAATGTGAAATTCGAAAATTGCAAACTAAAATGAAAATGATTCGTATTTTTCATTATGTTTTATATAGAGTTTTTGTTTGACTTTTTATTTTTGAAGAAGTACTTTTTGAGTTAAGTACCTAATTAAAAATAAAAATCTCTTAAAACGACATAACGTTGTAAAATTAATAAAAATAACCTCTTCTCAAAATAACGTCATACTGTATTGGCTAGTACTGGTACAAGAAGAGTTAACGATTACCAAAGAGACGTTGTATGCTTGATACAAAATTGAATACATAATTTTCATGACAGTATTTCCTCAAGATCTTAGAACTGTTGTGATAATACTAAAAGTTATAACGGGATTTGAGAATTTAAGAACTTTTTTATCAAATTTTTGTATAAAAATTGTATTGATTAAATCTGAACCAACAAAAAAACAAAAACAAAAATATGCATATCAGAAAAAATACATTTGGCATAACGTTTTTGTTTATAGGACTAATATCCCGAAAAATAAAATTCTATCTTGTAAAGAATAGGATATGTTTTACTTCCTACTTGAATTGAATACACACCATGATATAATGTGGAAGTGCTTTAATAACTTGTTTAATGATTCGCGACCTTTTTTTGTCACTATATCCTTTTGTTGCAGTCAAAATTTGGCAGTACTCTAACAATAAGATAAGCTTAAAAAACTTGTACTTACCTACAAAACATTAGGCAAAATAATTTATGATAATTATTTACAAAATAATATATACAAAAAAGGCAACATAATGAAGAACTGCTGTATTAAGGACATGCAAAATAATGTGTTTATTCGTTAAGGTACCCTACTATACTTATTGAATAAAATCATACTTATAGGGCAGTTATTTTCTGCTGTTAAAGTAAGTGTTTGTGGATGGATGAGATTGGATAATAGTGAACTGTATTTTAGGCGTTGGATCAGAAAGTAAATACCCCACAAAATGAAAATAAAATTTTTTGAATTAAATAAATTGAAAATAAATTATATAAAAATTATATGAATGTACGTGCGGATGATGCTGCAGGGAGCTCTCGAATCCGTTGTATCAATGTTGAAAGTAAGAAAGAATTGTATGATGTTGAGCGTATGATTGTCGAATGCACTCTTGAATATGGACTGATTTGAATAGAATCCAACGACCGAATGACCACATGGCCATATGAAACATCATGTTATTTTCCTCGTTTGCTTGTGGATCGATCCAGGTTCGAACCTGTCTTAAATGATACAGGTATCGACCATGGATCGATCAAACATAGAAGTTCAAGTCCTGAACAGTAAGGTTGCAATTTTCTTAAAACTAAGTTGAAGAAAAAAATATCTTCATATTTTCTTGAGTTAGATAATCAAAATTTTAATGAAAAATATCTGGAAAGACAGAAGAAAGTCGCTAGTTATTATCTGGTGAAAGTATAGAATACAATTTGAAATATGTTTTTAAAGTAGTTCATTAAAAAAAGCAAAATAATGATATTATTCGATGAAAATTTATGTCGAATAGAATAAGTTTTACACTTCAAATTGCACGTTTTACAAATCACATTGGACACATTTTACAAATCAAATTGGACACCTTATGGACAACGCAAGCATTCATCATACTCAAAAAGTTCGTGAGTTATTGAACAAAGAAGTCATACACTACTTTCTTACCACCATATTCACCAACGATGAATCGAAGAGGTATTATCAAAAATTAAATTTTCTAGTAGGAAGTTGTTAATGGATTCCACAAACTATTCAAATTTGGAACATGTTATAAATCAGTCTAATTGCCAGTGTTATGAAGTTAGAATATAGCAGCTTAAGTTACTATGTACGTATAATAAACACCTAATGAATATAGTGTCTATTTTGATAAGTAAAATGTTCAATTTTAAGTGCAAAACCTTTACATATCTATACACAGCATACTTTATGCTTATTCAAGCGTGTGTACAAAAGTTTATGTTCTTAAAGTTTAATGTCAAAGGAGTTGAAGCACTTTTTGGTTATGTTTTAACGAAATTTGCTCTAATATTAATTGCTTTAAAAACTCAAAATTTTTAGCAGTCAATGAGTTTTAAAAGTGGAAGCTTAAAAAAGCCTACATTAACAAAAACTCAACACTGACCAACATATTTTATTTTTGCATAAGATGCTTCTGATACATTTACCTTATGTTTATAGTATCGATAAAATTATATAATATTAATACAATAGATTTCTACGAAACCAGCTTTTTAGCTTTCTTAATTATAAAATCAAATTCCCATGGTAAATTCTTCAGTTTATTTATGATAATACGTCACAATGTTAAGATTCAGTTAAAGCAAACCATTTATTTAAATAGCGCTAAAGAAGACTGACAAAGCGACTGAAAGGTGTTTAGGATAAATATTTCATTAGAGTATAGTAAGGCGTCAAGATTCGCGATTAGTTCTTAATATCAATCTCATGTAAGCTTTGTAACTGATGCCAAGTATTGTTATCATAAGTGCTCAAGAAGATCTTTATCCTCAGTGCAAAAATTTTATAAACCAAAAATTAAGTTTTATTGTTTAAATGATGTTTATTTCTTTATAGCATTTTTTTAATAGTAACTTTTTTCTGGGTGTTTATAGTCCCTTAAACATCTATGGTCATATCACGACTGTCTTACACACAGACAATTTTGTAGGTTTTAAATCTTTTTTAATCTTCTATCTAGGAATTCGACGGGGATCGAACACAGTACTACTGACGCATGTAGCGGAGAGTAATTGCTCTAACCGCTGCGCCATGAAGTATAATAGTTTAATAGTAACTTTTATTTCTTACTTATGCACGATAACTCATCTTCAAATAAGAAAGCTAATAAATATTGTTAGTTGTAAATACACTTAATCTGTTGTTTATTTAGGTAAAAGCTTAATTTCGTAAGCTTTATATTTAAAGTAACCATGCAACAGAAAATCTCATAAGCCCACAGTCCATAAGGTCATGTAATCCCATTTCCTAAAATAAGTTTTTCGAGAAACAACTTGTTCGTGGTTTCAAATTAGTCACTTTTCGTAATAGGTGGGTTTTAATTATTTTTGCGATAATTAAATTTTGCAAGAGCGTAAATGCAAATGCTTCCTACAAGTCTTCAAGTAATGTTTCGGGCTTGACTTTGGTTATAAAATTGAGGGATCTTGCCTTCGTAACTTTTGCAGTACTTGTACGACTTCATAAATTTAATGATCCTTCATTTTTCGTGTAAAATCAAACCCGTAGTTTTTCATAATCGATCTTCTGAATTTAAATATCTAGATTCTTAAATAACTTTATATTTAAGAGATATATGAATGTAATACGTTTTTATGTTACTTTTTTTTTGTATAGTTTGTTTTATGTCACTCTAACTGCTTGGTTATTTTGCGACAATCATGAACTTCTTTACAGGTAATTGTTGCAAGTGCTCTCCTTGATGGTCCTCCAAAGTCACCAAAGTCAGGGCCCTCCGGGTTCAGTATGTCCTTCAGTTGTGCTGTCTCAAGGTTTAGTATTTCGGATAGTAGATAATCGACCGTCAGCGCTTCTCCACATGAGTGACGAAGGGATCGGGGTTCCCGCAGGAGAATTAACTTATGTGTCATCCTAGTGTGCCCACTGTGTCCTAGTGTCCACTGGAGCCGTCATTCGGCCGAAATCAGTTCGGCCGTTTGACGGGTGTTTATATTCTATTCGGCCGTTTGACGTTCATAAACGGCCGATAAGTAACACGACTGAACGAATTCGTCCATTAGAGACGGTTTTGCATATGTTCTCCTGTTCAGTATTCACAGTAACTATTCATGTTTATCGTGTAAAAATGGATATATTTAACGATATATTGTTAGAAAATACATCCCTTATTCGAAAATGTCGAGAAAGAAGGCGGAAATATTGGGTACACCCCATATTAACTGAAAGAATGCAAAAAAGTGAGTTAACCATTTACATATCCAGCTTTTGGCAGATGGAAATAAGTTTTCCGATTATTATAGTTTGAGTACAGGAACGTTTCAGTATCTTTTGAACGATATTCGTCCATCAATCGAAAAATGGTCAAATTTTAGAGAAGTGATATTACCCGATTATTAATTTACTAACCTAACATATTAATTTTTTTACAATCCATTGTTGACATTAGAAGATTAGACTCATTCAGTTTGGATTTGAGAAGTTTTCGGCCGAAGACGATCGTGCACGCTCGAATTTACTTATTCTATCGTTCGGCCTTGTTCGGACCAGTTTGCGGCCGTTTCTGTAGTCGGTTCGCCGTCAAGGACGTCTGTCTTTAGCTTGTCAGTATAAGCAGTTCGGCCGTGTGCGGCCCAGTTCGGCCGAATTGGTCCGCACATGGCCGTTGCTCAATTCGGCCGAATTCGGTTCCAGTGGACGATCCACCTAAGGGCCACCTCCTTTTGTCTATTTAGATCGCCAAAGGGAGTAAGTGTACCTACTTTTGGCTTTATTTGGCGTAGAAAATCAAAAGCCCGGTCCCATTTCTGCTGCCAATTTTTAACGAGTTTTTGTTTCACATAGCTAATGGCATCTTTGTAGGTCGCTCGCTTGTCCAACACATTTTTTTTTTTTTTTTTGGTGTTTTAAGTCGTTTTAACAGCTAAGGTCATATCACAACTGTCAAGACACAGAAAATTTTTGTTGGTCAAATACTTCTTAGGTCTAGAATCTTAAGTCTAGGATTCAACGGGAATCGAACCCGTACCACTTGACTCATGAAGTGGAGAGAACTAATGCTCTTGCCACTGTGCCAATAGGTGGCAAACACATTTTTGTTACTCTTGAATTATTGTTTTAGTTGTAATTTCTTAACTATAAATAAGTAGGTATATGCCTCTTTTTCATCTAAACCAAAATATTATGCAAATAATCACTTTTTACTTTCTTTTACTACTATATAGATAGTAAAGGAAGTATTGTAATCGGGTCGAATTTTCGAATTCGAGCTTTCACTGGAAATACATGTTTTGAGGTCCCCTGAGTCCAAAAAAGTAGTTTTTAGAAACATGTCTGTGTGTGTGTCTGTGTGTGACAGTCATATCGTATCGAAAGCTTTATCCGAATTTCACCAAACTTGGCATTTGACCTCCCTATTATACCTAGTTGTGCCGCGAAGCTTTTGGTTGAAATAGGTTAACCTAAAGCTCTACTTTACTCTTGACGTTTTTGAGCTTTTTCAATTTTGTTCAAAAACGGCTCCAACGATTTTCTTTAAACTTTCTATAGTTCTTAGACTCATTAGTGGCTACAACTTTTATTTGAAACTTTTTCCTGGGAAAATTCGAATAAGGGCGGTTCTGGGGTGAAGGTTCGGAATTCGTATACCTATACCTATGTACATATAAGCTGTATAGTGTATACATATTACTTTCTTTTACTATTTAATAGTAAAGGAAGTATTGTAATTGAATCGAATTTTCGAATTTAAGCTTTCAACGGAACTACATGTTTTGAGGTCCCCTGAGTCCAAAATAGTGGTTTTTAGAAACATGTCTGTGTTTGACAGTCATATCTTATCGAAAACTTTATCCGAATTTCACCAAACTTGGAATCTGGCCTTCATATTATACTTAGTTGTGCCGCGAAGCTTTTGGTTGAAATCGGTTAACCGAAAGCTCTACTTTACTCTAGGCGTTTTTGAGCTTTTTCAATTTTTTTCGAAAACGGCTCCAACGATTTTTTTTAAACTTTCTATAGTTTTTAGACTCATTAATGGCTACAACTTTTATTTGAAACTTTTTCCTGAAAAAATTCGAATAAGGGCGGTTCTGGGTGTATATACATACATACCTATAGCCCTATAGGTTGTATGCATATAGTACTGTTTATATGTATTGTTACAAAGTGCTTATATTTCTTTTAACTAACAGCGAGTATTTTCATGAATGAAAGTAAAAGAAAGTTGTGTGACGCCTCGCACCAGATATTTTTGTTATTGAATACTGTTTTATAATAAATATATAACTTACTAGTAAAGCTTAAAAGTACAAATAACGTACCTAATTTATACTTGTGCGTTTTATATTATTGGAAACAACGTCTATTATTAAAGTTTATACAACAGGTATTATAATGTACTCAAATTGGCTTAAACTAAACAAATTAATTATCTTAAATCAAATAAATAAATAAGTATAAATTAAATAATTTTATCAGATATAAACTATAATTACTTTTTAAAGTAGGTATTATTTTATCGTTTTGTATTCTAAAGTAAAAATATTGACCCTCCGGTTGAATCTTCTACTTCTAACTGTCACACAACAAATAAAAAAATAGCTAAAGAGAAAATTGCAACAAGGATTTACTCTGTAAATATAAGCACTTGACGTCTCGCTAAGTTCTCGTATAGTGATTGTGGTTTAATTTGGTTTCTAGTCCAACATTTGTCTATGTGGAAAATGTAGGTGAAGTAAATTCAAGGTAGCTTTTCTAGTTGTTAAATTGTCCGTTGTTCTCTTCAAGCGTTAAGATTTTCAAGTTGTATTTTCAACAAAAGCATGAAAAAACTTCACAAAACATACTTACTGGAATTATTAACGAATAACCTCTACAGCCATGCGACAGCTAGAAATAAGAAATTTACAAGAAAGCATACTAAAATATATTTCTAAATTTAATTTACAATTTTAGGATTGTAACAAGGTTGTATCGTTGTTTTAAATTAAAATGTAGTAGCTACCTTTTTTGTTCACTTAGTTTCTTCATATAGTTTCTATTCTCGTGGGACATCAAACAATTCGTTATGTTTTAACTAAAACTATGAACTAGCTTGAAGAACTACAACAAAACTACATCCCTTGCCACTACGATCATATCACAACCTTCTTCGCACTGCTTTCAAACCGACGTAGAAAACTTTTCAGCGTATTTCGTATAAATCATAGCGCAGTCGACACAAATCGAGAAGTGGAGGAAAAATATGAAAAATAAAACACTAGAGCCAAGAAAAAAACATCACTGTGTAGTTTCTATTTAATATAATTTTTTCAAACTGAATATATGAAGAAAGTTGTAAGAGTGTTCTCCAATACATGAAAATAAATACGCGACTATTTAAATGAAACTTTCAAAGCTGGATATTTTGATTTATTTTTCAAATATATTGCTTGAATTATAATTTATTTAATAAATTTCTTTGCCCACTTGTTTTAAATGAAATGAACAAAAGTCGTTTACATAACATTTTTGATTAAAATTTATGTTTTTCATTGCACGTGAATATTAAATATTAGAAATTTAAATTTTTTTACTTTAATTCCTTTCATAATCTTGTCAAAAATGTTTTATAACGTAATTGAAAAAAAAAACAACATTCATATTTGAAGAATTGTAAAGAATTCTAATAAAGAGTTTATAAAACAAGTATACGAAAAATAAAAATGATAAGAATATTAATAAAAAGCTCTACGTACCTACCTTTTATTAATTTCGAAAAAACTTTCTGAATACTTTGTATTTTACAGACAGATTTAAAGTTTAAATCTGATCGTAGCTTGAGTATAAAGGCATTTTAATTTAATATTATCTGAAAAGAACGAAAAGTTTTTTTGCTGTTGTTGTTTAGTTGAGTAGCTTATAGTTCCAGTGTACTTCTTCAGGAAAACATTTTTTTGTTTGTATGGGTCTCAGGATTTTCCTTCTCTTTATTACCGAACAAAGAGGTCTACTGTGATGTGACCCACTGCATTAACTAGAGGAGTATCACGCTTTTATAGAAAGCCAGCACCTCCCTAAGGGCTGCCATTGCTATCTTGCCAGGCGTCATGTTCGTTTTTCCGCGATGCTGCAGTCTTAGGGAAACATACTGGGGCCCCAATTCTTCCCTGCATTGTTACCAAAAAACTAATCTTAGGCTTGACTTAATTATTTTATAGAGAAAGAAAATTATTGGGCTCGCTTGCTCCTACAGTGCATCTATATCTATGTAAACTTTCGACTCTAGACGTTAAACTTAATGGAAGAGTGGGGAAACATGAAGATCAGCACAAACGAGAATTGGAGAAGAGGCCTGTACTGTATATTAGATATACGAACGTAACTCTCTCTCTCTCTCTCTCTCTCTATGTGTGTCTCTTTCTGTCTCTATCAACGTATATCTCCCCTCTCAAATTCCATTCGTCTCACCATATCACACTTTTCGTAATTCTTCTGTAACATATTCACCAGCTTACTTCCCAAGTCCAGCGCACGTAAAGAAGTTATACCCTAAAAATAATGACCACTTAGAAACTTCAACTATTTTAAAAATTATTTTGGACAATAATGAAAGTTTCTAGTGACATGGTTTTAAACAGTGAAGCTGCTAATTTCTACCTTCACAAATCACACATTGCTGCAGACGTTTTCTTCATGCATTCTTCCAAGCATCTCTTCTAGTATTCTTGCAATTTCAGCCTCAATATTGTTCTGCAGGTTTTCTAGGGTACCTGGACAGTTGCAATGTTCACAGCACGACGATTTTCCTGGAAAAATTAAGGATGCCTACTTTTGATTGGCGCACCACAGAGTGACGCGACCTGAGTGCAGGGGTCTCTCGTGAATGTCTCTAGTGTTTGTTTTGCTCCAGTACCGCATATTCTGTTTGTTTACACACCCACCTAGGTGAAAATCTGCCTCATCAGAAAAGAAGGCATTAGTATGTGGATTGTGAAGGTAGACATTTGCCAGATAGACTGTTTAAAACCATTTAATTAGAAACTTTAATTATTATCCAATATGATAAAAATATTGTAAGTTTCTTAGGGTTCATTATTTTTTTATTTTATCGCCAAAACAGCAATTTGCTGTGCTCCACCCTGTATGCCAATGTATTTGTTAGCAGTGACTTGACTCACTCAGAATAATGAAAGAGTGAAATATTCTGTACATCTTCAATGTTTCTTTTATTAAAGTACAAATATAATGTTCATTTTATTTACTATAACACTATAGAGATAACCATAATTTTAAATGTGACAACTTAATTTTTTAAAATTGCAGCTTTTCGATTCGATTTGAAATTAATCTTTTCAGACCAATTCATGACGATATATTACTACCTATATACTCGTGTACCTGTTTTATGCATTCATAAAATAAAAGACCACTTTCTTGAGAACGGAAGTCTAATCAAAATTCATCCTTTAAATTAGATAATAAAAGCGAAATATCGTCGAGTTTTCGGTAAACGCTTTTGTAACTGCTTGTCTTTGAACTGAAAAATAGCTTCATTTCTTCAAGAAAAATAGAAGTTGAAAGGCTGCGTACATGTTATAATATGCATTCAAAACTGTGTATAGGAGAAGCTCTATGAAACTGTGTAACAATGTATAGTGGATGTATATATATATATATATATATATATATATATATATATATATATATATATATATATATATATACAGTATATACCTACTCACAATATATACATAAAATATGCATCATTTTAAAATGAGATTCGAAGGTTATCAAACAATATGCATGCATATATAGTACATTTACGTATGCTCATATATGTAAGCAAAACATATTTCCACGGAAAAGATGTTATATTGTAATATTATGTGGAAATCAAAAATGTTTTTGTTGTTTCTTCTCATTTCTTTTTGTATTCAATTTAAAGTTCAATAAAAATAAACAATATACAGAAATAGTTTTTCTTCAACAATGAACTGTAATGAATATATAATATATTGTGAAATGATAAAATTATTTATACGAGTATAATAGTACAATAAAATACTTAGGTATTTAAATAATTCGTTATTTTAATGTTGTATGAATTATATGCTCATATGAAATTAAACAATATCTATTTGTTATTAAAATATTAATTACTTTCTGATACCTTTTGTACAATAATTTGATATGAAAATTTTATTTTTTTCTTTTATAAGGTTGAGCTTTGCTTTTGGACAGGTAACAATGTGTTTCTGGTAAGTTAAAAAGAATTATTTGACAAATATAAATTTAGCAGATCTCATATATTTCGAAATAATTGCGACAGAAGGACATTTTGCGGCACCATTTATATAACAAGGTTTGTATTTTATATCTAATTAATATCACCACTCGGATGCTATTTACTTTAATCCTCATTATTGATGACGGTACCGCAAACATTACCGACGTGACTTCACATTAAAATGATGGTCTAATTTGTGTTACACAAACAGCATTCAAGTAACAAACGTGTATCATCGTAAATTTTGCTTCGATATGTCAAGATATTTACTTTTGCATTTTGTAATTGTTTATCACGTTTCATACACACCAATTAGGCGCTAGAAATTTTTTCCATAAGGAAATGTTGTAACATTTTAATAAGCAGCGAATTAATTTCTAATGGGTTTGATGAAAGAATTTATTGCAATAGAAACGAGTTACTAATAATAAATTTATATTGTGAGGATATTTTTATCCAACGGATAGGGCAATATTACCCTTTAAAAGGATAATAAAACTTAGCTCCCTTAAGTGGTTATCGATTTACACATAATGTCGACAAACTATACCCAGCTGTGATGTCTTCGTATAAAGTGGTGTTCTCTGCTTATCTAACGGTATCAACGGCACTAACAGTATCAAATGTTAAGTGATACAGTTGACCTAAAATATTCCTGTCCAGTTTCCTTTACAACGCTAATGTAAAGGTCCGATACACCCTGCTTGATTATATTTTCCTTTGGCCACGATAAAATACATTCTAAAAGTGGAGAAGAGTTTATCGAGAAAATGTATGTATTGAAAGGATAAAACAAATCAGTCTTTCAACAAGAAAATACATAACTACTTGTATATAAACCAAAATGATCCTATCTATCATAATTTAAAAAAAACCTTATGTATACTCGTACTATGTTACAAAAACATTTAGATACAATGTTTTAATAGAAAATTAAGAATGAGCTTTTTAACTTTTATCCTTTGAAATGCAGCATAAAACAATCAACCTCACATAAATTGAAACATAATGAAAAAACAATTATATTTCTTATTTCAATTAACGGTTGTTTTTACTTTTTGCTTGAGAAATACTCTTTTTGTGCTTTTAATAGTAACTCTTGACAATAAAGTTAAATAAACATAAATCACCTCTTTATTTTACTGAAAGCTCTGTGCTTATTTCATTATTTAATGTTTCACACTAAAAAATAAATTGTTAGACAAAATGAAATGAATAAATTAATTAAACTGTGTAAATATATGACTTATCAGCAACAAAGTTTTAACTTATATACATACATATATGCATTTATATAAAGAGGCAACAAAGTTTCTAAATAGTTGTTATACCTCCATAAACTTTGTATTTGTTATAAACTTCCTAAATAGTCCAGCTTAACAAAAACCAAGAAATTTCTCTATATTATACTCAATAATTAAAATAAAAGCTTTAAGAATTACATTTCTTTTTGGTGTTGTTGAATGACAACTGATTTATATGTTATGTACCTACATATCATGGAATTTTAGTTAGATTCATTTTGTTTAGTTTTGACTAGAATGTTTGTTTAGTTTGTTGATTTCTGTTAGTTAAAAGTTTAAATTATAGAGGAATGGTGTCCTTTTCAGATTATTTAAATACAATATTAAACTATAATGAATGAGTAATGACGGAAGTTCAAGAATGAATGATTGATTACTAAAAAAAGAAAAAAGACTGGAAATCAAAGAAAGTTCTATGACTGTTAAAATAAACGTGAAAATAAAAATTATAAGTTAGTATTTTTTCCAATTTGTTTCAAATGATAAAATCATAGTAATATTTTAAATAAAAACTTTTACACAGAAACTATTGAATAGAGTTGGTTAGAGTTGTCTTGTATTAGGTGGAAATCTTGTTTAAAAATGATCAAAATAATTAGCTATTTGACATTTCCTCTGAGAAGAAAGTTATTTTTTACAATAAAGCAGGATTATATTAGCAGATTTAAATTTTAAGTTTTAAACTCCTCTTCTTCATAATTTAACATTTCCATTGTTTGAATCGTGTATCTCAATCTTGTAGCATACGATAACTACGAATTTTGTGATAATTTGTGTGACACTTTTAACTAATCTAATTGGAACTTCTTCGCAAAAGAAGAACGTTTCTCGACCAGTTAATTATGGGAGTGAGGGTATTTAAAACTAAATTATATAATTGTTAAATAAAAGTGAAAAGGCATTCGCCTTTAAGTGTATAAGTGCCTGAACAATCTTATGAAAAATCTTGTGTGCCATAGGCTGATTCGGGAAATAAACTTAAAAAAAACTAAATTAAAATAAAGGGTGATAAAACAATTACATAGTTTACTTGAATAATATATCGATTGATTTAGAAGAGCGACAGCTAAATTGTTGTTGTTTGGAATTAGAAAATAAAGAATATGGGTTTCAACGAGGATATTTTTCATCTGATAGAAATAAGTAAAAATTGAAACGAAAAAAAAACATAAACTGGTTTATTTGTAATTTAACTTCAAAGAAATTTCCGTTGTGACCTGCATTTTCCAATTTAGATGAAAAAATTTTAGAGCTGCAATTCTTGCTGGGGTCAGTGAGATACCAACTACGAAAAATAAATCAATCAAATAAAGATACCAAAAATATATTTTCGATGTAATAATTTTAACTAGCCACATGAACATTATTCCTTCACATATGATATATAATACGCTTAGCTTTTATGTTATTGTCACAAGTCTAAGAATGTGTCGCCATATGTCAAAGGGAGTGCCACCGTTTTATGACTCTGGGGTGGTGTCACCTGCTCTCAGCCGTTGGTGAGCCGAACCAATCACCAGCCAAAGGAGAAGCACCGTTAGCACAGGATGGGGAGAAATTTTATGAACTTCCAGGAATTCCAAAATATTCTCTCTCTTAGAGCTTCGTCTTCGAGACCACCTAGCACGAAGGATTAAACAAAAGAATGGAAATTTCAACCACGGAATAATAGAACCAAATATTCTAGACGGATTCCGAAATTCTATATAAGCCGTGGACAAACATAGGCGAATCAGTGAAAAATAAATCTCCGACGAGTGTGAAATAAATCTTCAACCGGTGTTAAAATAAATAGTAAAAGTGATCCCTGTTAAATAAATTGTGAACATTGAGAAATAAAGTGAAACAGTGCAATAGTGAGTGACAATAATTAGTGAATAAGTGACTGTTAAAAGTTAAACAGTGAACTAAATAACTGTTTAATATAAACTGTTTTATATTAATATAAAATAATATAAATCATTGTTAACGTGTCTTTATAAGTGACAATAGTGTAAAATAAATCAATAAACAATTGTTAAAAATAAACTTGTTGTTATTAAATACAAATCCTCGAACCCGTAAAAACATTATTTAGCTTACGCAACTTAAATAGCTTTTTATTACTGTATGCTAGCTTACTAAAATGTATCTTTATTTTTACTCCACTTTTGTATGTATTTCCGTTCAGAGACAAACTAAACTATTTGATTATAGCATTGCAACATTATCATAATACAGTTTGAGATATAATTTGATCTATTTCGTCTTGATTTAACAATATGTGGTTTATGTTTAATCAAGTCTTAATATTCAATTTAAACTTAGTGGTAAAATGAAACGTTTGTATTACATTTACGTTCTTCATACCGTTTGTATTCAAAATCTGTCAATAAATCGTTAAGTAAATACTAAGACCATTCTCACTCACATACGCTTTTACCGAATTGATTTCTAAACCTTCGTCTGAGCGGAAGAATCGATCGAACGAATAGGTTAGCTGAACCAATTTAGTGCAAACAGTAAAGCATATCAACTGAACTGATTGTTAATTCTGGGCGTAACAAATCAGTGTATCTCCACATTTTCGAATATGGCGGCAGCAATAAATCACATTTATATTTAATTACAACTGCATAAGCTTGCCTAGTTCATAATAAAGATACTCGGAAATTAGCAAATCGGAGAAATAAATCAATTTATTTTTAATCAGGAAAAATGATCGCATAGAAAAGTGTAATTATTTGGTTGAAGGTGGAAACGATTTGATCGGCGAGATGAGATGAAAATAAAAGAGTTAAGAAGCGCTGTCGAGGACGAGATTGAGTTTCTATTTCTGTTCGTCTCGAGGCGTATATTGAATGTGCCGCGTATTTGTGTCCTTTTTATCACCCGGAATCGTCGTTTCTGCTGTTATCCGGGAAAACCTCATTATCCGTAACTCATCAACACGCCTACTTTATCTGAACGAGTCCTAGATTAATAGAACATCTGGTGAAACCGTCTCGTTCGTACAAGTGTCAGTGTAAACAGTGTTTCAAATTTTATTTAATCGCCAACTTGGCTCAACATTTTAAATGAATTAAATTAATATCAACGGTTTGTTGATACATACGCTACAGCCTCTTTCTCATCCTTCTGCTCCTCTGTCCTGCCTCTATTTATACACAGATTTCATTTATAGAGTGTATTTTCTGCTATCGCAATATTTACTTTGATTTAAACGCCAAATATATTTTTATGTTCAATCTTTTGTGCTTACTACGCTTCAACTTTTTCGGTCCACATTTTGATTGAATTTTCTGATCTCAAAAAAGCTACGTTGACAATTACATTGACATTTTGAAAATGTTTGTTTGTCGAATATATTTTTAAAAATTATCCAACGAGAAAATAAATACAACTATTTACTTATAATGAATTATTTGAACTATTTTGTAAACTGTTTCATTTACATTTTGCATTATATTGTATCATATGAAAAGTGATTTAATTATATTGAAACGTAAATAGTTAATTATTTGGTAAATCATAAAGACAAAATTGGATCTTCATAGGTGCCTCATAGGTACCTTATAGATGCCTTGCATATAATTCTTTGTCCGTATTTTCTTTTACATCTCTAAAAAGGCATTTGATGAATTTTAGTATGGCTTCCAATTGTTCTTAATATTAAAGAAATTTAATTATTTATAAAATTATAATTTCTTACTGATTTTGTAATTAAATAATAATACCTATGTAATTTTTATCTTTTGCTTTTTATTATCAATTATCTGAGTTTTGATGCTAGTTTCTTTCGTTTTTCAAAATGTTCTGTTTATACTGAAAAATTAAAGCCTGCCATATTAAGAAGGTAGAAAAAGTTTTTATCACACGGTATCTTGCAACTGTGTCGACACTTGACCTTAGTGAAACTAACAGTCTTGAGCATATAACCGGAGGGGCAGAATATATAACTAAATACGAAGATGGTTTGAAGAGTCCGCGCAAAAATAAAAATTGCTTAATTTTTCGGCAAATCTTTTTTTTATTTTTCAACGAAGCCTCATTTTAGTGGTTATACACTTCCTCCAATGTTACTTCAGTTTGTTAATCTCTTTCAAATAACAAGATTGTGTCAACCCTACAAAAAGGTATTTGTTTCTGAAATAACCTCTTAATTTAAATATAATCTTCCTACTGCTAACTTTTTTATATTGGACAACAAGTATTAGTCTTATATACCCAAATTTGGTGAATAGGAGGATGCGGAAAATTTTGCAACTTTAATTACAGATGAGTGAGTTGTTTCGTTCTAGTGATGGAAAAGGACATTTTTATAAGCTTACAGTGGACGTTTTTTTGTAATTTGTTTTCAAACGTTCTAAAAACAATGAATAGTACCTATTCATCTGTTATAGATTAACAGATTTATTTATTATTATATTTTATTATATTTATTATTTGTAGATTATTATTTTCTGAATAGTGAACAAGGATTATTCCTTGAGAAACCCAAAAGACAGTTGCCATAATCTTCTGGGCTAAAGGACCTTTTCTGTTGCAACCTTGCTATTGGAAACTCATTAATGGAACTGTTCGTTGGTTTCGTGTGTGCAGTAGTGAATTCAACCGTAAAAAAACAACGCTTAAAATCCTTAGTTTTGATTAAAAACTTTATATACCTACCCATAAACTAAGATACCCATATAAGAGACCCACTTTTACTCGCCTATCGAGCAATTTTTTGGCATATAGTTAAAAATGTTCTACGCTAAGTTCTTTCCGGTTATTTTTAATATATTTTTGCTTTAAATTTTTTTAATGTTTTTTCTCTGTAAATTAAATATGTTCTTAACCTACGCAGACGACGTCGCGGGTATCAGCTAGTTAGAAATAAAATTAATTATATAAATAAAATAAACATCATATTTGCATTCTGTTATAGATCTGTTTGAAGAAAAGAATAAATATTATGTTGGTTGCTATCTGAAGAGTAAAAGAAGGAATGTTTAATAAGACGTCTAATTCTAAGAATAAAAGAGTAATAATTGTAAGAATAAGGGGCTTGTTTTTAAGAATTGAGTTCTTTAATAAATTAAATTGTTGTTAATTATCTCACTATTGTTATCGACATTCTGTTTGATTTTCTTTTAACTTCCATTATGTTGAGCTTAATATATAACATTTACTAATTTCGAGCCTTTTACGTCTCATATTGATCAATTCGAGGAAAAATTAAATTTATAGAACTGATACCATTAATAAAACGTGACAATCACAATCAGACACGACTGCCATAATAGATGTTGATAATTTTGTCAATTCTTTCACATTTCTCTGTAACTCCGTATATACGAGATACGTTCATAAACTTTTGTTCGACCACGTCTATTTTTTTTTTCTTTTTCCTTTTCTGTCATCTGACAATAAGTTTCATCAATTTAATATTTCTTTTCGATAATAAAGTGAATGATAAATATTGGTCATTAATCGCAACGGGACCAAAAGAACGTTCAGCTATAAATATCTTCTTTCGATTTTGACAGCTTTTCAGACATTTAGTTTTGTGACTTATGATTGAAGCTATGAAAGTTTGTTCTTTTTTGACAATTTTATTTCTTCATATTTCATAGGTATAAATTTGCATTTGAAGGTCAAATAAACAATAAACATACAATAGCAGAAATTAATGGGGCAAATGAACTGATTTAGTGTGGTCTGCTGAAATATACATAAGAATACAATATAAATAAAGTAAAGTATAAACAACAAAATAAATGAAAATTAACAGCACATTCTACTTTTCAACCTTAACTCAAAAAATTATATAACATACATCATATATGTATCTACTTACATCGTTAAAAAGCTTAAGTTATCTAATTGGCTTAAGTGGCCACTTTCTAGGTTAATATTATTAACAGAAGATAAAAAGTATGAACATTTCATCAGTAGATATATTTAAAAAAAACCATTAAATTTAATTATTTCCTATTTTTACTTATATGTATTTAGATAACTTACAACATTAAGTACCGGCTGATCAGTCTATCAGTACTGAGCAAAGTGTACAAAAGAATCTTAATAGCTATAATCCTACAGAAAATTGAAGAAAATCGGTAACTCTTGAGCATTAATTTGGATTTAGATACAAATTCAACTCTGGATAAAATGCACATAATTGTTAAAGCCATCAGAGACGTACAAGATAATAAACATTATTGCTCAGCAACATTTCTGGATGTTTCTTAGGAGTTCGATAAAGTGTAGCATCAAAGTCTCCTGTGTAAAGTTATGAAAAGGATCCTAGACTCTGCAAAATTATTATCATCTTACCTTGAAAATTCTTTCTACCAGGTAAAAGTGAAAAATGTTACAACCTTTATATTATTATTATTATTCCAAATTTATAAACTTGAGCAGTTTATAAATGTACAGTCTGTTGGGTGGGCATTTCTCATGGTTGTGTGTTGGGTTTAAACTGCTATACCTGATATATATGGCTGATATCTCGTTCAACGACGAAGTATCAACACTCACATTTGGATACGATATTGCAATTGTAGCAACGTCTGAAACACCAGAAGAAGTTACCGTTAGCCTCCATAGTTGTTCGAATAGAATAGTTCAATGGAGCGGAAAATGGCGGGCAAAAATCAACGCCAGCAAAACTGCCCACATAATTTTCACAAACTCAAAAAAATTCTGGTTTTCTTGTAGTGATGAGTGGTACAGAACTGCAAACAAAAGACGTCTTCAAATACCTGGGTATGCATCTCTATAGGCGTCTGACTTGAGCAGTTTATGAATACAGGGTGCGCCATCTAGACAGGGCCTATTGAAATGTTGAATAACTCCGCCATTTTTCAGCCGATTTTGGAAAATGAACAAGATTCTGAAACGTCAGTCTATGCCATTATAGTCATGGATCGGTTTACGCCAAAAAAACGGGCTGAAATTGTAGCGCTGTACATTGAAAACAATCGTTCAACTGTGAAAACTGTGCGTGCGTATCGTAAGAAATATGGGAGACATTCGGCGCCTTCCGCCAAGACAATTCGTACTTTGGCGAAAAATTTCTTTGAACACGGGTCTGTAGCTACTCGCCCGCGACCCATTCGACCGCGTCCACGACGCTCCAATGAAGTTGTTGAAGCGGTGAGAGAGAGTGTTGCCGAAAATCCAAGTGTGTCGTATCGGCGTCGTTCTCAGGCGCTGAATGTGAGTGGAACCACTTTAAGAAGAATTTTGAAGGATGATCTCCATCTTTTTCCATACAAAGTGCAACTAACCCAAAGATTGTTGGAAACGGACAAGCCGCGTCGCCTCGAATATGGGAATACGATCGCAAGAAAGATCGATGCCGAGCCTGATTTTTGGGACCGAATTTTGATGACGGACGAAGCTCATTTTACGCTCTCTGGCGGGGTCAATAAACAAAACTGTCGAATTTGGGGAACAGAAAACCCACACATCATTCACGAAACACCATTGCACGACCAAAGAGTTACTGTTTGGGCCGGAGTGTGCTCGAAAACGATTATTGGACCATTTTTTTTTCAAAGTTGGAGAAACCGTCGACGGTGCACGCTATCGTTGGATGTTGGCGCACTTTGTTTGTCCGGAAATGCGGAAACACCGTCTAACAAACTTCTATTTTCAACAAGACGGCGCACCTTGTCACACCGCAGTTGCTACTATGAAGTTTTTGCAGAGCAAGTTCCCGGGACGCGTTGTGTCAAAAAAGGGTGATTTGGAGTGGCCTCCTCGTTCGCCGGATTTGACGGCGCCAGACTTTTTCCTGTGGGGCTATTTGAAGAGTAAGGTGTATGCCAGCAAACCAAAGACTATTGAAGAACTAAAAGCTAATATTAAAGCGGAAATTGCTGCTATTACGCCCGAAATGTTGTCAAATACAATGAAAAATGCCCAAAAAAGGGCCGCTTTTTGTGTGTCTAATGGAGGCGGTCATTTGATCGATATTGTATTCTGAGTGAATTGTCAATAAATGGCATTGTATACCCTAAATGAATCTTGTTCATTTTCCAAAATCGGCTGAAAAATGGCGGAGTTATTCAACATTTCAATAAGTCCTGTCTATATGGCGCACCCTGTATAAAAAACAAGGGAACTCCTAAACAAAAATTATAAGAAAATATATTAGCTAATAGGAGAACCATTCACGCTATCAGCGGAAAACAAACTCCTTATTTGTAAAGTTGTACTAAAGCCCATCTGGACCTATGGGATCCAATTCTGCACTGCTTCTATTCTAACTCTAACGTTAAAATTCTCCAGATATTCCAGACAAAACACTTCAACGAATAATAATTAATGCTTCATAAACAATACTAAAATACACACCAACACAAACTTACTAGCAGTGAAATAGGAAATTTAAAGTATCTGGAGAAGCTCAACGAGAATCTTAACACCTCAGTGGTAAACCTTTTAGATAATAGTGAAACTACAAACTGACTTAAATGATGAGATCCCATGGATATTCCTGACAGGTTCAAGGGCTAGAAGCATTTCTGGGCCGTGGACAAGTCGCCACTAACAATCTGGACTTTGAAAACTTGGACTACACTATAAGTTAGAACTTAGTTATTTTACTATATTTTATATAATTCAAACTTTAAAACCAAAAATTAATCTAAAAATGGCCAAAAAACGATGAATTTTTGTCAATTGTAGAACGCTATATATTTATCTATCAGACATTGCTTATTAAAATAACCACATAACATTCGTGCCTTTTTTGCCCTCTGAAAGTCTCGTATAATAATGTTCTATTTTCGCAATTGTAATGGAACAATTGGTTTATGTAGTACTCGACAGCAATTGAAAAAGAATGCGTCGCTACGAAAATCCAATTACGAGTCTGAAATTGACTAATAATGGGAAGGAATGGATTGAACAAATGTGGCTATTGGCGCTCGTACAAACAAACAACAATACTTTATTGTTATAACAGCAGCCAAAGAATAAATTCAATCAATGCAAATGCGTATTTATAACAAAATGTAAGTGTTTGATTTTTTTTTTCGTTTGGAAGAAAGTAGCTTTTTTTAATTGTACAGGAAGTTAACGATACTATGTTTCCATGTTCAAATATAATTTTATGTATTCAAAAAGGAAGATCAACATTTATTTGTAGGAATTTGTAATGTGCTAGTGCAATAGCTATTAATCTATTTAAGCTCTGGTTATTAGGGAACTATCTCTTGCATTTCGTATTTTGGAGGTGAGTCATTTAAGCTTTATGTCGCCAGAACAACGCCTCGGATGGTCTCTCTAACATTAATCCCTTGAATAATTCAGCGCAATACTCTCTTTTACTCGTTGTTTTCATACACACATGAATATCTTTTTGTCCGTTTATTTTACGTCCGTAACAAACACAGACATATTTCTCTTTGTTGTATATTGAGGATCATAAACTCTATCCGCATCTATTCGCTAAAGTTTGTCCCATATGTGGCTCGGAATGTATTTTTACATATTTACAGATTCATCTTTTTAAAGCTTCCTTCTACCGTCTAAATACAAACAATATGCATAATTTATCTGTTCAAATTTATTCAGATATGAATTATTTCTAGGATTCACATGATAATACGTATAATACACAAGCATGATATTTCTAAAGCACCAGTTTTATTCTTTTGAAAAAAACATTGTTTTTTACGCTTTTGCCAATTCTGTAACCAATAAAATTAAGTGGAGGTAAGTACTAAGTATGCTTATTATAAATTTGAAATAAACTATGGGTTTTTAAAAAGTTTATGCCAACATTGAAATAAACTTAAACAATAAAAGAAAAAAAAACACAAATTTTTCTCAACAATAGAACTCTGAAATCTATTTATATCAATAAAATTAGCACCAACCCTATATTTTTGGGGTGGAAAAAAGAATTAATTTTTCTAATACACCTCAATATAAGCGTGATATAAACATTTTCTATGTTAATTTTTTTAACATATTTTAATCTTAACGAATCTATGAACACTTGTGAAGTAATTAATGTTATGTTATTCTGTTTTTTTTTGTGGCGGGATGTATACGTACCTACACATTAATGTATGCATTACTATCACGTTACGGCTAAATTTCACAAAATGGCAATAAGGTTAAAATCACAGGACCTATAGAAATGTTCTTTCAATAGTTTGTTTATGATAACCATGCATATTATGTTTACTGGAACGAAGTACCAAAACGCTTAAAAAAATTGTTTTACAAAATTAAAAAAAAAAAACCCTTAGTTGCCCCATTTTTAATAACGTTACGTTATATTTAATTGTACACGTAGTACTTAAGTAACTATCACTTTTGTTACCGGCCAAAAAAAGTATCGATCAACTTTAAAAATATTAGTCAAAAGAGGCATGCATTTTCTGAATTGTTGCGTGGTTGTACTCTTCTGAATGATACTAATGAAAATGTTTTTGACGTGATAACGTCTTATAAATTGATGAACATGGGCAGCCTGTACGAAAAAGTGTCACGTTCCATTTGAGCCTGTGTGTGTAAGCGAGAACGCGATGCAAGTGATAGAGAGACACGATAGAGTTCGAGTTAGATTAGATAACGAGTTGTGTTTTTTTTCTACAATTTAATAAGATTTAATTGATTTCATTCATAATTTTCATTATGATTCAATTTTGAAAAAATTGTAATTTTCAATTAAGTAACTACTTCTTTGTATTATACAAAATAATAATAATTCAGTGATAATAATTCAATTCAATTCATAAAAGTATGCACTTTGTCATCAATGTGTCCGTAAACTAAATTTACAGAAAACCAATTTTTTAATATAAGAGGTTGATATGGGCGTTATCCATGCATTTGACAAGATTCGAACACGCATCACTGAGTCGTGAGACAGGCACTTATCGTTTTAGTTTTGTTTCATACCAAAAACATGTTTATTAATTTCAAAGAAAATTGAATTCGACATTACTCGTATATAAAAAATTCTTTCCAAATTTGCCAATATAAATAATTATTATTGGAAAAGTTGAGAAAAAGGTATCGGAATGCGTTCCGGCTGTGAAAAAAAGCAGCAGAACACCGTTGCAGTGCGTCCCGGGTCTAATACACTACACTTTGAAAGTCAGTGAAATGAACAACAACAGGAGCAATAAGCGTAATTTGTTGTAAACATGTTGACAAACGTAGCCTAAGTAGCATTAAAATGTACTATACAAACATATCTTCAATAATAACAAAGCAATGAGTGAAAGAACATTTCTAGCGTTGAAAGCCCTTAGTGGAACTTAGACTAGGATGTAGACTAGTTTTATCATACTGTAAAGTTTTTACGGGTTATTGGGTTTGTGTTTAATGATGACAAATTAATTTTTAACAAATTTTCATTTATTTATCTTACACTTTCTACACTTATTACCTACACGTTAACAATGATTTAATTATTTAAGTAGTCAGTTTTCACAATCACTTATTCGCTAATTGTCACTCACTATTGCGCTGTTATACTTTATTTAACAATGTTCACAATTTATTTACACTCGCGATTCACTGTTTACGGTTTATCACTCCCTATTTATGTTTTACTGTTGATGATTTATTTCAGACTGCGTTGACGATTTATTTAAGACTGAACTGCTTGTGCTTTTTTTCCCCTTATATAGAAACTCAGAATTCTTCTAGTACTTTTGATTTTGTTATTTCTTTGCCAAGACTTTCTACTTTTCTTGGAAACTATTTGTCGCCACACTTCTATTTTTTTGGAACAATAGAATGTGCTAGAAGCTTCACTCCTTCTTAATTTACCGAGTTATTCTTTTAAGCACCTTTTATCCACCTGGCCACCCCATCCCATAACCACGCCGCTTACTCATGGGCTGGTTGATTGGGCATCCTGATGATGTAATCCTCCCAGACTCTCAAAATGAGGACACTCCTCCATTTTTAAGATCTTAGAATGTGACAATACAATATAGAAATAAAGACAAGTTTCAAATTGTGTTGCTGCTTTCAATGGTGCTTCGGTTAGCAACTATTTAAAGTTAGCGAGACAATAAATGCTGTCAACATTCTCATGAAAAAGGACATATAATCTCCACCATAGTCAAAATGAGTTTAATTACTTTCACTTCTAACGTAAACAAACGTCAACTAACAAAAAAATAAAATTCAAATAGATCAATTGCAGTTATGATTTTAAATGACTCAATGGAAACATTTTAAACGAAACATTTAAGTAAAATTTTAAATGTTTATAAATTTCAAGTAATACCTTGATCTTAACAAAATCTGTTCTAAGTATCATTTTTTTTGGTTTCAAATAATTTGAGCAATAAAATTAGTCAATGTTTGTATGTTTGTTAAATAGTATATTAACTATTGAAATCAATAATTATATAGAGCTCCTTATATAAATAGAAAAACGATTTATTTATCATAAATTGATTATACCATATAATACGTTCATTTCTGTTCTCCAAAGTTTAATTGTTACGACTTAATATATCGATGTTTATATGACATAAAAGTAGTTTTGCTGCCAATATTATGGCGTAGTTATATATAATATATACGACTACATAGCTAATATTTTTTTTCTCGTGACCCTCGTAATAAAATCTGTGAGTGGTTGTATAATAGCGTTTTGAGTTGGCCGAAGAAAGAAAATATGATATAAGGGAGGCAACTCCCGCTAGAGTCAAGTTGTCACATCAGGAAATATTGCGGCAGTGCTCAGTTGGGAGTTTTACTAACGGATAGGGGCTGTCCTCACTCTACCAACATTGAGAACTAGATTACTTTTCGCACTATACTTATTGCAATAACTTTATCTTTTTCTTGTCATATAATTCATGATCTTATGAAGCTTGTGTCAAGAGATTTTTTAACTTTTTTCCAGATTTAAGCGACCACACTCAAGTCGTAAGACTCGAGAGTGAACAACGAAATAAAAACTTTTTCCAGTTATGTTCAGATAGGTTCGATAGAAATAATAGATGATATTGTTACAAATCATAGAGCTTCGATTAAAAACATACGTCTGAGAAATCAAAAGTTGAAACTTAATTTTCTTTTTTTGCTAGGAGCTTCATATAAAATATTGGATTATATCAACGGAAAATTTGGTATATTATATAAAAGTCAAGTTAGATCGTTGTTCTTATAACAATATTGGAATTACAACTCATTTCTGACTTGACGGAAAATTATTGAAAGTTTGACCATTTGTATGATGAAATGTCGCTAATAATATGATTAGTGTTCTCCCAGGGGTTCTGACAAGAGTGATTGTTCTAATTAAGGGGATTTATGTATTATGTCTGGACTGTCCCCTACGGGGTGTACATCATTCTCAACATTGCTAATGTAATCATTTTCAGAATAATATTTACATAATGAAATTGATTAATAGCTCTTTCATTGATATGAAAATGATTTATATTTATGTATTGAAAATTCACGTTAATACGAGAACTTAAAAAAATGATGCACATACCTTTATACACAGGTAACTTTTAACCGAAATCACATTCATTTTATGAATAATGGTCAGTAGTAAAAAATAAAATTTCCACTTAAATAAATTCTATTAAGTAATAAAAACTTAGAAGATATAAGTGCCTTGATTCCTTGAACAATTAAAAATATCTACTGCAAGGAGTCCCAGTACTTTCTTTTACTTTCATTAATGAAACTTTTTTTACGATTTTAGGAGATGTGTCAAACATTTCAATATGTCTTTTTGATTCTTTTTACATAATATTTCTTTTCCACGATTATAACAAAGTGAAGAGGACATTGTGCATTACTAGTGAAGTCATGGCACACAGAATACCGAATACTTAACCCCATCAGTTTTGTTTTTTGTTAAATAATAGGTTTAACAGCACTAAATGCATCCTCAATTGGATTGGAAGAGATTTGCTGTAAATATACCTAAGGATGCAGATTTTTTTTATTGAAGCATATTATGCATATTAGTTGCATATTACGCTACTAATATTTTTTTTTAGTTGCTCTTTTTGTAAAATCTATAAAAGAAATAACACGTTTTCTGGTTTGGTTTTCAGAGAATGTCAGAATATAGGCAATTTATTTCTATTTCATTGTCGAGCGGGAATGTGTTAGTATTTGGTTTGGCTCCTCGATAAGTTTAGTAGGAGTTAATATAACTCTTTGTGGAAAAAATAAAAATTTTAGAAATTGAGGTTCAGTAGAAGAAAAAGTTGGGTCTTTGGGCATAATTTTTTGATTTTACCTTTTATTATTTTTTGTATGGTCAAAACCTAATTTTTTTCTATCCACTGTCCTCTAGTCATCTTTTGGTTTCTTAGATATGTATTTTCTCGGCTTCCTTAAAACACAAAACCACTCGAAAGCCCATACAACTTAACGGGGTTTTCCAACGTGTGGTACTCAATGAAAAAGACGCCATACTGCTATAAAACACTTGGGTATAGAAACATTTTTGGTAAAATATAATTTAACTGTGAATTTAAATAATTTAAAAGTGAAAAACGTACAAATCGGCATATTAAAACCAATGCCTACCTTACTATGTCTATTTTTACTTACAGACTTCAGTGAAATCACATTCGCAGAAAATTTTAATTGAAAAATTACAAATCAAATAAATATTTTATTCATAAACACGTTTTTCTTAAGAATAGTCGAACAGGCATTGACAAGTTTCATTGACAGTCAGTCAGTAACAAGTGGTAAATTACAGTAGGAAATATATTTAGATACCCCTTTCTTACGTAGGAAATTAGCGAGGATGGAAAGTATGGTGTCTCTTCTCTTATAATTTAGGTATATACTACTTTTATTTTAATCGTAAACAGTGCGTTTTTTGTATTAACAAACATCCTATCGTTGTTTAAAAAAAAATTTAAACACGGGACAAATGATTTCTGTCGTCTTAGTATGATTTGATTGGTTTATGTAATGTTACATTGAAATAAATTAATGCCAGTGTAATGAAGATTAAGCTTATAACTTACTTAAAACACCAATTACTTCAAAATGATAAAACCGGAAAAAGACTAAAATGCTTCCATATTTTTCTATGAAAATGTATTCTTATATCGATCTATGCCATAATCCATCAGTAAAATCCGTCTAATAGAAAAATCTGAAGTTGTTGCACCAACTTCTTCTAAGATAGTCAATTTATGGCGGTACACATACTTCCATTAAGTTGTCCGTATTTGCAGATAGTTGTCTATACATTGAAGGAATTAAGATTATTTTAGTTTGAAAGACAATCAAGTCTTACTCAAAAGCACTGTATTTATTCACATTATTTTTCATATTCATATTTTGTTTCTCTTCAACGTACATATAGTAGTGTACTGTTTTTACAAATTCTTTTAGATTTAAAAAACCATGACTTAAATTTTAATAAGCAATATATTGCGAATTATTTCTTGATATTGTAGCTCTAACGCTTAGCTCGAACCTTTATTATCATACGAATTTAATTGTCAACTTATGTTATAACGTATACATTTACATATTTAGTGTTTATTACTTTGGGATTATTCAAAAATGTATTTTACAATAAATGTAGTTTTGGGATAGCTCTACATATATTCTAATCTCAATCAGGTGAAAGCATGATAAGAACTATTTTATTGGTAAAGGATAACAGTTGTAATGATTGATGACAATAAATGATTCAGTTAGAGAATGCAGTTGCTTCCATATATTTGAGTGTAATTCTATACTGTTAATGATCAGCTAAATCAGATTAGATATTGAAGTTTCAAAGTCAAAGCTGTTTTGATGAATTGAACTACTCAATTCTTACTTTGATTCAAGCATTTTTTATAACTTTTGATTTAAGGGAATCGTAACGTGCTGTAGTGATTATTTACCACTACGTATTTAATTTTCTATACAATTAACATATGTTATTTGGACTGTTAGTTTTCATTAGTCATTATAGTTCTTGCTTTTATAAAGGATTTTATTAACAAGGAGAACCTCAAAGTAACGGTAAGAAATTCGTATTATAAGTCTATAATTAATTTCAGAGAACAATAATTCAACGAATACATCGAACAGAATGAATATACTGACTCTGCGGTTACATTGATTCCATGAGTACCTGAGTACACTGATTTCCTAAGGACTTTAGGTATATATTGTGGATGAAGTAGGATTGGTTGGCGAATCCATTGAATTACAGTTGCAGGTCACTTATTTATAACATCGGATTCAATTTTTCTTAATTGAAGAAACTCGATGTTGTTCATTACAATTGCTCAACACTAATTTTCATTTTTAAACTTTTAAATGTATTTTATATACATCGGTTGTTTACGCTAATTTATTAAAATTTATCTAACAAGCAGATGAAGATTTTTAAAGAAAAAAAAAAAAAACTTAAGGAAAAGAAAATAACACAAAGATACAAAATAAATGTTAAGTATAAATTTAACAAAAAAACATCAAATAAACGTAATAATCGAACCCTGATTTTTTCGTTTAAAAATATTGAAATATTGAACTTCAACTATGAATATTATAATTTCTATTTGCTTCATTCTCACTTTAAAATATTTTTATTAAAGTGTTCAACTTATTGAAAAATAAACATGAACATTGCCAATACGAAAACTTTTTCAAAAGTAAATTAATAAATTCCTCTATACAATTGAGAATATGAGATGGATAGTTTAATTAGTTTTAATTAAAATTTGAACTAGAAAAATTTACGCTTCAACATTGGAATTTTCGTTGCTCACTCTTTCCGTTTCTCTTTAATTGCCAATATGATGGAGAATATAATTTAAATTATAAATTATCAAATATTTATTAAATACACAACAACTTGTTACTAGTTGGCAAATTTGATTTTCGTTTGTTAGAGTTGGTACGTTTTAATTTTTTGAATAATTAATATGTGTAAAATGTTTAATAAAAATGATAAAGTATATTTTATAATATAATATAATACTGATGATACTTGCCCGCTCCGCTGAGCTCAAAACAGAGTTTATTAAATTATGTAATTTATTAAATTTTCTATAGTAAATTTTTTTCTTGATAGATAGGTATCTATAGATTTTAGCAACGTTTCTATAAATATTGTGAAGACCAAAATAGAAAAATTTAATGCAAAATCATTTTGAATTTCAAATTTTTTTAAATCTCCCTTTCGTTTACGTTTATGAACGTTTTGTAAAAAAACAGAATAGCTCATTCCATATAGAAATCTACAAGGAGACCAGCATTAGCCCAGGTCTGAGCCAACTATGTACAACCCTAATCCAGGCTTAGCTTGAAATAATGGCTTCGGTCCAATTCTGCCAGTCAGAGCTAGTCTAGGCTTAGACCAAACTTGGTTTACCATTGACTAGCCGAGGTTTGGCGGCTTAGGCCAGGCTTGATTCCCCAGTAGGACACCAGGACTAGGTTTCTCATGATTGGCCAAGCTTGGAGCCGTTGTTAAAGCCTAGGGTTTCCTACCTGAGTGATATTCGTGACATAAACTTTCTTTGTTTAAATTTAATCTTTATATTACTCTCTATGGTTGGGATTTGAGATACAAGTGGTTGTTTCCCCGGGCGTCTCGTTATATACTACGAAGCTATGAAACACATTCAAAATTTTTTTCCAACGAATATTTAGTTAATTTTCACGTTTCCTGGCTTATTTAATGGGTAGACAATTTTAAATGTTTTGGGTTTTCTCTCTTTTATAAATGGTATTCCAGATTTCCAGTTCTATTTTCAATATTAAAACGTAAATTAATCTTAATAAGCATATCACATACTTTAAATAAACATATGTTAAATTTTAATTTTTACAACTTTTGCGTGGTAATTTTTAATTATTCAGAGCTATTGCCATACGAACTTTACCAACGATATGGGGCCTCCGGTCTCAATATCTGCTAGCCAAAATTTGTAAAATGTTATCGGTAATATTACTCAAACGCTAAGACCGTACACTAAACTTAAGTTGGTATTGAAATGCCCTTCCTCGACCCTCCTGCAAGTTTAGATAAAAAACCATCTAGAGTAAGCTAATATTAGCTTCCTATCCCAAAACCAAGCGCCCCAAAAAAAAAAAAAAAAAAAAAAATAAAAATCTTTTTAATAGTTATTGAGATAAATGCTATAATATCGCTGGAATTGGCTTTACCACTTCACTTTTATAGATTGAATCAAAAACATTGGAAAAAGATTATACTACGTTAAAATTCTAATTATTAAGTTTAAGTCCCCGTCATCATTATTTTCTTACAATAATAAGAACTTTGATACGACGGTCCTTAAGAAAAATTATATTTTAAGCAAGAAATTTATATATTATTCCCTCCACTTCATTTCAATTTGAGAATTTCTGATCTGTTATTCAAACTCTTTGTTATACTTTGACTTTGACAACTTTTTCCAAAAGGATTTTTATCTGAAATCATTTCAGTCACAATCACTAAGGGATGCAAACGACATTGTTGACGAATGAAGGTTATTATATCCATTGAAAATATATATACAACATACATTTTATAAAATCAGCATTTCAATTCAGAAAATGGGGAAATACATATTCCTTTAGAATTATTAGAATACAATTGTATCACTCCCGATCCACGTGTTGCCTGGCGGCAAAATTTTCAATTTATGTTTTCCAAATATATACAATACTGGCTAACTTTCCGCTCACAACTTTTTCGTTTGATTGATTTTTCAAAAACATTAATTTCCGGAAGTTTCATGTCGATCGACTTTCTTAAGTATATTCATTTGATTTTTCATCAAATCAACCTATAAATTATTTAATATGCTTTAAACGTATTACAATAAATACATGATCAAGTACAATCCAAAATGCCTAGGAATTTTCTTTTAAGCTACTTTGATTATTGAATGGTTTTAATATGACGATATAGATTTTAAAATAAAAAAAGATTATGTTATACGATTTTCCTTCACTGAAAAACTAATTGAATTAAATGCCTTCTAACCTTTTTCAAGGAATCAATTTCACAGGAATAAAAGCCAAAACTTTTTTATCCATTTTTTATTCATAAAAATGCGGGAAAAAAGTTTCAATGAGAAAAGTTATACAATGTTTTTTAAAAGTCAAACATTCAAAAGGAAATTTAAGAAAACGGGCTTCTTTTATGCCAAACAAAACGAATGTGTTTCCATTTAAGAAAGCATTCATAAATACGTCTACTAACATTATTTCTTTAATTTCTTTATCAAACGATCAAATCAAAAACAGTGCCAGTGACGTATTGGTATTTTCTAGCAAAATCGTTATCGTTAACTAAAGGCTATCTCTTATTTCACGACAACGAACTTCTCTCACTATGTCACGTTACTGGCAGTAAGGATAATTGGCTCCCTTGTGTCTTCCCAACATGTCAATATCCTGTGTTTGATACAAGTGTTATATATACCCCAAACATTTCCAATATAGGTTGAACTTACAAAATTTTGATATGAGCTATCAATATTGTCAAGATTGATGTCAAATATTAAATAACATATTTTGATAAGAGGTTGAATTGTGTCTATAATAACATCTAGTACCAAATTGTGATACGATGTTAACGTAGATAAAAGCAAGTTCAAAAATTTCACCCTCTTTTAAAAAAAAATTCTTACATTAAAATAAAAATATTATCATCACTTTTAATTTTGTCCAATAAACTAGGAGCAAGTTCCATTAATATAGACATTGTCGTTTCTCAAGATTAATAAATATGGTTAAAAATAATAAATGTAGACAATTTCGATAATAGTATGCAAATGGATTATATTCACTTTCACTTAAACTTTTCAAATAAAATTAGACATTTTTAAAGCAAATAAATTAGAAAGAAACATACAACTGTTTTATACCTAAAGCAAATTTAAAACCATGGCAAATCGTTTAAATGAACTTAAAGTTGGTCTTTGCAAAATAAACAAACCATTTTACGATCATATGCAAATTTTTGTTTACGTTGATAGTCGGAATCTCGGAATATTCTTTAGGCACCATCTGTTGGTTACTACCAAGTAAATAAGAAAATTAAAAAGAGTAGTGGCAATAGTGGAAAAAATGAGATGGTGAAAAGCTCTGAACGAAAACAATCCAATAAAGTAGAAAAGCTCACATCATACAAATCCGCCATTAACCACCTGCCTTCTTCTTAATATATCAAATGGATGCTTGTATTTAAACGAGCTTTACATCAATGAAAAAGAAAACTGTAATAAATATACATCTAAACGTAAAATTTCAACCATTCTTTTATCTGAATTTGAAGAAAATTGAGATTTCTACTTAGATAAATCAAATTTCTTTACAGCTCATACATTTTTAATGTGTTCAAATATTTAAGTCCATCCTACTTATATTTATTTAAGCGAACATCAATTTCTGTAGTCTTTTTTAAATTTGATGATGTTGTTTTAAGCCAAGGAGAAAATTTAATGAAAATAATTGAAATAAAATAAGAAAATATGAATTCATTTTAGTATAATTTTAACAAACTGTTTATATTAGATAAGTGCTCTGTATTTTATGTTTTATAAAGAAATTTAAAAAGTAAGTGTCTTGTCTTCTATATATAGCAAAAGAAAACTGCAAATTTAACATATGGGTTAGTTAGTTAATGATTGCAATATTATTTAAAACACTTATATAAGTTAGCAAATAAATCTGTTGATACAATATGATATATTTCTACATAAAATATATACAATAGAGGAATACATTTTTAATAAAATATTATATACCATTTCATCGGAACCACTTACAATGTTTTTAAAGTTACCCGCCAAAATTACTACACAAAAACTGCACACTAACCCAATAATGAAAAATGTATTCCCTTTCCCAACATTAACTACTTTCTTTATTCTTTTCAATCTCTTAAATCCAATTTTCGGTTTACCTAAATTATTGAACTTTTGGCAATTACTCACTTTTCAATATCACTGCATCAAGGATTCAAATATTCCAATCAATGACTGGACTAGACAACTGCACATTAACAAGCACATGGTTATATTAGGTTCGTTTGCGGTACTGATAGTACTGATCCGGAACTGGTAAAGAATAGAGAGCAACAGAGAGAGAGACAATCCAAAAGATCAGATAGGATAATCGCCAAACGCATACACGCTTATGAACTGATTAAAGGTTATTTTCCCGTGAACGATTTTTAAAATGTTCGGAAGTAAGACGAGGATTAACGAGAACCCACGAAAATTGTTATATGAATTGAACATTGATGCTTCATTCACACGAGCCAACCGATTAGTTAACCGATTTTAGTTAATCGATCAAAAGTGGCATGAAAAACCTAGTGTGATGACTTGTTTAAACTTTTTTTGATCTACTAAAAAGTTGATTACGGTTTTCACACGAGGTTTTTCATTCAAATTTTTTTGATCAACTAAAAACGGCTTACTAAAATTGACTCGTGTGAACGCAACATGACAGCGAAACTGTATTATGATTTAGCCACAATTTAGCAAACTGCGCATGAGAATCTAATTTTTCATCCTAACAAAAATCTGAGAATCGCTAGAACCAATTATGATCGGTAACGAACGCATTTCGTGTGAACCGCGAATATCGGACCGTAACTCGGCTCATAAGCTTGCATGCGCTTGGCGATGATCCTAAATCGGTCTTGAACTGATCCGTTACCGATTCATTATCACATCCGCGAACGAACCCATTAATATTTAAACGTGTAATGTATAGTATAGAAAAATTGTAAAAGGAAAATGTACATTTAACACCGTGCACGTAATAGAAGTTAAACTTCTTTATTACCAATTTATGTGCATTTTATAAAATCTGTTCTTAGAGCATTTAGTAAAATTTATTAAATTGAATAAAGAGTAAGGAAGGGGAGAGTGGGGATAAGTAAGATAACGTAAGGTCTATCGATCTGTGGTAATCAGTCAATCACTGAGGATCATCAGTTGGGAGGGCTGTCCTTTTTAACTTTACTAAAAGCCGACGGGTTATGTCTATTTCTGTCTTCTGATAGTAAGGGGATCAGTGGGTAGGTTCGTTATCAGGACAATTGAATGGCTGTCTCACCAGTCCCTGTACGTTCAGGATTTCTCCGCGATTACTTCCAGCAGGAATGGCACTTACAAGTCTTAATGAATGGTTTGATTCGACACTACCATGGTGCTACTACCAGCATCCTGAGTATTTTGGACTAGATAATCTGAATCAGCCAGATTGGTTTAATTTTGTGCGTATAGAACTTCAGTTTCTACTCCAGACTTTTCAATCCAGATCCTCATCTCAAGAACCATCACATTCTTTTAATTTTTCCGTTTATATGCTGTTGTTTTCCATTGGTGTGAAGTATCCACGTTAAGCGTCTTTTCAGCACCCTTACCAAGTATTTCATTGTCATTGAAACGGGGTGTTGTTATTGTTATCTGAGGACATGTTTTTTCATGGTGGTGAACGTTACCCGAACAGTCTTTTCAGTGTTAACCTCTAATTTTCATAGGTGCAACCATCTATTCAATAGCGCATATGCGTTCGAAGCATTTACGTTACTTTGTTTGACAACTAATCGCCAGCAAATATATCTGTGTCGTCAGCGAAGGTGACTACCAGTGTTTGATTTGTTTCCGGCATATCGAATTTGTATATTAAATAAAGGCATGGCTCTAGTACACTTTCTTGTAGCACTCCAGATTTGATAGGAATTAAATTTGACTTTGCTCCGTCGACCTAATAGTATGATATATTTGGTAGGAGAAGATTCTTTTTATTTTGTAGAGAGAATTGTTTATTCTTTTCGCACCATACAACATCGAATGCTTGTTTTACATTGATCAATACACCACCACGTAGTTGTTTACTTTCTAAGTTGTCGCTTATTAAGTAAACTATCTATCTTTCTACCTGTAACATTGTTGGATTGGCGTAAGTATGAGATTTTTAAAATTTCACTTCCAAATCTTGTTTACTACCTTATCATAACGCTGCGTAAGCAGTTAAACTTCAATAAATAATACCATACTTACCTGAAAATTGGAAGAGGAGTGCATTATTGATTTTCTAGAAGATAGCATTTCAAATTTAAACAAATTTTAATAAATATTGGCGAGAATAAGCCTAGACGCCAATCGGACGAAAGGAGCCGGGGAACGGAGAACAACTTGATGGAATGTTAACCAAAATCGGATTTTATATCTTATGAAACGTAAAAATTTAAATTTTCAGGGGAGGGGTCCTTTTTTTCGACTGATTACATAAATTTATTAATATAGAAGTTGTGAATCGAAACTAACCAAAAGAATTGAAATTAAAATAAGGTTACAATTTAAATTTTATTAAATAGGTAAGTACTTAAAAATAGCATTTAACCCATTAATTATTCTGGTTGCTATTTTAAACGTAAACGGTTTTTTTTAATTTGATTTTAAAAGAAATTGATTTGTTAAATAACAAAATACTTAATCTCCATAGGATAAGCATAGAAAATGTTTAAGAAAACAGTATCGTTTTTCATTTATTGAGTTATTTTAGTGTATATAATTGCTCCTATTGAAGTATTCATATTCATATGTAGGTATATTTGTATAATCTAATAATCTGTTTATGATTTTGTGGTGTGAGTATGGTCTTAAAAAATCTCATTTCATTTTTCAATCTTGCTTAAAACTACATTTATACAGTTTATAAACATTTCATCTTTCTCGCAATGCTTTTTATATTCCTTTTTAGTTATGATAAAATCCCTGAAGATTTACCTAACTTACTTGTTGACATTTCGCTTTTTCATATTACTTGGAGCGCGCAGATTTCCCATCGTGTTTCTGAGGGTTTTATTGATGTTTAATACGTTTTTAGCAAATATGACAAACACATTTTGTGCTTTTATGTATTTAACGGTTTGATAGAAGTATAATTTTATTAGAATAAATGAAATGGGTCAAGTACAATGTGTCAATATACACGGTTGGATTTGGTGCAATATTTCCCGCATTATGACGACATAAAGCAGACATCGAGAGGTGGTTGAATGACCACAGTGTGGACTGTGGATGCCTATATATATTGGGAATAAGGGGAACTTGATGTCAAAAGCAGCCTTTGGGTGTTTACCTCAGGGATATGCGAACGAAATCCCACCTCGTTCAATCCAATGCCTTTAGGTACCACACGTAGTGCTTTCCCATCTGTCTGCCTCTTGTGTAACACGAATAGAAACTTACACTCCTGTGGAGCTTAATAACCACTTGCGAAATATTACAACACCCCCGCCAACAACATCCAATAAAATTCTATTATCTAACATGTGCTTGAACAATTTCTTTCACGCGCAAAAGAAAAAAATCAACATCACGTTTTTTATGGCTCGTATCTTACATTCACGTTTTCAATATTGGCTTATTTATTTTTATATTCCGATTTATTTATTTAGAAACTCTAAACAAGAGTCGCATATTTAATCAGTAAAGCATGTCTTGCATGCATTTAGACAGTTTAAACCACAAGATAAGAAAAAAACCTTTAAAGGTAAGTTTTCTTTTGATTTTTCCTTGCAAAACTTAACTGAAATTGAGGTTACATAAAATAGTCTTTCTAGTTTGTGAAGCTCAAAGACATAGAAAACATTGTTAAATTAATAATATTGCTAAATAAATTGATATTTATAGGCACATATTCTTTGATTTATCTCCCGAAAGATTAGAAGTGAAATTTAAATTTTTCAGCAACCATAATTTTTTCCATCTTTTTTTTTGTATTATCTAAACCAGTGAATGCAAACCTTTTGAGCTCGGTGTGACAAAATTTTGAAAAAAAATTTAAGTAACCTCAAGTGCCGTGTCACATTTAAAAATATGGCTTTGTAATTTTTGATGTTTTAACCATTTCAAAAAGGATTTAAATGCGATATAACGAAAAAAAGTGAGCGCGTGTACTTATGTACGCGTGTGAAAAGTTATACTTCTTTGGCACCATTAAAAATTATTTTTTATTAATTGCATACAAATAATAATTAGAAATTTAGAGAATAATATTTTAATTTATATCAATAAACAATGCTTACGAACTGTTAATAATATTAATCAAAATATTCAATTTAAATCACTACTGAATATAATTTATTCGTGGAGCGTACACTTTTACGAGAGGTGCGGTTCTTTTAAATTTTAGTACGGCGCGTTGAACAGAGATGACGGGACAATGTCCAAAATTGTGGAGGATTCCCCCTGGTGACTACAGTTGACTGGCACCACTGAAATCCCCTAGATCCGCTGAGCCACTATTTGTTATATCAAATATTAATATAATATAATATAGTTTGGTATATTCGTTCATTCATTACTCACGTAATTAGCAATAAGAATTGCGATAATGAACACGTGCTAAATAGAGTGATTGTTACCATTATCACAATAATACCTCCATAATCTCCACAAAATGCATTTAAGCATTACGGACTTGCGCTGTAATGATGAAATAGACTGAAACTAACGCCGCTAATGCCTCTAAGAACAACACACCATACTAACAGCCCAAATTAATCTGACGTTTATTTAATATGTTTTTTCCGAGTCAATGTTGGTATAGTAAATTTGTATTTTTATGACTATTTAATAGCTGAAATACTGTGAAAAACTATGGTTTGTAATGATAATAAAATCCAAAGAAACCTACAAGACGTTTATAAAATTTGTCAGGATCATTTTTCTGGCTAACAATTCATACATGCCATGAAAATGAAGCTGCATAGAAATTGCGAAATAAAGTAAGTAGCTACTTTTCAAAGTAAATATCTGAATTTTATTCATGCCTTGTTTTATTAAATTATTATTCTAAGATGGTTGAATCAATTCAGAATTCCAGATTTTGTGATAACCAAGATAATGCTTGGAATGCAGCGTCATTTTTATCACTAAGCTTCAACAGCAAAATAACAGCTACTGCAAATTTCGAGAAAAGTAATAACGTATTTATTATTAATATGTGTCATTTGTATATATTAATATTTTCTAAATAAAATATATAAAATTTACCTATTTAAAGAATTAATTATTTTTAATTTAAATATAAAAAAAATACATAAAAAAAAATTCAAATTACGTGCGCCTATAGTTAAAAAAACCGAGCGATTTTGCGGCTAACTTCATCCTGTTAATTTTGTGTCACCCTGATGCTCGCACATCTTAAAATTTCATTCTAATAATTTTTTCATACCGCGCCTAAAGAAGTATAACTTCCAAAAGCAATCAAAAAATATTTTTATAATCAACAAAAACAGAAAAAGAATTTACATTTATGAAAAAAAAAATAGGAAAAATAAACATAAGTGATTTTTTGGTGCTGAAGATTTCATCACGAGATCAAGAGATGCTGCATGTAGAGGGAAATTTTGTGTCTCTGTTAGGGCGTGTCACCCCTGACTATGGTTCGCCATCACTAGTCTTTAAGAAATCTCTTAGTTAGCGATTTATTTGCAATTTAAGAAGTGAAAGTTGAAAACAAAGTACTTAAAGTTAAATAAATAGATAAAAAAAATTCCTCCATTTATACGAGTTGTGCCATTGCCTTTCTTGTTCAGTTTCTCTACATACAAAAATAAATTAAAAAAATATTTAAATACCCAGATTATTTTTATTAATTAAATAGATAAAAGAAAGGTAGGTAGGTATATATTATGAGAAAAACAATTTATTTAAAAATAAAATAAATATTATTGTATGAAAAATGTATTATAAGCCACGAATATAAATTTGAAGTGAGTATTAAATTGGAGCTTCTCAATTGATTTTACCGAGATGTGGGATTTGTTAAGCTTAATAATGAGAACAAAACTTGACGTGGAACCTGAGTGGTAAATATCGGTACAAAGAAGCGACCAATCGGGGACAGCACGACCCAAGGCTGTTTCACATTTCGTGCACGTCTCGTGTTTGGACACAGCATTTTCTATTAAGAGAAATCATCATAGAGTTTTTATCCGCATTTTTTTCTCTATACCGCCTTCTCATTCCATCGTGTACTTGGTATCATGTGTCAAGTTTTCACTCCATGAAAAGTGACATAGAACAACAATTTTTGCTTGAATTAAAAAACAACACATTTAAAAGTTTCAACGTTTTATCGAAACTGGATTTCTTGATTAAGCCACGTATAGCTCAAAGCTTCTCCGTGGAAGATATGATAAGACGTATTGTTTACCTCTTGATGAAATTTAAAGGTAAACACGTCCCAATAGCTTTTGTTAAATTATGTATATAGTTTTCCTATACGTAGACAAATGCCGCAAATAAACAAAACGAATATAGAGTGACAGAAATAGAGCTTGGTTGAAAAGCGTCGCCTTCACTCAAGCCGCTGGGCTAAGCTTTTCTTGAAGCTGTAAAAGGCATCTCACCGAACGTGTCCGCTTTCAAAAGGAAATTTTACTTAAGTTTAAACTTACATCCCTTGTTCCTTATTTAGAATTCCAAGCACACTTTCTTTATGAATGTATGCACTTGTGTGGGGCCTCCGTCTTTCGTCGACTTACCTGCAGAATTTTCAAATTATTAATATTATAACTTTCAATTCCAAGGCAATGAGATGTAATAATTAAGAAGTTTCTCTTACTTTTAATGAGATTGTATGAGCAAATCTTTGTAAAGCAAATAAAATTCGATCCACGAGAAAATGTTTGATCCAATTTTATGAACTTAAACCAAGATGAAGTATAAATATAAAATAAATAATTTGAAAGTAATATTTTTCAATTTTCCTGAATTATTAAATAACGATTGGTCAATGGTACTAATTTCTTAAATAATTAATGTAATGGCTCATCTTTTAACAATTAGTTGCAAAAAACTAGCATAAAAATATAAAAGGATTAAAATATTATGGTCTTAACACTAGGTACTATTTTATTTAATTCACATACTTACTCACCCTTGCCATCACATGACATCGTATAGGTATTACTTTTAAAATGAAACTGTAAACGTTTTAAAGAAAATAATTAACTTATGAGTTCAAAACTTACGGCTATAGTCTGGTATCTATTTAGCGTCGTTATTTTATGTCTTTTTTCAAAAACTTTTTTTTTTTTTTTTTTTTTTGGTAAAATAAAAAATAATTGACCACCTATTGGTGCAGTGGTTAGAGCAGTAGTTCTCTTCGCTTTATCCGTCAAGTGGTACGGGTTCGATCCGCGTTGAATCCTAGACTTAAGATCCCAGACCTAAGATTAAAATTGACCAACAGAAATTTTCTGTGCTTAGACAGTCGTGATATGACCAAAGATGTTAAAGCCACTTAAAACACCAAAAAAAAGAAGAAAATAATTGTTTTGATTTTATAATATGTTATTAACGACATCTTAAAGATACAAAGAAATTTTTTGAATATATTTAGTAATGTTTTGTTATTATTATCATTGTTTGGAGGAGTTCTTGTTCAGGACTTCTGAAATAAAAAAAAATTATCAAATTTATTATTTATCTTTAGATATGTCCTTGTAAGAACTAAAGTATTGTAAAATTTTATCGAAAAATTATAAAATGGTTTCTTTATTATTTTATTATTTTTATTATTTCTTCTTCTTAAAAGCTTTATTTAGAAAATAGTAGAGCTTTTAAATTTTTGACATGACATATACCACTCTCAATTTCAAATTTGGTTTAAGAACTAGAGCAGTGAGAAGTGTATTAATACTATAAAAACTATCAGTTTGTAATCACCAGTTCACACCAGGTATGGTAATGTATAAAGGTCTCTTGAACTTTATACATGACCGGTAATGGATATAAGATTTTGGATTTGGATATGGATACGGATATAGAAATAATATCATACCGGTTTCAGATACGGTAACGGATATGAAATTATTTTGGATTATCCGTTAGTTTTAGATAGTTTTGGTTACAGATGTTAGGTTTTTGAGAAATTAAAGTTGCAAAATAAAACACAATAATTTAATAATTTGACCTGCGTTATTAGCTACTGCAATTATTCATATAAGTAACTCTTATAGCTACTAAATTTGAATAAAACTCTATTAGTTATTTTCAAAATCTTTAAGGAACTAACTGAAATTATCTATCACTATTATATTGGATTTGGTTACGGATATATTTATATTTAAGGTTTTCGATATTTCGATTTCAATAGTATTGGTTACAAAAATCTTTGGCATTTTTTGTTAGATTTATGATAATCATAAAGGAAAAAAGATCAGAGTCACATTTTGTATTTATTTCTTTTAGTCCGTAAAATAGAGTAACTAATGCCATTCTTTCCATACACAACTGCACCAGTTTTGTAACACTTAGAACTTCAAAATTATTTTTAAATTAACGTACATATTTGTATTGATTGCTTTTCTTAAGCCCTGAAACACCTCAAAACTAAAACAATGAATGGTTTCTTTTCATAGTTACCTGCAGTCTGCACTTTACATGATGTAACTTTGTATTATCCAACGTAACAACATAAGTATGCCAATGGGACAGTATGTAGTTTAATTTGCAGTTTCTTTAGGAAAAAACTTTTTGATTTTTTTCACAAACAAAGAAATATTTTAGGTCCACATGAATAAAACTGATCGAAGATAAATTATGGTTTATAACATTTAAATGCCATATTTTCATAATTAAAAATGAAATTAATCCATTTATACTTGTATTTCAAGGATGAAATAAATTATTTTGCGGTATTTATAAAATAAATATTTTATACAAATCTGATCAAAAATAATTTATTTTACGCCTTTGAATCGAATTTTACATATTTTAATTGCATGTTAAAATATAAATCATGTACAGAAAAAGTCAAACAAAATAAATAAAACGTATTGTGTTTTTAAATTCTCTTTGATTTGATCGTTTATAATTTAAATTTGTTTTAAAAAAATGATGATACGTATTGTATATAAATTAATAATTAAAACTCGTGATGTTTTCCTTTTTTTTGGAATTGAATTCAGATAAAATTTAATAAGAGTGATGATGATGACCTTCTTTTCATTTTTTTTTGTATAGTTAAAATACTTGCATAATCGTTTTATATGAATATCTAGAAATAATTGTTAAAATGCTTTTGTAAATTTTTGAATATCAATTTTTTAAATTACAAACGTTTTTTTAACTGCATCTGTTTCTTGTGACTTCTTTTCAATTATTGTGACTACAATATCCTGGCGTTGCAAATTAAACATATATTTTTTTCTATTTAGCTTATCCAATTATCTACGCACTTACTAGCACCTATGTTTCTTTATAAACCATAAAATTCAATCCAATTATAGCGAAAAATCTTCCGGTCTTTGTAAACAAGAGAAGTTATTTACACCTTTAATTAAAAAAGAAAAGGAACGCGTGAAACTTAAACAGAATCCGGTTAATATTCAATTTTCATTATTGAACGAAAAACGAGATGAAATGAAATAAACAAGCAAATAAGAAAAGAGCATAAATGCTTAAAACCACTTGGCGAATGAATTTAACATGGAAACAACATTTCGTTGGGTGAAAATTGATTTGCTTCAACTCATAAAACTTGAATTAGGAGAAACAATACAAAACAAACTTCGCCACGAGCTTAAAAGAAAAATCGAAACGCTAGCTTTTTATAACAAGAACAATCAAATACTAACGCAAAATACAATCTCATAACATTTCTGTAACGATGTAACGAAATAAAATTAAACCAATTTAAAAAAAAAATATAATTGGCTTGGAAAATAAATTTTATGTTAATTCTTTTAACGATCGGAGATTGAAATATTTTCAAATGAGGATTAACCGTTATAAGTTTCCTTATTCATCTTTTGTAGCAAAATAAAATGGGACTAAATAAAGGGAAAAGTGGGCGTTTTTCTTCGGAACTTTGATCAGTTCCTGACAGGAAGCTCTTTTTTAAACCATCTTTTCACATGAAGTAAAATACATCCGTTTATTTCAAATTGTAGAACGTATCATATTATGGGACGTTTATTGAATAAAATCGTTGAGACATTTCAACTACTACATCGCATTTTTATTAAATTATTATTATTTCTTTTTTATTTAATAAAAGGAAAAATAATTTCGTTCTCGACCCTTTAAAAACACACAAAAAGGAGTGTTTTTATGTTCTCTCTTTATTTCAATTCAACGCGTTTTCCTTTTCGGTTTTGTGCGTGTATCCTTACTTTGTGTATCAATATCGCGTAATTACAATATTGTTGAGAGTATTAAGTATAGGTAGGTATATTTTTTCCAGTATCTTTTCAAGTAAATTTTCCCGTATTAAATATTAAAGCCCCAGAGAGTTTTTAATGCTGCATTTAATGTAGGAAGAAGTGTTTTTATAAACCCGATTCTACACGTTCTTTAATTTAATTTTTTTCCGTTTTATGGAATTAAACGGAACGTTCAACCCGGAAGAATATATTTTGATTAAATTTTTAAAATTAAATATTTATCTTTTTTCCATTTATGAGGATTTACTTTTGTGTAAAAATTGACCATTTATTTAAGACACATAAAATCATTTCAATAGTGAGCAAGATATTTACAAAAACAAATGTTACATAGTTATATAAACATACGAGTACATACAAATAGTGAGATTGGTGAATTGTGATTTTCAAAATAAATTTGTTAAATTGGTAGTTATTCTTCTGGAGTTCTCCATTAAATAAAAAGTAAATAAGAAATAAAGTCTTTCTGCACTTACCTACTTGGTACCACTTATAATAATTATATAATAATTTTTTGGTTATATATATATATATATATATATATATATATATCGTATATGGAAATGTAAGCTGCATATGTTTGTGGACGCTAATCTCGTAAAGTAATTTATGGATTTGAATATTTTTTCTTTGTTTTGTTTGTCTTAACTTAAAAGTGGATAAGGAAACAAACAATTAGAAAAACTTCAGAGAAGAGATGAAAAATCAAATACAGTGGTACCTTGAGATAGGAATGTCCTAACATACGAATGTTTTGAGATACAACATAAAATATTCTAAAATTTATTCCTCGACACACAACAAAAAATTTGAGATACGAATTTGCAATGTGCGATTTTATTGAGTGAATGAACATAGTTTTTGGGCCTTCAGTGAAAAAATACTAAATCGATAATGGTTTACCGCTTAAGTGTGTCCTTTTGTTGGATGATGCTCCTGCTCACCCTCCTGGCCTTGAGGATGACCTTTTAGATGAATTTACATTTATTAAAATTGTCTATCTGCCACCCAATACAACGTCTACCCTTCAGCCCATGGATCAACAAGTTATCTCCAATTTTAAGAAACTTTTTACGAAAAATCTTTTAAAGTGTTGCTTCGAAGTTATCAAGAATACGAAATAAATAAATTAGTAAACATTATGTGTGTTATTACTCGTTTATTTATATACAAATTGTGTATATTATTTGTAATTTAACTGTGTTTTAGGTTAGTTTCATATTGCTAGAACGCGTTAATATATATTACATTATTTTAAATGGGAAAAATTGCTTTGAGATTCGATTTTTTTGACATACGAAGATGATCAAATGAATTAAATTCGTATTTCAAAGTACCACTGTAATTTGAATCTGCTTACTGCGGACAACTAAAATAGGTATTTTCTTACGTTAGAATATTCCAAAATCAACAATAATGTTATAGATTTCGTGCCATTATCTCCTTATTCATCCAATTAAAATAATTGAGTAAAATAAAATTACGCATAAAGATGCGGTAGCGTCCTTGGGCCTCTACTCTAAACTATCTTCACGGCCGACGCCCCGATCAACGAGGAAATAACCTTCGCGATCTTTGCAGACGACACCGCGCTGCTAGCCATCCACGTCTGTCCCAGAATAGCCTCCGAGAAGCTCCAGTCTGCACTAAACGAACTCCAGCTGTGGTTCTGCAAGTGAAGGATCACCATCAACGAGACCAAGTCTGTTGGGTCACAAGAAGGGAAACTTGTCCTCCTCTCTCACTTAATGGCCATGAAATACGCCGGGCTACGGAGGCCAAATACCTTGGAATGCACCTGGAAGGACGTCTCACTTGGTCTAAACACATCCTCCACAAACGCTTCCAACTGAATATCACTACCTGAAAACTGTGGTGGCTACTGAGAAGAAATTTACAACTGTCCCTGGACAGCAAATTAACAATTTACAAGTCCATACTTAAACCCATTAGGACATACGGGATACAGCTGTAGGGAGCCGTCAGTAACTCCAATGTGGAGAAGATTCAGCGCTTTCAGTCTAAAACTTTGAGGACAATAACTGACGCCCCTTTGTGCGTCTCCAATCACGCCATCCACCGGGACCTTAAGGTGGCTACAGTGAGGAGTGAGATAGCCAGATTCAGTCAAAAATACTTGCAGAGACCGAACGAACACCCCCAACTATCTGGCTGTCAACCTCCTGGATAATTACGGTCACCATCGAAGGCTGAATCGCGTCTCATTACTGGAGTTACCCTTTGGAGAACCACTAACACCTTAATGTACCCCTTCTAGGGGGTGCGATCTTTCCCACTTGTACAGTCATCATATTTGCTTAATGTCCAAGGACAGATTGCAAATTGGGGACAACTGCTACTTTTTGGTTTTGGTATGGTGGTTTCGTTTAATCAACCAGTTTCATTTTTGTACGCTCAGCGAAGCGGGTGGGTATCAGCTAGAACAATATATAAAAATTCACATAGCATTAAACTTCCTTATGTTTCATAGGATAATATTTATTTGATTTGGAAAATTAATTTCCTATTACAGCGGCGCATTAAAATATTTAAAAGCATAGGTATATTACGTGATATTAAAAATCCATCAGCCCAATCAATTAGAAAGTTTTGTTGTATCGCTAAAAAATAAGATGCAACGAATAATTTCTTCAAGTCAATCTTTGAAATGGATAAAATTTTTGTTTTCTGTTTATAATTAAAAATCCCATTCCTTTTCAATATTGATCAACATCAAAGCGGATCAAAAGTTGCAGAAAGCTGGTAAAATTGCAACAAGTAAATGAACAACATAATTTACCTGAAAGCTTCAGAGAGGAAAAAAAAAAAGAAAAATATAATACAAAGAAAACCACAGAAATATAGTCCATTTATTTATTAAACAGAACATATACAGAAATATGTATGTTATTTATTTTCACAAACATGTCAATAAATCAATGAGATTCATTTTAATATCAATCAGTTTTCAATAATATATCTTGGAATGCAAATCAGTTAAAACTTTTCTCTATAACGCCTCTAAAATAAGAGACAGTGACAAGGAATCATAAATTTACATAAGCACCTCACAATAAGTTCAATGAGCTTTAATATAATATATATTTTTCCTTAATTACTTTTTACAATTTTTAACTTTCATTCTAATAAAAATAGAGGTAATTATTTTTAAATATAAATCATTCTAATTTTCAAATAAAACGCTAAGTTACAAATAAAAATTGAACTCTCAAAAAAGATATAAAAAAAACATAAACTTACATAACAATTTTATTATATTTTCACATATTTTCTTTTTATTTTTGTAATTTCATATTATTTAACATACACATAAATAACTTTTTATGTTAGTATTCGATTTATCAAGTAAATCATTTAATTTTTAACATTTTTTTCTGGTTAGGGTACATTTGTATATTTATTAAGAGAGCACGTAAAAATTCGAGTAAGAAAAAGATTTATTATTTTAATCAGTTTCAACCACCAAAATACCACAAAATGTTATAACACTTTATAAATAAAATGAAATGTATTATAAATTCAGTGGACTTCGTTAATGGTTGTAGTTGGCAAAAAGACTCTTCCATACTTCCATTGAATTGTATTAATAATTTTCATGTACTAAGATATGTTTGCGGTTATTGGTCATATGAAATGTTCCTCTATAATTTCATACAACTTTCATCAGTCATTTTCAAATATTTTCTCTTACTTCGTTAATTTTTACTTTCGCTCTCTTAAAAATGATGAAATCACATAAATTTATTCATTTAATAATTAAAAGAGTAATTAATCCATAAGCATTTATATTAAATTTTATAATGAACATTTATACAAAATTAATGATGAGATCTTGACGTATGTATATTTTAAAATTATATTTTGATATATTTACACTCATTTAAGTCTCGTTTAATAGGGTTTTGATAGAAGTAACGACGAAGTATAACATAAAAAAAGTACTTCAGATATAAGTTATGATAATTTAATAGTCAATGCCAGAACTAAACTATCTATCAAGAATATAAAAGTTTTTATTTACACGAAGTTTTCACTTAAACTGTGATTACATAGTAAAAAAGGCTTTTAAAAACAAAGTTAATATTTTGTTAGTGTTACTGAAAAAAATTTAGAACGACATCGTAGATCGACTACGAAAATATTTTCTTGTCACGAAAAATGGAAATCTGTTTAAGTGTTATACTTACAATAATTACAATACACAATATAATTTATAATATAAACGATGAAGACTCGATTTTATGATTGATTTATTTAATTATATATAGTTTTATGTAATTAAATTTTGATATTGAATTTCGATGTGAAATTGGACTTCTATAATTTATTACATTTCAGTTTTCAGTTTTCCTTGATTATTTTTACAAATATAATATAACTAATAATTAATATTATTCGATGAACTTGACTAATGAATGGAAGAAGTTGATCTGAAAAAAATAGTCAGTTTCAATTAAAAATTCAATTTTAACGGTTTGTATAGTCAACTGCAGAAATGATCAAGTTGGATATTATTTTAAACAATATTAGAATGTCGTAAAATATTGTAAATTTATAATTAAAGTGGGACCATATGTTAGCAAAAAAATAATTTTATTTTACATTTCAAATAATTCTAGCAATAAATTTATTTTAAAAACCAACCAGATGAAGCTATTAAATAAATCTATTTGATTTGTGTGCTTTGGGAAATATACGAGCTTTATATTTTTGTGTTTTAATAAAATAAATATATAGGTAGGTACATATATATACATAAAGTACAAGGTAGATAATAAAAAGCATGATGTTAATAATTTTTTCTGTTTTATCAATTATATTTCGGAAATTCATTTCTGGGTAGATACCAGTTGTATAAAAGTATACCAGTATACCAGTTGTATAAAAACGCAAAAAAATGCTTTATTTTTGTAACATTAATATTTGATTTTTTCGCGTACAATTATGAAAATTTATAGACCTGATAGATATGTTTGAGTTTTGAAATTCTTGCTCGAAAAAGAAATAAAATACAATTCCATTTTGAATTCAATGTGTTGCAGTTATGTTAATATTTTTACGTGACAATTTTTGTCAAAAATGCTCGTTGAAAACGGCAATAAAATGCAAATTCGATTGCAAATTCTATCGATTTGTTATTAAAAATGAAAATTGTGGTAAATTTACGATTTCCAAAAATATTAGTCTTAAGAAATAGGTACCTACTTATATAAATAAAACATTTATTGTAATAAAATGTTATTGTGAAAATTTTCTAAATTAGGTCTTACACGATAAAGATAAAATTCTTAAAAAAATATTGTAAAAATGAATATAACATGGTTTTGATAAAGTTGGTGTGTGAATTTAGCTCCATAAATAAGGTATAGATCAGGAATGTTATGGAGCTCCGTAATCATTACCGAAGCTATCGGATAGCCGAAATAAAAGTTTCGGATAATTTCTAATAGAGAGACGTCTATTATAATGTTGTTACTATTGCATTTGAAGTAAATATAACTTAAAAGTTTATCTAGTTTATTTAGGACGTTTAAAAAAGATTTAATGCAAGCAAAGTATTAGTCGTTACTAAAGATACGTAGGTACATAACAGTTACAAAACCTAATAAAAATGAAGAAAGTACCAGGATACCAAACTACCAAACACAAATGGTTCAAATCTTATGAAGCTATTCACACCACTTCATCAACTAGATAAGAGCTGATATCTTTCAAAAATGAATAAGTTTTCTCAAACCATAACCCAGAACCCCTTTGATTAATTAACCTATCTATCCAAATCAGTTATTTCATCTACGAACTAAGATGCTGCAATGACGCAGATATAGGTTCACGTGTACCTTATATCTACCACGCATATGGCCTTCCCTGGCCCAAAGAAGTAACAATGTTAACAATAAGTTAATATTGATGTTTTCTGAATTACTTTGACGAGTTTTAAAGCCACAATAAAATTTGTTGACAACTGTACATAACTTAAGTTGAAATATTCATAACTATAAACTCAATTATTTGTGTTTACTAAATACCAACAATCGCAATATCTACATTATCCAATAATTTCTTAATTCATAAAAATTCATGAAAGTTTTTTGGAAAATATATTTGGCTCAATATTAGAACAGATCAATCGTTTTTGAGACAAGACAGATAATGTAGAAAATGAGTGACGCAACTTAGGAACGTAAGTTTCTTCCAAAATTCATAACAAACAATCCAAAGTTTTGACGTCACTCACATCCAGAACGTTGCGATGATGTTACTTACGTACTTTATAGATACGATTATTTCGTTAACAATTGAGAGACTTAAAGATTAAAGTTTGGTTCTTGTTGGGATAATTAATGATCAAAAAGTTTGAATCAATTCAAAACTAAGCAGATTCGGGCATTTCTGTGGCGCCAAGATTGGAAATTAGGCTGTTTTAGATTTCAACAAAACCTCGATATAACGGATCTCTATTTAACGGACTTCGGATATAACTGACAAAAATCCGATCAAATGTAAGAACATTTAAAAAGACCATATAAATATTATGCATTATACATGCTAATTCAAGTGTTGCCGCATGTAAACAATTTTACCGGCCATGATAATCACATCATACGTCTAGCACTTGATTTTGAGACATAATGCCGTCCTGCTCGTAGACTGAACCTAGCCGGAGCTTTTTTGATTTATTTTAAATTTATTTTTATATAACGGACTTTCAGCTTTAACGGTCACCCCGAATAGTCCATTATATCGAGGTTTTACTGTAAAATGAAAATTTTTTTTTGAGTTTCTCTAGTTTGAGTTTTCAAGTTAAGGACACAGCATTAAAGATGTAAAGATATATAAATATAAAAAGATGTCAAAATTATTTTACAAAATTACAAATTACCTATTAACAGTAGAATTTGCTTATATATTGACATCAAAAGGGAGCAACAAACAGTTAAATACTAAACTAACGTTATACAAGACAATTTTCAGAAATTAAAAAAACAAGTATTGTTCGTATTAACAAGTACTAAACAATTACATTGAACGATTCCTTAATTTGGTTCTTGTTTTTTGAAAATCATTGATATTGTAGGTTTGTCAAAAGACAAACTCAATCTTCTTTGCGAAGGATAAGTTTTGTTCTCCATTTTCTAGTTTGTGTATTATTTCCTCTTCAATCGTTAATGCTTTACGATGTTATGATATCATTTTGTGCATAACTCGCTAATAATAATTAACGTTAAACTAACAACTAACTGATAATCAAAACAAATACAAGTCAAGCGCCAAACGTCTTCGCAAGGAAAGGTAAATTATTGTAGGTTGTTAAAACGTAACAAGCCATATTGGTCATTATAAGTGAGCATGCTTTCCATACCATAATTCAAAGAATTTTATATGAATACTAAAATCCGCAATGTAATGACGTCGTACTATGCAGTTCAACACTATACGTGGAGTTACTATAATTGGATTTTAATCTTCTATCATTAAAAATAATCTTAAAAATTTCAAAAATATTTACCCAAGGACCGCATAAGGGTATTAGCGGCCGCGCCATTAAGTATCCTTAAAAAATAATTTTTTTATCAAGATAAAAATTAGAAAAGTATTAAGTGCAAGTTAAATAAATAAGAGACCTGCCACTGGACAGGCCTCATCAAAGCATCATATTTGAGAGACTATAGATTTATTGCACACTTGTACAGATCATATAAAATGTGTAGAAAAAAAGTTAAATAATTTCTAATTAATGTAACACTATTATTCTTGCTATTAATGTGGTCATTTATGGACTAAAGCGCCGGCGTTTTTTTTTTCAAGGTTTAAAACTCTTTATTTCGAATATAAAGCAACATTTGAAAAGGTAAATTTTTAGTTTGTTTAGTTTTAGTTGACGAGATCTATGAGAATCCATCGTTCAATCTTGATCATGAACATAAATTGTAGTTAAAACAACATTGGTTGAATTAAGTAGTACGTAAAGCATAAGCCACAAAACGTAAATGATTGTAAATATTTTTAGGCTTATAAGTTGCTTATTATGAAAATAAAGATGGTCTCAATTTCATAAATAAAATGTTACAATTGGGAACTTGAAAAAAAAAGATGGTTTTTTATGTATTTTAAAACTTTATTATTAATAATATTGATATTTAATGCAAAAAAGTTGAAAAATTTTTTTTTCAATTAATTATAAGCAATTAAAAATTGATAAAATTTAAAAATGAATCACGTGACTTTGAACGCGCCACGATTGGTCACCATAGTTTTGACGTCATAATGGTATAGCTATTTAATAAGAATAGAGCGTTTACGGCTATTACGTGTGATTTTTGTCAACAATATTGAAAATTTACTACTAAAAAACAATTTAACAATGACAACAGAATTAAATAGATCAAAGCATTGTATGAAAACTACCATTAAGACGTCACACACGCTCGGCTTTGTTCGGGAGCTGTCGGCGTGTCTCCGGTACTGGATTTAAAAATTTATTTTTATTTTGATATAAATTTGGAATTATTGCGAAAAAATAAAAAATAAAAATACTTTTGTTATAAAATTTATATATGATCTTTCCATTTATCACACAAAAAAAATTCAAAAGCCTAATTGATATCCGTTAACGTGGTTGTATGTTATTACTTTACTTGAAATATATTTTTATGAAGAAAGAAACTGGGAATGATTTGATCACTAATGCTTGGTCTCCTAGTATTTGCATCCTCTTAAAATAAATTCATCTATATATAAAAACTTCAACAATTTTGGACCTAAGAAGTTGTGGTTGCATTTTTCTGGTTTATAATTATTTAAAAAAAATGATTTTATAAACTCTAATCATATTTAACTTGTAATAACTTTTAGGTAAGTAATAAGTAAGAATTAGACAGTGAGTGTCAAAACAAAAATAATAATAATAATATACCAAAGAATTTAAAACACATCCAGTTTTAAAAGGGGTGAGATGTTTATATAAAACGAGAAAAACCCGGTAGTCAACAGAATTGACTGCTATTCTAAATATTATGAATTCCTAATTATAGTGTAACAATAAGATAACTAAGATGAATAATAGAATGAAACATATGTTATCATGAGTATTCATTTAGTATTTAAAAAAATATATTAAAAATGGGTTGGCTAAAAAAATCCGGGCAGACTATTTTTAATTATTTAAAAAAATTATTTTTAATAAAATATTGCAACATCAAGATAATAGAAAAAAATTATAACATCATAAGTGCTGTTTTATTGCGAACACGTTGATATAGGTTTGTCTGCAAAAAATTCGGTCCTATTAGAGGTTAGCGAATTTCAAAGATTTAAAATGTGTGACAGAGGGATCCGAGGTAAGTATACTGTGTAATAATAAAGGACCCAACATCGCAGTTGGCTGTGATGTATAACATTTTTTCTACTTGGGGCAATATTTTATTAAAAATCACTTTTTTAAAATAATTAAAAATAGTCTGCCCCGGATTTTTTTACCCAACCCATTTTTAATATATTTTCTTATATACTTTTTTTCAATTAGATTTGTTTCCCAGGTCAGCTAGAAGCTATATCATGGCAGTGTGAAAATCGTATATACTACATTCATGATTACATATGTTTCATTCTACTATCAACTCGGTGAAGGTCGATGTAGGTTCGGATCTTCTACTATAATTATCGATTTTAATTGTCATGAAAATTGAATTTAACAACGATACATAACATGTATATGGACTATTTGAATTCTGTGGCAACTTCACACCATCGACTGGCACTGATACGCAAGAAACTAATAAGCTATCGGCGACAAACTGACACACACTTTAGCTGCTTATATATAAGATAACATTATATCAAGGAAAATATATTTTAACAAAAGAGAAAACAAGTTCACTTAGTGACGTAGAAATTAAATCTGTTAGATCTCCGGTCCATGCATCAGTGGTACTCGGTTCGATTCCCATTAAATCTTAGTTATTTTTAGATTTATGATTTATAGACATTTTCTGTGCTTAGACAGTCGTAATATAACCTTAATTTTTTGAACAACTTAACCCTCCCCCATCCGAAGCTATGTTATACTTTGTGTTTATTACTAACTATAATGATGGTCTCACACAGTCTTAAATGCGAGAAGTCCAAGTGACGAAACCAAGAACAGTTATTTTTTTATTTTGGTTGTACGTTCGGTATCCTAAACTTATGGCCGTGAATATTTTATTGGAAGGTACTAGTCATCTTTAGTTTGGAAGAATATATTTGAATCTGCTATAACAAAGCTTTATTATCACGCTAGTCTAATTTTTTTTCCTGATTGATGTTCAATTTAACAACATTTTTTAAATCTTGATGAAATAAGAAGAAGGTATTATAAGAGGAAGAAATAAAAAAGAAATAAAACTTTATATTAAAATCCCTTTCATTGAATTTTCTATGAAGATAAATTTAAAATCAAAGTTAAGTAAAATATAACATGACGCTTTTCGTCCAATAAATGTTATCATGCAGAAATAACCATTATTATAAACCCAAATAGATAAGTAAAATATAGCGCTATAAATATTTTACTACCACAAAGAGGGCTTAACATTTTTAGACTTATTTTGATAAAGGTGAAGTTATAAATATATATAATATACTTAAGAATCGCCATGTTGGGTTTTACCCGTATATTTAAGCACATCAACCAAATGCGTGGTAAATCGTAAACCTCTATGAGTTAAGTTTAATATAACCCATAACTAATGATAAGGTATAATAATTGGGGAAAACAATAGCTACAACAATGACATAAATGGATTTCGAAACGGTTGGTTAGCAATTAATGCCCGATCAGCTATGAATCTATGGCAAATATCGTGATGCTTCATGAATGCGTTTCGCAGTCCGCCCACTTGCCTCACACTCATCGATTATCAATTCTCAACCCAAACTTTGTCAAACACGTTATGAATGTTGACAGAGCTGTTTGGAAAGATAAACGTAGACAATATAACAGCGTTAGCTATGCAGGAGTATTTGTGAGTGTTTATCAAATAATCGACAGTTGGTTACCTGTGTGATGCAGTGGTGAAAATGCTGCTTCCAACGGAGACCATAGTTAAATGAACCCCCAATAAACTAATTAGACCGCAAATAGCTACGAGGGACGTACACGGTATTCGATTTGCACAGTGGCCTGTAGCTGAAAAAAACATAACTTTATCAATTTCACAATAGTAATATTCAAAATAATTTTTAACAATTTTCGATAAATTATCACATACGAGTACACACATCCCTCATCCTATTGGCCACAATGGAAAGAACAAAAAGCACAACATGATTTGTTCTATGAATAAATATATAATACAAACATAATATGCTTCTCTAATAATAGTAATTTATGGACCATTGAATTTGAAAGGCAAAATATGTTTTATATACAAAACCTTAATAATTTATTCAACACAAAATATAATTGAATTATTTCAGTTTATATTACCTAGAGATATATTGTTGGTTAATTATCTTAAAATATTTTGTGTAATTTCCTCGTAAATATTCAAAAAACATATTTGTAGATACAATTTTCGTAATTGGAATATGGAATTTATATTTAAATTAAGGAAATGTACGGGATTAATTACAAGAATAATGGTTTTAGAGAAATTTAGCTAATTAAATTAATAAAGAGATACAGAACGTGTTAATTGGTAGGTATGAAAAATATATTATGCTCTTATGACTATTTTAATTCTTCGTCAATTACCAATGAATTATAGCAGAATTTCGTTAAGGTAGATAAAATCAACAATGTTTTCAAGGTTTGGATAAAGTGTTTATTATTGCGATGTATTTTTAAAAAAAAAATTACCATAAGTATCAAAAATTTAAGTTAAAAACGACAAAATAACCGCAAACCAAAAATTCCGCGATTAAACATCTCTGATTTTCTATGAACGCCTTTTAATTGATATTTTATTTTTATATGAAGGAACAGGACTACGGTTTTACGATGAAAAAAATTTCTGTTTTTGAAAGAAATTTCTTTTATGAAACTCTCTGTTAGTTAAAAGAACATAAATAAAGCCCACGATTGGTTAAAATAGGTAATTATAAATAGAATATTATATAAATATATACATAAACAGAACTTCAATATGCAACCGCTTCTAAAAACTCCCACCCTGTATACCAAAACCTTCTTTATTAAAATTTTTTCAGGAATAGGTTTAAAATAAAAGTTGTAGACTTTCATAAGTCTCATAATTATTTCAAGTTTAAAGAAAACCGTTGGAGCAGCTTTAAAAATACATTGGAGAAACACAGATACTCATAGAATAAAATGGGACTTCCTGTCAACTGATTTTAATCAAAAAGTTTCACGGTACAACTATAAATATTAAGGCAAAATTTCCAGTTGGATGAATTTCGGATAAAGTTTTCGATACCATGTTATTGTCACATATCAACGTGTTTTTAAAAAATCACTCTTTTGGACTCCAAAGAATTTCAAAACGTATATTTTCGCTGAAAATTCTAAATCGAAAATTCGACTCGATTACAATACTTCGTTTAAAGAATAAAAAGTAATAAACACTAAAATAATTAAAAGTTAGCTGGCCGTTAGAGATAACTCTCTGCATTAAATGATTATCATATTCAGTTTTTAATAGGCCTGTACTGGTCACGAACAGCGCAATGGCAATTAATCTAAAATTATTTTGCTGACATCAAAACCAATGTTTGAATAATTATTCTTCCATTACATGTATATGACCTAATGTTATTTGTTTGTTTCGTTCCATGAGATAAGAACTATTTTCTTCAAGATGAAAGTAAAGTTATTTTTAAGCCTCCAAACTCTTTCAGAGTTTGCTCTTGCAAAATGCAATAAGTTACACAATCGATAACTGACCAGTAGTACCAGTAGTAAACCTAAGTAGGACTTAAAAATCATGGCTGCATATTGCGTGCAACCAAAAAGTTAACAATAACTTTATATTAAGTTAGTATTATTGCTTTAAAATATTTTCATTTTATTTAAAAAAAATTATCGACCAAATTGAATTAAATCTAGCTCAAAAAAATAAACGCAGAAAAAAATTCTTGTGCGTGTATTGTGAATTTTACAGCGTTTTGTTTACAGAGTTCTAATATAAAAATAAAACCTGGGAACATTCAAGGATCAATTTCAAAAAACGGAAAACTTTTATCTGTTAAATGTTCGTGCCAAGCTGGTTTGGGTGAAAAATGTAAGCACGTAGAAGAGACTTTAGTATGTCGCTATCAGTTTGTAATTTTCATACCTTAAATACCATTGAGTAATTAAGAATTTATTAATATTTTGTAAACTATTTTTGCTAAAATACTAAACTATAGAAGTAATATGGTTATCTGAGCACAAGAATATTTCTGGTAACGTCTTAGTGGACTTGGCAGCAAGAGAGGCCACAAATGAAGATCTGAGAGAAGAACAGGCACCGACGTTCGAGGATGCACTTAGGTAGTGTATACTGTATAGAAAGAACGATGAAGTTGTGGGACGGTTTTTGGTAATCCAACCTCAGAAACTAGCTAACATCAGAGCATCAACCTCAGGATATCCATCCTGGCTAAAACTGCCAAGAAACCTGAGGGTATATCTTATAAGCCTTATAGGGCTAATAAGCCTCTGGTGGCTGAGAGTGGGACACACAAGGTTGAACCACAGCTAGCTGTTCAGTAGGAATACAGCGCGATGCAGCAGATATGGATACGATATATCCATAAAGCACCTGCTAATGTACTGCCAGGAAACTGAAAGTCTGAAAAGGAAGAGGTTGGTTTCACAAAGGTTAAAAGCAAATGTCTAAATACAGAGCAAGGGGTGACAGCAAGCCTTGCAGCCAGCAAGCAACTGCTTGCTTTTCAAACTTACGAACCGATCTATTTTTTTTTCTTTTTTCCAAATACATTTTCAGCATTAAAAAAATGCTTCCAGGTTCAAGCATGGCATGAAAACTAATTTCTAAATTTTCGTGTGATTAACTACCACAATTATTCCAGCACGATAAAGCAATAGGCTTTAGTAAAATTTTTTGTTAAGACGTTAATTAAATAAATTCTATTTCAAATGAAAATTGTATATTACTTTAATTTTAATGGAAGTCTTGATATAATGTGTATTATAAGGCACAATAAAATAAAACTAACACCTTCTTTGACTACCAGACATTGTAAACAAAGTGGTCAGTTCTCAATATATGATGAATATTATTAAGTTACGAAGATTATTTATTTTAAAAGGAATAATTATATGCTTAAATAATATTGTAAATTAGTGCTGTTCTTTCAATTCATAATTTATTGTTTCATGGGTATTTCATTATCCAAGTAAATGCCTTGTTCTTTTGTTATAATTATTATTTATTTTTTTTTGGTTATGATAATTTCCTTTGATCATGATTTGTAAAATACCCGTATTAAATCTTTTTTAGATAAATAAGCATATATACCTATGCAACTTTATAAAAATATAAAGTTTCTCAAAAGCTAAAATTTTTTAATATATAGCATACAAAGGTCGTAATTTTGAAATTATTTAATAACCTAGTTTTTTTTTTTTGAAAAAATGTTTTTATGGAATGTATGTATATAATATTTGAATGGTTAACATATTTTAACAACAACTTTTCTCATGTTCAAAGTAAGCCTGAATTATTTTTATTGATTTTTCTCATCGTTCGAAACTTTTTACTGGCATATAAATCAGGAGTTGGAAAGTTTTCGAGTTTATATAAGAAAAAATGTAGTCTTTACTAAAGAAAAGTGTTATACAACTATTATATGAGGAATTTCAGCCTACCTTCGTCATAATTCATTATCGGTTAACAAATTGCTCTTGTTGACTAAATAAAACGGCCTTTAACTTTATGATTAATTAGCTCAAATAACTTTTCAAATTCAAACTGAAATTTAACGGTAAATGTTTCTGAAGCCAATATAAATTCCTTTCCACATAATCAACGAAAATAAAAGCTTGGAACGGTCGAAATTCATATGAATTTCGTGCTGTTTAAGAACTAATAATAACCTGTTTGATGAATTATTTCTGCGATATGAATCATTTTACTTTTGACATTGGAGTAGAGTCAAAGAAAAATTCTTCGAAAGCCAATTTTTTTTTCTCAGCATTATTTTGTCAATCTGACTATAAGTTAAAAAGCTACTAAATATGTTGAGTTATTAATTTATGAGTCTTAAAACACTCAATCGTATTGCTGCATCTTAAAAGACGATCTGTTAATGTTCAGCAATTTATAAATCTGTATTAGTGGACGAGATAAAAAATATAATCTTATTTGAGAGTTTAATTTGTTTTCGAGCTGTACTATCTTTCTTGAACGACGGTTTTTGTCATTCTTAATACGAAAATTCATGTAATTGTCTTCAATTATTTAGACTTATTTTTGTCATTGCAATTTTTAATTTGTCTTAAGAGGGTGTAAGAAATAACTAGTTGGATTATATTGTTCATTTGAAAAAATGAGAATGTCACAAACATTTTTAATTGCAAAGAAAATTTTGACGATTTATTTTACTGACAAAATAAAAGAATAAACAAAATTAAAGCATTTTCAACTATAAATTACAAAAATAATTAAATTACTTACATATACTTAACTTAATTTACTAAACAAATAATAATAATTGCAATTAATAATAAAAAATATTTATTTAGTGCTTTAACATCACTTTAACAAGGTCATATTATTATTGCTTGCATACAGAAAATGTCTGCAGGTCATTTTAATCTTAGGTCTTAAATCAATCTTATATCTAGGATTCAATGGAATCACGCCCAGTCCCTACCACTGACGCATGAAGCGGAAAGCAACAGCAACAGCTCTAACCACTGGGTCAATAAGCAGACTAAATGGTTATTAAAATTTAGTATTTGAAGCTTAAATCCTGATCATGTGATGTGAATCAGCAAACGTTTCATAGAATTTTAGAATATTTCAAAGTTATAGTTATTCAAGTACATAAAATCAGTTAGTTAGTTGGTTAGTATATAGGTACAGTCAGAATTCGGCCTAAAAACGGCTTAGCCGATCAGTCTTAAGTTTTAACACAAGCTTCTAAAATATAATTTTTTAGTAATTAAGTAGTCGAAGATTTTTTCGTAACGATAAATATTTTTTCTTTTTAAACAATTTAAGGCAATCTTTTGATCAAAAATCGATTATTTTTTGAGTAACCGTCATTTTGCCTATTTCTTCGATTAATTACAAGATTATATATTACTTTACTGACATTTTTTGGGGTTTTTCATTTTAAATAATATAGGCCAGTGTCAGCGGAGTCAGCTATAGTATTTTTCAAAACTATTATTTTACGAATACAATCATGTTAAAATAAAATATAAGTTTACCATAATATGTGTACAAGTTTTTACATTTATAAATTAATAGGTTTTATTACGAAAGATTCTTGAAAACTCTTCTTTTTTTGGGCTTCCTGACTGTATATAACCCCTTAAGTAAGGGCCACAGTATTAAAAAATAATTGTTTTAAAGCTGACGCCCCCCAGTTTTATATTAAAATTACTTTTTTATGCAAAAATAAGTCCATGCAAACAATTTAAAACACTTCTAAAAATGTCGTTACCCTTATTGCAAATATTGAAGACATATTTTATGTATTTTTTATTAGGATAAAGTGGTATGACGTAAACCGTTTAAGTTATGAAGGCTTAAAATAGGCAAGATGGGAAAAAATAAAATGTTGCAATTTTCTTGACCAGTTAATACTTGAGAAAAAGATTTTGTGATTGGTTTAAGAATGATTCTCGCGTCCTGAAGTAAAGCTACTTATCCCCAGGAGAACACAGAGACGGTTCGAGCTGAGCTCATCCCAATGGGCATTAATGCCGCCCTTTTGCATAATGTAATGGGTTGCACGTAACACCTAAGTGGATGAAACGCCTGGACATGCCGCACTAATATATATAATATTCCTTGTGAATTTAAAGACATTTACTATCCACAAACATCTCAAGTCAGCATCAGCAGTATTATTTCACCCTTATCCGTTCATGTAATCATTTTTTAGACGTAAAGAAAACCTCTGTGTCGGCATCACGGTGCAAAACTCCCACACAAAGCGTACTGCATATTTCTATCCATTCGCCAGGCGCCTTTTTCATAAAATTATGCGTCTCAGAAAATTAAGATAAAAATTTCACTTTAATCTTCGTGCTACGGAAATTGAAACAACCGTTAGAATATTAAACACGGCCGGGTTAGTTCCATAAAAGAAGAATGTTACCGTCTAAGCTTTAATAATTCATTTGTGGTTACTTTTTACGCTCGTCCTACATACCAAATACTCGAAGCATTGGTTTTTCGCTTTATTCCTTCTATTCGTTATATCTAATAAAAAAATAAAGTAATTTAAATTATCCTTAATTGCTCCTGTGGCCAAAGCGCTTCATTCAGAACATAATAAAACATATATCAAATATAAATAAAGAGTTTAAATAGGGGACCTATTTTTAAATGGCGTTAGGAAATAATGATGCTTGTGGAAAGGCTATATGAATTTATGTTGAATTTCAGCTATCCAAGGTTAAATTGAATTAAGATTTATATCTATATATTTCATAAGAGTCAATTCTTGGAAAATAAGAAATCATGTGCTTGTATAACCGAAATCATTGTAAATAATTAATCAGAAGCAGAAGAATTTTTTTTAAGAACCACGTTATTAATATGAGAAAAATATACGTTTTCAATTTGAGAAATAAACTTTTCACTGTCGCTGAAAGCGAAAAGCTCAGGTTTCAATATGAGAGTCCTTTGAGAAACTAAACAAATAATGTATCGTTATTTTTATTGTCTCGTCTCAATTTTTCTCGGAGCGAAAATATATGTTTTATGTGGAGAAATTATTTATGTAAACCTCGTTTTATTTTTCTTGTTAGATGAAACTTTTCTGTAGGTATCCTCTTGCAAAGAGGAACGTTTAGTATTCACGAATTCGCAACGTTGACAACAAATAAGAGCATACTTGTATCGGAGGTGATTGAAACAGAAACTCAAGTTGGAAACAACGAAAGAATACTACGTTAGATTTTTAGAAACAAAGCGGTATTTACCTCAGAAAATATATCGTGTTTTGTATTTCAATTTCGTTTCAGGTATTTTAAATTTGACTAGTATAGAAATGGTTGAAAATACAGGAAATAGATACGTGGTACGGTTTTCATAAGCTTGCTGAAAATCCAAATACTCAAGTACTACAGGGAAAGTTGGATTTATTTTCACTCGTAAGCATTTGATTTATTATCGCGAGGAATTTTGCTAGAAAACAACAAAAGCTCCAACATTAATTAACACAGTTTACATTACTCATTACATTTATCATATTATTAAAACGAATTAGTCTTACGTATGTTATTCACAAAGAAATTCATATATTCTCCTCAAAAATATTCCGTCTGAAGTTTGGCTGATTTATCATTGAAATACATGGATTTTCAAAGGTTTTACTGACAGAGAACAGGAAAACGGATTATTCAGTCAAACAAAATGCATTATATTAACGCGACTTCGTGATTATGAAAATTGTTTGACTATTTATAAATGCTTTGTTCGCATTTCTGGGTATTTCTTAATTGTTCAAATTAAAAGGTTCGAGAAATCAAGCAAGGAATGCGCTTAATTCATAATGATCAAATCCACATTACATTCACTTATATATGAAAGATATAAAATTTGAGATAATTTAATTTAAACATCGGTGCGAGAGTCTGACATTAATTGTTAAAAGATTAAATAACATTTACATAAATTTGCTCGAAATAAAGACAACAATTTTAAAACACTTTTGAGTTGCAATTAATCTGGGGATTGTTGTAAAAGTTATCAACTTTTTGGACAGATTTTCCTCTTGCTATAAGTTATAAAAATATACAAATAAACATTGACTAAATTGAATTTTTTTTGAGAATAATAAGTATATTTATAAATAATATAAAAACGTATAAGATGGAAAATTTTTATCAACGTTTTTTATTGACTTAAAATGCCAACTGTTTCCAATTATTTTGAATATAAAGAAAAGTATACATTTTTTATGTTATTCATTTTTAGGAAAAAAAAATTAGTGTAACGTTTATATTAATTGCATTAATCGGAACCGTACTATCATATAAAATGAGATTTTTTTAAAAATTTTATTTAAATTATATAATAGGTACTTTGATGTTAAAATCAATTTTCTACAAGTTTCCGAGTTTAATAAGAAACCTTTAGCTACATGCAGCTTGCACTTGTTGTTTTATTAAATTTTCAAAATTCAAAATTTAAATATAACAATGAACAACAATACGAGTGTAGAGTATGCCTTTATTTGTATTTGTAACTCCAAAACCACTTTGCATGTAATAATCTTTTGATGTATTATGTAATAGATTTTGCTATAAATAATGAAGATTTCTTATAGAACAAAGAAAATCAGAAACAACGAAAACTTCCAAAATTGCACCAAGAAGAAATAGCTATTTTAAGTGATAAGTAATTGAAATTGTGTATAACGCTCTGAATAACATTCCTTCTATAGCTTGAACAAAATCGTTTTGTTTATCGGTATTCTTAACAAAGTCACTGAAAGATATTTACATAACTACGCATACGATAGATCGTATATGCCAATTTTATGTCAAAGTAAACCCTCAATGGAGATTCTATTTTTAGTTAAAAAGTAAAAAAAAATAAAAAAAAAGTAGCTTGGTATTTTAATTGGGCTAAGAACTAAAAAAATGAAATACTTTAGTTTAAAACAGAGTTCAAAAAACGTAAAACACTTTTTTAAGCCTTTTAGTAAGAATTAATTTCAATATGTGATTTTCAATAAGGATAATCGTGCAACAAGTGTTTTTGATTAGAAAAGAAAGAAAAGAAAAAAACATAGAAAAGAAACTCCTACCTCAAAGTATAAAAGAATAAATATAATGAAGAAATGTTTTTATTCATAATAGTTTAAATAAAATAAATACTTTATTATAATAAAAATATGTAAATTTTTTCAAAAACTAAAATTAATATTTCAATTTTATCAATTTGTGACCAACGTTTTTTTTTTCTATTTTACAGCTAGTAAACTTCAATTGACTAACGATTGTTCTTATAAATTGTAAAAAAATATTGGAAACATAATATCATATCGCAAAATATCATCTATACGCAACTTGTTTCAAAATTGAAAATGTTTCTGTGAAAGTTTTCCCCAGTTTAATACAAAATTTACGTTGTATCATTTCTCGCGTAGAACAAAAATTGCCACAAGCGCTTATGTAAATAGGCTGCATTTCAACAGAAATAATTCAAAACTAAACAAGATATGAACATTCCAAAAGATTTAATTCCAAGGAAGTTAATGAAGAATATAATTCTGTTAATTTGACGATGCTTAGTCTTTCTAATCATGACTATTAGAGGAACTTCTTCTTCAAAGTGATCGACAGTTTTTTGATCGATATACTTTCTACGAGTTTGGGTGCCGTAGCATTGAAGGTGGAATACAAAATTAAGTTTTCCTTAAAATGCATTTATTGGCTGTAAATTAAAGTAAGTAAGCAACAAATAAACTTTAACTAAAGCGTGACATTCGCGCTCAATCAGTCCAAGAGAACGGACGTGCTCTCTCAGCACTCGTACATTCTCTCGCACTAAGTATCGTGTGCACTTACAACGTGACTTACATCCGGTGCAAAATATTGCAATCAATTCAAAATAATTACCATTGTTGTAACCGGCCCACAAACAACCTTACGAGTGAATGTTTCACAAACACCCTCGTAAATACGAGGGAACTTCATGGAAAATCAAAAAAAATAAACCAACCGCGAAACCGACCATGGAAATCTCCAGCGAAGACACCCACGTAAACTCCAACTCCGGCAACGACACCTACAGCGTCACAAACAACGGAATCCGAAGATACTTCACCGTAAACTATAAACGTAAACGGAACCACGAAACCAATGAAACAGAACCGGCCAAAATCTCAACAAAAAACAGGTATGAAATCCTCGCCAACACCGAGCAGGAACATACATCCCTACCAAAGCCTCCCCCCATATACATCAGAGAAAGGAGCACCAATTTAACAAAACTCAACCTTAACAAGTCCATCAAAAATGATTTCTTCATGGTCGACCTAAAAAGAGGTCAACTACACGAAACTAAACTTCAACTATCCAGCCCAACCGACTACACCGTGATCACTAAATGGTTAGATGACAAAAGTCTTCAATATTATACATACCAAGCGAAAAATCTGAAAGGACTGAGGGTAGTCATCAAAGGAATAGATTCCGAGGTGGACCCCACAGAAATCAAAGCTGAGCTGGAGGCCCTCAACTTCAAAATCAACTGGGTCCACAACATTCTTAACAAATATAAACAGCCCCAACCCATGTTCAAAGTGGAGCTGTCACCTGAATCCGCTCAACCCCCCAAAGGAAAGCCACACCCAATCTACGAGTTAAAATACATACTCTCCAGAAGAATTACAATTGAAGAGCCCCACAAACGTTTGGGCCCCGTTCAATGCCTAAACTGCCAGGAATACGGGCACACCAAGGCTTACTGCAAGCTGAAATCAACCTGTGTAGCCTGTGGAGGAAACCATCGCACCGAGGAATGCCCAAGCGACAAGCTGGACCCCACAACAAAGAGATGCAGCAATTGCGGCCTAAACCATACGGCCAACTACAAAGGGTGCCCGGTCTACCTCGCAATCAACAAGAACATAAAAAGCAAGCTATTCCCACCAGGTCCCCAATACAAACAACACTATCCCAACAACGACAAACCAACACAACCGCTAAATCCACCCCCTAACCTGAACCCACCCAGAAATATCCACTCCTACGCTGACGCATTAAAACAAAACCACTCGCCCGCACAAGAACCCACAATGGACAACCTTCCTCTCCCCCAAATGATTATGATGTTGATGAATAGTATTCAACAAATAACCTCAACCCTCCAACAACTACAAAATACTCAAAAACAACAGGCCGAGCTCATCGCAAAACTACTGAAGCCATGAAGCACCTAAAAATCTCACAATCGAATGCCAACGGATTATTAAACCATAAAACCAAATTATCCCTATTCCTGAAAAACCAAATTACCCATATTCCTGAAAACACAGAACATCGAAATCCACATGGACAACAAATAATGAAAATAAAAAGAAGACACATGAGGCTAAAACGTGACAACATAATTCCTTCACCTGTCCAAACACGTCGTAATTTCCACTGACTCAGCACCTCAACACAACGAACTCACATCCTAGTCAGCAAACTCACCGGAAACAAATCCAAAACACCTCAGCATATCCAAAGAATAAAAAAAAAATTAAAAAATATAATTAAAAAAAAAAATAAATAAATAAAATTAAAACTAATCAAAATGGAGCCGAACTCCCACTACTTATTATCGCCACGCTAATTGGAACATTCCTGGTATACTTTCTCTCTAAGGACTACATGAGAAGACGTAAAAAGAGGATCGTTCAAACAATCCAAAACATCTAATACCATATCCCAATCCATTTCTACAATCAGTCCATGATAACTCCATCCCACGTTCACAACTACTTGCAATTTAATACGCTACCACGACACACCCACCGCAAACTTATCAAGCCAGGAGGCCGCCAACGGACCTGCCCCCAGATGGGACACTCAGCCCAGCTCGGACCAGCTCCCAACCCGGACCCCAAATGGAACAATCCAGCCAACGCAAGGGCGCCAACTGGAAAAACTACCTATTCTAGTCTTTATTTTCTAGTTTAGTGTATTAGTCTATAAGAATTTATACAAACTTTGCTAGAGTTACTTGTAACTAATCCAAAGAATAAATAAAGAGATATATTACAAAAAAAAAAAAAAAAAAAAAAAAAAACTAAAGCGTGTGAATAAGTGTAAACAACCAACAAGTTTCATGTATAATATAAAACAATGAATAATTTGTGAGGCACAGTTACAACTTGTAAATGTTATGAAAGTTTTTATATAATTTAATTTGACTAAAAATTTTTTAAACTGTTATTCTTTAGACTATATTTTAATCATCTCTATTTTATATGTCCTTATGGATAAAAAATGTAAGCTTTTCATAAAAGGTTTTTTTTTATAATAATATTTTATTTATTTAGTGATATTACTGCAATCACAGAAAAATTATTATGTACCTATTCGTACACAGAGCTTGATGAAGTTTTTAAAATAACGCAAAACGTTGCAAATTGATATTGCCAGAGCATTTTATTGATCCACCCTCCTCTAATTTTTATTTTCAAATTAAAATATCAAATCAAATTTGCCAAAAAGCGAAGGCAGTTAGAGTGATGTTATTAAAATATTTTATAATAAAACCATCCATAATAAATAAAATTATTTGATTATCAAAACCTGACGTAGGTGGTAAGTTTTGACTAAAAATCAAAAGGTCCATTCAAATCAAAAATTCGTCAAACTAAACATTAGCAAGCCACCTATTGGCGCAGTGGCTAGAGCAGTAGCTCTCTCCACCTCATACGTCAAGTGGTACGGGTTCGATTCCCATTGAATCCTAGACTTAAGATCATAGACCTAAGATTAAAATTGACCAACAGAAGTTTTCTGTGTTTAGACAGTCGTGATATGACCTAAGCTGTTAAAGCGACTTAAAACACAAAAAAGAAGAAGAATAAACATTAGCACCGCAAAACACTGAATAAACTCAAAAATATAAATTGGAAAGTTTGTGTGTAATTCACGTAGAATTACGATTAATGATTAAAAAAAAAAACAATTTCTTTCAAACCTCTATAAACCCACATTATTTTTTGAGTTAAAATTAAATATTTTCGTAACTTTTGTTATAGCTTTCTTAACATTATAATTATGTAACTCTTGTAAAATTGAAAGTAGCTTGATTTACCAGAAGAGACTTTCCTAGCCATAGTATAATAAACAAACCTTTAAAAGTTAAGCAATAGGAAGACAAGAATACAGAAAATATTTTTTTGCTTAAATAGTTTAATCTTTTGATCAATTTTGTTGATATAAACCTTATTGCTTTGAATTTGTGTTTGTCTTTCTAGTATTTTTGACGTGATAACGTTTTATAAATTGATGAACTACGACAACAAGCCTGAAAAAGTTCGGCAATTTTGTCACGTTACCTACATTTGAACCTGTGCCTGCAAGCGAGAACGCGATCTAAGTAATAGAGAGGCATGATATTATTGTTGAATTTGGGCAACGTAGGGATGGGCCGGATGGGCAAATGTAAAAAATATATCGATATTTACAAGCAATATCGATAGATGCAGAGTAAAAAATATCGATACTTCGATATATCGATATTTTCATCTCAAAACGCGATTACTTGAAAAATTGTCATTAAATATAAGTGGAATCAATTATAATTATTATAAAATATAATAAAGCTTTTAAAAATAAATTGAATTTGATATTCGGAAATAAATATCAACTATCGATATTTTGAAATATTGATAGTTGTTGCCCTTACCTAAGACAACGTGTTTTGTGTTTTTCTTTTAAAATTTACTTAAAAAGATTTAATTAATTTTTTCCTTCATAATTTTCATTCTGATTTCATTTTGAAAAAATTGTTAATTTTCAATTAACTCCTTTGTATTATCTAAAGTAATGATAATTCAGTGATAATTAATTCAATTCATAAACGTACGCATTTTTTCATCAATTAGGTGTTCTTTATGACGTTATCACGTAAAACTATCGTCTATAAACCGACTTTACAAACAACTATTTTTTAGTAATATTATCTTAAACTTTTTGGGTTCATTTATAACAGTTAAGAATGCATTTTCATACTACTTGGGTTTGTTTCGTATCTACATTTTATCGTTTTATAAGCGGTAAAGTTACTAAACTGAACGTTGGGAGTAAAAACCTGAAAATATCTTCAAACAATTTCTTGATAAACAATGACAATATGCTTACTATAACATTTTCTTTATAGCTTATTACTCCATGTTTAACTTTTCAATTAAAATGTTAATAATGAATCATATTGAATAAATTATCATGTACATGACTTAGAAAGTAATTTGTAAAGGAATTTCTTATTTTCTCTCCTTAAAGTGAAAATACTGTTGAGAAGTTTGGTATCTAGTAATATAAGATAGAATTTTCTTACCTTGAACCCGATCAGCCCGAGAATTAGTTGGTGCTTGCACAATTTCTCGAACAGGAGCCCGTAAGGGCCGATCACCCTCGACGCTCTCCTCATTACTGCGCCAATAAACGGTCGCAATTGTTGCTAAACATTTGAGCTTCATATCACCACGTTTGAAATGCTTCTGTCGCACGACAAATTCTAATCCTAAAATAGCCGTTTCGAGACCTTCCCGTCCTGTGATTATAATATAAGGACCGCGCAGTAAATTTTTATCAGCCTGTAACAATTTTCAAATCATTAAATTCATACCTATTCATTTTAACAAGACACATATTAGTCGTATTTTAAACTTTAGTTGTTAAATAGCTGTTTGTTTCGTTTGGAAATTATTTACAACTAATGAATTAAGTTTAATATATCTAGTTCCAAGAATATGATTTTTGAAGTCATGCATGCCTTTATGAGGGTGAGTGTTTTATGGGAATAGTGTAAATATTCTATTATGAATTATACATACGGGCTCTCCATTGATAAACCAGGTAAGGTGAGCTGCTGGCTTTGAACGGCCTGCAGTGCAGTTAATCCGGACTGTGTCTCCAATTTGATATCGAGGCCTCCCTCCGGTTATCCGGGGTCCTTCTTCCGGTAATGCTGTGAAATTCAATGAATAATTTATTTGAAAATCAATTGTACATGCATAATATGTGTATAATGTATTACATATGTGTATACGAAACAAACACATAGGGCACTATTATCTCATCACTCAAAATACCATGCGATCTCAAAGGATAACAAGGAAGTAACGACTTAAAAAATATTTGTATAATAGATTTCGAATTAAAGTATACAGTGAATGTAATTTGAATTTTAAAAACGTCTGGATTAACATCGATCGTGTCCAATTGAAATGAGTGAGAAAATTGAAACTTAAATGGGGAATTATTTAATTAGTCTCATCAATAATGTAATTTATTTAATTTAAATGTGAAAAGATAAATTAAATGCCATTTTTTAATTAATTTATACTTTTAGTTAACTATAAGAGAAGATAAATTTGTATTTCAGCACATATTACATACTACTGTAAAGCAAATTTAATCAATATTCGAAAGATTTATTTACTTATTTTTAAATAAGTTTACTAATAGTAATCGAAACTCGTTTTTAAAAAAAAATTGTTGAAAATTTAATGACAAAATCTTGTTGGTAACAAGACACAACTCTAGTTATTTGAAGTAATTAATTCTCTGAGTTAATTTTGTTTTCTCGTTTGGAATATTTTGAGTACAAAATGCTTTAGTTCGTTTGATTTATAAGACTTTCATTTAGGAATTTCTGTAAACAATATGTTCCTAATTAGCTTTAAGCTCTTTTTGGTGCCTTTTATGTTTTATAGCCGAAACAATCCACGAAACGTCGTAAAACGAACTATATAAGTTTTCGTATATCACATAATTTATATGCTCGATTAAATTTTAATGAAATTAATAATTGCGCTAGAACGTCGACCTGCTTGGGTGTCTATATGTGATTTGGGAACTTGGATCAGAAATAAAGTAAACGTGAATGAGGAGATAAAAACTTGTAACTTGTGATGAAAAGAAATTTGGAACTGTCAAGAAACGGGGTGTGTGAATAAAGCAAGCATGGGTAAAATGAAGAATGTAGGGTGCGACAGAGATGGTGGTGCCGAGGTTCATATAGCGATTCAAAGAGATTTTATCTGACGCGCAACGATTTCCCTGGCAGAAGTATTTAACATTTTATTGCTGTTTCCACTACATTGTAATACTAAATGTTCTTTTTAATCGAGTTCAGTTTGGAAAAAGAGTGAAATTTATGAGCGACCAAGGAACCATTTCCAACACCACAAAATGATTTCATGTGCTTGGAATTTAAAACAATGTTGCTGCAAGACTTGGCCGCGTCGCGCCAAGTCGGGCCGAAGCGCTCTATTTTATTCTAATATTAAATTGTACATTCTTATTTTTCCGCTACACATCCATCCATCCAGCCGAGAAGAGATCCCCGAAGGGACTTAACATTCGTAGAAGACTTTTTTTCTTGTAATTTTCTGCTCTTCCTGCCTTACGAAAAACCGTTTTTCTCTCCTATTTATTTATACATTTATATTTTTACTTTAGTCCATTCAGTTCTCGTTAAATTTACGTCATCATGTACAATGTACAACTTGGTTAAATATTCTTACGTAACGATTACATTCAAAAAAGACAATTTATTTCTTCTTCTTTAACCACAGAAGCAATTCAAATGTATAAAACAAGGCTGCTTTTATTTATATTATTACTCCTTTGACATTAAAAAGTACAATCTTTAATAAAATGACACGAAATATAAACAATCACAACATCTTTGTAAAACATATAACTTAGTTGAATACAAAGAATATCTATGTAAATCAAAATTAAGTTTTACAAATTTTTAATTTTTAAAAATTAATAAGTATAAACTAAAATATTTTTTACAACTAAAGTGCTTCAAGATAGCTATGTATAGTTAAGAATGGCATCTCTACTGAAAGAAGAACCATTTTGTTTAACGCCTAGTATTAACTAGGATACTACATAAGATCAAGGTTCCGATGGAAATAACATTTTTAAGCCCTTGATACTTAATTTGATAAAAATTAGTTTAAAAGGGTAATTTTTTGTAGTGAAAAACTTCGGCGTTAGTTTATTATATGTACCTTAAAATGAACAAGTACCTCAAATAAAAAGAAATGCCAATAAAAAGTATATTTAATAAACTTTTCTTAGAAAAATTTTGCTAAGGTAAGAATTTTTAATTTGAAGTACCTATGTATACATTTTAAGGTATCATAAGGAACAAGGTAAAAAAAAAACAAACAAAATTGTAATTCGCTAACGCCGAAACTTTGTACCTAAAAACTTGCCCTTTCCAAGTATTTTTTATCAAATAACCTATCAATATTTTTAAAACTATATTTGCTAATTTAATCTTGATCTTTCGTTATATCCAAAAAAAATAACTTTTAAACGAAATGGACATTAATTCCAATAGAATCACTTTTACGAGCTATGCTCAACAGCTTAAACTTGAGGTATTATGGGTTCAAACTAAAAGCTGTTTTGAAATGTTTCATATTTGGGTGCATTAAGTAATAATCCAATTTTGATTACTGTACAAGAGCCATTTTTCTGCAATCATTAAAGGTAACTTGTAATTAGTTGGTTTTAATGCCTCCAGCACCCCCTAATTTTAAGAAAACAACTGAAAAATTTCATACCACACAAAAATGGATCTGATGCAACGATTTTTTGGAAATTGAACGATGTTAGAGAAAAAAATCAGTAGTTCAGCGTCCAAAAATACATCAACTACATATTGCATGTGAATTCCAAGCGATGAACATTTTGTTAAATTTTCTGAATGTGTAGTTGTGATTTTATGAACAGTGAAAGGTCTAATAAAAAAATTACTTTACAATTATAATTTTGGTGGCTATTTTATTGAATTATATAGTTTTATCGTTATAAAATTAGTTAAATAATATCGCTTTTTTCAAATCATAAAATACTTTAAAACTATTAACGATGAATCCTAAATATTATCTCGGTACAAGTTATAAAACAGTCTGCTCTCAACACTTACCTTAAAATACAACAACTGGACTGATTTGTTAAAATCCTAAAAGATGATTGGGTTTTTTTCAGGTCATGTTAGGGTTTGGAAAAAAAAGGTAATTTTCTCTTTTTGCGTTTTACTTATATTGATAGTAAGTACTTAAATAAAGTTCTTACTATTTGAGTTATGTTTGAAAATCATTTGTGGTGCTGTATTAAATGGAATTTATTTAATCTTTCCGTAAGAAAGATTCTTATTTATAGCGTCTTAAATAGTTTATAATTGAATGCAACCGTTTTAAACAAATTATATATTATGTATTAGCGGCTATGTTTTTAATAATTTTGGAAATATTTAACAAAAACTAATCTTTAATTTCCATAAAATATTTTATGTTTTTATATCATTAGATAAGTAATTTTTATAAAAATAATATAAATATTAATAATTTTAGATATTGGATAATTAATACTATCTTTTATATATAGGAACTGACATATTTATTTTAAAATTTAATTTTAGTTCAGTAAAAGTCCTTGAATCATCTTACGAAAAATAGCAACACAGTTCAAAGAGATTTTATTGTTCTATTATGAGAAACTATATTTTTAAGTACAAACATACCGAAAATTGAAAAGCTCGAACAAAACAAGTAATTTCCGAAGGGAAGAAAGGGTTTTGAATATAATCTAACTCAAATATAATATTACAGCCGCTTGACTTTACGATTCCCCGTTTTTTGCCCGTATTAGAAATCCTATTTATCAGAGCCCATAATTAATCTCTATTTTCTCTCGTGAAACAAAATTTGAGTTCTAATGTGTAGTACTTAAATCTATTATCCAAATTTAAATTAATTTCTGCACGAATTCCCCACAACCCAACGCAAAACTGTTTGTTAATGGTTGAGGGATTTTATATATTCATTAACGTATTTGTACGTATACATAATATTCATATATATGTGTATGTGTGTGTGAATGTTTTCTGGATAGCTGAAGCATCACAGGCTTGTATTAAAACAAGGCATAAAAAAGTCCTAAAAAATGTCACAATAGCGGTGGCAATTTAAACTTGAAAATAAAACGTTTTGTCTTGGTTGTGTAAATATTTGAAGTTTAATACTTTTGAAATTTTATTGTACTTTTGAAATTTTCATGATTTCGTCGAGGTAAAGAGTTGAGCGGATCGGGATTGGTTGACGAGCCAAAAGGAAATATTTTTGCTGCCGTTTGACTCGCTTCTGGGATCTATGTGGAGCCGTTCACGTTACAGTCGACGTAGAGGGTATACGTAGAGCTTTTCACCGCTTACGGGTGTAGCGCTCTAGGATCATAAATTTTTAATTGAGTAATGTAACTCGTCGGAGAGAATGAAACAAAATTAAATGTAAACTCGTAAAAGCACTACAACTAAACCAAATCTTTATTAAGAGGAAAACAAATGGTGAAGGCACCTTAATATGGAGTGGATGAGAAGAGCTCACTGTAAGCGGGGTGAAAAAGGCGCGTACGAGTGCGACACAATGTTATGAATGAAGCTAGTTTTCTAGATTTCAGGATTATACGAGTACACTTTTAAGTAGAAACAAGTTATTAATTTATTATGTAGAGCTTTGCTCATTGGCTAGTTCACTCCACCCTTTCCGTAAGTTTACTTTGTACAAAGAATGGTAATGGAACACTGTAGTCGTTTTACGTTAAATATTTAAATACAACCCTGTATATATACGAATGTTTACGTACATAAAATTCTGGCCATAGTATTGTCAAGCATCGCTGCTTAGTGGTGGCAACGACACTAACCGACCGACTGACAGACCGACCGGCCATCTCAGTTTTCATCCCTTTGGGAGAGACCCCGGCCACTGACGTCATTACAGGATAATGGAATGGATACGAGGATTATATATTTTCATAATAAATGAGCATAACTACATAACGGGCTCTGGTCTTATTATACACGATATTATAATGTTATAAGGATATTACTATATAGCGAGATTGGAGACGAGGATAGAACGACAGTAATGACGGTATTTGTAATGGTATAAAGTCGCAAGAATAAAAAGCATGGATATTTGCTCTTGCTCTCACTATTGCAACGGCAAATGTAGAAAATATCACAGAAATAAACAGCTTTAAGTACGAGCTTTTAAATATTCTTTTTTTGCTCTTCGAGCTTTTCTTCTTTCTCGCGGCTACTTTAAATACCAAATTACAAAATATACTATTCGTACGATACCTTGTTCTTAATTTAATTTGTTCTTTTGAAGACATAGCAAAGGGAAAAGTGCAACAATGTTAGATCTTTAAACATCTTTAAACATTTATTACGAAATAAATAATTATTTGACAATAAATTGAATAAAAAAAAAATTCGGTCTCGAAAGAATTATTTCACTTCATTTATTTTAAGTAAAAAATTTCATCGTTGAAAAAAGTTCAAACTAATGTTTTTGTTTCAATAATTTGAGATTATTTAGCAGAAGCTCCTATTCGTACAAATTTAGAAATTTAAAATGAAATTTTATATTAAAATTGTTAAAAGTTACAGATTTCAAATTTTCAAAAATAAAAATTCATAAAAGAAAGTGAGGAAATTTAAAAAATAAGGTTATAAAACGGTATTTTTGAACTTAACAAATTAACCACTTATTAAGGACTGTAGTATAAAATAATCCAGTTAAAATTTTTCTTACCAAGGTAGTGCCAAAGTAGATACCATTTAAAAAAAAACAAAAAAAGGAAACCTTTGAAGTTTTTTTTTTTATTTAAGATATAATAACTTATTGTTATAATTATTTTAGTTTTTAATCTTGGGTATTTATTTGCAATATAAGAATCATATATTCTTATGATATGACTTTTTTTTTTAAATTTCAACGCACTTAAAAGAAACCAAGTGAAAATCAAAGTGAACAATTTTTCTTTTAAAACACTTTTTTATCTTTTAATGAAATTTTTTTTGTAAAGTTAATGTTATTCTTACATTTTGAAACTTATATAATAAAATTTGTCTTCTTTAACATTTAAGTAGAAGAAAGTTATGTTTGGTTTATGTAAATATTATATGAACTTTTTCGTATGGTTCGTGTATAAATTTTAAGATTAAAATCATAAAATTCTCATTTAATATTAATTGATCTTGATCCACTTTAATGTAGAAATGAGTGTAATAATAATCGAAAGTCTCGAGTTAGAAATTTATCTCCGCAAGACAATCGCTATAAACCACATAATAATATTCATAATCTGTTCATTAGGCAAAGGAATAATATTATTCTGCATGAGAGAAAGGTTCAAAAACCCAACATTAATTTACAATGCACAAATAGCAAAGCGAGTTTTCGGATGCTTTTAAAATCACATTTATTATGGAACGGCCAAATTTATTCGTACATCGGTTTTTGGACTCATTAAACGTTAACGTTATGTGTGTATATTGTAATAAAATTTAATTTTAATGTTTCCAAACACGAATTGGGTTAAAGTCATTAAAATATTATTTATTGATTTTAATCAAATTGTTGTGAATTATCAACGTATCGAATACGGATAAAAATTGAATGGTTTAATGAGAAAACTTCCTCTAATAATTCAAACAGTTTCATTTATTCCACTTTTTAATCGACACTATTTCATATTTTCTACGAAACAGCTAATCAAGGATTCATTACCCGGCTTTTATAAAAACTTTTCATGGAATTTTCTAATTATACTTTTTTAATTTACTCGTTAAATATCTATAAGTATCTCCAATATCTAAGTTTTTGTATTACATTGAAAATGCTATGGTGATACACAAGAAATAGAATTCTTATTTAAAGAGGTATTTTACTGAAAAAAAAAAATAAATTGTGAATATGAAATGCAATGCAATGAAATAATTAATTTATCTAGAAACTCGTGTATTTGCAAAAAAAAAAATATACACGATGAGCTCAAAAAATGGTAGATTTAAAAAATAATTTTAACGATAAAAAATATCTATAAGTTCAAGGGAAAAACGGGTAAAGTTAAAAAATTGTAATGCTATTCTTATTAATTCAAAGACTTAGAAATTTCATTGCATTTAAGATGTTCCATTACTTATTGATGTAAAATTTAAAATATTTTTTAAACATCTAAGGTCATCAATGACTCTCAAATTGTGTAATTATTTTGAATTTGAATCTATATCCAGTAGTACTTATTGATTTCTTTGATATACTTTAAGGTTTGAAGGATGCCTATGTCTGTACTGAGGCATTCTTTCATTGTTTTGGGTAATTTGGTCGCGCTTCTTCTATCATTGTATGCTGGACATTTGAGAAGTAATTCACCGATCTCTTGTGGTAGCAGTTAGGCACCCTTCCCTTTACCGCCTTGTAAATAGATCTATATGTGTATAGTTTGTGTGCCCGATTTGCAGTCTAGTTACTGCTGTTTGGTGTTTCCTACCCGTGACTGTTGGAAATTTTTTTCTGGACTGAGGCTTCATAATCACGGAGTTGTGTTTGTTGGGCTTTCTATGGTGTGTTTCGGAAATGGGTCGTCGCAGTGTTGGTCACTTTTTTTAGGTCTTTCTTAGTTGTTTTGAGTTCGGGATGTAATATTCCATCTGTAGTAACTTTCTTGGCTTCTTTGTCTGTCAGCTCAATCAGCTACAATCATGGAGCATAATTTTATGGTTGTATATTTTATGTTGTACCTAGAGATAGATTGCCGCGTTGTTGGTAACTTTTCTTATGTTATCCGTGCGCATTTGGGGTCTGGTGTTTCATCTGTGGTCACTTTTTTGCTTCTTCATTAGCTTACTCGTTGTTATTTATTCCCTGGGAGTTTGATATATATGCTAATCACAGTTGTGCCTTTATTCTTCAATTGTTTTGATATTTGGTGGGACTTCATGATTAACTTGTTGGGATTTTGTAGGGCTTTAAACATGAAATGGAGTCCGTGAATATTATGAAATTGTGCGTTCAGTCTTCTGTCGGAATGGAGTTGAACACTTTAAAATGGTAAAAATTTTGCATGCAATGATGGATTAGTGGTCGGATAGTTTGAAACGCTGGAATGTACTTTATCTTATGACAGTACATGCAGTAGTGGTACTTGATCCATTCTTGTATGTAGTAATATTTTTCTTCAGCGTACTTGTTTTTGGGTTCTAGGAGTAAACTTATGCATAGTTATTTGATGGTTGGTGTCAACTGGTATTATGGTTTTTGAAAGTTTGTCTCATAATTGTTTAGGTTATTTAATATTCAATATTTTTTAACTAAACTTTAATGAAGTGAGAATTTCAAAATACGTTATTTCTTGGTAAAAATTGGAAAAAATAAAGAGTCATTAAATATATAGAATGGCTTAGATGTAACAATTTCATTTAAAAATGAAATAACTTGTTCATTTCTTGAGGGTTCACATTTATTCTTTTATTAACATAAAATACACTTCTTTAAGTTCATTTTCTATAATTTTGAAAATCCTCAACTTGCAAAGAAAAATTTCTTTCTTAACCAAAAACAAAATTCTATCAATTTGTGTTTTGATTTATTTAGATTTCAATTTTGTGAAGATTTTTTACCAATATACCTACTGAAGATTTTGTTGTTATAGTAGATTGGCGTTTTGATATTTCTAGTAGATTACAGATTAATTTGATTATGATAAATGTTAAAAAATAGTTTCGTTTCACATATTTTATATTAGCATAAATATTTTTCATTCGTAAGAATAGCCTTTGTGAATAAATTTAAAAAAGTTATAATTGTAAGAGGAAATAAATGAAAAACAAGATTCTAAATACTTAAAAAAGACGTTTAAAATCAATTGAATAAAAAGGAAATTACATTTCATTTATTTCATTAGGCGTCAGATAAGATTTTCAACCAAATAAATTTCTCGTTTATCTCTTATTTTTGGAAATAATTTCTATTTGCTTAACAGTGTCGTTTTGATTTTGTCTAATTTGTTAGAAGTTAAGTGAAACGGAAACCAATGAAACAGTCGCGTTACTGTCCTTTTTTTCATTTTGCCGTCACAAATTCAAATTGAAACAATCAAACGTCCTAGTAATTTCAAATGACTACTTTTCCACTTGAGCTTCAAACAAGAATCGTTAAAGATTCAAAACAAATTGTATTATTTTTAAGCTTGTATGAGAATGCTCCGAGTAAATTATCTCAGCAAAGATATAATAAAATACGGATAAAATAAGTCTTGGTTCTGAGCGCTTAAATATTCACGCTCTACCTAAATATAAATACATTGTGTGTGCTTGTTATTCGTGACGGGTGGGAAGTTGGAAATTAGAGCACAACGAAGGATTATCGTAATCTCGAATATGTCGTTCAACGTACAATTAACTGTATATATATGTCTTTAGATAAACACGTAAATTTTAGCAACATTTCGGTGGAACTTTAACTTTAGATGCACATAGAGTTGAGGCAATAGTTTATTACGAGCTTTTTTCACCATTTTTTATCATCTTTCAAGTTAATCATCTTTCATCGTTCAACTATACCTATTCAAAAAACAAAGCGTAATTTCAAAATTAAAAATGATGCAGTCTAATAATTTAAAAGAAAAGAAAGATTATTGAGATTAATTTATACTGCAAGGAAAGAGAATTTTTAACTGTTACATGGAAAATTGAGAAAAATATCGTTGTATATATTTGTCAATTTATCATATCTTAATGCTTTTAATTTATAAAGTTTATTATGAAACCCTGCTGTGTATTCCTTAAATGTTGGCTATAATAAACACTAACAAGTTTTCACTCGTTTTAAATATTTCAATCAACAACCAAACGATGAACGGTATAACGAAATGTCACGCTTGATTAAATATTTACCATTAAAATCCCGAAAGTAAAATCGGACAGATTACAGCAGCCATCACTTGAATGAATTGGAACGAAACATTTATTGCTTATTTTTCGTTTTTAATAATATGCAGCATTATTTAAAACTCCCAAACTTACTCCGGGTGAAATTTGAATAAATGATGTGTAAATTGTGAAAGCTTGTTTTAAAAATTATATTAATTAAGCCTGAGTATTTTATTCGTTTTGTTAAATCGAGTTCAAACGTTGTGAAATGTACTAATGGTTAACTTAAATGACTATACCTACTATTAAAATTTATTGAAACTGACTAATAAACCAAAAATTATATTTTTGTTAAAGACGATTAAATTTAATCGTTAATAAATGAAAGGTGTTTTTATATTAAATATAAATATTTGGTATATATGGTCATGAATAAAGATGATTTATGAAAATTTGATAAAGGTCGAAAAAATTTCGTTTCATAGACGAAAGATACGTTTTTCATACACCAAAATGAAAACATCAAAATCTCATAAAATCCTCCCGTTTCCTTTTTAAGAAAAGCAAAAATAATTTAAACTCATTTTTTATATTAACTCATATTATATTCAGTCTCCGTGTGCTATAATTTAATCAGTTTCAGAATATTTAAATATCTTTTGAGAATATATTGCGTTTTATGGAAAGTATGTCATTAAACGTCCTAAACCAAACGTGAGAAAATAAAACGGGAGGAAAATTTTTCAAAGATATATAATATTTTAAGACACTACACTCTGATAGAGAGTTAAATAAAAAAATATGCATCGTAAAAATAAAGATAATATCCATAATGGGGATGTTGATGTTGCTGGAAATTATTTTAAGCTCATAATTCGACTAAGTAATAATAAGAAACATTAATCTTTTTTCTTTTACGTCTTGTAAATCTTTTAGTTTTATAGATTAGGTAATACCTATGTACGTACATTTTGTTGTAAGCTAAGTCAACATTCGCATCCGTAATAAACAGACTACTTTTAATTATCTTTCGCTTTATATATATATTCACGTTGTTTACGAGGGCATATAAAGTAAATGCTGAGTTTATTTATTCTTGACATGAAACGACCATCATACCACAATAGAAAATATTACCTTTGGTAGAATAAAGACGATAAGCTTTACAGAATAAGAAAATCACATTGAAATGAAATAACGTATGATTTCTGTTTGATTACAAAGTTACAGACGTATCAAACATGCTCATTAATTTTGATATCTAGACGATTATTTAGTAATAACTCTTACATTAACAGAAATATTGTTTATGTTTAAACACAAACATACTCAGTTTTCAAGTAAATTGAGTTGAAACTTTATCCGTAACAAATTATTTAGTAAAACTTCAACCTACTTTGGTAAAAAATTAAATGTATCTTCTTTTTTTGGGTTTATTAAAGGTCACATCAAGTACTATGGTCATTAGCGACCGTCGAATCCGAAAACCCATGAAAAAAATCTAGGGCTTTCATTGGGATTCGAACCCCGGACCACTGGCGTATAAGGCAACTATCTAGTCACCACGCCACTAAGTGCCCTTAAATGTATCTTATTTATCAAACAATTTGCTAATTTCAATTGAATATTTATGGTGATAATTTAGATATTTTAAAGACTAAGGGTCGAAATATATTAATAAAATTAAGTACAAAGGAAAATTATAGTAATTATAGTTTAGAACGTTTAGTTTCTAAGTATTACTTTCTCAATTATAATGACTGTAAATAGTTATAACTAGATAAGCAGTTCTTAAACTGTGGCCCGCAGATTTTTAGGGGTCTGCAAAAATAAAGCTCAATAGTCAATTAATACATAAGGGTCTGTGAACTACATACGTTTAAGAACCCCTGGATGGTGGATGTCACTGCGTCAGATTTTTGGAATATTTCTCATTTAGCCTCCTCATCTTAGGAACCCATCCTATCTAAAGGGGGGCTGCCCCTGTACATTTTTCCATTTTTTATAATCAATTGTTTGGTTAGACGCTTCAACGTATCCGCAATGAGTAACAGTTGATATTTCCTGTGCAGCTGGCAGTTTCGTACAGGCTATAGAGACTTTGCTGCCATCCTGATGTTTTTATTTTGGAACGCCTGAACCCTATTTAGTTTTTATTGGTGAAGTCGCTACTACTAATATTGAATTACCATACAGGCGTCCCTCGTATAACACGGTACTTGTAAAATACGGTTTTGATATTACACGGTAATATAACACGGTTTTGAAAAATATGTCTAGCCGAATAAGCCTTTGTGTTGTATTGTTTAAAATTTGATTTTTAAAATACAAAACTTATTAAGGAAATACAAGAAAAATTATGTATTTATGTTTTTTTTTAATACAGCTAATGGTCGCTATCCAAACATTAGTACGGAATATATTTTTTGAAAGTATGTTCCACCAAATAGATTTTATCGAAATTCTTGTGGTAAGTAGGTACTTGATATTTGCATAAAATATATTTTTTTGGTAGGTGTCAACTAAGAGGGAGGTATACATTTTTTTACTACTTAAATATTTTGATATGAGCACCAAAAAAATAAAAATATAGATCTTATTGATTTAAATGTTATTTTGAAAATTTTGTTCCGTTATCTTTATTAGTTTTCGAAAAAAAAAAATGTTTAAGTTAAAGATTGTAACCCCTCTAGCTCCGATAATAGAAGAGGTTGCGGTCTAATATTGAGTATTCTTACTATTCCTACCTAGAGGTATACGTTGAGAAAAACAAAATAAACGTCAGACTAAAAAACCTACTGGGCCCGCTTAGATAGATACTTATCATAAAATTTTACACCTTAAGATTTGGTTTCGATATAACACAGTACACATTGCCTTTATTTATATTATATCAAGGTTTCGTATAACACGGTTTCGATATAGCACGGTACGAATTAACCGTGTTATACATTTAGATTTTACAACGCAATATTAATGTAGAAAAGTTTGGTTAACCCTGTTTTGATATACAAGCCTACCTTGTATAACACGGTTAATTCGTACCGTGCTATATCGAAACCGTGTTATACAAGGTAGGCTTGTATATCAAAACAGGGTTAACCAAACTTTTCTACATTAATATTGCGTTGTAAAATCTAAGTGAGGATTTTATTTTCTTTATTGGATAAAGTTTGGTTAGTCTGGCGTGTGTAAGTCAAATTTTCTTGATAATGTGTGCTTTCCAGTTTTTCCAGTTTAGTTTAGTGTCAAAGTACACTTCAAGATATTTTATGGCCTCTGACTTAGTTTTCCATTATTTGTCCTACCCTTAACTAGGAGGTGTTAGTCGTTTACAAGGGAACATTTTTGCTTCATATTTGCTCGGGTTTGGTGTTACTTTTCATCTCTTTGCAGAAGAAACTTGCGATTTCTTGTGCTTGATCTCTCGCAATATCAATATTTTTAAATTACGACAGTACCTATTGCGGTGTTATCAGTGTAAATAAAACAGTTGTGTATTTTATTTTCAGACCGGTCGCTTGTAGAGAGGTTGTTAACTGTGTTGGTCTCAATACTGTCTCTTGAGGGACACCTGTCTTGATGCTCTCTTCTGTTGGTTAAAATGTACCAACAACTTACCGGAAGGCTTCTGCCTTCCAGAAGAGAAATATTTTTGTAAGGTATTGGTGGGTTGGAGATTGTTTAATTTGTGAGTCAACCCATGATGCCATTATCGATTAATAGCATAACGGAATGTTTTTCATTCAATCATTTAATATATATATATAAAGGTACTTATACACATATATATATATATAAATATTATTTTTTATGGTTTATTTAAGGTCGCATCAACTACTATGGTCATTAGCGACCGTCGAACCCGAAAGCCCACGAAAAAATATATTCTTATCAATCTAACAATTAAAATTTTTTTTAGACAAGTTATGTATAGTTATTATATAATATCATTCTTCATTTGAACAGTGTGAAACAAGGATAGTTCAACAATATCTCTTGTAAAGCTAATGTAGGAATAGTTAAGCCTATAATACTGTCAGGTATCGACACAGCTGCAAGCTATCATATAATAGAAAGTAAAACAATGATATTACATCTCCTATTTTCATCAGGCTGCCTGTAATATTTCCGTAGAAGGAAACAATCACTCGAAGAAGAAGATTTCACTTCAGTTGAATTTTAATATTAAAAATAATTAAAATGCTTTTTTTTTTAAATATGATGATAGAATTATAATTGAAGAATTGTATATAATAGTGTCGATATAGATTAGGTAAATATAATAGAATACTCATATAAAGTGACCAAGTAACAACGTGTTACAACACAAAGCTAAAGTTTAGTCAAGAATGCATGAAGATAAGGTCAAGAATTATATTAATCAATTTTTGGTTGTAAAAGTGAAGATGTCTTAAATGTAAATTGCAAAAATTTCAAACCGACAACTAAAATATTTTTACTGAAGTTCGGTTTAAAAAAGAAATTATTTTCTGTTACGTCGGATATATTAAAATAGACTTAATTTTTAAAGTTTAATTAGTTTTAATTAGTTTTTTAAGTTATGAAGTTTTTTTAAATATTTAAGTGTTCCTATATAGTTATATTATTTTTTATAGTCGTTCACAAAAGCCATTTTAATATTAAAGTGTAAATTTTTCTTATCAGTACGAGATTTAAACCAAGCCCATTGACGCATGTTGCAGAGCTCAGGATCTCTACACCCATTAAGCAGTTCATTAAGTTTTATTTTTCACAAACATTAAAATTAATCGATTAAAATGTTCTGAATGACCAATAAATTTCTCAATTGACTAAGACAAAATGCATTTGTATACAATTTATATATAAACTTACTCTTACTCGAAAGTTAAAGAATGTTACATTAAAAATTATAGCAGTTTAAATATAAAGAGCTAAATAGCGTACAGAGACAAATTTTCTAAAAAGATTGATTTAGTGCTTTGAAAAAAGGGAACGAATTACAACACGAAAGAGCAAATACAACAAAGTATTTTACAGTCTGACTTAGTTAAAGGGAAAATACAGACATTTGAATGTATAATGAGCGACATTAAAACTTTTAATGGTGTAATTTATATTTTATTTATTTTTTTATTCTCTGTTCTTTTTGTGTACTACCAACAATGAGCTTAAAATCATTATTACAATGTTGTTTTATTGTTTGATTTTCCTTTAATTTCCGTTCATTTTATTAATTAGGGGAATTTATATTATTTTTATAGTTTTGAAAGATAGTGAAAACGTAAGTAAAGGTTTATTTTGGTGTTTATGGGAAGTAATAACATATTCAACTTTAATCAATATTTTATTTTTATTTTAATTTATTGAACATATTATGCACTTACTTTTTAACGAAAAAAATTGGAGAGATTAGTTATTAAGAATTAATTAGATAACCAAATGATTCAGAATTCTTCGTTCTTTTCTATGAAATAACAGTCAAATACAATAAAGGAAGATAAAGGGTTTTTTTTTTTTAAATTGGACAAATAATGGTCGGTTTAAGATATCTTATATCCATTTGAGAATTTCATTTTTAAACGGGATGAAAGCTCAATATACACAAGAGATAAGTAGTAATCCAGAATAAAAGAGTGCGAATGTTAGAGGAGACACCCACACATGTGGTAGGTACGTGCTGTTCTAATGCGCCACGAGTACGATTCGGGAGCGCCAGGAACTCTGAGGGGCTGCTTGAGAAGACAAACATCTGTGAAAATAGCGGGATTACCTTGTTGAGTATGATAAGAACTCACTAAGGACAAGACCTTGATTTATTCAGAACCTTTTTCGAAATAACAAATATCAGAAGTTCTACAACGCACTTACTTATAAATAAAACTAACAACAAAAAAGGATAGTTTTTTTTCATATATGTAAGGTTATCCTTTTTTAGTATCCTCGCATCGTAAATATACGAGGGAAAAATAAACTTATTCGTACCACGAGGAAAAAAGCGAATAAATTAAACTCTCTCATATAAAATTTTCTTTTTATTTCAAACACAATGAAAAAGGCTTGCGAAACATGTATTAATAGCGGTAATATTGAAAAGGTGAAAAATTCTTTGTGGATAAACTTTTACAAAATGTACAAGCATATACGAGAAAAGTTTTCATTGTGAATTCTTAAGATATATACGTATAGAAAAGAATAAATATTTCTTAAAATTGTATTATCTCTTTACTGGTTTTCATTTTAAACTTTCTTAGTCACTCTAATTTCATTCACCGAAAACTTTTTGTCTTGAGCATATAAAATGCCTTTAGCACGGGAGACACGCGGGAACACATCACATTACAGTACAGCATTCAATGTGGAAGCAAACGAGACGATGTTTCCGTTGTTTCTGTATTCAAACACCCTTTTTTCCGTAGCATTTTCGAGTGTATATATTTGACTGTTGATATTTCTCATTCGTCTACTCGTTGGCAAATTTATTTTTCCTGACTTGATAAATGTTTTAATTAAGTTTCGGTCCCGTTTGCTTTAAACAAGAAAACGATTGTAAAAAACAACTATCGCACGAACAATTAAAAGAAAAAAAATGGGTGAAATTATAAGTTTAAAATTGAAATCTTTTTCTTTCAAACTGATAGTACTTGCTTTTTGTAATTCATCTATTATTTCCAGCTTCGCTATCCGAACATCATTCTTTGCATAATCCCACAGGAGGTTCAGTCTGTAACTAATAAATCAGACGAGACATAAGGGCCAAGTAAGCAATGCTCCGACGAATGAATGAAAGTCGTTTTCAGCTAGAAAACTTTTCACAAAAGAATCATTCATACAGTCAAGTTCATTACAGCGTATTACTTATCGCAAGGGAGAGAAAATGGTACACTCATTTAAATAACAGTTTTAATGGGCTAGAATTGATATTTCACAACAGTTTTATTGAGTTCAATTATATTTTAATTTAAAATAATGTTTATATAAAAGAGTTCAGCTCTTGCAAAAACCTAACACTGTGTCTTATTGAAGGGTTGTTTCGAAATATTGTATGTTGCCAGGAAAAGATACGAGGGGTTAAACAATAAAATTCTTCACGTTTATCTTCTCAGACGTGAAGGAATAAAACGAATTTAAGGAAGGGTGAAACACGCTGGTTTGTACTAAACCTAATGGCAATGGAAAAAAAATTTAAGAATAAAAATTATAAGTTTTATTTAACACTGTTAATGAAAATTCTTTCATTTGACTAAAATACATTTAAAACAAGAAATTATGACAGTTTCTTATCCCACGTGTAAATTAATAAAGATTTGTCACAGCGTTTTCTCAGTTCTCACAAAGACCTTAATAAGACACCATGTAAATAATAAATTTTGATGCATCAAGCTTTATTTTATATTTCAAGGAATATAATAATTAAACTAGACTAATAAAATAATAAGTAAAATAAGCTAACGATAATAAATTAACGATAGATAAATTTATGTTATTCCAACAAGCTTTACTCAAGAATGTCTATTATAAAATAGGTTTCGTACGTTACTTGTTGTGCTAGTCTTATTGTTTATACTTGCTACATAAAGTCTCATCCAGCTTGTAAAGCTCAAAACTTACTTTTAAAATAGAAATTCTTGGAAAGCTTCTATAGTACGGGTTTTGTTGAAAACTGGCATTTACAGTACCTTTTGAAAGAAAAAAATAATCCCTATTTTCAGTTCCCATGAGGTTTATTCACGAAAGTCAGTGTAAAGTGTAAAGCTTAGAAATTGGAAAAATCATCTAAGATAGAATTTTTACCTATGCTTTTATCAAAATGCCTTTATTATATCAAAATCCAAATATTCTAGTTTTTAAAATTTTATGTAGATAGTATTACAGGGTTTAATTGAAACCTTATGAAAATTAAGATTGTTATTTTTGAGTGTTTCAAATTTAAAGATTTATTAACCCTTGGTCTTGGTACTATTTAGTAAAGTAAAATTCTATCGACTCTTAAAAACAACATATTAAGTATGAATAATGACAGTCAAGACTTATAACAAAACTCTAATTTTGGCTTAAACACTAAAATTGTCTAAAAATAAAGGTTTCAATCAAAAAAAATGTAAGTTATTTTATAAAGAAATATGCATTTAAATTTCTTCTGAAATAAAATGAACTCTGATCTTCTAAATCTTTTCAATGTGTTTTTATTAGAGTCGCTTCTAATTTTCTACCAAAAATGTTCTTTCTTACTTTTTTGTTTTAACCAATTTTTACACAGGCAGCTATACTGGCGACTAACAATTGAATGAAACGAGCAGTCGTTTCCAGCAAATGAGAATTCAATTTTAAACTTAAAGACTAAGTGTAGCTGTCGAAAAAGTAGGAATTGCTTAATACATGCATACATTTATTTCTTTGAAACTTTTAAAATGAAAATCTCATTGTATCTTCGTTGTACTAAATAATATTCTTTGTTGACAATATTAATATTATTTTTTTCAACTGTTGATACTAGCGATTAATTTCTGAACAATAAAATAATCTCTGATGGATGGAATCAAACCATATTTATTACTAATAGTAAAGAAGTAAATTTTGTTGTTTTTAAGATTCACTTTCGGTATGGCAGTTTCAGGAAAGCAACCCGGTTCAGTTTTGCGAAATCATCAGTGATGTCACTTGTCGAGAACTGCTAGGTGATTGACATGGTCACTTAGCTATTTTTGATATTTTATACTGTACCTAGCAATTTTCGCTCTCACAGTTGCGAATTTTAGGTCTTTATGGATGTCGTGGCTCGTGACATATCATAGGGCATGATGAGTCTAAAGCGTTTTAGACTGAAAGCGCTAAATTATTTTCATGATGGATCTCCTAGCTGCGTCCCATAGTTAGATGCCATAAGTCCGGATCGGCTTTAAGGTAGCTTTGTATACCATAAGCTTCGCGGCCAAGTACAATTTTGACCGCCAAACGATTTAGCTTGTCTCTTTTTGCAATTATAGCTTACGTCAGTCGTTTGTCCATGTGCATTCCGATATACATAACCGTTGTCTCTTCAAGTATTTATGTACTTGTTGAGCTGTTAACATGAACAGATTTGACTTTATCGACTCTTACAAGCCATCTATTTAATCAGTGTTCTAGCTCATTGAGGGAATTCTAGAGCTTGGTTGTCGCTGCTTGTGAGCACAGATCAGTTGCCTTGATAGCGACATTGTCTACGTATGTGGCCAGTATTACATTTTCAGCGACCGGAAGGTCAACTGTATAAATGCGGTATAGCAAAAGTCTTGATAAAGTTATTCCAGCGCCTACCGGATACAAATTAGTATGTGCTTCGTTGAAGCTAACAAATAATTTTCTGTCATTCAAGTAAGACCGGAAGACGCGATAAAAGGTGTGAGACAATGCATTTTTCAATTTTACAGCATGTTGCCATACAAGTCGAATGCTTTGTAATGAAATCAAGAAAAAATGTTAACAGTTGGAGTTTTTGTTAAGCGTATCTATGATAGTGGAAGCTACTGTGGGTTTGCTCGATGGTGGAATGTTACCTGAGGAAACTGAGCTGAGGGCTTGGAATGAGAATTCTGCTGGGAATATCTTTTCGAACAGTTTAGAAATGAAAGCCAAAAGACTAAAAGGCTTGTATGTTCAGACGTCATTTTAAGATTTTCCTGGCTTGTGTATCGTGATTATCTTATGATATATATGACGTAATTAAAACGATACAGATCACTGTAGAAAGGAACCGTGTTAAAAGTTAGATAATATCTAGTAAACATAATATGAGCGTTTTAAAAGCATTGCTTTAATGTAAAAATTTAAATTAAAAATAAATTTTCATAATTTTTGTAATTTTAAGTGAGTTGATCTTGATTTAACACTATTTTGTGATTTGAAAATGTCAATACATGTTTGCAAATAAAGTGGCCTTTAAATCTGAATAAAGTCTTAAGAAATTTGAACAGATAAGATAGCAGTATATTAACAAATTACAGAACAGTGTCTAAAACATCGACTTTAAGCATTTAAAAACAATTATATATTAAGTCCTTGCTTGTGGAATCGATCGTTACGTTTAGTTTTATGATGTAACTTAAAATGCTTACAAACGTACGGTATACAATATATACTTTGCATATACTTTGTTATACGTAAAATAAGTTAAGGTCAATCTTGAACATAGAACATTTTCTATATTTCAACTATTATAGATAAGTTCTTATGGCATATTATGAACAACATTTTTGTATCCTATCCCAACGTCTCATGACATTGACCTTAACTTGAGATCAAAAAGCTGCGGGTAGACGCTTTTTACGCAAATTCGGCTATAAATAAGAATCTCACGAAAGGATTTTTTACTTTACCTTCACATGGTGCGCCATGTTGATCAATTATGTATCAGTCTTAGCAGTCACACATCTTGCATGAATAAAATTTACTTACATACGTGCTAGTATTTTTTATTTATTTACCTTTAAAGTTACTTTTTGAAATTTGAAAAAAAATTTAATACAACTCAACAAGAAAGATTGAATTTAAAATTAATTTTTTTTAAATTTATAAAAACGAACAAATGGCCAATTTTTAAGAAAGAAAATTTTGTGATATTTTTTTTCTCTTGTAACTAATCTAATAAAACTTCTCTTTAAGAGTTAACACATTGGTACTATGCTATGTTTTTTAGATACTTAAGATTTTATTAAGTTAGTTTTTTTGTTTATAAGAAATAGGTATGTAGTATGTACCTATTTATACAAATATATAAATGATTTTTTTGGGAATAAACATTATGGCATGTTGCATAGAATTTGATTAATGTAATAAATATTCTGGGCAGAAAATTCTAACATCGATATTAACTTTACTTTTAAATTAGTGAATAAAAACTTTTCACATACATCATAAACTTTCTGCAACAACACTAAATCAATAAGAGCTGACTTAAACTTTTTTTTCCCATAAAATTCTGTTAAGGATCATTTTTTTTTTATAAAATGAAAATAAATTTAAATTTGAAAAAGGAAAATAAAACAACCAAAACTTTGAATTTATATTTACTTCCAAGATCATAATCAAGTAAAATCTTTTTATTTGTCAGGAAATTAAGATATTTTTAATGCTCGATTATTAAAACATGCTTTAAATGCCTTTTGAATTGCTTTTCAATTTTCTCTATCGCCACGCTTTGAATCCTCAAGCACTTTCTTGTTGTAAAATCTTTAAACATTTTCTCAGCTGTTGGGGGAAAATTTTCGTGTCACCGTAAAAATTAATATCCGCTCGAGCAACGTTTCTCCACGGTAATAAAACTTTGGCAAGTCAAAATTAATTAATTTTCCTTTTTAATATTACTACAAGAATTTAACTAAGTTTTTTTTATTTTTATAAAGACAAATATTTTCTGCAAGTTTAAATAGTCGATAAATTATTTTTGTAAGCAAAATTCGTTTGACAAGATTTGATCAAGAAGTTTTCTTGTGGTGATTTAATATTTTTCTTTTTCAATTTTATCAAATTGATTTAAGGACTACCGTTTTCACTTAAAAGCTTTTACTGCTTAAAAAGTTTAGTTCGCTTCTGCAACCTTTTTCGATGTAAATAATTCACTAAGAGCAAAAAGTTTATCGTATAACTGAATATAATTTATACATTAAGGGCGTCTAGCGCTTTCACAACTGATATAGTCAAAGCATGTGTCGTGAATTGTCTCTGCAAAAAAGCGCATGCTGTTAATATCAAATATGCACCAAAAAAGAACGATGGTGCTGATAATCGGAAAACTTCTCCATCTTGAGTGTTCTCAAGATGTTGACTTCAGACCACGCAAATATTCCCAAGATAATTACAATGCCAACGAACCAAACGTTTCCACAACAATACAAAAGTTCAAAACAATTCAACTATGCATTATTAAAATGGAATAAAATGGTCTGATACGTTGTTTAATTTGATTAAGAAATTATGTTCGTCTCAAATAAAACCAATTAAGTGTATCTCTTATTTTTATTTTTTGAAGGCAAAATCGACAAAGTTGCCACTCTTCTTTTAAAACATCAATGTAATCTCAATAAATGCAAATGAAATAATTGAAGAAAGTCCCAAGACTTTGTTTAAGCAATTTAAAAACAAACTCAAACAATCAAAGATTATGTTCAATAAGAAATTAGAAATCGAATGAAGTTTTAATGTTTCGACTCCTAAAGGAAATTTCCTTTTAACGTGTCAATTTAATAATTACTTAAGTAACCCTCAAGAGATTTGTCTATCTGAAATCACCATTCATTCGAAACGTATTATGCATCAATTCTGTCATTAATTATGAACAACTTCTATAAGTCTTAAGTGAAAACTGGACCTTATAAAAATTTTACCGATCAACTTCAATCCGTACATATTTTTTAAAGTTATCTTTATAAAGTAAGTTATGTTGAAAAAGTAAAAATGCATCAATCAAATTTAAAGCAGATAATTAAGTGCAAAGTCTGGTTACTTGTTACGAATTTAACATACAGTTACCTCGTATACATTGATAATTTTCATTTACGCTGATTTTCGTTAATGAGAAGTCGAACTCATCATTCACTTGATGGCAAATTTTCGTTATTATGAATGGCTTAATACAACAATTACTATGACAGTAATGACAATGGCAGTAACAAGAAAATAAATTAATGCCACCCTGTTTCATTGTTAAATGGGTCTTATATCATTGTATTACATTATGATATTGAACAGATATCAATCAAAGCACTATATCTACCATATATATACCTACATCGTTTAATTAAGGAAACACGAACCCATGAATTCTACATGTTGAAGCACAAAAGTTTTTTAACGAACTGAATGCAATGAAAATGCACTCGTACAGTTTTCAAAGCTTAAAAAAATTAATGAAGTGTCTGTATGAATTTTTTATATTTTTCATGACAGAAAAATTGAAATAGTTACAGGTTTGTAATATAAATTTCTTTTTTTATGAATTTTATGAATCTGTTTTGAAGTTTGGTAAATTCTTTCAGCAATAATAATATTTGAATATTTATTTGTTAAATTGAAAAAAATGCTTTTCTTTTCTTCGAATAAACAACGCTCAACTATCGATATTATATGCTTTGATTGTATAGTTATTGTTTGGGGGTGAATAAGGATGGATAATAGTAGACTGTATTTTAGGTGTTGGATTGGGAGAAATAATGTGTCACAAATAATTAACTGAATTTATTGTACAAAACCAAATAAATGAAAACTGAACTGATAATCAAAATATGTAAAATGTACAAAAAATGTTGAAATTGTAATAATTATAATAAATAAATAAACCGTGGTCGAATGCAGACTTCTTTGAACGATGAAACAATTATCCGATTGACTGGTGTGTATTAAATGAAATGTATTGAAAGAATGATCGAATGAATCTCCACATGGCCGTATAAAATCCCATCTTATTTCCTTATTTGCTCGTGGATCGATCCCAGTTCTAACTTGTTTTTGGTGATACAGGTTTCGACCAGGGATCGATCTATCTAAGTTTTGAACAGTTATGGTGTAAATAGGTTTTTTTTTTTTTTTTGGTTATTTATAGTCGCTTGGAACGTCCAAGGTCATCAGCGACTTATCTAGTTCTATAAATTCACACTTTTCACTCACTCATTCATGTTGAAGCCCAGTTGCATTCACTCTTGATCACATTTATACACTCACGAGTCACAATTCACTCACAAAGTTTATAGTTCGGTGAGGAGGTTGGCCTCTCTGAGGAAGTTCAGGCATGATGAAATCCCTTTATCGGTGTTCAAGCAGTCGCTCAAGCTTTGTGGCACTGACCACTTTCGTCTGAGGTTATCCGTTTCCTGACATTCCAGCAGCAGGTGCTTTACGGATATATCGTATCCACACCTACTGCACCGCGGGGCAGTCCTGCTGAAAAGGTGACTATGGGTCAGTCTTGTGTGCCCCACCCTCAGTCTGCAAAGGCCTATCTCAAGGTTTCGTGGGAGCTCTTGCACGGGTAGTTTTTCTGAGGTGGATCCTCTAATTTCAATGAGCTTTTGTGGTTGGGTCCGCCAAAAACCGTCCCATAGTCCCCTCGTTGCTTCCCTACACTGTCGTATAGCGTCCTCGACTGACAACGTCGCCCCCGGCCCTAGCTCGCCATTTGTGGCTTCTTTTGCTGCTAAGTCTGCTGCGACGTTGCCAGCGACACCCTTGTGCCCCGGAATCCATATTAATTCGACCTCTCTGTCATGGAGTTCTCTTAACTTGCGTTGAACTTGTGCCACTGTCGTATTTTTGTTTTCTCTGCTCTTTATGGCTTTTACGCATGATAAAGAGTCAGAGAAAATGGCTATCTGTTCATCCGCAGGGTCATTCTCAACCAGTTCTAGGCATTTTAAAATTGCTTTGGCCTCACAAGTGAATATAGAGGACCCATCTGGCATTCGTACTCTGATGGTATCACTGGAGGAAAATATTGCGTAACCTGCCTTTTCATTACACACTGAGCCATCTGTGTAAAATTTTTTGTGGTATCGGTACAGGGTGTTTTCCATTTCTAGATGAAGCTTTTGAAATATCTGAGAGCTGGTGTTTTCTATTGAATGTTTGGTAAGAGATAGGTTAACTTTTGGATTCCATCTTTCCCATGGGGGGGCATCAGGCAGTTTTCCGGTAGCTGGTAGAGGTGGGGGAATCTGGAGCTCCCTCATATATTCTTTAGCTCTTTCTCGAATTGGTGGTCTACGTCTTGGGTGTTTCTCTTGTTGTTCTTGTTGTTCTTCTCTTGTTGTTATCTTGTTGTTGTTTTCAGATTAATTCCTTTCCTGATCAGGGTCAGGTCGTCCGCGAAGAGGAATCGCTTGCACGGCCTCACCGCGAGTTGGTCACTTCATTTATGGCAACCAGAAATAGCGTGACGCTGAGCACTGATCCTTGGGGTAGTCCATTTTCTATCATAACTGGTGGTGATAGAGAGTTTCCCACTCTTACTTTTATTTTGCGATTGTATAAAAAGTTTTTGATAAAAGCCAGGGTATTTCCTTTTACTTGGCTTTCGTTTAACAATCTCAGGACTCGATTAGTCCATGTCATTTCAAACGCCTTTTCAATGTCTAGGGCTACCATTATGGTGTGGAATCCATCATTTAGTGCCTCGCATATTTCGGTGTCCATACATGTTAGTTGGTCGGTCGTTGAGCGCTGATTCCGGAATCCAAACTGGTTTGGGGAAAAGTAATTTGCCGACTCCAGGTACCATCGTAGTCTTTTCGATATGATTTTTTCCAACACTTTGCATAAATTGCAGATTAATGATATAGGACGGTAGTTTTTTGGGTTAAGAGGGTCTTTTCCATGTTTGTGTATGGGCACCACTATTGCTGTTTTCCAGCTTATGGGGAACACTTGATGTTTCCATATGTAATTATATATGTCTAAGACGTAATTCATTCCACATAGCGGCAATCGTTTAAGCATCTGGTTTGGCAGATTGTCCGGACCTGGGGCAGTACCTCCCAATGAAGACAGAACTGACGTTAATTCCTTCATTGTTATTGGCTCGTTGATCCTATTGCTGTTGTCCTCAGTGTCCAGGTTGCTTCTTCCCTCGTCTACCTGGTCTTTGAATTGGCGAAACTCATCGTCATAGTTTGCCGAGCTCGAGTTCTCGGCAAATGCGTTGGCCAGTATTTCGGAAACGCGACCTGGTTCCATTACCAAGTTTCCGCCTACCTCCTCCAAAGCCAATGGGTGGTTGGCTCCATTAGTTCCCTTTATATTTTTTATCTTTTTCCACATCTCTGCCACGTTGATTTTCTGATTTATTGTAGAGATGTACTCCTTCCATGATTGTAATCTGTTTAGTTTTAATGTTCTCCTAGCTTTTGCCCGTTTCTTTTTATATTCGATTTTTAGCGCTTCCGTGTTTGCAGTTCCGTGTTTGTGTTATTTTTGAATGTCCTAAACGCTTTTTTGGCTTCTTTCACAACGGACTTGCATTCGGCGTTCCACCACGGGAGTGGTTTTCTTCGAAGGAGTCCTTTTGTTTTTGGTATGGAAACCTCCGCTGCCGAGCTTATTGTGTTCGTGAAGGTTTCAACTATCGTATCTATGGATATTTCTTGGTAAAGATCCAGGTTTGGGAGAGATGGTATTTCCTCATTAATTCTGGTTTGGAATAATTCCTAATTGGCTTGCTCAAATTTCCATTTTTTTGGTATTTTACTATCCTTTTGTCGTGAGTTAGTTGTTTGTGTTATTGTAATACAGATAGGGAAGTGATCGCTGTCGTACAGTTCTTTTGTTGGGCTCCATTCCATTCTGGTCGCTAAGGATCTGTCTCCGATTGTAAGGTCGATGCTGCTTGTCTTGCCGTTAGCCACGTTGAAGTGCGTTGGTTCTCCAGAATTGATTAAGATCATATTGTCGTCACTAACCAGCCACTCTGCTATAAGGAAGCCTCGGCGGTCACAAGTCGATGAACCCCAGAGTTGATGGTGGGCGTTAAAGTCTCCCAGCAGAACCACAGGTTTTGGAAGTTGTGAAATTATGTTTTCCAGGGTTTGTGTATCCAAATTGACATGATTGGGAATGTATATATTGCATAGAGTGGCTTTGACGGGGTATTTGATCGAAACTGCAACTGCTTCGAGGTGGGTTTGAAGTGGTACTTGTTCTGGCCGGGAGATTGATTTTATAAAAGTCGCAACCCCTCCACTACTTCTCCTAGCTTCTTCCCTATTTTTCCAGAATGCTTCGTATCCTTTTATTTTTCCACAATGATTGCCTGAGTGATTGGTTTCCTGTAAACATATGGCGATTGGATCTTTTTCTTGAATGAGTACTTTTAGGTGTTCTTGCTTCTGGTAAAAGCCATTTATATTCCATTGGATTATTAACATAATGGGGTGGCGACTATGCAAGGAAACTTGAAGTTTCCTTTAACTTCTTTTGTAGCCTGGTTATGCGAATTTTTACTCCTCTATTCATCTTAGGGTAGATAGATGTGCACATTTCTGTTAACCCTTGGATGTCAGTGGTGAATTCTTTTACGATGTCATTTACGTTTCGTTTGCTGTGGGTCAACTCTATTAAGTTTTCGAATTGGTCGATGGTTAGCGGGAATTTGCTTGTTGGATCTAGCGATTTTACATCCTTTTTGAGCTCCATCCACACAAACTCATCCTCGTTTTGGGTGTCCGATGCTTCCTTTTCAAGTTGTTTTATCTTTTTTGTTCTTTTAGTTGTTTTTTTTGTCTTTCCTTCATCCTCTGAGGAATTATAGTCTGACCTTGCTGATTCCGACCTTTCTTCAATTGTCTGTATCCTCTCCTCCAGTTCGCAACTGGATGAGTCGCCCCTTCCTCGCTTTTTACCTGTATCGTAGTTTCCTGGGTTTGGGACTTTTATTTCAATTTCTTTGGGTGAAGTTTTATCTGAAATTTGGTCTGGCCAGGTGTTGTCGTTAGTCTTGTTTTGACAATTTGCCTGCGTTGGCTCAGTGAGGGCCCCTTTAAGCATTGCACTATATGATGGTGTTGATTTTTTTGGGCATAGTGCTATCAGGTGGTCGATGCTACCACAGTATGAGCATGTCTTTGGTTGGCCGTCATAAGTTATCAACGCTCTCGCTCCGTTAATAATAACATGTGAGGGGATATGCTGTTTTAACATAATTTGTACCCATATATTCCCGGTTCTTATCGGTTTGTTAACTTTAATAATTGATCGTCCCCAATATTCATCCTCGATATTGGTAATTTTCCCATATTTCTCCAATATTCTTTTAATTTCTTCTTTATTTGTTTCGAAGGGTAATCTCATTATTTTTATTTTTCTGAGACCCAATCCTGCCATTTCCATTTTCATATTTACTATTCTACCATCAGCTGTTTTTATTTTCTTTTTATTATCATCCATATTTTCTAAAATTTCTTGGCACGATCTTGTTGTTGTAAATTTCATGAATAGTCCGTTTGGCTCGAATTGCACGCCTATCAGGTTGTTTTCAAAGTCCGTACAAACTTGTTTGATTGTCAAATCGATCCAGTTAAATATTTCTTGACTTGTTGGTTTTTCTTCTTGAGAGGTGAAACACCTGATGGTGTTTACTCGTGTGGCCATGCTTTGTTATTTTTATGCCGGCCACACGTTGGTTTTGATTTTGTTGATATTTTTTGTTTTAATTTACCCCGTGAAACGGAGATTTCACAAACACTCGTAATTTAACACAGGTTATTTGTTTATTTAATGTTCACTCGGTGAAAACTTGATTAGAACTGGTAAATAGGTTTATATGCATATAAAAGGTAAACTTAGGCAAATGTTTTTTTTTTTACTGTTAATTCATTTTGTAACCACCAAATATTTGTTAAAGTTAAATAATATAAGATCATCCAAATTGGCTAATCTATCCTATAACATGTATTTGGAAATAATTTATCATTACCTCATTAGTTTTGTAACTCACAGTGCAGTAACAGAGGATACCTGCGTTAGTCCAGAGGTTCTCAAACCTATTTGTTCTAGCACTCACTTTTCTTTTTATTTTTTTTTTTTGATTGCTAAGCACTATCTAAAACAGTGGGTGAGAACATTTATATATCACGTTTATATTTCCGATGGTTCAAATCAGTACAATTAATATTGAATACTAGATGTATGATATATTAACAAATCTAAATATATATAAGCAAAATGATAGCGATCTGCTGTTGTGCGCTAATGACGCAAAATTTCTGAACAGATTTCGATTAATTTTGTTTTGTTTTACTTCCTAGATACTTAGTCCGTATCTAAAAAATAATAATCACGATATATTCATAAAAGATATTTTTTTTTTGGTGTTTTAAGTCACTTTAATAATTAAGGTCATATCACGACTGTCTTGCACAAAGAAAATTTCTGTAGGTTAAATCTTAAGTCATAATCTGAGGTATAGGGGCTGCATTATCGGTTTCTTAATTTTACATTAGCAGTGCATTGATTGCTATTTTTTAACATTAATATGAATTTCGTTAAGTTTTGAGTTCTAAAAATATACTACATTTCACCTGAAAGAAGTAGCGGGCACAAAAAACATTTAATAAAATATTATACGAGTACTATACTTATTACACAACTAATGAAAATGTACAAACATTTTTTTTAATTTTATCCAAGTTCTTGATAGTTAAATCTTTTGAATTTTTTCTAATTTTTCCAACTCTTATGGCTTCTTTTTTATTATTTTTTCTTTATGGCTTTCACGACTCCTTATTTTTATATTGCAATCCCTTCTACCCTTATATTTCAGTACCACCTGGGAAAGGTGGTATGTGTAGTACCGCCCACTTTGAAAATCACTGCACTATACATTGATGAAAAAAGTTTTTTTTTTATTTATAAACGTTTTGTTTTAGCTTTTTGCAATAATGACTTAATATTTGAATTAGTTGGCAAAACTCATTTACCCACATCCTTTAAAAACTAATGAAATACTTTTGTTTATTGATATAATTGTTACCGGCTTTTTAAGGCCAGTCTTACATTTTCAGCCAGTTGTTAATATCTTCATTTCAAATATAGGTTAGTAATATCGTGTTATATTTACGGTATTTAAATAAATCGATGTAGAAATGAGCTTTACAACCATGAAACTTTTTCAAAAACTCAGTTGAAAGTTTTTATAAAGCTTTTTTTTATCTTGCCATTGTATTAAATTGTGATATTAATTTTTCAAACATCTTTTGTATGCTCAAATTTTTTCTCAATATCCACTGTAGAACATATTTTAAAAACTCCACTGCATTTGTTAGTTTAAGCATTATAAGTTTGTTGATTACCTAGTATAGCTTTGGCGGTTTTACTTATACCATTTTAATCTTAATCATTTTATTGGTTGATAATTGAAATGCAAGCGAAAAAACAAGCTCTTGGAAATTAAAGTCTAGTGTTGCATCGAATAAACACGTTTAAGAACTACTATCGAAAAAGAAAGGTCTCTTAAAGAAAGTTTTTATGATATTTTTAACTACGATTTTCTATTCATTGAGTATTGTCAGTTCAAAATATGAACTTTGATATTAACACTTTCGATGAACAGGAAACCCAAAAAATGTTTACTTCAACTATATTTGCAATTTCAGCCCAAATCGTTCATAGATTAAATTACATTAAGAGCTAGTAGAAAATTATTAAAGTTACAGTTTTAGTTTTGTACATTAAGAGTGAGACCCATCTGATTTTTCCACGGGCCGCAAACAGTATAATTTTGCGACTGATCCCCAAGGAGATTTAGTTTTTTGAAAGATGACAAATTTTTTTTTTTTGAAAGATTTAGATTTTTGTAGACAAAAATTCTCAACCATTTATAAAAATGTCTGGATTCTTTTGACACCATTTCCAAATAAAATTAATTATTATAAATATTATTATTATTATAACTAAAATAAATGACTAACATAGGACAACCGTTATAAGAATACTTTGATGGCTTTTGCATTTTACTTCTGATGTCAATATTTCGACTATTCTGTAAAAAATGATTAAATTAAGGTATTGGAAGTTGATCGAACACTTTGTGGACTTACCAATTTTCGATTTTTTCTGGGAAAAATTTAAGCAAAATTGTAGCAAGTCACTAATGAAAATTGAATAAAGAGAAATTAAATAAAAAGCAAAATGTTTACCATTTAAAAAATTAATCTACTAATTTATTTTAAAGTAACGACTTATAAATAAAATCAATATGATTCTGAAATAAATCAGGTTATTTTTGATTGTTTGAGTCTCTTTGTCGTACGATAATTACTAAAATATTTTTATGTACCTAATATTATAGTAATTATACTCATATATCTATTCATATATTTACGAGTAAGTTATATGTTAAATTATAAAAAGCTACCCAGAATATCAATTACAATTTTTTTTAGTTCATATTTTTTGAATTCTTTTAATTTACTTACATTGTTAATAAATTTTATTTTCCATAGATACAAATATTGGGGTAATTAAAAAATGTTAACCTTCACAACCAGTAAGTTAGTTTCATAAGAAACAACGTCAACGTTTTACAGAATATCAACCAAACTAATTAAAATCTAAAAATTTCAAAACCGGCCTCATCCTACCGTTTCTATAATGGCACTTTTTTGTATAACTGAAACGTTCCAAGTATTGATTTTGTTTCAGAATATAATCTTTCATAATTATTCCAACTTTAATTACTAAAATAATCTCATGACTTATTAATTTTATTGATATCCTGTAAAAATTCATTATTCTTATTCTTTTCAGGTATCACAAATCATATTAATACTTTTTAGCAAGAGCGCTATTATAAATAGGTATACCTATAAACCAGGTTGCGTTGTGTAAATATTAAATTACCTGCAATAATCACCCCCCGTTCACATACTGTAACATCCATCTAAAACGTTTGCGTGCGTTTAACAACGAAAAAAAAATTTTTTTTACAAGTCATTGTTAACTTTTTTGCGAGTTTTATTAGCGTGTCTGATTCATTTTTATATTTATTATATAACATATATTTTAAATCTTAGATAAATTAGTGTAACATATAATGTCTAAGTATGTATAGTTATCGTCAGAATTTTTTTTAATAATATAATAAAGAAAATCTACAAAAAGCATTATGAAAATATTATACAAATGGCTTTTTTTATGTGAAAAAAATAATTAGTTTGACCGTTTTGTAATTTAAACACTTTTAAAAAAAGGATACCACTTATCATGGCATGCAAACATTTGCAAATTAATTTCAAAACAAAAATCTCGAAAGCTAAATCAAATGATCAAGCTGTTTTGTGAGTGTGCTCAATATTTACATTAATATGATGATGACGGTTGATTGATTTCGAAGATTGAGTTATTTTGTTTCCGTTTTGGTGTATTTCAATGAACCTCGATCTCATAAACCAAATACGCCTCATATATTATTTAGTCTGAAAGCAGCAATAATGAAAATGGTAAAGAGGAAAGGCTGTTTACTAATGAAACTCCCATTCAATTCGTTGCGGTGGAATACAAAGAGAGAAATTTCCCAACGACAAATAAGATTGCCTTGTCACTAATTGTGCAGTAAATAAAAATTCAAGGTAGATTTGAGTATAGCGATTTGAGGACCAAATAAGTCATAACAAATAAAAACACACAACAGAAAATCAATTGAGCTTTTGATAGTTATTTCAGTTTAACAAAACAATCGTATTCATGTTCTACTTTTAAACATTGTAGTCTAGATTTTATTTAAAAAAAAATATATTTTGTTCTACAAAAATAATTTGAAATCCATTTAAATAGTTATAATTTTTAAACAGTTAATTTTGTTAATTCCTAATCTGTTTTTGTTACTTAATCAAAAAATATTATATCTCAAATCTTAAGGCATTGGCGAATTTCCTGAAAAAATAAACTTTTCTAGAGTAAATTAGCGGATCTCTAGCGGATCCAATTATAATACTGTACACACTGAAATTCCACCGTGCAAATGTAGAAAATGTACACGATGTTTACAATGGAGTACCACGGTGTGATAAAGTGTAACTTCAGTGTACTTGCTGCGCAATTTGAATATACGTGTATCACGTGTATTACAGTGAGGGTACACTGAAATTTTTCTTTAACTTTTAAAAGAAGGTGTTACTACAAAATTTTTAAGCTTGAACAGTTTAACTTATACTGAATACTTTATAGGGCTCATTAGATTTATAGTAAATTTTAAAAAATTCAGTACCTGATTATGGATGATAGCATTATTCTATTTTAGAAATATCTACCGGAAAAAAATCCGCAAATCCGAAAAAGGTTTTCACGAAATATTGAAAATTGGTTTTAATTATTGCTCTATATATATTTTTTTAATAGAAAAAAATATTTTTTTTAAATCTGTTATGAAATACTCATTCTAAACTTTAGCTTCATTGTATAAGAATCAACTTTGGGAATATACACTGTTCATAAAAATTACATAAAAATAAAAACTTAGAAACATGTTAAGCTATTAATTATTCTTGTACGTGTAAAGATAAAAATAGAGTTCAAGTGATGATAAATGTAAACTAAAACATAAAATTATGAAAAAAATCGTCGTTCGATGTTATAATATTAATAAATCAATACTGGAGGCTAAAAACTATTTGTAATTTGTATTAATGTTAACTAATTTTATCCGTAAGAATTTAAGTAAACGAAAATAAAAAAAATGAACACCCTACAAAGATTAGGTCATACACAACCTGAAGGCAAAATTGTAAACGAGTATCAACCTCTCTAGTTTTATTTTTTACAAAAAAATCTTTAATTAGTTAACAAATTTTATCAAGATATGGGTCTGGGTTTGAGATATTTAATCTTGAGAATTATGCCTTTAGGTTTCTCATACGGTAATGAACTCTTAAACTTGAGAATAAAAATGTTGGCTACAGATGTACCTTAAGGTAAGCACTACTGAAATATCGTCATGAAAGTTTTCTTCTACAGGTTATAGATAGTATTAGCTTTGTTTGTTAGTGCAATTCTGAACTAGATCAGGGAAGATTTAAAAACACATTGAAAAATATCTTAAAAGTTAAGATTTTCTGGTTATTTGAGGTCACTTCAGTTGCTTTGGTTATTAGCGACTAGCGATTTTAAAAATCTAATAAATAAATTTTGAACTTCCATTAGGTTTTGGCGCCAGTTGTTACCAGTTGTTACCTTTGGTATACGTGGTAACAATTTTATGGCTGTTAGATCGATTATTGGTCATTTTTTTATCAAGTAAAAAATATTTGTGATTTTCAATAGCAAAAACGATTTTTGGAAAGGACTTACAGTACCAAGAATGTACTTTATGTGAGGTTCATTTATTAAAAACACAACAGCATCCACTAAAACGTTCTGATATTAATTTTCTAAGCCCTAAAAAACATACAACTCAAAATTTTCAATAAGTTAAAAATCCAAGAAAGTATTAGTCCTGTATAAAGAATATCCATGCCAAAATGTCTTTGTTCAATTTTCATAAAAAAAAAATTTTTTTTTGGAAAAACAATTTTTTCAATTATTATAAAAACATTTACCTTCCCTGAGAAAATTAAATAAAAAGGTGGAATATTTAAAATATTTATATGTAATGGTTACATTTTTGAGGCCTATTTAATTTTAATACCGTTCAATCAAAGAGCTTAAAATGTGTCAGAGTCCTTTTCGTAAATAAATGATTAAAGCTTCATGTAACAAATGCTTCCCCTTACATACATACATATTTTATCCACATTAAAACAAATAAAAAATAACAATTTTTTTACATTTATAGCTTTATTTTGAAATAAAAGCTTAAATATAAAAACGTATAAACTTTATCCTTTTCATACCAAGCAAACTGAACATTATAAAAAAATATATGACAACGATTTAAAAGCCTTAGTTAGAAATAATGCTTTTCAATATTGACGTATTTTTGTACCTCAGTAAATAAATGCAATTATACATGAAAATTTGTTTTCTCATAATGTTATTTTAATTAAGTTAATGTTCTGTTGACTCCAACTAAAAAGGAAATTAACAACAACGCTTATTACTCAAAGAGTCAGCCGACTGGAGAAAATCCTCTCATTGAAATTAAATAATAACTCATTTAAAATCGCAATTCTGGTTTGTTTAACCACAAAAAGTCATTTCTGAACATAAGAAATTGAATCTTTCAAGGAGATAATAACAAACAATTAAACACCCCTAACTGTTTGGCGGCATGAAGTCTTGTGCCGGTATGGCAGGTATACGAACACGGCGACGCGAAAACTACTCTTAAAACTAACTAATGAATATAAATGGTTCTAATAAATTAAAGTGTGTTTACGACAAGATTAATGGTTTTATTTAAATAAGAGATATGGGATTTGTTCTTTAATATGTATAGGAAGGGAGTTGTTATCTGTTATGAGGTTTGGTATTAGAAAACACGATGCAGGACATTGGTCGGACTCGGAAAAGGAATGGGAACTGGGAAATGTAAGCTATTGTATTTATGAAACTTACCGACAACGAGCATGTCGCCATGGTCGGTGACTGTTTGAAAGCTGGGCGCTTCTGCAGATACTTCGCATCGATAACGTCCACTACTTGCTAACGATACTTCTAATAAGACAATTCCATTTTCCGATGAGTTATTCAACTGCAAGTAATAAATAATAAACAATTAAACTATTAATTTACAATTCAATTTTCAGTACAAAATCTCAAGGATATTTGACATTGAAAGTAGGGGGGTCGATAAGCTAATAAAATTAACCCCAATATGATAAATTTTTTTTACTATTTTTTATATTTCATAAACTTGTAAAAAAGGACCCTAACTTAACACTAGATTAATTAATAAGTACTTCAAAGTGGTGACAGTTTCTTTGCAGGAAAAATTGACAAGCTGTGTTCAGAATGGATTTTTTTTGGAAATGTGAACCCTTTTTTAGTATAGGTATAAAGGCACTTTTTTCTAAAAGAATCCATTCGGAACACAGTTTGTCAACTTTTCTTGTGTAGAAAACGTCGTTACTTTTACTTTAGTAGTTTAAATTTTTATCATAATGGATTCAATATTTTAGCTTATCGATACCCTTTCTTTCTTATTAAAAATGAATAAAACAACGATATATTTACGGGGCTTGGGTCTAGGACAAAATAATTTAAAGGACGATAAAAATTTAAAGACGATAACATCTTAAAGAAGTAAAATATGTCAAAATAAATTTTTATTTGGACATGTTTTGTTAAAATGTATAAAAAGTTTTCAATAAAATTCAATAATCAATTATATAACTTTGAAAATAACTTTTAATGTAAAGCTATTTGTTAATTATTCCATATACCTAATATGAGAACGACTCAACGCTCCCCCAACCCTTTAATTTTTATTCCTTTCTCAGTAAATTTATTAAAAGCGTTAGCCATAAGGTAAAAAAGGCAGTTATCTAAAAAAAAAAAAAAATTTAAAAGCATATCTATTAAAGACAAACAATGAGGAATTTTCTTGACTTTTGGCTTTTTTTTAACTTTTGAATTAATCTTTAATATATCTTTCCTTAAATTTTACGTTTAACAATTTATGAAGGAGAACTTTTTATAGTTGATAATTTAGAAATTAGCCTCTTTTTAACCTCCTTTTTTCTCTCTTGGGGTTAGTATTTCGAAAAACTTGATTTTAACGGATTAGAACTTTATTCGTATATTATTTTGAGTTAAAAATCAAGTTCATTACTAAAGCCATTTTCTAGTTATAATGATATGTCACTCTTCCAGGTTTTATATATATACGAGTGCATATAATAAAATATTGCTCAAAGAAAATCAATAAACTTCCCAAACTCCATAACAAAATGCCTGAACACGCAGGAAGGAATCAGCAAAACAATAACTTTCCTCAAAAAAATAGAATTATACGAGAAAATCTAGAAACTCTAATCTAAACTCCGGGTCATTGATGCCCACGTAGTTAAAAAATGACTGAATATTATATTTTCATCTCTGTACCAGCAAACAACCGTAAACGTATTAAAATCAACAAACAAAATCAAGGAAAAATATTAACTTATAATTTTTACTGGAGTTGAAACCTTAGGAATTCAGGATCAGAAGCTTATGCAAGGTTTAATTTATAATTGAAATCGTGTTAAAAATCTTTTCCCAGATGCAACTTAAAACTGTCGACCAAATGATGATGCATTTTATGTTTTTCTTTGTTAACGTTCATAAGATCTTTTTTCCTCAACCCCACAGGGACTTTTTTTAATGACGTTACATTTAATTTTTCCTTTGTGTTTTATCATTTGGTACTACGTTAAAACTCAAACGAATCGAGTTGAAAATCACAATACTCGAAACATCGTAAATTAAATAACATTTATTTAAAGCAAGGAAGGAAGAAATGAAGAAATATTGAACACAATACAAAGAGTGAAGGCAAAACATTCAATCACTCGATTTATGTTGAATAAAATTGATAAATTTCAGTGAAATGACAGAAATAGTCGTAAATCAGAAATATAGGTGCTCCTTGCACGTATCTGCAAATCTTATAGCCCTTTTGCTCACAATTGCTCCACGAAAATGACATTTGGCAAGTTTAGATATTCACGAGATAAGAAATATTTATTGCTACCAAAATCATATACCTCATTCCTGAAACACCCATTTATCTTAATCCCACCAGTTCCCGTACAATGTTCCCATTTCGTCATACTGTGTAATGTGTTGGAACATTGTCAAACAAATCAATTGTTCGTGATTTGTATCGGTCGTATTATTTATTTAAACACAGAGGCGGGATAAATTTGGCAAAATGGAAAACAGAAGCAGTTTATAATGAATTCGGACAATTTCCAAGCTGAGGTTTTTGATTTTTTTTATTGTAATTTATTGTACCATTTTAAGTGGTGTTATGCTTTCCTTTTTGTACGTGATAACGAATTAATTTATGTTCATGTAAAGAAATAAACTCCCATTTCATAAGCAAAAATCAATTGATATATTGGCGTAGAAATTACAACTATGTTACAAAGCAACTATATTTTATAACACTTTACGTAATTAAATATCAAATTTATTAGAGTTTTAACTTTTTGATAAAACCGAGAAAATAAATTCTACATACTTTCGGTCAATGTCCTCGTGTGTAGGTTCAAAGTCATGAAGATCAGTTAACAAGTTAAGTAAACTGAATTTAAAACGGACAATGTTTCAAAAAAGGTTGAAAAAGGTTTGCGTTTCACTTTATGTTAAGACATTAAAATGAATTTAAATAACACCAAGATTTATAGAATAGAACAATATTTTTAATGAAAAAATTAATTTTATTTTAATACTTGTATGTAAACATTTTCAATAAAGAAATGTTCTAAAAACGGTATAATATCACTTTTATTGATGTTTAATATACTTTAATATCAATTTACAATAAAAATTAAATTTTACTGCTGTTAAAGTGACAGCGACTGCAATTATTTTCGAATGCTAAAAATGAAACTATCTGTACCCCAAAGCACTGTGTAGGTGTTAAGATTTATTATTACCACATATTAGGATCTCAATGACGGCGAAGTTATGAAGCGCGAAATCATTTTGGATGACACGCTTTGAAAGAGACAAAAAATTTTACTCTTCATGCATCATCTCTTAATCTCGTGATCAAATCTTCAGCACCAAAATGTACCTAATTTATATATATATTTTTCATATTTTTTCCAAAATGTGCATGGTTTTTCTGTTTTTGTTGATTTTATAAATATTTTTTGATTGATTTCTTTCGTTGTATGACATTTAATTATACAAAATACATTTCAAAATGTTAATCCTTAATTTTTTTAAAATGGTTGAAAATATAAAAAATAAGTAGGTATATTTCTATATGTGACACGTCACCAGAGGTAAGCTAGAGTTATTTCAAAATTTTGACACTCGAAAATATATACAAGGACTGTTATGATTTTTCATCCAACGCAATGAAGAAGTTAAAAGATAAACTTTTTAGAATGCTTATTTTTAACTACAAATTAAAGTTTGAAGAACTGTAAATGAGTCTTAGTAATCCTCAAGAGTGTTTAAAACCATTTTATAATAATCCACCAATAATATCTTCAATTGAAATAGTACCATTAATATACATACAAAGACTTTTTACTACTTAGAACAGTTCTCTTTAAAAAAAAAAGTGGTTGCGTGTACTTATGTACGCGCGTGAGAAGTTATACTTCTTTGGTATCATTAATATTAGTTTTTATTAATTGCATTCAAATAATCAATTTTAAAAAATTCTAAATTAATATTCAATAATAATAATAATATATTTATTTAAAGATATAATTATTAAAAATAAAAATTAGAAAATAATTATTTCAATTTATATCAATAAATTATAACCAAAGGAAGCTGCCAGACGTTTATAAAATTTGTCAGGATCATTTTTCTGGTTAATAATTTATGCATGTCATGAAAACGAAGCTTCATAGAAATTGCAAAATAAAGTAAGTAGCTACTTTCAAAGTAAATGTCTTAATCTTATTCATAATGCCATAATCTTATTCATCTTGTGTAACTAAATTATTCTTCTAAGATGGTTGAATCATTTCAGAATCCCATATTTCGTGATTACTAAGAATATGCATGGAATGCAGACGTCATTTTCATCACTAATCTTATAATAGTTTAACAGCTACTGCAAAATTCGAGAAAAGTAATAACTTATTTTTTAATAATATGTGTCATTTGTATACATATATATATATATAATTATTTTTAATTTAAATATAAAAATAAATAAATAATTAAACTCTCATCATTTGTTCATAACGCGCCTAAAGAAGTATAACTTCAAAAAGAAATACATTAAGTTATGTAATTACTCCAAAGCTGTACTGTCGGTGATGCAAAAGTCAAGCTGCGCAAACATTGCTTATTTGACTAGGTAGTATGAACTAATGATTACATAATTATGATATTACGTAAAGCCATAATGCAATGAAAAGGAAAAATATGTGGATATACATATGTATGTAGAGTAAGTTTACCTCTAGCATACAATCTACATAAATCTTTTATAATTCTTCAAATTCAATGAACGCTACTGTGTTACATAATGTAACTATATCGTCAGCACATTTAGCCTCAATAGTCAAACGCTTTTATCTCAATAAAAAAGAAACAATGAACGCATGTCTAAAATGCCTTTTTGTACAATATTAATTCTTCTTTAGTTTACCCATAAGTTTCTAGAATTTAAGTGTTCTGTTTCTGCTTACTTACACCTTCAGATGATCAGATCGTTATAGTAAAATAGTTTACGATATTATTTCAATTTTAATTAACTTTGGTTAGTAATTTTACGATTGACAGTAATCTTTAAGGCGAAACAAAGTTTGGAAATCAAAATTAATGATTGGTTAGTTATTTTCGTTGAAAAACTATTTGCAATGTTGTTTTTCAATTTTATATCTTATAATTATAGCTATTGTGTAAACAAGGATAATACAGTGAATATATGCTTTCTTGTATTTGAGTTCATTCAATAGCAATAGTATTTTTTTAAATCTTGATCAGCGCAGTTTATTTTTACGGGGTTTCACAATCTCATTTTGTAGTCAAACGTAGCAGTGCCGTGACCGAGTGCGATTGGTAGAAAATGGGTCGCTGAATTTATTATAATAATATTACAACTATGCTTTCTGCTGTCTACATTATAATAAATGTGGGTATGCATGAATTTAAATACTATTTTAAGAAATCATAACTTTTATAACAAAAAAGTAGACTGGAACATACATATATTTTCATAAGATTGAGTGTAACGTAGTCAAAAAGTTCCCGTAAAAGCACAAGCTTAGGATTGCAGAAATATTACTTATATTTTCATATGCGGGTTATTATTTGAGACCAAAAAAACTTTTTTAGACATTTCAAATAAATCAGTGTAAAGCTATCTGATTCTTGTTTTTTTTTTAAATTCTTTTAGCAGGTGAATTGAGATAAAGCTTGAAAACTCGCCTTATGTTCATGTAGTTTACATGGTATACACAAAAGTGTATATCTCGTTTTGTTTGCAATTGAAGAACTAAAACAGATAAAAGGAAAATTGGAATGCTTGAAAGTTAGACAAAATCCACGTCGATGTAATAATGGAATGAGAAATGTGAGGTTAGCATGGAATGATCTTGGTGTCGAGATTTACTTAATAAAAAATATTCTTGAGAGGAATAAATGAAATTCAAAAAAATCTGAAACATTTTATACTGGTTGGAAATTACATGTAGAAATTTTTATTTGAAAATTGATATTTAGTTATCCTCTTTTTCTGAAAAACTTATAATAAAATTCACCTTTGAAAGCGTTTAGCTCCTATAAAATTAAAAACCTATTAATTATTTGGAAGATTAAAAAAAAATAAGAATTTCAGCATTGAAATTTTTTTATTAATTTTTTATATAGCTAAAGTTTTAGTGCCATTGTAGACTTTATTGTGTTACCGCTGGATTTAATTATTCACTAAAATAGTACGATACCAAAAATTGGAAGAAACTCAGATAATATTACTTTGAAAGTTTTATGTAGAAAAAATTAAAACGAAAAGTTCTTTATCGAGTAGATCATAATTTCATAAATAAATAATGAAAAGAAAATATTAGAATAGAGACCAAGTTTTGCAAGAGCTGCAAGATTTTATTTTATGCTTAACGCTGCTTCTGGACCTCTTTTAAAAGATCTAGAGCAAACATTTAAGAGAAAAACTATTTTCTCTTCATAAATAGAATATTTCAAAAGAATCTCGAACAACAAAATGATTACGTACGTCAACCACAACGCCAGGTAGAGGAAACACTTGAACTTGTGGAGTGTCTCTTGGGAGATATCTGTAGAACTCGTTCCCATCCTTGTACCATTTGACCGAATACAGAGCTTCTCCATCCAAATCGTAATGGCACTCAAGACGTGCGTTTTGGTCTCGAACTGTATGATTTGGGATTCGAACCTCAATCAAACGAAGACATAATGATGGCACCAGCGCTGAAAAAAAAATTTAATATGAATATCCATGAATTCTTAAAGTGCTCTAATTAAACAGAAAAAAAATATTACAAAAAACCATAAGCTCAAGATATTTTCTTTTAAGTATATATATTTTTTTTTTAATTTAAAGGAAAAATTTATTTGAATACAAGACTTTAATATTAAGAAACGGAGCTTTATTATGCGAATAATAATCAATCTTCCTTTCAAATCATCGTTAATTTATTTCCATTGTAGCGATAATAATCGATTCACGTTTCAACGCGGTTTTCTTTCTTTTTTTCACTTTTCTCGTTGAAATATGTCACAATATCTTTCTGTCTGTACACAGAAATTGTCAGATAGCATATAAGATTGACTTGATCATACCGAGGATTTCTTTGGCCTCAATATACATGAACGTGTTGAATAACTGTAAATGTAAGTGTTATTATTCCAGAATGTGCGCTACAATATGACATAACGAATCAGCGTCAATAATTATAATCTGAAAACAAAGCAATGGCAATATAGAAAGGGCTTTAGGAACTCACTTTGTTCATGTTCAAAGATATGTAGCAATAAATGAAACATGTTTGAATCTCAATGTGTGTTTGAGAATGTAGGCATGTGTATGATGAAGGTGCTTTTAAGCATTCGTCATCAAAGCTGAATACGTGTCATTAACATGGAAAATCTAACTTCATGTACATAGTTCATGACTCTACAAGAAGAGGCGTTTAAAATTTAAAGTTAAAAAATGATAAGGTTATCGTTTTGCTTTTTTGCTTAAGTAAACAATTAATTAAAGACTAATTCATTAGGTCAATCAACTGCCAAAATTAAACACTCATTTATAAGAAATTGGTGATATTATCATGAATTTTTAAAATGGTTAATTACATTTTAATTTAAAGCATGTTACAAACATTTGAGTTGTCGTTATTAAGGATCATCTTCCAAATGTAAAACGGTTGTTGTAATGATAAATACAAAAACGGAAAATTTTGATCTACTTAACATTTGCTTGCTCAAATGTTTTTTATATTGTTGCGCGGTATTTCAAGCTTTCGCTTAAAGTTGTAGAAACTCTCAAGTGTGAAGATCAGTGTCAGGCATTTTAGTTTTAATTTCGTTAAACTCTTCCATTACAAAATAAAGCATACGCTCAAGTAAACACTTATCTCAAATATTTTTTCAGTTTTCATTAACCAAACTAACAAAAACAAGGCTGGAGCTCCCTCCAAAATATCCTATAAATATTTATTTAAAGGAATTGTAACCTGCACATACTCAGCTCATGCCATGAATTTGCTCTATGAAAATTAAAAAAATATTTGAAGTACGTATTTACTTGCTTGTTTACTTTATTTTCTAGTAACAGAGTTCTATGCAATGAAAGTTAAAAGACCAACACTGATCAGCATATCTGAGTGTTTCCTAAATTTTGAGTGACAATTATGAATATCACTATAGATGCACAAAACAATTAAACAAATGACTATGCTTCTATATATTAGCGTGGAACTGTCGATACTTAGTTTTGACAGTATGATCTTACGTTGATTAGAGGGTAGAACATTGCAAAACGTGAATTAGCTTCTGTAAGTTTTCTTTCTATATGCATCCGCCAGGTAAGCCGAGAATCGAGATGTACGCCCAAACATCGTATCGTATCGTACAGTGCTTTTGGTGTCATTCCACGGTATTAAGTTGTTCATGATGTTGATTAGTGTTGGGCTACCTATTTTTGGGAGTAAATATTTTTGATTTGCATTTTTTACGGGTTGATTTTAAGATGCTACGTTTTAAACCAATTTTCTACAGTGTCGACAGCTCCCTGTAGTTTTTGGATTGCACAGTCCAGATTATTGTCTTGAGTGATTAAGGATGTGCCGTCTGCGAACATAGTTATATTGCTTTCATGGGGATTAGAGATGTCATAGCAGTAGCTGTTAAGCAATGTCGGTCCCAATATTGAACCCTGTGGTATACCTGACGATATCTGCCGAATCTTAGGCTTTGCACCTTGTTAAACGTGATGTTATGTTGAATGTACAATCTTGGAGGAAGGGCGATTGGATTTCTTAAATTTTTGTTATGGCCGTTGTGCCAAACTAAATCGAATGCATTTTTGATGTACAGGACCACACTGGAGCGACATTTACTCCGTGATCCTGGACATTTGATGGTTGGTCGACCTCCTTTCTCTAAATCCAAATTGAAATGAAGGTAGAATCTTTTTTTCGATTACGTGGATTTTCAGCCTTGTTAAGATAGATTTTTCCAACAGCTTCGAGAAAAAGGTTAATAGGCTTATAGAGCGACAGCTGATTGGTAGGTATGATATGGTTTGTTTGGTTTGCGTATTATATGAGTATATTTTTAGGGTTTCGGGAAGTATTCTTGGTTTGGACATCCATTGAATAAAGTTGCAGAAATGCAAATGCTTTTTGGGTGACATTTTTCAGAACTATATAAATTTGGGATTAGGTCGCATCCGAGAGCTTTTCTATAAGATAAAATTTTTAACATTCGTTTTGATTTCTGAAGGATTAATATACTGGATTGGAGAGTTCTGATTTATGGTTTTAGCTGAGGTGATTTCGGATGACTCATTTATTAGCACAATGTTGCGGGTAAATAGTTCTTTGAAATGGTCTGTGAAACATTACTTTTTTTTTCTTCGGGTTTGTAAACGTTAGAATTCAGTTTTAGGGGTGGTATTTTCGTTTTGTTTTAAAATTCTTCTAGTGGCTTGCCACATGGTTCGATCAGCTAGATGGATTTGCCCTAAGTAGTGCAGGTATTGTACATAGTGATGTTCATCTTGGTTTTACAAATGAAGGAATTTAATTTTGTTCTTAAGAAAGGACACCCTGTTCTTTGTCATTGACGACGGACATTATTTTTTTGTTTAATCATCCCATATATTGGATGTGGTATTGGATTCATACTGTATCCGTCGTTCACTTTCTTTTGGCTGAATTGGCAGAATAGATCTACAGCCTAGATTATCGGACTAAACGAGGTAAAAAAATTTGGTTAAATTTGCGATTGTTTTATCTATGAATGTCCATTTCAGGGTTCATAGGTCTACTGTGATCTAAAAACTACGATATATCAAAACACAAATTTGATGGTTTGTTCGTCTCGTGATAACTCAACATACACTTGGTCGCTTTGATTGGTTTGTAATGTCGCAGATAAACGATTACAACTAATATTTTCAGAAGAAAAAGTTAAAATTTATATTTTAAGATAAGATGGCATTTTTTTATTGTTTTGTGTTCATCGTACTTTTTTGTTATTTTTTAATATCGTGAATCTTTTGTCGTGGTTTTTTCGTGGTTTCTGCTTAAAAAATTAGTTTTATAATGTATATATGATTTGAATTATTCTAGCCTAAAATACTTTTATAAATTGTTTCGATCGTTTTAGAAGCCCACATATAGCTGAAATAAAGTTTGATAAAAATACATTTTAGGGTGTTTTTTAACGAAAACATAGGTTAACTAATGAAACTAATAAATATTATCAAGATTTCATGATTCCAACAAGATTTCAGTTTGGTTAAATATCGTTGGTTGTATACCGGTTGTTCGCCGCGTGTTAGACGTCGGAACGTGAAATATATTGTCGGGGGTGTGTACTCTAGTTATATGTCATTGTTTGCTGTTCGTTTCAGGTTTACGTATTGTATTTACGTTTATATTGCAAGTATTGTGTTACCGTATACATATGAGACACGAAGCACCCGAAGGAGCACTTCAAGTTCTAAGTATCTCGACGTCGCCATATGTGAACAAACCAACATACACAAGTCGTAAATGCATTCATTTACAAGATGAATCTTATCCGTCTCACATGCCCTATATTAATCTCAAAGTTATTACTCCATCCCAAAAAAGATATTTGATACGTTACTAATGATTAAGTGCAACAATTTACAACATGTTTAAGGTGGTTTAAAATAACCAGGAAAAGTATAATTTATTTCAATTATAAATTACACTCGATTTAATTAATTTGCTCTATTTTTTAAAACTTTTTTGTTTCAATTTTTTTCATGGAAGCCTAAAGCTTTTGTTTCTTAAATTTATGAAAAATGAAATAAATATTTTGTGTTGGAAAAATGTATCTAAACAAAGAAGTTAATGAAATGAATGAATTATTGTGTGACAAAAGGAAGCTTTATGTTCCAATTGTATGAAACAATTAAGGGTAACAATTTATAGAAATTATATAATGTGAAAGTAGAGTTTTGCCAGCACAAAAGAAGTATAGAAGAAAAAGTACTGAGAAATCATCTCACAGCCTTGATAAATTTTCTTTCGCATACAAGAATGTATTTTGATTAAAATTAACCTTAAAATTAGGACTAAAAATCATTAATAGATCAATTTACAATTACTGTTTTCATATTACTTTGTTCTGTTTTTTGATTAGAAAAAATTATGCAATGCGAAATTTTTGATTTTCAGTACTTAAAAAAGAATGCTGTAATTTTTAATTACTCCATTCTAAGAAAAGCTGTCCTATTAGTTTTTAAAGCTTCATTTTGAAGGAATTTAAAACACAAAAATTGAAGAAAACATTGTTTCTTATCGCTTAACTCTTATAATTGTTTTTAAATGCTCGTTATTTCTTCTTACATTTGATGCAAAAAAGTTAAATTGTTAAAGTTTATATTTTCTAAATCTTGCGAAAGAGGAAATTCTCGTATACCTGTATAATGGTAATACAATAACTTAATGCAATTTTATTTCTGTTCCACTTCCGTTCAATGAGTTTTACAAAGCAAACGCATATCTCACATCGTTCTAGGTAACTGAAATCTATTTTCAATGTTCCAGAACAGTTTCATCGTTAAACGTAACGGCAAAATGAAAGTAACAAAACATATAGTAGCCACGATACCTGAAACGTTTAAGACGTCGAAATTTATGGCATAGTAATTAATTAAATAAGGAAAATCTAAAAGAAATCTCGTCGTAAATCGTATCGTCGAGATTATTTCCACTGAGAGACAAGTTAATGGTTAAACATGGAATACAATTTGAGAAACGGGCAGCGTTGTAATTTTCAATTAAATTTATTATTATTTTAGAGATTCGTCTCGTATAATTTATAGTACGTTAAATTTTTCACTGCTTTCAAATTCGTAGATTTATTCAACACAGACTGATTTACAAGCGCTTTTTTTCTTTTAAAAACTCACCAAAAAGAATTTTACGTTTAGTGTAATTTTCATTAAGATTAATTGGTTAATTTAAAAAAAAGCAATTAAATTCATTTACCATTTGAAACTGTAAAATTAAAGATTGAATCAATTGATTTAATGTTGGAGTATTGATTTTATATGTAGGTATAGTCAAAACCAAATGCGTTTGCAATTTAAATCTTAATTTCTTCATTTAGACAGGTGCGCTTTGTTTGAATTTCCCATTTTCGTTTGTAAAAATATAATTTGCAAAAAAAAGGGATAAAAATTAACATTTGTTTGAAACAATTTTTGCTTGAATAGGCATTATGTGTTTTTAGTGTGAGCTAAAATAAAATTGTGACCCTTTTGAAACTGCTATTTGTCCTTTATATCTTTTTATTTGAAAGCTACATCAATGGAACAGTATTTTGCGATCTTTTGTCTTCATCATGATATTGTATTATAATTTTCCCTGACACAGAAATAGCTTGGAAAAAATGTGAACGTATATTTGTTTTATTGAAGATATAATTTTTTATGGGCTTTGTTCTTATTATAAAATTAACATTTTTGCAATGGTTATGTTTAAATACGATAATATGTATCTATCGTACATGGATGGAATTATTTCCATTCTGCATTTTAGAAACGAATGGAACATATATTGAAACAAAAAAAGAGATAAAAGTTTCACAAAAACTTGTTTTATTTCAAAAATAAGCGTAGAAAAATTTATTCCTATTTGGTAGAATTGAATTACTCTTTTATAAATCTCTCTATATTATATGTACATACTCGTATATATTTTAAAGACCACAACGAGAAAATTGAGAGTTTGAAATTAAATTTTTAATAAAATTATAGTGTCGCTAATTTGTATTTGCATATTTTAATAACTAGGTATATAAAATTTAATCTTTAAAAAAATCTATAGCTCCTACTAGTTGGCCCACAACTCCATTTAGAATTTTTTTTAAAGAAAAACCTTTTACTATTTAATTTACCTATTTTATATTTCAAATTTTTTCCCTTTAACATTTTTTCTTTATAAATAACAAATTGGTATTAGAATAAAAAAATTAAAATAAAACAAATTGTTTCCTTATCAATGCATATTTTAACTTGAAAACATAATTTTACTTAAGTTATAATTAAAGAATGATAAGTATTTATTTTTAAACAAAATTACACAACTAAATTAAGTAAAGCTTAATATATTTTCGATAAAAGATTTTCTATAAACTTGCTGTAGTTCTTAACGAATTAATGCCTACAACTTTTATTTGAAACTCTTTCCTAAGAAAATTCAAATAAAGAGGGTTCTGGGGTAAAGGGTGGAAGTTAGTATGCATGCACGTAGAGGCATCATGCATATAGATCTGTTTATATAGTTATAAAGTGCTTATAGTAATTTCTTTTAACCAACAGCAAGTTTCATAAAAGAAAGTACTATGACGCCTTGCAGTAAATATTTTTATTTATATTTTATCAATTAAATATCTGTTTATCTTTAATCACGTTTTTCTCAAAACTACAGTATTCAAAGTTGCAGCTTTAACTCGAAAACAAATAATTCGATCGATTTGAGCCTTATTTTTAACGTGTTGTGTATTTTTTTTTTCAATTGTTTTCTGTCCAAGAATATCCTTGTGTATGTTTGGTAAATAAAATATTCTTTAAATACTATCAATTTCACATATGATAATAGAGAAAGACGAGACAACAAGTGGATGAAAGAAGGCAGGGACTTTAATTTTGTAAAAATTAATATAAGCAGCGTCGAAGAGGGAAAAACGTTAATAAATTGGTTACTTATTACGCACAAAATGTACACATCTTTTGCTGAACAATTGGCTGCCACATATTCGGTGCTTAGACTGTGAGTGTGTGGATATTCGACATTCAGCTAAATCATTATACGTTGCATTTCTAAAACATGCCCATTTATTATTTTTTATATCCTTAATTAGGCTGTCTGAAAAAAATCATGGTGGCAACCTTGTTATTTTAACATCCAGCCCAATGTATATGTTTTTAAATTGCCAATTAGCTTTACCCAAATAGACTTCTCATTTTGTTTTTGGCTTTTGGTCTATAAAACATTTTCTTTCAGTCATGAATTATCCAATCGAATCAGGATCAATACAAATCTCAAAGTCGTTCAAAAGAATAATTTCATAACAAACTTTTTATGTCTTTAAATTTTCAGTTAAGAAATAAATAATAAATAGTGAATTTTTTTAAAATTAAAAATCAAACCGAATGATTAAATAATCTAGCGAACTTAATAACCATTGTATAATTATATTTGTAACGCTTTTTATTTCGTACCATTAAAAAACAAATATTTTACCCTGTTTTGTGGTACATAAAACATGACATGCAATTTGGTAATTAAAACTCGGCCAAATTAAGAGCTTCATTATTAAATTGATAAAGACATTTGTGCTGAAAAGTTTGTTTTAACTGAAAAACAGAGTGACTCATAAACTGAAGAGAAAAAAAGTGAAGATTCTCTAAACGTTGACATTTTAGGAAGTTATTTCATTGAAGTTAAACACGAAGAGCTTGTTATATTTTTTTTAGTCTTGCTTTTTTAAATGATAACATCTTTCTGAGCGATTCTTCTTGAAAAAGTTCAATATAACAATTTTTAAAGTTAACTCCATACAAGCCAACATTTTAATCTTTTCATTAATTTTATTAAATTAAAATGCATTTTCAGATTTAAAAAATAACTGTAAAAGATCTTATCAAATAAAATTTAATAGAGAAAAAAATATAATACTTATAACTCTTTTCTTATATAGGTAAAATAAATTTGATATAAAAAAGAAGAGTGAAATCTATTGAAAATTTATTTGAGTGATGACCTTTTAAATTTAAAAATTGTAAAAAAATAGTACGGGAAATATAAACACAGAAGCACAATACAAAATATCTATATAGATTATTTATTATGATCGCAAATCACAATGCGCTCCAAATACAAGAGAGGGTTGATTATTTCGCTTTTATTTTTGTGTAACACGAAATACAGTTTGACTACTATATTTTTCTTGGTTATGTAAGCCATAAAATAATAAATTGTTACCGTCACGATATTACCGTTTTTGATTATCATCCGTTTCCCTTCGTTCAAAGCCAACATTTGTGACGCGCATTTTTTAATAATAAAACTATTAATAATAAAAATCATGTTATATGGAAATTTTGTTTCGACTAGCCAAAGCATAATTAGGCAAAAACATTCATATTGATAGTCACAAACATATGTCCATTTTAAATGTAAGAGCAAAAATGATTCAGAAAATGCATTAACTTGACAAGGATTATAATATCATTTAATAAAGTTATGACTGACTATTAAAACACAACTTTTATTGATTTTTTACATTTGTAGTTAAAATATTGTACCTATTCATAATATATTTTTTTAATTTCTAAGTTTTTTTTTTCAGACGTGAAAATTTGTTCTAAGCCGTGTTTTACGTATGCGTTTATGAAAATAATTTTACATTTAATAAATAATTAATGAATCATAAAAATTTCATCATAATTGTTTAATGTTGATAGCATCGAAGCCAAGTATCCCTCACCGCCCAAATCTCAATCACCCCTGTTTTTCCCTCAATCCCATTTCCGGAAATCTAAATTCAAACCGAGAGTGAACTAAATGATTTGATATCATGACTTGTTAATAAAATACGCACTAACAGTATAGGTATACACAACACGATAACAAAATAATTACCAAAAATAAAACTCGACGAGGAATAAGCCGTAATAAAATGAGGCGGACGGAACAGTGAAACTTTTTGAAAAAGACCTTTAATAATTTTACAATTACTACGAATTTTGTAAGAAATTCATACACGAAAAACGACAGTAAATAAGCTCTTCTACAAGCGTAAAACTTGAAATAAGTAAAACGTTATTATCACAAGTTCATGTATTTCAATAAAGCATATAAAATTTGACGCTTATAAAAGATCGTAAACTTATATTTATTTACCTATAATTTATTTTTAACGAGAATAAACGTCAAGAAAAAATGTGTAACGTTTCATTACCTACGCTTTTTTATGTAAAAAAATCAATAAAACATAAAAAATTTAAAAAAGCCTTACAATATTATGTCTCTTTATCGATTTAATATTTAAACTGATAAGATAATTAACATAAGTGATTCTTAGTTTATGAAACTCGGAAAACTTTCCTCATATTATAGTTGTATTAGTTCCCATCGCAACGACATAATAATATCCCCAAAAGATATTGAAAATGACCTAAAGTTGAGAACTTTTCCGTAAGTACTAGAAGGTATTAAAACGTTGACTTTAAACGAAACGATTTCTAACCTCGAAACTTTATCATCCTAACTCACCTCAGAGTTGGAACGAGACATTTATACGATCTTATGGAAAACGATCGTAAGACGACGAGAAAATAGATAATGTTTTAAACTACGGTTCATTTACGATAGTCGTTGTTGATTATTGTGAAAATTACAGTTTGATAAATTTCAAAGTGAATTAGAAACTATCGCCCGAACAGTTAAGCTCTTAGTCTTCTTAATATTTATTGCTTTTCAATCTTATGCAATTTCACCGAAGATTAGTTTTAATGGAATTGTAATTCGAAAATTGCTAAGATTTTAATATGAGAAAACGACTTAGGGATATAAAATCAAAGCTGCATAATAGAAACTTGTTAATTGCATCAACGTACTACGGAATTATTCTTTAGAAGATAAAAATAAATATTATTTTAAGATTATGATCTTTAAAAGTCAAATATCTTGATAATATATTATGATGCACGAAACTATCTACTTAAATCAAAGTTTTTTTAATGAATTATGGCGGACATAGAAAGAAGTAATGAGCCATGAACACATTGAAAATGAATGCCATATTGAACAATCACTCATCAAAACGGTTCTGAGCTGTTCTGGAATGATCAACGATCTATTAGGTAAATATTTTAATTTATTAAGAACATATAGTTGTAAAATACAAAAATATTAAACACGTTTCGTAAGTTTCATTTTAATTTTTAGTAGTTAGTATTTCTTTTCGTTATTAGTTTTCTGTGAGATAATCACATTTTTTTAATTCCTTAAATTTCATTTAATTTAAAAATTTTTGGAACCATTACTTAATATTAATAAACGTAATAATAATAATAAAAATATAATGTACAAAAAATAAATAAATATTGCAGATACATTCTTCTACGTTAAATGTTTTTCATTAAGAACAAGAACATTAAATACCAAACTCAACTTTGACTGGCTTCAGCAAATTTGATATACTTAAACAAGTTGGTCTTATTAGAAATTTATCATTGACAGACATATTCCATTTATTAAAATTTCTACCCATTATCTCATTGATTTGATTCTTGTTAACGACCTATTTTCACTTGAAAATTTAATCGTTTATGAAATCCATATTTAAACTGTTACAATCAAATGTCTATTATCATTTATCGTTATGAATATTTGATGATAAATTGGTCTAGACTTTCAAAACATCTCATTCGAATATTAACTGAATGAAAAATTGTATCATTTTATCACAGTTTTTTTGCACTGAAAAAAATCAAATTTAATACGGGTAATAATTTTGCCATAAATAAAAGCTTACTGGCACAAAGGCAATTTAAATGACGTTTTTCTTATTCAAACTTGTTCACTCGTAAGTGAAAAATTTTAACTTTCCAGAGTGAAAAATTTTAAAGGCCATTACGCTAAGAACACATAAAGAAAGACTCCTTTTCGAAATCGTAAAAAAGCTCATTGATTTCAAAGCAGTTCAATGATATAGTTTAAATTAATTTGAATGACTTTAATGCGTTGTTAAATCATTTAATGTTCCATAATTCTAGAAGTAAATGTTTCAAATAAAATCTTTAGACGAAATAAAAATTTTATTTTAAAATAAACTAGCCACCTTTCCATTTTTTCAAAGAAACGTTCAAAGTTTTTCTCATAAAAACTATTTTATTACTGTCATATTCAACCCACAACTCTTTTCGTTGCTGAATAGAATTTATTTAAAAGCTCCTTAATCTTATAGTGCAGTCAAATCGTATTCAGAGGTGCCTGTTTCATGCAAAAAAGGTAGAAGTTTTTGTTCAATTATTCTAAATTATGTTTTCTGAGATGTTGAATTCAAATTGCAGCTTTCAAACTTTCCAGAGATAGGCCCAGGAATAGGGTTTTCATTTAAAGAATGAAAGGAAAATAGTTATCAATTTTTAAAAATCAGTTCTCACAAGAAACAAATATTTTATTTGTTTAAATAGAGAGGTTAAATGTACATGCAAAAACCTCGATGATAAAATTAAAGAAAAATCATTTTGCTGAAACAAATATTAATAAGGAAAGGTATATAATTAGTTTTCGCAGATGAGCTATTTTCAATTCAAGGGATTTAATTGATTATTAACAATGAAACTTGCAGTTAACAGATCCAAGCTCACAATGCATGCAAACTCAGTTTTGATACCTCAGCTTTAACGTAACTTTTCATGAAAGGTTGTCGTTCAGATATATCTATTTATATGTAGAGAATATGTAAGTAGGTTCATGAACATAGTAAAGTCTACACTTTATAAAGAAATTATTCCTAAAAGTTGTCTATGAGTTGGTTACCTACATTTAGCCTTATATTTATATTTATTCTTATTTTATAACATGTACTTGTATTTTTTTTAACCAAAAACCAAATAAAGAAATGATATTAATAATTAATAAATGAAATAAATAAAATAATTGATATTTCTGTATTTTGTGAATAACAAGAAATCTTAATAGTTGCTTGTAATAGGAACTTTCAACGCGTTCTAATGAGCAAATAATTATTTGACTAAAGGAAACATTTAGGTATAAAACTTGTAAGTAAATAAATTTAATTTAAGCATATTCAAAGATTTTTGCTATTGCAAACATAGATTTCGACAAGTAAGAGACAAACAAGAAAATCGGTTTTTCCTTGAATTATGAAATTAACCTTCAACATTTTACCGCACTCTAGTAGCCAAACCGTTGAACTTTTGAACTTTTTGAAATTTTGTGAGAAATATTTTGGTAAAAAAGTTAATTAATTTAATTTTTATGATAGTTGCTCCACCTAAAATGCACACTTGTATGAATTTTTGGTTTAAAATGAAATATTATTAATAATTTTCACGTTTCTTATGATTACTTTTGCGACGCCATGGGAAGTGGCAAAATTTAAGTTCGGATTCAGTGCCCCGGAGAGCATATAGAGTGAGTAAAATAAAACATTTGTGTTTTTTTTTTCTAGCCCAATACCATTTTACTAGACTATTAAAATTAAGTTCATAAAAAAACACAATTAAATAATATTAATAAAACTAATTGATTGAATATTAAATTATATTCTAACAGAAAAAAGTACCCCGTATTTGATGTGTCGTTATGAATAAAAGTAAGAAAGCTTTTTTTTCTATTATGTCACATTTTGTTTTGTTTTACGTCTGAGCTTATAAATTTGTGGTCTTATATATAACGTTCTATACGCAAGTATTTCAATCCTCTTGAATTCAACTCAAAAAGTTTCTCGTTGTTCTTTCTAGAAAATTTCGAAACAATTTGCTACTATGTACAATTTTCAAGTGAGCACAAAGATACTGTGAATATATAAACCATCGAAACTATTTCTTACTAAATTTACTTTTAAAACCAACAATTTATTACAAACTTTCATGCACATTCTTCAATAAGGTTCTCTTTTCTACACGTCGTCTCTCATGCTCTCATGTTTTTATAATTTTTCGTTATATTTGCTCGCTGAAACTCTCTGCTTGGCAGATTTAAAATGAAATTCAGCAAAAAGCTACATTAACGATGACAACAAGGGTGGTACTACGAGAAGATTATAAATGAAGAGATTAGAAATGATGAGTTCTACGCTTAACAATCATAAATAATAATAATAATTTAAAATGTTGGAATCAGCATTGCCACTCTTGCTATAACAGTTGTTAAATCCTAGATAAAGTAGACAAAAACAAATTAAAGAGACCACGAGATTTAATTTATTTAGATATTTAATTATATTTGCTAATGACAATAACGATTCTTACTTTAATTGTATCAAATACTTTGAATAAAACAAAAACTTGTATTATTTTAGATTAATTATTTTATTTTTAAATATTTGTTTTGAAGAATCAATACATTATGAAACGTACGAGTATTTGCTTTTAATAAGATATATTTTGAAATCTTTGTTCAGTAAACTTAAAATATTGTAATACAAATAATGTTTTTGGTATTTTTTTCTTAGCTTAATGATGAGATATCGAAACATTTTTGATTTGTAAGTATTAGAATAATAAGTGTATAAGAATTTTGTTTGATGTTTCAAGCCAATTTGACAAATCATTTCATATTAGGTACGGCTGTTTGAGTACAGAAATATTTAAAAAAATCTTCGATTTTAAGAAAAATCCTGTAGTCATCAGAATTTGTTTTAAATTTGACAAAGATCTAAGAGATCTATTTGCAGAAAGAAATTAATTTGAGATTGTAAATCCTAAAATTCGTGCGCATTAATAGCATGAATGGAATTCGCTGTGACTCACTACCAGATCAATAAGATTTTGAACCAGTCGAAACATGTCGTCAATTGACTAATGTATTAGTCACTTTGTCACCAATTTTTGTAAAGATCGGGCGTATATTACTGACCATAGAAAATTAATATCGATAATCAATACAAACGTGCTGTGTGTTATTTTTTATTTTTGAGTGGCGAATCTGCCAGATCTGCAGCGATAAAAATTAATAGTATACACGATGAAGATACCATCAGTGTGAGCACTGCCCAGAAATGGTTTAAAAAATTAAATTTGGAGAAAGCAGCATTTTGAGGAATCCCGTTCAGGACGTCTTGCTAATTTTGATGACGACGTTCTTAAAAATCTTGTGGAGTCAGAGCCACAAGTAACAGTGCATCAGACCGCTGAAAGAATGGATTCATCTCATAGAACAGTCTTTCGTTATTAAAAGAAGATTGGGAAAGTATCTAATTTTAGAAACTGGGTATTTAATTACCAGCAGCGAATACAAAATTTCACTTCTGTTTTATCGTTTTATATATATATTCCATATAATTCCATAATTAGAGTCGAGCATTTGCCCTCGTCCTGGAAGGTCACGAAAATTATTCTTGTCCTCAAAACGGGAAAACCTTAAAATAAATTCGAATCCTACAGGCCCATCAGCTTACTGTCATCCTTGTCGAAGCTATTCGAAAAGTTATTCCTCAAAATACTTCAGCCTATCCTGGACGCTAATAACACTAGATCCAGTCATGAATTTGGGTTCAGGTGACAACACTCCACAATCGAACAAGTGCACAGAGTCGCAAGCACAATTATGCAGTGTCTCCAATAAAAAAAATACTGTTCCGCGGTTTTCTTAGATGTGAACCAAGCGTTTGACAAGGTATAGCACTTAGGGCTGTTGCGCAAGATCAGAACGACACTTCCAGAGCTGATCCTCCAATCCTATCTAAATGATCGAAAATTCTATGTTCACTATGGTGAATCCACCTCAACGGAACGTCGGATAGGATCTGGAGTGCCACAAGGCAGCGTCCTTGGGCCACTACTCTATACTATCTTCACGGTCGACGCCTCAATCAACAAGGAAATAACCCTCGCGACCGTCACAGACGACACCACGCTACTGGCTATCCACGACTGTCCTAGAATGCCCCCCGAGAAGCTCCAGTCAGCATTAAACGAACTCTAGCTCTGGTTCTGTAAATGAAGGATCACTATCACCGAGACCAAGTCTGTCCACGTGACATTCACCGCAAGAAGGAAAACCTGTTCTCCTCTCTCACTTAATAGCCATGAAATACCCCGGGCTACGGAGGCCAAATACCTTGGAATGCACCTGGATGGACGTCTCACTTGGTCTAAACACATCCTCCACAAACGCAACCAACTGAATATCACTACCCGGAAACTGTGGTGGCTACTGAGAAAAAAGTTCCAACTGTCCCTGGACAGCAAATTAACAATATACAAGTCCATACTTAAACCCATTAGGACATACGGGATACAGCTGTGGGGAGCCGCCAGTAACTCCAATGTGGAGAAGATTCAGCGCTTTCAGTCTAAAACTTTGAGGACAATAACTGACGCCCCTTTGTGCGTCTCCAATCACGCCATCCACCGGGACCTCAAAGTGGCTACAGCGAGGAGTGAGATAGCCAGATTCAGTCAAAAATACATGTAAAGACTGAACAAACACCCCAATTATCTAGCTGTCAACCTCCTGGATTATTCCAGCCACCATCAAAGGCTGAATCGTGTCTCATTTCTGGAGTTACCCTTTAGAGAACCGCTAACACCTTAAGGTACCCCTCCTAGGGGGTGCGGTCTTTCCCACCTGTGCATGCAATATATTTGCTTAATGTCCAAGGACAGATTGCAAATTAATAAAGCGGAAAAAAAAATTCTTCTTAAAATTTTGAGCTTGAACTGCTTTGACGCAACTTTTTACATAAAGGGTGTAAACTTTGGACAACGCGTATTAAAAAAGAATGCACTTTATTGGAGGTATCACAGAAGTGTCTTTGGCGACTGTTTCGTGATATCAAAATCCATATTTGGATTTTGTTGATTTTGTTTTACATTTAATTATTATTTGGGTTTATATTTTCAATTTTTATACGTATATATTATATACGTATAATATATAAAATTATTATTACTTTTTTTCTATATTAAAACTAAACTTTACATTTTTCTTTCTCGTAAGAGATCAAAACTTAAACATTTGAAATATATTTTATACTCATAAATAAAAATGCATTTCAAACGCTTCAATTTCCAGCTATGGTATAGTTTTACGTCTTTTTGTACATGAGAATTTGAGATAATATGGTAAAACAATGTAGCTAGGGGTATGCATACATATGGACAAAGCTCTAATTAAAAAAAAATACCTCGTTTGTATTAAAGTACCTTAAGCATTCACTATTCTCATCAAGATTGATCTTTTTAAGTTGTATTTCTCATAAATAAATAAACCCAAAGTATTTTATGAATAATGGCTTTCGATTGTGTAGGTAATTTAATAATTAGAAAAGTTTGAAAGTTTTTTATAATTAATTTTCAATATTAATTGGTAATTTAATGCAATGTAAATTTTGTACCAATTTGACTTAGTTTAAAATAATTTGAAAATGAGTTAGTTTACTGTTGGTAAATGTTGCATTTAATATGCATGTTGATATAGGTTTGCATTCAATTTAAAATTAGCTTCATATATTATTTGTTAGCGCAAATTAATAATGAATACCATCAATTTCATTAAATTGAAATATTTAACAACAAAACTAAGAACGTGTCTGAAAATAATATTTTTTATAATTTAATTATTTTTAAAATAATTTCAATTTGTTTTATTAAATTATATTTTATGGACGAAATACAGCGCTAGCGAGCGTCCGTAAAATTGTGAATATACATACCTCTGACACAAAAACGTGCTGTTTGAAAATTTAAATAATTAAGTCGTTTCACAACCCTCTATCAAATTGATAATATTATATAGCCAAATAAAACACAATGTTTATGGAAAATTTTAAATATGTGGCAAGAAGGATAACGAAGGCTATTCTCTTTGTGAAAAGAAATGTAAAATCAAATCGGGTGGCACTCGTCGCGTGCTTTAAAGCTATAATCAAATTTATTAAGGTCTTATTCAGATTGCTGTTAAATTTAACTGCAGCTCTAAATTTTCACTAACAATCAACCATTTGAATTTATTTTCACAACGGTTTGGCATATTTTACCTCGACCAACATTTTTTTTTTGTAATTTAATTTGATAATGCTGAAGAATTTTCATATTTGTGCGTAACTCTCGAATGGGTTTCATTTTAAGTAGAACATTTCAAAACGAAATTAATTTTTAAATACTTGGATAAAAAGTAAATTGAAACGACGAGCTGCATTTTGATTGAGACGAATGCTTTATTAAAATTGAACTTGGAAAGGAGCTTTGAAAAAATGTACGCCTGAACAGCGCATATTCTCATATAACCTTTGAACAAACAGCCCTACATTAAAAAATTCAATCAACATCCTTTGTTTTCTTTGAGGAGTAAATTAATTGGAGTTGGAGTTTATATGAAACAATAACATGCTCACTGTACATTATTTATTATAATTTATAGATATATGTCATGAATTCATTTTCAGAAGTTTGCTAATTGTGATTTTCTTCAATGATAAATCATGGAAACAATTTCATTTCTTTACATTTTTTTAAAGAAGTTAAAACATAATTTCGAGTATTTCAGGTTTGATACCGTAAAACATTTTTGGAACCTTCTAATGTAGAACACATTTATGTTTACCTTGTCACTTGGAAAAACTGATCTTAGTAAATCAAGTATATCAATGTAAACATTAAATAGTTTTAAGTAAGCACTTTATAAAAGTTTATGAACTTTAATTGAAATGATTGCTTAGTTAGTTTAGATCCAACAAAAAATAACTTTTTATAGGAGTCTAAAAAAAATTAAAGCTACCTTCATCTAGTTACCACTTAGTCTAAAGTAAATTACCATGAAGCAAATATATATAGCTAATCAGCAATTAGTCAGCTCATTTTGGTATTAATTGATCAATATTCACTGAAACCTTTTGTTAAATGTGAAATATTATTTGACAGTAATACTATTATAACTTATACTAGCACCATCTTAGTTAATTTTTGATAAGAATCGTTCAATAACTAATTGGATTTCATAACATTTTAGCTTAGGTTACGTTGTGCGACGATGGGTATTACAGGTGCTATGAGCACCTGTCCTTCTGAAGCATTAGATTCATTTTTGGATCTCCTCCCTCTACATCTTCATGTAAAGAAAGAGGATATGATCTCTGCTCTAAGGTTAAATGCAGAAGCAAAGTTGAAGTCGGAGGACCTTACAAGATCCAGTGCTTCAAATGCATCGGACGAAATTCTGATGGCATACAACTTTGACCAACCATACAAGGTCTGCATATAAGAAAGACCGCTGTGGGCGTCGGGGGACCGGTCTTTAAAAGCGGTCCGGTCTGGTTCACCGACAACTCAGTTATGGATGGAGGAGCAGGGATGGGCGTTTATGGGCCATATGGCCAAATTGAACAGGCCCTTGGGACTTGCACTACCATATTCCAGGCTGAGGTGCTTGCAATAGATGAATGTGCCAGACTTAACTTCGCTAAGAGTTTACCAAAATGGAGCACACAACAATATTGTAAATGACAGCCAAGCAACGTTAAAGGCCCTGTCATCTAAGACGATGAAGTCTAAGCTTGTTTGGCAATGTTCACAAACACTCAGGGAGCTAGCAGCTTGTAACAAAATCTATCTATGGTGGGCTCCAGGACATGAGGGTATAGATGACAATGAAAAGGCCCACCATCTGGCCAAAAATGGCGCCTAATCAGACCTCATAGGACCTGAACCTTATTGTAGAATCAAAAACGCTTTTCTGGCTTGGGAGACCAGAACCAAGGTCGCACTGGAGAAATACTCCGGGGCATAGACAAGCTAAGAAATTCATAAAGTACTCCAAGAAAAGAACTCATTCGGCAAAAGGGACGTAGGCTCCTAACAAGCCTCTATACGGGCCACTGTACCCTGAATTACCATCTTCACAAGATCGGTAAAGTCGATACTAACATATGTCGTCTCTGCTGGAAAGTGGCAGAAACGGCCGAACACATTTTGTGCTCATGTGAGGCAGCTTTCAAAAAAAGACTGTAGCATCTCGGAAAGACGGACATGAAGTCTACCGAGATAGCGACGGCAGCCCCTAGGCAGGTGTTGGCTTTCTTTAAAAGCCTGAAGCTCCCCTAGTAAACACAGAGGGTCACAGCACAATAGACCTTCTTGGTCGCAGTGAAAACAGGAAGGAATATCCTGCAACCCGTAAAACAAAAAAAAAAAAAAAAAAAAGATATTTATGTGGTTAATGTTATTAAAAACTTTAATATTCCTCATTTAAGAAATTGGAACTTTGATTAGGATTATTTTGAAGTAAAATAGGGAGTTGACTCAGAAATTTAGAAAGTTTTCGTAAATATTATAACCAATGAACTGCTAAGTGAAATTGTCAATTACTCTAAGAAAGTTTTACTCTGTAGCTCTATTTATTTTGTTTTTAGAGCCAACAATTCCTTTTCATCTAGTCAGTTCTACGTATATAGCCCAACACTGCCGTGCTAGAAATTTTTGGGGTTGAAAAAGAGCATTATTTTAAATTCTCCTTTTCTTTTAAACAGGTCATAGCTCTTTTAACGCTCCATAAAAATGGACTTCAACAAAAGCACACAAAAACTCGAAGTTGGTCAAAAACTTATTTAGTTCATACCATGCAAGATATAGGAAAGAGGAAAATTTTTGTGTTAAAGAAATGAAAGTATATGTAAACTAATCGTCACTAGTTGAAGTTTTTGTAATGTGTTCTATGAATTAGTTATTAGTATTGCGGAAATTGAAAATATTAAAAATGATTTAAATTCAGTAAACAATATACCAATATACAAACAGGCAGTGTTAAGAGGCCTGTTTTAGAACTAATTTCTAAATTTTAATATTTTACAAAGTTTTGGTTAATTTTTCATGAGTGAAGAAATATGAATCCTTCATCAGTATTTTATTTTTTGCCCTTTATGCAAAATGTTTCAATATTAATTTTTTTAAATGAGTATCACCTTGGACTTGTCTGATAGTGATGTTTTATTTCTACTGCTAAACGAAACATTTTTCAATTATGATTTACTAAATTGAAAAGAAACATGTTCCTGTGAGGTGTATTTTATTGATTATATATTATTTTTAAAAAAACTCGTCAATAATCAAGAAAATGATATTGAAACATTTGTAACAAACGAGCAATATTCGAACTCAAACTACTTCTTTATGTTTGTGTGAACTAATGAAACCGATATTTTAATGTGAAGTCACGTTTCCCATTATTGTGGTCTAATCGTCAATTATAGGAATTAAATTAAATGCATTGCGGTGTTATAAATTGGAAAACAAACATAGCCCCCATTGTTTTCCAGGCCTCACTCTACTAAGCAACGTTACGTCCACCTCGCAGGTTCTCATTGAGTGAATGCCGCATTATACGTATAAATATATTCTGTTCCTGATTTTGAACTAGTCATTCGAATTATTCCCAGATGACACATCACACAACAGCGATTTAAACCAATTGAATCATTTATTCACGCCACTTGAACGATTATTAAATATTTCATTCGGTGGTTCATTTAAATTTTTTTTAAAAATCGCTTTTTCAGGTACTCGTTTTTATCATTATTAATTCAAAGGAAGGTGGTTGAGGCAAAAAATTCAAAGCGAGTACTTGCTTTCGTTGAACCACGGCCTTTATTCACAATGAAAGCTTTAACTATCCATTACGACTTGATTCGATTTCAAAAGGTATTTATTTTGTAATTTATTTTGATTGCAATCGTCTAATAACACTATTACTACGTATAAAAATCTGATTCTCGACATCTTATATCTCATATTTTATTCTTGGTTAAAGCTAAAAGTCAAGAGCCAGGAAAATTAATTAGGAAAAATGCTAAATTGGACTGAAATTCAAATTAACGTCTTATACACGCAATCAAATACTTGTTCTTATCACTTAACGAATCTTTCGGGGAAACTTAAAAATCAATATTTTCGAAATTTCACTGAAATTTTTTTTATTTTACTTTACAACAGAAAAGACAAAACTTTTAATTAATTTTCTTATCATTGTGGCTAGGAAATTCAACAACAAAAACTGTTCAAGGGCTTAACAATAAAATAGTTATATAAATATTACAATATCTTTAAACGGTTTAATAATATTTGTTAATATATTTATCGATTAATATTTACATAAATCGTTGTATTAACAAATTGTGTTTTGATTTGTAATTTTATTGAGCATAATGACCTAGAATTAGTGACTATTTCCATTCAAATAAAATATTTCAAGCGATATCAATCAAAACTGGCGTCATGGTAGACGATGGCGGATATGTTTGATTTATATTTATTTTCATCGCTACTAAATATTTAATATTCAAAAACAAGATTTCAATGTCTGATAGTAACTCTAGAACTTCAAACCTATATGTACCTATATTTGCTTTGAAATAAAGCTTGAAATGAGTTTTTTTTAACGTTATAGGATAAAACATGAATTCAGTGTAGGTATATAACAATCATTTTATCAGAGGAAATAAAGTCCATTTGATTAAACTGAAATTGAAATATATTTTTTATTTAGTAACACTGAAAATCTATCTACGCGAAGAGTATAAAACATAAAAAGGTCGGTAAAGTTTTACAATCAAATCTAAAATTTTTAATTACGATTTTTTTGCTGTAAAGTAAAAGCTTTTAGATTTAGGTTGCCAAATATGTATTGCTAAAGAAGTATTCGCGAATAGATACGAAATAACTTTGTTCGCGGATGAGATTTATAATCATTTCAAGGATTATTGACATATGCGAATTCTTATTCTTAAAATAAGAATTGTTATTTTAATTACTTAATTTTACCTCTGATTGTTGGTCTACATATAAAGTGTATACTCTATAAAACGAAAATGGAGGAAATATAGAGTAAAATAAAATAATATTACAAAAAAAAATATTGTGTGGTTTAATGAAACCACGGTGAAACTTTTTTCGGATTGTAGGCATTTAAGTAGGTAACTGCAAATTTTCGGAAAATTATTCGATTTAGGGTATGAAAATAAACAATGTAATTGATTTTATAAGTTGTGCATCTAACTCCATTTGCTACGCCTTCGGCACAATTTTTCTGCTACCTGCATCTAATTTTGAATTTTTATTATTGATGTTAATACTCGAAAGTTATTTTAATTATTGAGTTTGTTGGTTATTATTGTTAAATCAATAATCTACCTGTTGTTATTTATTGTAAAGTTACTTCAAGAATATCATGTTCAATCATTGTTACATAAAGTTTGTTGTGGCGAAGAAATTGTTTCTGGACGAAAGGGCTTCACGCTAACACAAACATTACACTAAATAACCTATCGCTCCGACATACATAAACATATGCACCAGCAGAAAATTAAATCAACTCACCAGGAGCCTTTTTCCTGTCTCTAAAAGCACAAACTATTTTGGCAGTCTTTCTCTTACGGCGTAAAATTAATTCACCGTCGGATATTTTCGCACTATTCTCACTATTTGTATTTTTTTCTATCATGATAAGTGAAGAACAACATCTATATGCATCTATATCAATACACCGATCCAAACACATAAATACCAATACAAATATGATTGACAATTAATGACAACTTATAATATAATAAAACGTTGCCATGAATGATGATGGAGAGGAAAAAACCCATTCTGCAATAATTCGCGCAAAAACCCGGGTAAAACGACATGGTATATAGCTAACAAGCTTGCCGAGCTCTGCCGAACACTTGCCGATTCCCTGCCGAGAATGTAACACGCGACATGCTAAAGACAGGCTAAAAAATTTGAGACAATGTATAAAAAGTTTCACTTTAAGACGTGATTGGAAACAGTGATGTGGCACAGTAAGTAAGCACATGCTAGGCAATTACAACAAACAAAAATTCAAGAATACCATTGTGTATTAGAGAAATTTACGACTTGACAATAGTTTTGTTTATAAGACTAAGTGATATTAATATTATTAATTTTTACCATAAGTCTTAAAACTAACATGTTGCTTCGTTATTGAGAGGGGTTATTACGCTATATGTAGCGTTAAAATAAATGAGTAGCAATGTAAACTATACAGAGTTTATTAATATCTACGTTTGAAAAAGGTTTATGTTAAATAGTTTGCTTTAAAGAATTTATCCATTTTTTAAATTATTTCAAATATAAGCTAATCATTTAAATTTAAATCAAAAATGTGTATCAGTACAAAACGAATTGAAATATAAGTTTTGCTGTCGTCTCTAAGTTTTTGCCGACTTTTGAATTATGCCATTTAGTCCCGGGGTAGGCGTAAATCCAACACTGTAAATAACAACTACTGAAATTTTAGTTTTGTAAGAGCGAAATAAAGATATAAGTGATTTACATTTGATATTTTTAAGTTTTATTATGTTTTTTCACTAGAAATAGATAACTTACCATATTTTTTCGGTGCTTTGTAAACGCCTAGTTTTAAAAAGAGGGTTGAAATGGATTTTTTTGTAAATGAAGAGGATTTTAATCTAATAACCGAATACATCGTCAAGTAGTTTACTTACGACAACAAACGACAAAATAATAACTTAGACTTAAAAATGAAAATGCGCTGCATAAATTTGGTTGAGTTAGTGAAATGAAATTTAGATTATACCATTCTTATCGTATTTTCTTTCGCTACATCGTGTTTTTGCTTGAAAATCTCATGAAGTCCGCGCGCAAAATTTGCATGATAATTAGAAAACAATAAATCGCCGCAGGATTCAACTACTCGTGGTAAATATATGACCCCGTGGTTGATTCCAGCAATTCTTTTCTCCGTAGCGACTTGATCGTCACGACGCGGCTTTCGTTCGGTTAAAAAGTTTCTTCTTTTCCGTCTATTAACTTTTATGAATAGCTCACGAGGTGGTGGCGATGATGGTAGCGTCGCGTGCATTTCGTAGAACGATCTCCACTGTGAAGGTGGCGGAATGCTATTATTTACCGTCAATGACACTTTACGGAAGTTTAAATCGAGTGGATTTAAATGGAAATTAGATCGGGGACATCATATTTCTCTTTCATGACAAATTCACTCAATTTTTCCTTCATTTTTCCATTTAGTTTGAGAGCATGGAACATATGCATTGATGGGAGATTTATAGATAACGTACCTTATGTAAAAAAGACATTTTCTTACTATTCTATTTTGATAAATTTGCATCATTAATTATTTCACATATTACATTAAACGAGAGACGTTACAAAGAATCAAAAATGATTTTTTTTGCGTTATCTCTCTCATGTTGCATTCAAAATTAAAAAAAAATATTTTATCAACCTTCAAAAGTATTAATATAGGTACTGAAGGAGAATATTTCAGCAAGAACAAAATGAAAATGAAACGCACAAACCCTCTTTAGGGATATCACAACGCGTAAATGAGGGGATATGAATGATTATATCGATTCTATGCTTTTGCTATCTGGAGAGAAATCTCGACCATCATTCAACCGTTAAATATGTTTTAGTTTATGAATCTGTTCTCGAGATTACGGTGGGATATTAAACACCAATTTCCTCATATTTAATGAGCTTCACTTGTATTTGAATGTACATTATAATAAAGAAATTATTATCTCGTCATAGTGAAAAGTTGCTAAATTTGATAAAAACCCATTGAATTACAATCCTTTGAACCATTTATTAACACATTTATTTAATCGATTCGAACAATTCATTTAGTTTTGACAAAGAAAAATAAACATGCCAACAATTTTGTACAAAATAAAGCGTCCGTCAGTTTTTGCTGGGTGAGTTCAAAGCATATTTGGTCCATCAAAATGAAATCCTTATGTTTTTGTTGAAGCGTTCTATGTTGAAAATTTATCATTTAATTCCATAAACATTCGGAAAATTTATTATCCCCAACCGTCTTTGATATTAATTATTTCGTTTTCTCTGTTATTTTATAATTTTCCTCCTTTTCATCATTTGAGTTTTACAAAATTAAAGTAAACGAAACAACTTTTGAGTTACTTCCAAATGCAAAGAAAATTCAAATTTAATTTTGAAGATAATTAAAACATTATTTTGGTTGAATAAAAATAAATCATTGATTTGCAGAGGAACGTCTCGATATTTGTAACCTCAAATTTTTTGGAAAGTGTTGGATAAAATAGAAGAGTGTTATCAGTTATCATGAAAATAAATGTAAAAGCAGTTGAAAGGATAATAAATACATTTCATAGCGGATAAGGCGCTATAGGAGAACATAACTTAGAGTTACCATTAGATTTTATTCTTCAAACTTGATCCAGTTTGATTTTCGACGAGAGTTAGAGCACTTTGTGCTTATTGCTAATTCCCTTTATGGCTGAAACCACGTGATTCGAATGTTAGTAAAATTATATGTAATGTGAAAGTATTATTTGTATTATGTTTGGACAATTGGAAAAGAAACGAAAAAATAAAACAATAACAAGAAACTCGGGGGTTGATAAAATATATTTGAAATAATTTCCTAAAAATCTTTTTATTTATTTAATAGAAAAAACAGCCTAAAATATTTTTAGTAAGTATATATATTCTTCGTATTTATGTCCTAACTTCAGTACTCGTGCTCCCGTGATTTAAGTTTATGTGATCTTTTACTAATTTCTACTTATATAGATTCTAGTTAATGTATGGAACAATTAATCTTGGATATTTATAACATGCTTTGTATGTGGGTTCAACAAATTCTCCTAAACCAAAAACTATTGGTGGATTTTAATGATTTTTAAAAAATATTTCTCTTGCTTGTTATTATTTATTTCTACAAATAATATTTCAATATTATTAATTTTGCAAATAATTACATGCTTTAGTTTCGGCTTAAAAAAATCAAAGTCCAACAGATGCTGGTAAAATTATTTTTCTCTAATTTTTCAATTATTAATCGTTATTCAATAAACTTTAATTCGTTTTACACTTTTCAGCGACCTCTATATACCAAACAATATCGTAATTAACTTACTGGCTTAAGCTGAAGGTTAATTAAAGAGTTAATTTTTGTAAGTTCACAATTATAAATTAAGTAAATGTTTACATCAAACGTATTCTAACTTTAATTTTCGATATTTTTTATATGACCTTTGTAGTTTCTCTATTCAGAGAAAGCGGTATATTTATAAAGCCTGAAATAGTTATACTTATTTTTTAAATTTTTTGTGAAGAAAGTCACAAGTAGTGCAGATAGTATTTATGTATTTACTTTCTTTTACTAATAATTGGGTCGAATTTTTGATTTCGAGTTTTCATTGGAAATACACGGTTTGAGATCTCCTGAGTCCAAATAAGTGGTTTTTAGAAAAATGAGTGTAAGTGTGTGTAAGAGCAATATCAGCTTTATCCGAAATTTTCCTGAAATTTTGATTTTATATTCTACCTAGTTGTGCTGCGAAGCTGTTGGTTGAAATCGACAAGCAGGAAGCCCCACTACATTCTATGGGGTTTTGGGTTTTTTCATTTACTCGAAAACGATTGCAACAATTTTCTTTAAATTTGCTATGGTTATTCTAATCATTAAAGCCTACAACTTTTATATTAAACTTTTTTCCTGAAATTATCAAATAAAGAGTGTTCTGGAGAAGAGGGGAGAGGAGAGTTATTATTTAGTACAATCATTACTCAATTTATACTTCTTAGTAAAGTCTGTCGGTGAAATTAAGAGAACATTTCATTAAATTTTTTATATTAACAAATCGTTTTTGTTCTTTAAACCAACACCGCGTTTTATGAAGATAAAAGCTCTGTGAATCATTGCAGTAGATATAATATGTTTTGATCAGATGCATTACCTTTCGATTCTTGTAGGTACTTACTGGAGATTTTTTTCAAATTTCCTGGTTTTGAAGCTTATCTTCGTCTCAACATTAGAATCATTTTCCCTTAACTCTCTAGCTAAAAAAAGTTTACATTTCAACAATTATTAAATACAGCAAGTTTTAAATACAACAAAAAATTATATTTTCTCCGTTGGTGAAACAAAAAATAAAGAATTTCATATTTGAAATAAAAAAATTTTAATAATAAGAAAAAAATGTGGGCCATAATTCTTAATCCAAGCCAGCAGGGTTTGTTTTACTTTTAACATTAAAATTCGCGTGAGCTCATATAAAACTTGATACACTCGGCCATTTATTCTTTTCTGCACCAATGAAAACAAATGTCCAATTTTCTTTCTCCATAAGTTTTAATTATTTCCACGAGCACACAAATAATATTGTTCAAAATCAATTGCAATAATTTTCCATTATCAAATCCAACCTATTGGTGCACAATTTTTGTCGCGCGCTAAATAGTAATCGTAAAACAAATTACCAACTACACAAAATCAAATGGAATGAAACATTTTCAGAATGAGACCACAATTTCAATTAACAGATATTTCCTTTTCATGAATTTATATTTAAAATATCAATCTACTTGGTAAATTTTCGATTAATGCTTCCAAATTCGTTGGAAAAGCGTGAACGAGTTTAATATAGCGTAGTTGTACAAATCAATCCGCTGTGATGGCTTGCGTGATATCAACGTGAATGTCACTTTATTGGATACATTGCGATTTATTATTATCATTTTAAGTCCTGCTTCTACATTTGTCTACTTTAGTTTAGTTACATTTAAAAAAAGCCTCGCTCCGTCGCTTTTTATAAAACATGAACAACTACCGATTTACACATAGATATCCACCTGTGACATTTTTTTCCTTCAATCAAAAATAAACGCGTTCACTGCGCCTAGAATTTTTCCCCATCTATTTCCAATGCACTAATAGCATTTTTCTGCAAAGCAAAAAATCACCTGTTTTTCGAACATAGATTTTTCACGTTTATTTTTGGTGATGTTTATTTAATGGCATTAACTGTCGCGTACAAATTAATTAAATTTTTAATTGAATGACAAGTAAATTGATGCCGCTCCTTTTTTATTTACATACGTAGACATAAAAATAATAAATGGATGGATTTTCATTCGCTTTTTCATAGCTAGAAAACACGGTATTTATCCGAGCTCTGCTGAAAATTATGAACATCATACATTAATCTTGCAGAAAACCAACATCAGCCTCATTTTTAGCTAATAAAATAAATATCAATGACACTATTTCAAACAAATATTACCATAAAAATAATTAAATAATAGTACCTAATAGGAAAATAGTCTTACCAAATGAATTATTTATTTGTAGTAGAAATATTTTAGTCATTGCTGAAATTAAATTAAAACATTATTTTTATAGTTTAAGAGTGAAGAATAAATCATTAAATGGTGTTTCTATGTATTTTTAACTTCGTGCTATGACGATTAAATATTTTTAAAAATAAGGAAGTTATCAATTTTGGTCCAATTTTCGGAAGTTAGGAAGCCATTCTGACAATTTCCGTCGAGACTTTTAACTATGTGTGTGTAGGTAAACAAAATTTTATCGTACGTAAACACAGCTAAAACCGACCATAAAGCGTTCGAAAGGATTCATTAAGACTTATATCTGATTAAATTTTGAATTCCATCAAAATTGTTTCTATAAAATTTTATTTAAAACTTTATTTATACTTTTTTTACTTAAAAAATGGCTTCGGATGCCGTTTGAAAATTAAAATTTATTTCAACCTTATTTATTTCATAAATTAAAAAAAAAACATCGTTACTTTAATATTTATCTTCTTTGAGAGCAAAAGTTCCGGGATGTATTTGAGATGATGAATTTTTGATTCCAAACAGTATGTGTAACATTTAAGTTTGAAAATTTAAACTAACTCTAACTCTAACACTAACTCTAGATGAACTTAAATAAAACAAAAAAATTAATATTTCTTAATTTGTTAATTAATTAGCTTTCATTTGACCGATAGAATGGACATTACAAACGGTAATTTTAAATGCTCTTGCAAGGAAATAAAATTACACCTGCTCCATTAAATAGTTGATGAGCACTCTAAAATTATAACTCGAGTGTCTCAATAATATCAAACTTATTTAATACTTTTGATGGTGCGTCGACTTTTTAAAATCATAGTTCATCGATTAAAAACCTTTTGTAAGAATTTAATTATTATAATTTTCAGTATTTATTGTATTTGAAATTTAAAACATTAACATGAAGTATGAATATAATGTTTGTAAAAAGTAAATTCATTGAATAAAACTAATTAATCTGTCCAAATTCATTTGATTTGAAAAATACCTGATTTAAAATTAATACAGTCAAACAATATTTGATGGAAACAATTCATAAAATGAAGAATACAAATTTATCTCAAAAACTGTTTAGAAAAAAATTGGAATGTATTGTATGGATAAATTATTTAGAATGATAGTATTTTTGGTCAAAAAAATTAAATTTCAATAAAAATATACATACAAGAGTTAAAAGAACTTGACTACGAGCTGTAATATGATATTTAAATAATATAATATTTTAAAATTACTTAAGTTGTAAAATGACAAGCTCAGTACTAAAATCGGCACATTAACTAATAAAAAAAATGTTTATTAGTAAAAATTTTTATTTCCATAAAAAATTATTCTAATTCATGTTTATAATTACTTACCCTCTTTGTTTCTTAGCTATTAAATTTTTTTCTTTAACTTTATTCATAGTCGCTTTAACAACATGGTCATTAGTGACTTAGCAGTAGCGCAATAGCATTGATATTGTAATTTTATCTAATTAAATAAATAATAGTGATTAATAGTTTATCTTATAATCAATGACATTATACTTTTTTGAGAACTGTGTTTTCTTTTTCCCAGTTTCAAATTTATAACTTTATCTAAACTCAAAATTTATTTTTAATAATCGGACAAAATTAAAAAAAGAAAATACAGATATTTTTGTGTTAAAAATCGAACTTTTTCTCTAAATCTAATTTCATTCCTGTGCTAATAGTCTAAGATCCAAACCTACGTCGACCTTCACCGAGTTGATAATAGAATGAAACATATTTTATCATGAACTTAGTATATAAGAAAATATATTAAAATTGAGTTGGCTAAAAAAATCCGGGGCAGACTATTTTTAATTATTTAAAAAAATATGGGAGGCACGATAGAGTGCTGCTACTGGAACGCCGCCACGCGAGCTTCTTTGAGAACTTATACAATAAGCTATGCCTCGTATTCAATAATTATTTTTGAATCCTAGACAACGTGTTTTGTGTTTTTTTTTTCTACAATTTACTTAATAAGATGTAGTTAATTTCCTTCATAATTTTCAGTCTGATTTCATTTTGAAAAAAATGTTAATTTTCAATTAACTCTTTCTTTGTATTATACAAAATAATGATAATTCAGTGATAATAATTCAATTCAATTCATAAGTATAACTCAAAAGTAAGCAATTTTTCATCGATGTTTCTTTATGACGTTATCACGTTAAATTATCATCCGTAAACCAACTTTATAGACAACCAATTTTTTAACATAAAATCTATTCTGAAAAAATATACAGGTAGGTTTGCTTATGAAAAAAAATGTTCAAAATTCGTATATAACGCTTTAGTGGGTATATCTAAGTGAATATTTAAAATGTTATCATATCAAAGTGCTAACATTAAATTGGTAAAGTATGATAAGCTTTCGCCTTTCCAGTTTTTCGGTCGTGTTTTTAATAAAAATTTTGGGGATTACTCAAGCTAACAGGTTGATCGTCGATAGTACCTCTGGTGGTGGTTTACTAGCAACCCATCAGCACGCAGCGCGTATTGCCACGTTTAGAATTCATTCGAGAGTAGACTGTATAAAGATTTTCTCTCGATACTTGTTTATTTAATACTTCATTACTTGTTCACTCAATTTTAAGCATATTTAAACAATTGTACGTTTAGTACAAACACAGTCCATTCTTGCTATTGTTAAATTGTGTTGAACCTTTGTCAAACAGCTACTTTATTGGCCTTCACCGATTAATTTCTCGTTACTTGTTATAAATGCAATTAGATATTTATACGAGTACATACAGTCTAACATACACATATAACGTCTACACCTAAATCTTGTTACGGTTAAGAAAAGAAATTTCAACTTGTTGTCACATAAATATCTACGTATCGTATGAAGGTTCTTTGTATTTTTTTAACTACAAATTAGATTACATCTTCTCACATCTAAATAATTCCCAGTTATAAAACCTTTTAATTTTAAACATTTTAATAAATAAGTAATTAAAAAGTTGTCCAACATAAAAAGCGAGCAAATTTCAATTCAATCAAACTTTTTACTTTTAAAAGTTCTCACACTAATTGACTATAAGATTCTTTAACTTTGTACTATATCTTTGTAAAAACATATAAGATAATAATCTGAATACAAACAATTTATAGTGTGGCGGTTGGAATTCCTAACTTATTTCGCGCAACTGAAATGTATCAATACCCGAATGTAATAATGCCAATTTGGGCCAGCCTTGGCACCATGTATCTGTTTTGTATGTATATATATTAATATTTCAATAGATGTGGGTAACCACCCCCACCCCCCGTACTAGCTATTATGTAACTGTGGCATGCTTTAGAATCATCATTTAACTATCATTAAAACTCGCATGAATTTCAAAACTTCATTCAATACGAGAAAATGTTTCATCAAGATTCTGTATTTGATGAAATAATATTGAAGCTCCATTTCATTTCAGAATTATAAATAAAATAAATATTTATTTCAATATCGAACATTCAATGTTTCTCATTCGCCATGAACGTTAATTTTCTCTCAAAAAACGTACTGCCAATATAACGGGTGTTTCTTTTAATAAAAAATGCATTGGTTATGTTATGTTGAATTTATTTTCGGTGATATAATAACTTGAAAGGAATTAATCTTTAGAGAAATAAAAAGAAAAATAAAACTTAACGTTTTCTTCGCAGAACAATCATTTTCTATGTTAGAACTTGTAGTCGAATAAAAGATTTGTTAAAATAACAAAAAAGATATAAAAGCTTTGTTTCTAAGGGATTTTATATTTCTAAGAGAGCATGAAATAAAATTTAGCTTATTCCCACTGAAATATTTTCATTCGTAATGCAAGAAGCAATATTTCATAATGTATTATTCATATTGGTACACACAAGCGTGGAAGTGAGATGGGGTTTATGAGAATCGTAGGCATTTGCAATGAAGGAAAACAGAGGGAACATTGCTAAGTAGCTTTCGGACAGTTGGTAAAAGTACATGTGTGTATAAATGTAATATAAGCTTAGATATATTTGTTCGTTCTTGTGCATTTTCCTTATAAGCTCTGCACTGCGTCATATTGCATGTCTGATTAACAAATGGCCACTCCTTTGCAACTTGAGCTCTTTTATCTTTTTGATACTTTTGCTTCTCATTCTCACACCTCAAATTCTTTTAAAATAAATCCCGTTTTTCAAAGATAGTACGAGCTCATTAAAAAATTCATCTCGAAAAATAGTATTTTCCAACCGCATTATATTCATACAATTGCACCAAACAGGTTCCATTTTCCTCATTTTTATTCAGCACAAATAGCTAAATATGAAATTTAATTAGACAATTACAAACAAGAAAAACACTGTATGGCTTACCATACTGAAATGGCTTTTCTGGCAATTTCATTATTAAATTGCAATTTGCGATGCTTCAACCTCCATTTGTATGCGGTATTATAATATTTTGAGGATATCGTGATATGTAGTTAGGAAAAACGAACAATCATGTTAAAAGGAGTGTATTTTTTCCAACCTAGTTAAAGAACGTTTGTTTGCATTTCACCGTTACTAAATGATGCTATGAATTTTAAGTAATGGCTTTCTTCTATAGTATGATAATTATTGATAGTTGCAGAGTATATTTAAAAAAAAAGACAATCGTTAGTGCATAAATGGCTCAAATACGTACCTACGGCTATAACCACTCAAAATTTGTCAATATAAAGTTATATTTTTGAATTAAGATATAAAGTTTTTTTAAATTTAGAAGATAAAACTATCAGTTTTAAATAATTTAAACGTAAAATTAAATTAAATTGTCTGCATATTTCTTTTGCTTATTCTGATTTTTTAAATCAAATTTATTAAACAAGACCTTTGAAACTTGTAAAAATTAAACCTAACAATAAATGCGTTGTGTACCTACATTTGTAAGATAATAATATAAAATTCTGAAGAAAAATACAGATGTTAGCAGTAGAATAAAACCATAGAGATTTATTTCACAACTTTTAAGAATCATTGTACCTATCACAATTAATTTACTAAACAAATAATTACTTATTAATATTTTACTTTTGAGTTTTTAAATCTTGGTCTTGTGATATAAAATAAAAATCAGTGAACACTGCATCCACGTTTATATAAAACTTACCTATATAAAATTCTTAAGTCGCTATGTAATTCCAGAACAAAATGCGAGTAACTGTATTCTAGTTAAAAAAGGTTTTCATACGTTAATTTTTAAAGTAAAACAAGAGCTAGAACTTTATACCTATACCAAAGTCAAATAAAAACAAAGCTATTGAAAATTCGTATATTTTTGTAATAAAATATTAAGAAAAATTCCACGGCAGTCTATAATCTCTATAGTGAACAAAAATGTAATAAGATTGAAACAAAAAAAATTCATTGTAATTGATAAGTATTTGCCAATAATAAAGTACATTATAATCTTATTATTTTATTTAATTTATTTATTATATTATTATATTTTGTTCTGAGATTACATTAATTGATTTGCAAGATTACATAAACTAATAATTTTATAAAATAATTTATAAATTTATTATTTTATATATAATTTATTTACAATATATTTTATACTTCTAATATTATAATATTATATAAATATTATTTTTATATAATTATATATATATTTATAGTTTATATATATATATTATAGTTTGTGTATGTGATACATTTTCCTATTGTCTTTCTAGTCTGTAAGCTATATATGTATGTATGGTTTAGTACCTATTGTATTTCCATTGGTGACTAGAACGCTTTAAACTTAACTTCTAAACAAAGAATTGTTAACCATATGCATATGCATCAATGACATGCATGTTCACCTCTATAACTGCACATTTTCTTAAATATAAGCAGCTAAAGTGTGTGTTAGTTCGTCACCGATAGCTTATTGGTTTCTTACGTAACAGTGACAGCCAATGGAGTGAAGTTGCCACGGAATTCAAATAGTTCATATACACTGATACCACGCATGCAATTATCATTGTTAAATTAAATTTCCATAACAATTATTAATAATCTTAAGTTTGTTTATTAATCACAATTCATAATATCTAGAACAGCAGTCAATTCTGTGTACTGTCGGGTTTTACTAATGTACTTATATACAGTCAAAAAGCGTTATTATAATTTAAAAATAAATTTAAAAAATCTATACATAGGTGAATACACTTATTATATAAAGATAAGGAGAAGTACGTTATCCAATGTATAATAGTAAGAAGTCAAATCACCACCAGAGTCTACTATCATCTGCAGGGCATAATTTCTATCAATTTTTCGGTGTATTCGAGGATTGGAGAGCGTTTTAAATTCGTCGAATTTCTTGATAAAGCTACTCCAATGTGAGGAGACGTTTTTTCTAAGATTACTCTCTTAAATCGAAACAGTGACTTTCGACTATCAAATAGTGACTATTCACTATTTTGTAATGAAAAGTATACCACTATTTGAATTTAGTGGTATACTCTGCACTGCAAAAATAGTGAATAGTCACTAAAGTCACTATTTCGATTTAAGAGAGTATGCTTAATTTAGATCTAAAAATTTTCTTTGGAATAGTTTCTGGTGATTATGAAACCCAATCTAGCGTGATGCCATCATTTTCCCGTTTCCGGGCAATGCAGAGTCGGATGCATTGTTTCGGATCATTATTTTCCTAGAAGATCTACTAGCCGTTTTTCTTCGCCATTTTAATTATTTGTTTGTAAATGTTTACAAATAACTTGTTCTTGACGTTAAGACAAGGTTTATTATCTTCTATATAATATCATAGCAAGAATTAGAGTATTAATTCTTAATCTGTACACGCTCTTAATTAACAGAATGTAACTTACATATATGGATTTTATTCTGTTGAAAGACGAGAGGAAGTTCGGCGCTTTATCCACCAAACAAATTTGCGGCTTTCCAATATTTTCAGATATCTTTAAGTTAATGGTCAAAACATCGTTTTATTCATGAAACTACTTCTTTATCTTATACATATTACCTACATCCCGAAACAAATAAAGTAGAATGATTCAATAAATGGAAATTATTTTTTTCCCATTTTTCATCTACTTCATATATACCTACTTGATTTTTCAATTAAAATAAAACTTTTTTATTCTATAGATCACATGTAGAATATTTTAAATATATTTTGAAAAATGCATGTCGACACGTTATTTTACGAGTAAATCCGATACTGTTAACTGGAAAAATCAACTGTGTACAAGTTACATACCGTTATCAAAACTTAAATTATCTACCCATAACTTAATTTACCTACCTAATTTATAATTTAATTGATTTGGCAGAACCTTACAATCGTTTTTTAACCACTTTTCAACATACAATCAAATTAAAATTTTGTACAACGAAAGTAAAAAATCTAGTTAAGTAACAGATTTGCAAATTGAACAACGATTTTATAAAAAACGCTTATTTTAAATATACCGAAAAGCTGCTTCACTCGAAAAATAGTGTGTTCGTACCATAACATATTGATTTTGATTAAAAAGGTTTGCTGTTAATCAAAAGAAATTTTTTCTCGATAAGCCGAGTAGGGCCACATTTTTTGTTCGAAAATTTATTTTTATTTTTAAATAGGGATATTTAAAAAAGATTGTACTTTTTAATATTTTTTTTCGTACATGTAATTTTATTTTATTACTCGAAAAATTATAAATATCAAAAGCACAATTTTACAACGGATACTTCCTTTATACAAAATTATACTATACGCTTTATTAAAAATGAAAAATCTACTCTGAAGTCCATTTTGAAATTATTCTGTGAGATTAAAAAAACGCAACTAGGTATGTTATATGTAGAGAACATTGCATTTTTTACCAAAAAATGACTTTTAGTTTTAATAGACATTGAGTTCATTGTAAGTTTAAAAAAATCATGAAATTTTTTACTATGCTATTTTTATGAAAAAAAGAATGTGGAAAGTGCCATGCAACATTTCAAAATATTTAATTTTATAACTAAAATGTTAACAACCATTATTATTTTTATAAATTAACTGTAATTTTGAATTCTTTTGAAAGATTTTCAAATATTCTGCAGTTTTAATAATGTAATTTACAAAGAAATATTAAAATTATGATAAGTTTGCATGGGTGTAGTATAAAAAAGTAATATGTAGATTAAGGAAAGCGAAACTATGGCAAAAGTCAGTTCAAGTAGATTAATATTTTTGAAATCGAGTAGAGAATGAAAGCACAACAAGATTAGAAAGTTTTCAATCCAATTGATGCTAGTCTACTAGAAAATACTCTGATAAAATTTCATGTCGGAAACTCAAGAGATGCGAAATGCAAATTTATGTTTGAGACAGTCAAGTTGCCGGATATGCAAAACTAATGTACAAATTTATTTGAGATGAAGTCGAAACAATGATCTGCTAAGAAACGGAAACATGTGCACAGAAAGCTTTATTTGGAGCTTAAAGTTTAAATAGTTGCAACTGTTTAATTTATGCTTTTCTACATAATTTATGACCTGCATCGCAGTATCAAGAAGCATTCTTTCATATATTATTCCAATTGTTGTGATGTTAAAACGCTTTTTTACTTAAGGAAAAAATAAAATTTAGCATAGAATGAACTTGTTTTAATTTTAGAAATAAGGTTTTAAATGTTAACCCATTTGTGTAATGATATATAATTTCAAATCTTTCGAAACAAACAATTCCAATTTGCAAACGTAATCTGATGATAAACTGAAACATTCTTAAGCATTAGATACATCTCCCTATCTGTTACAAATGGAATGTTAACGAAATGAAATATTCATATTATTTAATAATTTTGTTCGTGTTTATATACCTGTGTCTCTTCCCGCATACATGTATTCAAGAAAGGGATGAATTAACATTATCAACTCGTACCAAGCTCTGCGCCGCAACCCTCTCATCATGAGAGCGCCACGGCCAAAACCATTGTAAACCACACAACCATCTGTACTCGAAAACTAAACATAGTTATTCCAAAATAACGTCGCTATGCCGGTGTAATTTTCCACCGTAGCCATAATTAGAAAAGGTAATCAAGCGTATTAAAAGACTATTTTGCTCGGTAAATCCGGCACATTTCCTTTTTTTATAGCGTCCCACCCGTAATTCGCGACGTGCAAAATAAGATACTACGTTTTTAAAAAAGATTATATTCACATGTGGGTTTTAAAATTATTACGGCAATAAAAATGTAGTATCTCTGTGTTCCATTACGAAGTAATTACATTGTTATAGGCGGACTTCTAGTAGCACCTAACGCCGCACTGCAGTCACGATTTTAAATCAGGTGAACTTGTATTACTCAAGTAATATAAATCGAGGGATTTCACAATTCAAATCTTCATGTTTCGTGATGTCAGATTGGAAAAAAGCGAGTTTGTAATTTTAAGATTAACTGAAGCAGTTAACTTGTTTTATATCCCTTTATTTGTATCAAAAATAATATATGGCGTTTTATATGGCAATATTCTTATAGTAACATAAAAAAGAAATAAAGAAAAGCTCTCCCTGTTCTCTCATCAACGAATCGTTTTAAACAAAATAAACTTCCAACCAAATCAGTTTTAGTTACTTTTAAACAGGTATTAAAACATTTCTACATATTTACATATTATAAATACCTATGTCCTATGTACTGAGCAGCGGATTTAGGTTTGATCCCGCCCTAAGCCCTATCCGACGTGGCGCCTTGTTTCTACATAATTTTTTTTAAAATTATTATATTTTTCTTATAAACTTTTAAATATCTTAAATAATTTTAAATATACCTTTTTATTAGTTTACATAAACAGTGCAAACTCTTTACGTCGAAGTTAAATGAACTGTGTTATTTATTACGTTGAAAAAAGTTTTCGTTGAACGGAGAGAAAAGAAGATAGCAATAAGTTATTGAAAAAAATATGTGAAACAGAAAGTAAGCACATGCTAGGCAATTACAACCAACAAGGAGCACATGTCTAAGTGTTCCATTATGAGCACAAAATATTTACAACTAAAGAATTGTTAACATTAATGTTTTTTTTTTTAATTTGAATTTTTATATAATCTGCTCTTAGAGCATTTAGTAAAAGTAATGGATTGATTCAGAGAGGGTTATGGATTGGGAAGTGGGGGAGAAAATTGGGATTGGATAGGCGGTAGGATTAGGGAGGAGTTAGGATTGGTAGGATAAGGTAGAGTAACGTCTGTTGATGTGTGATCTTCAGTCAATCACTGAGGATTATCATTTATGGAGAGCTGTCCTAATCAACTTCACTATAAGTCATTGGGCCATGTTCGTTTCAGCCTTCTGTTGATAAGCGGATCGGAAAGTAGGTTCGTTACCCGGGAATTTGAATGGTTGTCACACCGATCTCTGTAACTTCGAGACCTTTCCGCGATTACTTCCTGTAGGAATGACACTTGTAGGTCTTCATGAATTGTTTAGTTCGACACGTATCATGGTGCTTCTACCAGCATCCTGAGTGTTTTAGACTGGGTTGTCTGTATTATTTTTATGTTGGATGCTTTTGCACACCCCCACAATTCTATTCCGTACAGCCAGATTGGCTTTATTATGTACGTATAGATTTTTAGCTTTGACTCCAATGACAATCCAGCTCCTTTTCTCAGGAGCCACCACATTCTTTTAGTTTTTGTGTTTATTTGCTTTCGTTTGCTAGTGATGTAAGGTCTCCATGTTAAGCGTTGGTCCAACGTTATGCGCTTGAAGCTTCTGCGTCACTTCGTTTGGTGACTAATCGACGGCAAATATGTTAACATTATGAAAATAACTTTAACGGTTAACAATTTTTTCGTATTAAGGTTTTTTTTTAAACTTAAATAGAAGTTCATTATAAAGAGTTTATACACTGTTAAAATTATTTCAAATATAAGTTATATATGTTATATATATTATTTTTTTGGTGTTTTAAGTCCCTTTAACATCGAAGGCATATCACGACTGTCTAAACACAGAGAATTTTTGTTGGTCCATTATATCTTAGGTCTAGAATCTTAAGTCTAGGATTCAACGGGGATCGAACCCAGAACCAGTTAACGCATGAAGCAGAGAGAGCAATTGCTCTAACCACAGCGCCAATAGGTGGTGTATAAGTTATATTATTCATTTAAATTAAACAGAAAAATGTCTATTCATACAAAACGAATTCAAATCTATTTTTAGTTTACCCTTATACTTTTACGTCTTTGAAATGTTGTCGGTCCAAAGTTTATGCCGCCCCTTAAAGTATGTCGCCTATACCCGAACCCCACAGTCCTAGGCGTAAGTCTAGCACTCACATTATTATTTACTTAAGAGTTGCAAATGTCAAGGAAAAGCATATTTAAGCACAGGATTATGTTTCATGCTGCAACGTTGATGTGTTTCAAAAACTAATGGCGTTTATATATTGAAGTTTTTTTTTTTTTTTTTGGTTTAAATTATAAATTTATTTATTAACCATAAAATAACTTTTGCAGTTTAGTCTTTTGAAAAGAGTTCTTTGTGGAAATTTAAATTGAAACATAAAAACTTAAAGCTTTTGTGAGGAAACTTTCAACCTTTCGTTTTTTTACTTTTAACGCAGTTTAACAAAAGTTATCTTCCTTGATATTTAAAAAAAGACAATTTTTAGCTTTAAAGAATTAATTATTAAAAATTTAATAACTTTTTTGTCTTTGCTCAGGCAAAATTACGCTTTTATTGAATGGCATATGAAAGTATTTTCCAATTAAATAAATAAGGTTATAAATAACCTGTGAATTAGTTGATTTTTAATCAAAAAGTGATTTTAACATTTTTTTTTACTTTTTAGCTTTTCAAAAGCATTTCAAAACTAAAGTTTTACATAAAGGTTTAGCATAATTCAAAACTTTGTAGCTCTATTGAATTAGGTTTAACAGTTCTCACATAATTTGAACGGTTAAGTAACTTTTTAGACGAACCGGACATGAAAATGATGAATCTTATTATGTATAGTTTGAAAATAATTTAAAATTATTCTAAAACTATAATATAATGTGGTCAAGTTAAATCATGTTTTGAAAAAAAAAATTATTTATTTACCAATACAAGTAAAATATACTTAATTAAATAAATTAATTCCTTATAAGGTCACTTAGTGGCGTCGATCCAGTCGGTCCAGGGTTCGAATCCCAATGAAAGCCTAAGATGTTTTTTATGGGTTTTTGGATTCGACGGTCGCTAATGACCTTAATAGTTGATGCGACCGTAAATAAACCAAAAAAAAATTCCTTATACTCATATATCAACCCTTATAATTTCATTGATAAGATGGTGAAAATTTCATTTCTGTAATGAAACATGCAATAAAAACATTTAAAACCGACAGTTTAAAAAATTTTTGGGATAGATTTACACGTTTTAAATGTTGAAGTTATAAAAATAGGTTGAGTTCCCAATAATTTCAAAACTATATTCGGTGGTAAAAAATGCAACAAGTATTACTGAAATTTAATGATCCCAAATAAAGAATTCGGGTAAAAAAATAAAATGGACACTCAAATTAAATACTATTGTATCAATTCATTTATTTTATTTTTAGTTGATTTTATCGTTTTTTTTAAATACGTGAAAAAACTCTATCTGTTTTAAATGATAAAACGAGATGTGTTCAATAGAATTTTTTCTTCTTTCATTCAATATAATTAATGATATATACACAAATTCAATTTATATTTGCCCACTCTGTGTTCCCCGCACAGTGAAATATATTGAAAATGTATGTATAAAACGAATGTTTAACATTTTTGTTCAATTTATTTCCCCTGTCTTTCTTTTTGGAGATATATCCTACAATGTTTTCCGTCAACGTTCTTTTATAGAAAGTTCGACGTGTCATTAACGTCAACCTTTTTGCTTTTGTGTAGATAGTATTTATAGTCAAACGTTCCCATTGTCCAACGAGCTACTCTAGCGAAAACATTTTTAGAGTGAAAAGGATTTTCTCGCAGCGAACGAAAAACTCTTGTTAAGTCTATTTGTTCTTTTTTTTTGTCTTTGGTTTTTATTTTTCTTATTAGCCGAAATACAAGAAAATAATGTGTGTTGAAAAGTAAAAGTGGAGATCGTTAACATAGTTACACTACGCTCAAGTTTGACCTAGTATTAAAAATAAATTAGAAACTTTTGAGAATTGTTTCAATCCTTAAGAGGTTTTGTTGTATTTGAAATTGAAATCACAGAAGCATTTTTTAAAAATTTCAATTAAAAATCTGAGTTTTATGTTCCTGTCTCTCTAAAAGATATTCGGTTAACAAAGCGTGTCTTTTCAATAAAGCATCGAGAGTACTTGGTTTTATGTTTATTGTTCGAGACATGTAAGGCTTTCTCGTATATATCTAGTGATGGCTTTTATCTTTCGCGTATCTTTACAGTAAAATAAATGTTTGTCAAATTGATTACATGAAATTTTTGGATATGAACGTTAACATGTACGTTGTGCACGTCACATCAATAAGAATCAGAGAAAATAAATGGCTGCGATAGGGAAAACATGCTATTTACTTGTTAACATTTTTCCAAGTTTCTGGAGACATTCAAAACAATGAATTGTAATATTTTTATTTAAGTTTAAATAATTGATTTTTACATCTACAGTTAATTTTGTAGTTGCTAGAAAAGTTTCAAGTTTCAAACGAAAAGTTCGTTCAATCGTTTTATTGAATATATCAAAATTCATAAAAACTTCATATTTTTACTAATGTTGATATCAATAATTTCATAAACATTTCATATACTTATAGTTAAAGTCACGAGTATCTTTATGCATTGAAATTAATTTTTTTTGTAAAAATATTGCACAAGTTTGTTTTATGAATATGGGGTGTAGAGATAGAAAGACCTCATAGAAAAAAATGAGATCTTCAAGAATAAAGCATGTGTTAGATGATAAGGAAGTAGTGTATCAACACAACAGGGTTTTAGACGTCAATTTAAAGACAGTTGAAAATATTAGAATACCTTGTTGGATTAATGAGCGTTGTATCTTGTCTCATTCCAACGTATGTTCAATTTTGAAGAATTCCCAAAACGTATGACTACACTTTATTAATATGACTTGAGTTTTAAATCCCACAATCATGACTCAAAACCTCAAGTACATTAGGTAGGTACATGATAAAATAATCAACAACTACTTAGTCGCGAGATGATAGCTAAATCAGTTATTATAAAAATTATATTAATGATTTGTTAACAAATAATTTCTGTTCACTTTTCTTTGTTTTACAGTTGAAAATTAATAACTTTTACGTTTTTTCTTATGTTGGTATTTCTCTTTATCAATACGCTATGAAAAATGGATAAAATGTGTTCCATATAAGATAGCGCAGTATCAACAAGCCGTTCAAAATAAAAATAAAATCTTTACAAAAAGTAAAAATGCATTATGATAGCAAATAGTTTTACTAAACAGTTAACAGGGTAAGTAGTGTCAGTTAACAGTAACAATAAACCATTAAATATGAGTGAGTGAACGAAGTGAGAATTTATAAAACTAGATAAGTCGCTGATGACCTTGGACGTTCCAAGCAACTATAAATAACAAAAAAAAAAACTTAAATCATGCGATATATGAATATGCGATATTTGAAAAAAGTGTACGAATTGTAAGTGAAAGACAAACATGACTATACTACTAGGAGAATATAGACGTTTTAAATTAAACAAAAATAAAATCCATATCAAAATGCCTGAACACACAGGAAAGAATCAACAAAACAATAACCTTCCTCAAAAAAATAGAACTATACGAAAAAATCTAGAAATTTTAATTTAAATACCAAGTCATTGATGACGACGTAGTTAAAAAATGACTTATAAATTTAAAAAAAAATAAATAAAACAAATCCGAATGTATTTCTCTTCAAGTACCTACTTACTTCTGTTGTGAATAAAGGAGTTCTTAAAACTTAATGATAAGAAATTACAAAAATTACTAAAAGCACTAAACAAATTTTTAACTTCATCGTTATAAACATCCACCCGTTTTGTAGTATCATCCGGTTCATTAATGAATATACAAAATTGTTAAGAATTTCTTACATTTATGGAGTTGATTTGAAATATAGTTTTTAAGAAGTCGAAGTTTTTACATAAGCACACTAATATATTACTTACTATTTTATATGCAATGGCTTAATAGTTAAGTAATCTTATAAAAGCAGTTGTGTAAATTTTAAGTTTAACATTGTTTGGTTACATCATAAAAAATATTGTTTCAATGTTAAAATGTTAGCGCTCGTAACTTATTCGGATATTCAAACAAACGTTTTATTGACTTTTTCGCAGGAAAATATGATTTTAATTTACCCAAAAAGAAGAAAATGGAACGAAAGAACCGAAATAATTTATGCTTATTTCAATATGCAAGTTCGTGTGTAAGCAAGCAAATGTTAGCATTCGAGGAAGCTTATGCAGCTTACAAAGCTGTATGTATCACATACTTAACTAAATTATTTATCTCAAGGCTTTCAGATTAAACATTAAACGACTCCCAATAAAATCCAATTGAATATGTTTACACAAAAAATTGTTTTATAAAAAAAACTTTTAATTTCATTTATTCAAACATAAAAAGAGAGATAATTTCCAAGTTTCAATTAGCTAAGTATTTTTGCTACCTTTAGAGAATATCACCAATATTCCAAGAGAATTTTATGTTTTTATTAAATTTCGATCAATCATATCGAGATTTAAATATTATTTATGATTTTTTTTATTAGAGACTTGTGAAAAATAATCAATGTGAAATTCATGGTATTGTATTTTTATATTTTCTATTGATGGCAAAATTGAATTGCTTGTCAAAACAGATTATCTTTTCTATCAATTTCAAAAACTCTGAGTATTGATTACGTTCATATACGTTTTTAATTAAAAGAAAACCAGAGTAAAATTAAAGCAAATGCTTTTCAAATATTTAATATTAGACATTTATTTTATTATTATATTCAATTAGTTTTCAAATTTTTGAGAAGTGAATAAAATATATTTTATTTTTAATTTTTATTTTATTTCAATTTTGTGTGTTTAAAAATGTTTCGTTTTATTAATTTAAACGTAGCTTAATGTTTTTCGTGATTATATTTTAAAAATAAAGTTAAATCTAAAAATAAAAAAATGATGTATTTCACACTTCGTTGTTATGTTAATTGCCTTAAAACAACTAAAAGCGACAGAGTCAAATCCTAGAGTAATTTGTTGAGAACACAAAAAAGAAATTTAAGAAAATGAAATTCTATACCTTTTTTTCCAATTTGTTAGGAAAACTGTTTATCAAACCAAAAACGTAAGCCTTAATGCACTGACTTATGTTGCGTGTAGTAAGTTTGGTGTTTTCAATCTCTTATTCATCAATGAATTTGTTATCCTGTAACCCTTAGAATCCTATTAGGAAACTAAAACCATCCCCAAGGAAATTTTGTGGTTTTAGATCAATGATTCGCATATAAATAAAAATTCATTCAATTTTTGTGCATCAGTGTTTTCCAAATCCCTTTAAAACCGTTGAAGTGGTATATAAATTCAACTGCGAACAAAAGTTTGATAGTTCAGTACATTAGAAGTATAATTCAGAACGTTGTTTTTCAAGCATCAAATTTAGATTTCAAAGAAACACCTATTCGGAGCTGATTTTGAAAATTTATAAATTAAAATATTTTTCGGGATAATTTTCAATAGGTACCTAGTTTGAAATTTAAATTTAGTTTTAGGTTATTTTTTTTTTTGGTTTATCGTTGGACGGCACTAAATTAAAACATTCAGTTACATTTAAAGTACACTAAATATGAAAACGAATAAACTTTTTGAATTATTGTTTTTAATACTGCCTCACCAAACACTAAACTCTAAGTTTTATTTTATACCTTAAGTGTAGGAAGGTAAAATTTTAAAGAACACAAAAGGAAGCACCAAAGATATTCGTGTAGTTCTGATATGTAAATTGTGGTGCATGAACAATGATAAATCTATAAATGCTTTTCAAGTGAAATAAATTGACATTGAAGTGTATTCATGAGAAACTATTGATAGTTAAATGTTCTGTAAGCATTTACGATCACGAATTTTTATATCGTCATTATCATGATTTCCAGTCTTTAAACTAATTCGAAAGTTTCTTGCATAATGCTCTGTATAAAAGTCAATGTTGGAAAACATCAATTCAAATGAATGGTATGCATTTTCCTTTTGCAAAACGAATAAATATAATATATAATTGAAATGTGACTTTTTCTCCAACGACTTGACTTCTCTGCAATAATTTTATGCAAAAATATTATGATTTCTATATATTTCTTACTTATTTATTGGGCATTATAAATGATATACAATACAATATGAACCAGGTCATTTTAACTACTGAATTTCTTTGTTTTTATCAAAGAAGAAAGGCGAAATAAGTAATGTATTTCCTCAAATATATAAATTTATTCAAGTGTAGTGAACAGCTTTTAGAGCGATTATAGTTATGAATATACCTAATAATAAATAATAATTTTTAAAAAAATCTAAAAAAATTAAAAAATATATACTTAATAAGAAACCTCAAGGCTTGGGAGTATCCCGTAACAAAATTTTAAGTCATTTTAACAATTAAAGTGTACAGTGTATATCTCAGTATGGTCTCCTGATCTAGAAAAATCTAGGATTTAATAGGAATCTAAATGATAACCACTGACTTATGAAGCGAAAACCTTACACATCTAGCTGCTACGCCATTGAGGTTACACTAATATTATTTTTTGAAAAATTGAAAAATAAAGACTCTTACCACAATATAAACATATAAATATTTTTTTTTATTATTAATATTATTTAAAGTCTCTTCAGCTTCTCAGGTTATTAGCGACTGTGTATAGTATGCACAACTATGCCCGATACATAGTATGGGAAAATAATTTTATTGCTTGAGTTTTGAAGGATGTAGGAACAAAAAAAAAAAGCAGAATACTCGTAAAACACGATTTTTAAAATTACAATACTTATAAGCTTTTTTTATTTTAAATCTAATTGTCGTTGCTACTTTGGAATATTAATCAAATAGAAGAAAGAAGGTATATTTAAAATTATTGAATTTCTTAGGATATCTCGCACTACAATGATGTTTGTGATCAATACCACTTGAATGAATACGTGTAATAATTAACGTTTGTATTTGTTAAATATAGTAAATTTGAATGATCCTTAAGATAAAAATTTAATCTAATGAAAAGTAGAAAATTACTAAGAAAACATTTTTGAATGAGGTTTCTCACATCACAATAAGACGTGAAATCACTGAAATCAGTTGGAACAAGCTATGACTTATGATAAAAATTTTTCGGATGGAACATTTCTTGTATCGTTGTTTCACGAGTATATATTTGATCATTTGTAATATAAAATCTTGTAAGCTATTTGGTTAAGATTTGTTCATGTACTTAAGTAAATCTTCTCTTAACTTTTACCATAAAAAACTATCACAAAAATCAAAGGTATCGAAGATTTTAAAGAAATATATAAAATTAATCAAGATTTATATAGGTTAAAATAAGGTTTTTTAAAAATGTTTCCACGAAACTTATCATCGCTGAGGTAAACTAAGTAAAATTGCTAAGCAAAAGTGAAAAATTAAAAAAAAATTTAAAAATACATTTGATTTAGACAGAAAAATCTTAATGTCAATGAATTTTCAAAGATACTATGGGTAATATTGTTAGATAAGCTTTCGTATGCAAAATTTTACGTTTCTCAATAACTTATATGGCAATTTGAATAATTTCTCGATCATCTCCATAAAATACTAGTCGGTAAACAACTAGTCGGTCTATAAACGTTAAAAGTCGTGCTTCATTTACTATTAACACTCCTCGGCTATAGCTATTGACGTGTGGTACTTAAAGATAAACCAAACGTTGAAATCAGTTTCAATTTTGACGTTTCACTCAAATTTTATAATACACATATAGGTATAGGAACTAATTTATTTAAAATAAAATAATTTATGATATAAAATGGAGAATCTACTAATTACCATATATATTTTTCATTACAATTCTCATAACCTTTTTCTTTTAAAACATCAATAAATTTGATTCATGCTTCTAATGTTAATTCTCGATACATTGCAACATTTTCTGTGCCAAATTTAAAAAGTTGCATTAAGACAGTGGTGTTTGTCTTTGCGAAAAACTTTTGCAATGTTGTTCGTTCCTGTGCCCGTCTTTCTTCGACAGGCTGACGCCAGAATCTTTGATGAAACGCAAACATGAAACTTTTTATATGCAAAATATTCCACTTGGTGATTTCAATGGATAAATGTGCGATGAAATATTTGCTAGCAGAAATTGATGCGGGTGCTGAAATCAGAAACTGGCTTCACTTCCTCGTGTGTCTCCATAATCGATCATTCTACCCCTATATCAAGACGAAAATGGTAGTGAGAGATGGGAATATGGGTAGTTGACGACTAACTTCATATTATTTAGTGATCTTATATTTGAGTTTAGAATGTCTTTAGTTAGAAAAACAAACACTGGAAAATAAACGAGGCAAATAAAAAGCATGAAGTTTTAATCAAATAATTTGATACTAACGATTTCTTATATTTCATGTTAAGTGTAGAATTATTTACTTTCTTTGATTTCAATTTTTATATCATTTTTTTTTAAATTAAACCTTAGCAAAATTCAATGAACTGAAAAACTTTGTTTTTTATAATATAAGTTTTGATGGCATAGAAGTAGAAATAGCTTCAAATTGGTCATATAGATTCCCATTGTGAAAATTTTATGTCTCTCTATCATATTTTTTTTATTGTTACTTATTACCAACAACATATAGTTCCCTTATCTGTTCTTTTTACTGGCCTACTGCTCAAAACTCACTAACGTATTTAGAAATGTCACACGGGATACGTGTATGTGTTACACTATCACTTACTCCTCTAGTATTCATATTTCCATTTATATTGCGACAGTTAATTTTTCCGATAAGGAAAATTTTTTTAAAAATATTTTTACACTGAAATTTTTTTATTTTTCTAACGATACTATATAATTTATTCTATATTAATTAAAACGATGCCCAAAATAAAATCAAAAAGAACAGTTTTTCTTATTCAAATCAGTTTAGAAATAAATTTGTGTTATTCAAATGGAAATTTAAGAAAAAATAATAAATGTTTGTTTCTTTTAGATTTATTTCAAATGAAAGTTTCAACATTTCGATAAATTTGAACAAAGTCAATCTGTTAGCATCTTGACATGGCATGTCAAATCAGAAACGCTTTTAGCTTATCGTTGTTCTATTATGAACACAATGGGAAAATAATACGCAATGAGACATTTTTCTTCTGGGTTTTTTTGATTAAATTTTAGACAAAAATAAAAATGTTTTCATTTCATTCGCGAATTTAATAACATTGTTTAACAATTCAATAGCTCAAACAATATGCTGATCTAAGTAAAATAAATTGGCAAATGTCACTTTATTTCAGACGAGTTAAATCTTTAAAATCTTTCGGTGAAAACTTTTTCTTTTACTTTTTCTCGGTGACATATTTGCGTTTAACATTTACCTAGCAAAGCGTTTTATTTTATTGGTAATGTTTGCGTTTTTTCTTTTGCGTAAAAATCATATCTATTGTATGCAAATCGAAAATGTTTCTGATTACTTCAACATTAAAACAGTTCTTGTAGAATATAAAAAAGATGTAAAAATACATTAAATTTTCCTTAGCAAACTTTTTGTTCCATTTTTTAAATTGAAATAATATTTTAGAAAACAAAACAAAAAACACTTTCAACGAGAATTTTAATACATTGTCTTAAACGAAGTGTCTCTGCCATCAAATAAATTGATTTTTTGATTTTCATAGAAGCATTTCTTGATGTTAGTCGGCTTTAATATTTTCTTGTGGAATTAAAAATTTGGGATCATTATTTGAACAATGAAATTAAATTAAAAATAACGGATATGGAATATTACAATTTATTAATTTCGGAAATAAGTCTAATGAATATTTTCACAGTGGATATTCCCAAGGATAGCGACATGCAAACGAAACATTAATTCCGTGCTACTTTTCCGTATTTCGACGAAACGTGAATTTCTGTAATGGAATACCTACGTTTGAAATGACTATTCGTTATCAAAATATTAATGAGCTTAGAAATGTAGATTTTTCCTTTGGTACAACCCTTTAATTATAGTTACCAACAATAAGTATTATTTAACAATAAAACCCACCTACATACAGGCAGAAAAATAAAAAATCAATTTGATTAAAAATAAATAGGGAAAAATAATATTTTCGTTTTTAAAACAAAAATATTTTTTATAGATGTTATCAAATATTTAGGGGCTCGAAAAAAATAAAATATTTTTTTTTAAATTAAAATTTTCATCGTTGCATAAGGAACAACCAAAATATAATCTCTTTCGTTTAAAAGCATTTAAGCAAGATTTGTATTCAAAAATTCAAGGGTAAATTCACGGTTGATTTCTTACGCCGTGCCACCTCACTACTTTTATTTTTAAAGGAAAAATATGTCGGAAAAGCAAAATAAGCATGAACGTAGGCATTTGTCAGTTGTCGAAAATCACAGAACTTATCCATTATTTATATGACAACCCATTTCAGAAAAAGCTTAAATTTTCATTCACCTGAACGATAAATTTTTATTTCCAAAAAGTGATTTGTGATTTCTTACATTAAAAATGTTTTAATATAAATTATTTTTGGATTTATATTAATCTTAAAAGCTTAATACACTTTCTAAATTTTTTTAGTTCATAGGCTCAACTTATATTAAGGTAGATTTATACATTATATATTTCCCAAGTTGTGAGAATATGAATGTTGTGATAAACGTTTATTTTATCGACTGACAAAACACGTTTGCTAAGATGCAATTAAAATAAAATATATTCTGAATAACTAAAAAACTTATTGAAGTAAACCTGGTAGTTAATAACATTTAATAGTAGAATAAATCTCTGCCTGTTACAATGGGGTAGAGAATGAACAAAGATGAACAAAAACAAAACACTCGCAGAAGAATGACAAGGACGTACAGTATCACTGAAAATATTTAAAATTAATTCTTAGCAAATATTATTGAAGTTCTTCTAGAACAAAACATTGGAACGAAAATTTTTCTAAATAAAAAAAAAACAATGAATTATATTTATATGAATAACTTTCACGACCTGAATATAAATGTAGAACGACTGAAGACGCAATGTTTGATATTAACTTTAATATCGAGAAAATAAAATTAATTTTTTAATAAAAATAATCAAGCCAAAACAATACAATAGTCATAAGTATAAACAATGCATTTAAGAAATTCTTTGTTCCAGATTTCATACCATGAGCGTGAAATGATACCACTACGTGAACCTTAATCTTAGCACCATCATCAGCCAACAATTACTTTCCATGAACTACAGCCCAAGAAAGAACTCCCAGTACTCACAACATGGCCAGTCTTGTGCCAGTTGTTTTGCCGGTTGATTTGCCAAACCTTGGTGTACAAGCTTGGCCTAAGGCTTGGCCAAGCTTCAACGCCAATGTACTACCAAGTTAAATTTAAAAATGTTTGTGCAGAAGTGAATTAACTTTTGGGCATGCAATTTAATCATTAAAAATGATTGTGAAAAACAATCATTTTTAAGTATACCATAAACCCTTTTTTTAGACTTTGCTTTAACTGAAGGGCTTGGTGCAAGAACCTGGTAAGTCCAAATTTTTCAATTTTGTTTTAATAGCATTTTTCCTTGGTTCAATATTACTCTTTCGATTAGTTAGGACTTACCTTATGTCATGTTTATTTTCATTCAACCAGGCTCTTACCAAGCCCCTCAATTCTTTTATTAAATTTCACGAAATTCCGATTGTCAAAATTGGATCAAGCTCAGTTAGAAGATCTGGCCAAATCCTGGTTGCCAGACCTGGCCCAAGACCGGTTACCAAGTTTGGCCCGTGGATATCATTTCGATGCTTGATCCCAATTTTCATGCTTGAGCCCAAGCTGGCTACCCGGCTTCACCCAAATATAACGAGTCTTGACACAAGGTTGGCCCAAGAGTGGGCCTATTATTAATTCCTATCTATGTGTAAGCTATACAAAAAGAATTATTAACAATAAAAATCCAATTTTGATGCTGTTGAAAAATATATTCTAATTTGTATTTTATTTGTGATCAATTCTATCTGAAAGTGTTCTAATTTTGGAAAAATCCAGTTACTAAGTTTAAAAGAGCTATAAGGATTTCTAAATTAAGGTCTTGAAATATTAACCTTAAATAATGAAAAATAGGAAAAATAGGAAAAAAAATGAAAAATCCTACTAAAATAAATAACATTTTGAAAGACACAAGTTACTAAAATTCTTGAGTATGTTTTTTAATGATTATCACACAACAGAAATCTTACACTTTTTCGAAAAAATGTTTAGAATTATGCTCAATCTATTTATTAATTATACCGCAGCAACTATGAATAATCTTTCGTTTCTAGTAAAACCGGTCTAAACATATACTTAATGAACAATATTTCATCAATATTTTTGCTTTGCCTAAAAAAAATTAGGCTCGACTAGTTAATAAAATGGATAGTCAACTGTCCTTTGAACCATAACATGAAACACCTACATATTATTATGTACAATTATTTTGGGCGCTTATCTGTAATATTTGTGTAAAAAATATTTTCAACGTATAACGACACCGGTAAACAATCAAACCATCACACTCGTCATCAAATATTTTCGCTTTCTAAATATTAAGAATAAAAGAGGTAGTCTTTAATTAAGTTATATTTTCTAAGAAAATATAGCAAGAAATTTAATGACATGATTTAATTAACTGAATCAAGTTGTTACTGGTTCAAAAATTTCTTTTTACCATTTACTTTAAAAATAAAAATACACTTAAACCTACGTATATCTTTACATAGTATAAAACAAAGTCGCTTCCGCTGTCTGTTCCCTTAGATCTTTGAAACTACAAAACGGATTTTAGTGAAATTTTCAGCAATTGATAGACTAATTCAAGAAAAAGGTTTGTAGATATAATACATGCATATTAGTGTAAACTGTAGAGATAAGTCGGGAAACTCAAAGGTGTAATTTCATCAATTATTCATGAGGGATGTTAACATCGAACCCCCTCTACGGTCCTCTAAGGTATGGTGGAGTCCTCCTCCATGGGAAAAATGGAAGCCAAAAGTGAATTTATCCCTATCCGAGTGTCTGGTTTAAAATTCCCCATCACAGCTCTTCCAGAAGCTGTATTTAGAAATGATAAATTCTAAGTACCCACAACACACGAAGTACTTCACTGACGGTTCAATGGCCAATCCGGATACGCTTTAGTATCAGATGATTACACCACCAAAAAAAGAATGCCGGATGGGTCTTCTATATACACCTGTGAGTCAGAAGCAATCTTTAGATGCCTTGAAATCTTAGAAAAAAAAGCAACTACAAAGCCGACAATCATAGTCTCAGATTCTCAAGCTTGTCTTAAAGCCATCCAAAAAATTGATATTAAAAATTCAAACATTAGGCTCATACAAGAAAAACTTAAGACTAACAATAACGTAGAATTGGTTCCGGATTCCAGGGCATCAGGGGATTGAAGAAAATGAAGCGGCCGACGCGGCTGCCAAGGAGGCCACGGTAGAAGTCCTTGAGCGGGGGCTAGCACCGTCAGTAAAAGATTTGCTAATTATTTGTCGACAAAAACTGTGTGAATTGTGGGACAGCTTCTGGAGGAGCCAGCCTCAAAAACTGCTCAGGGTTAGGAGCTCCACGATGAAGAAGAGAGCTTTCGGGGCCTTTCCAAGAAGGGAGCAGGTGGCGTTGAGTAGGTTGAGGGTGGGGCACACCAGAATAACGCATAGCCACATTTTTCGAAGGGTGCCGGCGAGCTGCACTAGGTGTGGGGAGCACCTTACAGTGCAGCATATTCTGCTGCGATGTCGGGGCACCGAAGTGCAGAGGCGGAGGTGGGCTTTACCTCCCGATATCAGAGGGTGCCTTAATACAGAAAAGGGCATAGCGACGTCCCTGGGTTTCCTCAGAGAGACGGGCATGCTTGCTGAAATTTGAGATAGGTAATGAATTGACAGCCCACCCTAATTAAGTACCACATACATTAACTTCACCTTGCTAACTGGCCAGTTTTCAAATATTAATGTTATTGTCACTATTTGTTTAATCTATTTTATTTATTTATTAAATCTTTATTATATATATTCATATTGTTACCATTGTTGTTATTACTACTGTTACTATTTATATTGTTTATATTATTTATATTATTTATTTATTATTATCAAATTTTGTCAGTACCTACTATTGTTGCTAACTATTTATAATTTATAACTACTATTTATTGACATTTACTTAATTATATATAATTTTTCTATCTATGTTATTATTAAGTCGCTAATGACCATGTTGTTAAAGCGACTATAAATAAATAAATAAAAAAAAATAAAAAAATACACTAAAACCTACGTATATCTTTACATAGTATAAAACAAAGTCGCTTCCGCTGTCTGTTCCCTTAGATCTTTGAAACTACAAAACGGATTTTAGTGAAATTTTCAGCAATTGATAGACTAATTCAAGAAAAAGGTTTGTAGATATAATACATGCATATTAGTGTAGGCTGTAGAGATAAGTCGGGAAATTCAAAGATTTGTAATTTGATGTCATAACAACATATTTTTGTGCTCTTAAATTGCAAACGCTGGCTAAGCTTTACGAGGTAGATCAATTTAATATGCAACGAAATTGTGTATCTTAAAAAGATTGATAAAAAAGTCCGCGGTGGTATATGTCTATCTCCTAAAGATAACCCACAGGAATCATTTTTATCTTTTACAAATGACAAAATATTATTAGTTATTTACCAAGCTATTTTAAACAATACAGTATTATTCTTTATTCAATTAAATGCATTAGATACGTTGTGCATTTCATGTAGATCAAAACTGCCCTTTACAGCATATCACAAAAATGAATATCTTAGAAGATATCAAAGATTTAAAAGGCGTTGGCAGAGCGACTGGATACGTTGCGGTCGTACGTAGTGGCTGTTTTATTGCTATCTTTTTCTTATAAATATAAAAATGTTATGTTGGTCCTTATTTGGGACATAAAATTCGAAAAAATTTACATCAATTAAGTATGTACGGTACATGTACTCTTAAAAGAGTACGGTTGGTCACCCTACATACGATAGAATAACAATTTAATCTTACAGGAACCGAGTATTTTTGTTTTGTTAAAGTTCGTGAAATAGCAATTTGACGCATTTTCTTCAAGAAGGCCTGACCAATTTTACAAAGTAACGAAAGAAATCTCTACAAAGTTTAAATTAAAAAATTGAAAACGTTTACTGGAAAATAAATATTATAAATTTCAATTAACACCCGATAAAATTAATTGAATTTCTTTATTGTGTTGTTCATTGACGAAGATATTGATAAGAAATAAACGTTTTAAAGTATTAAGGTATAGTATTAAACGTATTAACGTATACTAAATTTTTAAATAATTACCAATTACTTAATGGAACTAATTTAAATGACTTTTTGTTAAAAATACCTCAGATCTTAACGTATTGAATACCATGTTTCCTAAAAAAACCACGGTTCCTGTAGGATAGCTACGAATCTATTCTACGAAAACAGCTGAACTGTTATAAATAACATTTGAAATTAAACATTTTAAAGTCTAAAGGAACAGTTAATATTTAAAATTGTAATGAACGTATTGAATGTTTTAAGGATTTTGATGAACTTACTTTGGATCTAAAGTCTGAAAGTACCTATCATCTTTTTTTGTTAAAATAGATTAATTTTTTAATTTTTTGTGAAGTTAGGTATCAATTAATCAATCAATTAAATAAAGATACTCTGAGCAAAGTGAGCGGGTATTAGCTAGTATTATATAAATAGCTTTTAAATAACATTATACGACCTAGTGACACATAAAATATTACCTACGTATTTAAACTTTTTTTTTTTTAACAAATAAAAATAAATTTTGTATTGTGTGAACACTTTTTGACGTGAGTCTCATACATGTAAGTTGAGTTGAATGTATTTTCAATTGCTTCAGTCATCATAATCCAACTATAATATATATTTAGAAAAGCTTATAAAATGTTTGTTTTTGGAATAAACTTGTCAATAGCTGTATTAGATACAGGACTTAAAAAGTACTATAGAATGTACGGAAAAAAAAATTTGTCAAATTGTTGAAATTCACTTTAAAAAGCTCCGATTTAAATAAATCTATAAAATTTGCTATCGTAATGCTAGAACACGGTGTCTTTTTTCAAAATCGAATTCGCGAAATGGGTATCATTAACTCGATCGTGCATGAACACTTGTCTAGTTTCTGGTTGCATAATAAAAGTTTTCACTACATAAGACAATCGATTGTGCATGAAGTGGCAGAGCTTTCGCCTATCCTACATATAACACTATCTACATTTCTTTGTCAACAATATAAAAGTTTACTGCTTTCAAACAATATAAATCCTTTTTGTACGAATCACAAACACACTCGTTTTATATTGTTATCATCTCCGATACTTTTATGTTTCTATTTTCTTGTTTTTCACTTTTATTTATGATTATCATTTCGTTTTTCTTGTACAACTTTTTTTTTGTTTTACTTTTGTCGAACGTGTCGTGAATTTTGTACTAGTTTCCGAGTAAATGATTGCAATTGAAACGAGATCAAAGAATCGTTATTGAACTCATCAATACTCGAACGATCTGCAATGCAAAATGTGTCGCTAGTAATTATATTTACATATCGTATGCATGTCATTTGCTTTTTTAATTATATTCAAATAAATTGTTGTGTTTGGAATGGACCAAATGCAAACAAACATTTTTAGTCTTATCAAATCATTTCAATCTAAAAATTTATCAAAATAATAATTTTTGCATAAAAAATTAATGCATAAATAATTTCTTTGTTCTCGTCTAATCAAACGTGCCACCCTTTGGTAAACACAACCTTTTCCCAGCTAAATTCTTCTCCTTATTAATGTAAAAAGCGTCGAGCAAATTACAAATAACTCATTATTATGTACATAATAAATCGTTTATTCGCTACAATGCCACAAAAAATTCATAAAATTACAAGCTGCTTGACAGATGTCATTAAACATCCATCCGCTGTGTCTTATACATTAACACAAACTGCCAGGGTTAACGAAGAATGATGAAATAAATTTTCAAATATTCCCCCGAGTTAATAGAGTTACAAGGATGAAAAAAAAAGAGTTCATATATACACATCCATTCTAAACGGTATTAATTCAATCTTGCTATTGTCTCCGCTATTGTATCATTCATTTTATTTGTGAATGAAGGCTATTATGTGTACGAAATTAATTAGTTTCATCTGTTAAAAATAAATTGAAGAAAAAAAAACTAAAGATTCAAGAGATATATTGTGTTAAAGTAATCTGGATATTTCTTTGCAAAATCAACTTCAGCGATCTACTTTTATTTTAAGTTTCTCTTATATAAAACCATAAAATGTTTTCCAAAGAAAAACTTTTTTGGGTTAATTTAAAATACTTCTTTTTCATCGTTTATAAAATATTCAATAAGGATTTTAAGATTTTCCAGAAAAGAGCTTGTTCGCATGCATTTCCTTAATACAATAAAAGAAAGTAATTTTCATAATTTAATTGGAGTACTGAGTAGGTACATACCTTGAAAAATAAAATTTTTTCCTTTCGCATTAAGTTTCTGGGCAACACGATTATGTATTGTAACGAATTAAATAACATTTGAGAATATATTTTAAACATAAACCACATAGTGGCGTAGTGATTAGATTGTAAATAAAGGTTTGAATACCAAAGAAAGTTCAGATTTTTCTTCGAATTTCATAATCGTTAGTCGTCAAAAACCAAAGGATTTAAAATGACCTAAAATAATAACAAACAAAAAATATATACCATATTTGGAAAGTCTATATATAAGAACAGGACATATAAAGCAAAAGGAAGGAATTACCAGCTTTAAGCCATAGGAACATTTTTGAATATCTCGGTTCTTATTTGAGAGATAGAGCGTAGCGTATTTCTCGCTCTTATCTACATTGAAACAAACAAAAACAGAAGTACGTTAGGAAAATTTTTTCTACCAATTAAAACTATTATTTATTTATTTTTATTTAAAAAAAAGTATAGTTGTTTTATATAAGCAAACTAAATACTCTCGAACATTCGAGAGAGTTCAATTGCCAAACTTTCTAAAATAATTTTGGCTGTTATAATTAGAGATTCCATAGAAATTCTACAATGAGAATTTCTATGGAACAAAATAGGATGTTCAATTTTTTTCTATCGCTGTTTGTTGCCTCTGTCTTTGTTTGTTACAATATTATGTTAACTTGACTTTAAATTTGATAAAGTTCATTTACATAAGTGATTAATTGAACTTTATGTTTCACCAGAATTTTTTTTTCACTTGGTGTTGTTTTGATGGAAAAAAGTTACAATTTGACTGTGAAAAGATAACAATAACAACGTATACTGATTGCTTTAGAATTTCACATTCTCCATATTAAAAATAACCAGAGCTTTCATAGAAATAACTTTTCCTCAAATAAAATTAGTTTTAAACTTTCACATTTTATTCACTTTATCGCTTCTTTTAATTTGCAATTTTAATTATCGGGAAGCTTTCATTAAATGTATTAGTTCCTTACACCATTTAAATGAAATTAAAGACCTATTAATAACTTCATTGCTATACTTGCTGTATTTTTTTGATTCAATTTAACAACTAATTCAAGTTGATAAACTTATTAAAGTTAAATTGAAATTATAAACATAAATCAGTTTAAAAAGCATGGACTCAAGTTTGAACTCGAAAGGCATATTTATCGATTGCAGTTTTGAATGTAGGCAAGCGAGGCGAGGGTTGTTCAACAACGTGTGTATCTTGTACGATCTCAATATCGCATATCTCTATGTTCTAAATTATTGTATTTGAAATGACACCTTTGGGAGTTATACAAGAAACTTCTTGATTTCTTATAGGCTCCAATGATGAAATATTTCTATACAATATACTTACGAATGTAATAGAATAAACGTGGAAATCTAACCAAATGCAATGTGGTAATAAAAAAAGATCTTAAAAAAGCTATCCAAGAAAATGCCATTTATTTGAATTTTTCGTTTTTATTTTTAGAAGTTGTAAAATAAAAAGTCTTTTTTAAAAATTTATATTTTGAAATAAAATTTTTAACAAAAATATATTTTAATAAAAGTTTAACGAGCTTTTAGGATACTTGTTAAAATTTATAATATAAACCGTTTGGTAAAAATTGATTAAATAAATTGCTTATAATGCAGGAAAAGCGGAATTATAGTTTTCCTTTACTTCAATTAGACAAAAAATAAAGCAAATGTCTGAATGATGTCGAGGCATTTTTGATATGAAACTTTTTTACTTTTCCCCCGCGCTTTCGAATCATTTATCGACCACATGACAGATGGTGTCTTTATACTTTTTCGTTTATATCCTTAGTGTATGATTTATGGCGTCATAACGTTTACGAATGGTCAGAGGGAGGTTGCAAAAAATAAACTAGATGATGCCGACTGAGATTTTATTTTTTTAGCTAAAAAATAAAAATATTATCGTCCCTCACAGAGCATCGCTAGTCGTCTCACAATTTATGACTGTCTATATAATATTTTTCTTCTTGATAACTCTAAGTAATTTTATACTATAAAGCTATAAATAGGAAATAAATTGAGATACCTCAGTCAATTATCGAGACAAGAAAATATTTTTCTTATATATTTTATAATACTTTGATAAATTTGAAAAGAGTACCTAGTTTATTTTTGTAAGTTTGATGTTTAATTGTATCAATTTTAAAATGTACTTACTGTATATAATTTCAGATCTTCATTAATGAAACTTTTATTTTAAAATTATTTTAAACTTATATTTCTTGTTAATTGTTAACTATTTTTATTCTAAAATTGAAGTTCTTTTCTATGAAACATATGATTATTTAACTAGTACAATACTATTTCACAAATTTTTCTATAAAATTATTAGTTTTCAAGTAAAGGCATTGAAGATATTAATCTTGAATGTCAAGCTTTTCTAGCATTGACTAGATTGATTCATTAAAGATTTAGGGAGGAATTTCATTTAAGAAGGCTGAAGAATTTCAGACGCTTTTCAAAACGTATATGAAACGAAACACATAGTCATTTCATCTTTCCACCAAAGGAGACCTCTATATTCTATACTCTATAGGGTTTTAACCTTATTGAATAACATGGGGTCACACTGACGAAATTTTTGAAACAGTTTTTCTCTTTTAAAACTATTGAAAACCTGGGGTTACTACTGGTCTGTATTTAAAAAGTAGAAGTTTTCAACACTAAACACACATTATAGGGATATTATTTGAGCCATAGAAACATTTATTTTTTATAGTAATCGAAAGAATTGTCTGACCAAACTTTCGGTTTCAGCTGACATGATTTTAGTTTCGTTTTCGGCTGCCATCTAGTCAAAATCAAAAGGTTCGAGGTCCGGGCGGTTTAAATATTTCAGAATTTCTTTATAGTTATCTAACTATTTATTTTTCTTTGACATCGTAGTTTGTTCACAGTCTTCCGGGAATTTAAGACCTTCAACGAACGTCCTTGAGTCTATAGTTAGAAGCAAACGCCACTTGAATTAGATGTCCAATCGTTTTGTCACTCTTTCTTTACTGCCACTCTTTCGATAAAGTTGAAAACGAGTGAATGGGATCACTCTTGTAGTAAATAAATATTTTGAGAATATTCTTTTAAAGATTTTAATTTTTTCGTATATTTACTTCTGTTTGTGTATAGATTCTTATTTTTCTTGGTTAATTACGGACAATAAATAAATTCGTTATTATTCTGTTTCTGTAGCCGAAAAGTATATCTCCCCTGTAATATCACCACTGTCAAGGTTCCAGAGGAAAAACGTCAGATCCAGGAGAGATAGAAAAACTTCAGATCTGATTTTTTTATGGTTAACAATAACATTAACAATCATTACGTAATTTAACTAATAAATATTTCTACTCTGTAGCCTATCTTATACACTCCAATATTATATGTTTTTTACAGAACATGGTACAGTAGCTTACCTTTTACATTTGGTTTCTCCCTTGTATCTCCCCTGGTTTCTTATAAAACAAGATAAAATTAATACATTGATTGACCACCATGTAGACATACTTAGGTGAGTTATTTTGATAAAAGTATTATAAAATTAAAATAAAATTCTAAAAAATTTTTTGTGCCCCGTTTTACAGTAACGCGATTACCTCTCAACTGAGAATGAGCAATGTACTTCTGAAAAATATAATGTTATACTTATTAGAGATACAACTTAAAATATTTAATTTCAAAAATTTACAACTGAAAATTCTATCGAGAAAAACTCGGTCAGTAAGATACTAAAGAACCAAACGTGTTTTAAGGCTAGTTTCAGCTAGAGTTCTGTCTAAAATAAACTCATTCGTATGTATTTAAACTAACCGTAGACATAGAGTGCACTACCTAGACTACTACCTAATTGATCAATTGATTTCAGTAGTTGGTGAGCATTTAATAACATTTAAAAGCAAGTCAAAGAAATTTTAAAGTTGTCGTCAATTTAATTGCATTTAAATCATGAGAAATGGGTTAAGAACTGCTTGTTAAACCCCATTTATGTAAGTATAATGTATATTACATGTGAAAAGTAAACGTTTAGTAACTGTTAAGAGATACAAAATATATTGCTGACCAACAATATTAATGTAGCTAAGCTTAAAGGTGATTTGTTTGAAATTAAGTTTGCTTGATAAAAATTAAGAAAATATAAAACATGTTTTGTTTTTTATTTTGCTTCACAATGCTTGACCAATTAATTGATTATTCAAAGCTAACCAATTAATAATATCAACCATCCAATTACTGCAGAAAGGTTTTATATCAAATTGTTTGAATAGAATGCTAATTTGATAAAGCTGTTTTCATGTTTTCGATTTGGAGCATTTTAACATTTTGTCAAAAATAAGTTTCTTTGATAACTTGATTCATTCGAATAATCCAAAAACGATTTTTTCACTGAAAGCAATCATATGTCATTTGAAAATTTTTCCACGCTAATAGCATATAAATTTCCGTAACAATACGCTTTGAATTATGAAATTATTTTAATCGTTGCATGAATCATTGGTGAAAATTCTTTTAATGAATTTTCTTTTAACTATATGCAAATCCTTTTTCGTTCAACTAGTACAATTTCACAGTAAAAGGAAAAAAATTATGTTTGCAAATAAACAAATACGAATTGAATGATATATATCTATGTATGTTGAAAGCGTTTGCAAATACGAATCATTTTAATGAGTATATTTTTTTTCCATCATGTACGTGCTAATGAGCACGAACGATACGTTAGGATTCGTAAAAGTTTATTTCTAATCGTAGTTCGTTTGTACACTTTAATAACGTGAATGTTTTTAAACAAAACTATAAGTCGCTTTGAGCTCGTAAATATTCAACTTTAGCGGTTAAATGTTCAATATAAACGAGTTTTATTACGAATCATATTAACATGTAAGCTCCAAAGGTTTGTAATTGAAGACATTTGTATTGTAGCAATATACAAAAAAAAAAACATTTTTGCAATTGAAAGCTTAAAATTCTAAAATACATATTCTTTATAATAAAAATATGATGATTTAAAAGTTTCTCGTGAGATTTAATAATATAATTCAATTAGTTTTTAGAAAAAATATAAATATTTTTTTGTTGATGGTAAGAACTCAACCACAATGTTGGACTTATTCCAAAGAGACCTTTCCCATACAAGAAGTATAAAATGACCATAAATAATCTGTCAAGGCAAGAACAAAAAGTCAAATGAATAAATTAATTGAACCCATTTTCGTATAATAGATATAAAACCATTTTAGTATTTTAATTGAGTTGTATAAACACAAAAAATTTAGAGACTAATTTAAAACATTTTTGTCCATTTAATGAATCCATTTGAATTATAAATGAAATTTAAAAATGCATGATCTCCTTGGGTAATTTTTTGTTTTTAAATTTCATAAATTTTTGATAACGTTTCTGACAAGTAATAAACCCTGAAAGTTAATATTTGATTGAGCTAATAACGATATCGTATAATATGTATGAGTGCGGTCTTTGTTATGACTTTTGATCATATTTTATACAAAAAATCAACTTGAGCGAAACGACAATGAAGTAAATGCGAATAAACCAGAGGAGCTTTGCTCGTTGCGTCACAGCCATTCAACTCGATCTATTTACGACATTGTTTTCTCATATTCTCTTGGAGAAAACATAACTTCCTACCCGTTCTCTCACAAAAGTTACTTATAAGTATACACGCTGGCATCGTATTCTTAACCGTTTCGTTTGATCGTGTATTACGTATGTCTGCATACACTATACAGCTATTTATTCAACATTCCAACTTAACATAAATAACTCAAAATTAACTGGTTGGAAAATTTAAATGCTGCGACAAAAGTTCCATGTTATATCAATGATATCTTACCTTTTCTGCTTTCTCGTCTTTGATTTACGACTAATATGATTTAATGAAAATGTTGTTTTTATTTAAAACAATTTAGTTTTAATTATTCTAAAAAGCAAAGCAATCAACAAATTTTTATTTTATTATTTTTTATGTTAAAGTTGTTATAAAAACTATCTTAATATACAAACAGTATAGTACAATACTTAAAGCTCTCTAAATTTTATAAGAAAATATTTATCACAGAATATATTTTAATTTTATTGAAATACAGTAATTGAAGGGCTTGGTGCCAGAACCCGGTAAGTCCAAATTTTTTAATTTTGTTTTTATATCATTTTTTCTCAAACTAGTAGTATGAAGTCTGTTGGTGTAAATATATATATTTATTTTTTGGTTTATTTAAGGTTGCATCAGCTACTATGGTCATTAGCGACCATCAAATCTGAAAACTCATGAAAAAAAATTCTTGGGTTTTCATTGAGATTCGGACCCAGGACCACTGGCAACTATCTAGTAAGGCAACTATCTAGTCAACCACGTAACTAAGTAACCTCATCAATATATTGTTGAAAGCGATTAACTCGAATTGAGGAGACTACCTATAGAGCAAAAATAACGTCATCGAATTGAGGACCACACCACGGATTAAATAGTACATAAGGGTCTATTATTAAGACGGTAAGGTATTTCCAGTTTTGAGTGAATTGGGAATATTTTGATAATATTTTCCATCAAAATGCAGTTTATTTTGAGCTGTTTTGCAAGAAAGGGAAAATATGAGTGAAATAAAAATAATCTTAAGTGAAGAAGAAAAGTCCTTTCTTGTATTAGATGGATATAAATATCGCAAAAAAAAAACTTAAAAGTGGTAAAACGTTTTGGACTTGTACAATGAATCAATGTAACGCAAAAGTCTTCATACTGGGTACAAATTATAAGTATCTGAACAAAAAAAACAGTGTATAATAATAAAAGTTACATTAAAAAATTGCATAGACAGCTTTTGAATGTGACAAGCAAGAGGAAAGCGATATATAATATCACAGAACGACCATCGAAAATCATTCGTTGTGTGATTAACAAAAACAGTGATGCGACGAAATCGGTAATCCCTGGTCCACATTTCATTTCAGTTATCCTGGTACAAAAATAGACACATTCTTATAATTTCATTTTGGTCCTCAATTCGTGTATGTCCGTTGAAAGTATTTTTTGGAGTTTTTCACAATCTCGAGATACTCTTATAATAATAATAACAACCAGAGTTATGATATTTTTAACGTATTTATATTTAGCAAATCATTACTTGACTCGATGTGTTAGCAACTTTGATTATCGTATATCTCGGCGTATAGTACGCACATGTAAGACCAAAAACCCTCTTTTGATTTTTGTATGCGTATTTTACGCTATACGCGTTTCATTTTAAACTGAAAAGAATAAATAATAATAATTAATTTTGCATCCAAATTTTTAAACGAATGCAAATTTGCAAAGTATTTTAATAAGAACACACATTACCAATTAGAATTTTAAAAAAGTAATGGGAAAAAAGTTTGCGTATTATATACCCGATATAATCGTAAACAGGTAAATACCTGTCTACATTGTTACTGAGTTGTATACGCCAAGTTATACAGTAATTAATTATCTTGACTTAAATTTAATTTGAAATTAAATCAAATTCGAGTCAAACATTAACACTTCCACAGTAAAAATATGAAGTACCTATCTGATCCGATGAAGTTTATGATTTTCGATGCTTTTTTTTCATGCTGACCAGGAATTATCACCCTTCAGTTTTCAGAAAATTGCTGGGAAACTTAATTGCCACACAAAAAAATACCTGGCTCACAGATTTGCTGAAAACGGAAAGTTGCTGGAGAAAAACTGATTACTAATTTGTGCTCAGCGTAGCAAAAATAAACTTAAAATTACATACATCACATATGATTTACGAAAGTGATGAGCTTTTCTTCAATTTTCTGACAGTTTGTCAGCAAAGGGTATTGGAAAAAAACTGATCACTGTATCATTACTGTATTGTACACAATGTCCAAAAATACACAAAAAAGAAAATAGTATAAATACATATATGTATATCATGAAAATTAATAACAATTGCAAATATGGGCATTTGTTCAATTTTCTGAAAGTTTTTCAGTTATTTTCTGAAAATTGAAGGGTGCTGGAGTGATAATAAATTCGTTTTCAGCGTGAAAAAATGCCCCAAAAATCATTACTATATATTTTACTCTTATTGCATCTCTGGGTTAGATGCGTTTAATTTATTTGTAAGACGGTGATTTCCATCTAAAAAATGTGGACCTTTTGGAAAATTTATTAATCTTATTTTTTTTTTCTTAAAATTATTTATTTGCAATCTGTAATAACAAAAAATAAATATGATGGTGTAAAAAATAAGTTCATAATTCTATAAATCTTAATTAAATAAGTTTTTTTTTCAATTTTATGATTGTAAATTTGTCTTGAAATATAATTTATTTTAAAATGTTTATTTAATGTCGCGTCAACATTTCTCTTCTAAGTGATAACCACTGTGTAGACTAGGTTAGTTGACATATCCTCCTGGACACCAAAGAGCCTCATTGAGCCAAGAAATATATTATTACTCTCATTATACTTCTTTACTAAGTTATTTTCTATATCTTCAGTCATAAATAGCTCAAAATTAATGTTATTAGAATTAATAAAACAAACATGGAATCTGAATACAATATAACAGAAATTGGCGTCTCATCAATCAAAATTTTTAATTTTTTTCAAATAACATCAAATTGTACAGATTTTTTGTTATAAACTGTAGGCGTTACCTTTGACAACTCAGCCATAAAAGAAAAATCCTTTTTCAGGGAACTTGATTTTTCTAAGAGTAAATTTTTTGCTTTAAAAAACGTTAATTACACAAAGACCATGAGGGATTTCTAATTAAAAAAATAAAATTGTATTTCAACTTAATTCATTATTTTTTTTCCAGAAAATGTCTCCAAAGGGTTGTACTCCTAACAATTTCAAATGAAATATATGCATATCAGGTCACTTAACGGGGGCGCTAAATGGCCTTTACACGGTTCATTTCGGTTACACGTAGTATGTGAGATTCCAAGGGGTTGTGGCGTATGCCTAACCGTTAGGAAGGGACGTGAAAGATATATAGTATGTAATTTATATTTGTATTGTATATATAAGGGGTGGTCCATGCCATTTGTTTTTCTGATAAAGGAATGCACATCGTAAGACATTCACGACACTTTTGAAATTTTGTCACGAAGAAGAATTTTTTCAGGACAATATTGCCAATTTACATAATTTATTTGACATAATACTACAAATCAACAAAACAATTTTTATTTTTTTCGCGTTGCACTAAAAAGTTCCAAAAAGTTAAATATGAAATCGTCTTTGACAAATTTGCTCAATTGATAGAGACGGGGTTTGACTTTCAAAACTTTTATAAAAAAGATCAATACTGTGATGTCAAAGCAAGTTTTCCTCAAATTCAGCATGCAACCTCATTGTGTAATAGCAATAAAGTGCATAGTAAAGTAACGAAGTTCCGACAAAATGGATGCATTTTTCTGTGTTCCTTTAACGTGAAAACGGGCTGATATAGATACGTTCTATTATCGAAACGATGATGTGAACTGTGCTAGCTTGTAGATAACGTTTAAACTTTTCTTGTTCAATTCAAATAACAACGAAAAGCTACAAAATTAAAAAAAAGAAGCTATTTTATTACACATATTTATTATTATATGTTGGAAACAGGAAAGTTGAGATAATATCACATAATTTCAGGTTTTTAAATCAATAAATGCAATAATATTCCCACACGATTATCAAAAATGTGAGATATTCCTATTACACTTAATATTTCTTTTTTTTTTAGATAAATAAAATCTCTTAACAGCCCACAATAGCATCCCTTATGTTACCTTGAATAGTCCACCCTTGTACTTATAAAATATTATTATAGATATATCCAGATATATCTATACTCAATATAAGGCAATATTCTTTAATTTAGGTTACCCAGTTAATAGAAGTCGATCTAGGTTTCAAACTAGAAATTTTTCAAGTTTTTAATATTGGCAAAGTTCCCAAGATTTAAGTTTTCAACTAAATGCCAATTAGTTAGTAACAAAATAAGAGAAGAAAATCTCATAGTTCATTTCTATACTTTTATATTTGGCTGAATTTCAGCTATTAACAATAAATATTCCATAATATTTCGGGTATGTTCTACTTAGAAGAAACATTAATATTATCTAAAACTATGCAAAATGTTCTTATCATGCATAAATTATCAAATATTTGAGATTTTATGATCAGTAAATTGGGTCATTTATTGTACTTCCAACGACTTTTTTAGGGTAAAAAACCAAACTTATGAACTGTTTCATCATGTTGTGAGCACCTAAAAAATTTTGGTAGCTAAAGTCCCTTAATTTTTGTAAAGATATTATTTAAACTTAATATTTATAGGTGTTGTAATAAGCTTACAAGAAGTCAAGAAAAGAAAATTGTTAATAAAAACTAGAAATAAACACACAAACAATCGAAGATTTCACAAATCGTGACATTCTTTGTTTAAATATATTTTATCTGAGCCAAATAATGTGGTTGTTCTTAGTCTTTTATTAAATTTTTATGACAGAAATTTAATCCGATTATCTTTTCAAGTATGATTTTTCGACATTCAAGAGTTTTTTTTTCGTTGAACAAGTGGAAAAAAAAACCTTTTCGAACTGGCTTACAAACGTCATTGAAATTCAATCGCTAATCATATTTCGGTATATAACTCTCAAAAATCTACCAGTTTCATTTTGTAGAAATAGTAAAAAAGAAAACCCAGATGTTCAACGCAGAAAAAAACTCGAGAACTTTAATGCCATAACCGTGAAATAAGCCACAGCTACGCGCAAAAATAAGCCGAACGCTATCAGATGGAGATAAAAATTTACAGGAACGAAATTCGTGATAACAATCACGTATAAGGTTTTTTTGTCGTAATGTAAATTAGAAAAAAAAGGCGTTCTCTCAACTGTTGGAAAATGTCGTTGTTATATCTAATGTAATTATCGTAAAAACAAATCTAGTTAAGTAAATTTAAAGATTGCAATTTACCTTGTAAAAGAAAAAGCCAAATCAGTGAACGAAATATGCGATCATTTCGACAAATCGACATTGTATCCAATTGTTCAAGTTCAAAAATGTTTTGATCCAATTACTCTATAAAGCCACCAGAAGTACAAAATAAACGTCATAAAATTCACAAATGTTTGTCACATTTTATTATATTAAAGACGAAGCACTTCCCACGCAAAAACACCACAATTTTCAAAAGCCACATTTCCAAACATTAACTTCACTTAATTCAGTTATTTTCAACGTTCTTCGCGCAAACAAAACAAAAATTTGAGCACTGAAGAAAAACTCGATGATTAATTAGTTAAATTTCAAAAAATAAATCCGCAATAGTTTTACACATTATGGGTGAAATTTAAACGTAATCACTTCAAAATCGTTGTATACTTAGACAGGGTAAAGTTTTGAGTTAATTATACAGAGGAGTTTCAACCGTTAGATAAATTTTCGTGGTTGAATATTGGGGTATTTCAGTGTCGTGTAACGTGAGCGCGTTGATTTGTTACGTTTGTGTCGACTAACGAACGGAGCTTGTTTAGCTCCCGATAGATTGGAGAGAAAACTCGGAAGTTCGAGTGTTCGCAAGCTCGTACACGTCGGTATTCGGATGGTTCTCGGCGTAGGGCTGGCTAAGAACTGCGGCGCGTTTTCGCGGAGTTTTCACAATGCCCCTCAATCGCAGGCTTGCATCGATCGCCATATACGCGCTCCCTTGCGCCTCTTATTTTCACGTTCGGATGTCACCAATGGTTAAAATGATATGCCACAATGTCAAATGGCAAAGCAGATTTATTCCATACGTAGATGTGTAGATATGTACCGATAGAAATATATGGCCGTGTGAACGTGTTGTTTTGTTTGCATGATAATTATTTTTTCCTGCTATTTTTCATTGTATCTACCGCATATTTTATAAGAATTTATCTTTTTCTGTGTAAAATAGATTGTGGAAAAATGCGCGGAATTGATGATAAAAACATATAATTTAATTTGAACAATTCAACAGTTCTGTAGTTTCGAGAATAAAGCTATTTATTTTAGGAATTTGAAACTTGAAAGACTTCAATTTAATTACAATTATTTTTCAGCGCTAATTAACATGCTTGCCGCACACAAAAACGAAACAAAATTTAATTTTTTTTTTCATTCCACTCTCAAAAACCATACCAAAAACCTCAACCAAGAATGCTTTCATTTCATAACTTAACTAAAAAGTTAATAAATTTATCTCTTAACTTAAAGTTTTACAAGAAACATATGGTACCTATATAATTTCTTTTCTTTTCATTTAATTTTCTCCTAAAACAAACCCACCTAATTCTTTCATTCTTTGCGAAGAAACAATTGATAAAATTTTATTCTATTTTTGCATTATCAAATTAAGTTCTACAATATCGTTGTATAGGTACACTTATTACTTTTGGATCTTTAAGTAATTCAATTTTTAGTTCATTGTTCAAAAAAAAATTACTACGGGCTAGTGACAAAGGTTAACATAATATACCTATTATCTACAGAAATATAATTTATGTAAAGTTGGACTTTGACACATTAAGTATTTAATTAATACAAGTAAAATATATAATCATATACTCCTATTAAGCTACAGTTAGTACAAAAAGATATTGAATTGTGATTAGTTTCATATGAAAATAACATGACAATAAGTTGAATTTGTTTGCTAGGAAATCCATTTTGTTCCAGAAGACATTTTTACGTTAGCTAAATTCTTGTTAATTATACATACATATATAACATCTTTCGAATTGAAACTAAATACTATAATAGCTCCATTTGAAAACAGATTATTGATATAAGTAAAAGCTAATTAATTTTATGAAAAGTCATATAAATACTAGCGGATGTATCCAATTTCACTCGAATTGAGTATCGTTATTAAAATTACGTGATTCTATGGGTTTAATATACTAGTCTATATAGTCTAAACTATTTTTTTTTAATAACAAAATTATAATTTGATGTTAAAAGGGTTATATACTAAGATCATTTAAAGATTGGTTATTTTAAAAGACATGGTTCGGAAATGCTAGAATTTACTTTAGAATGTCTTTTGTCTTCATATTTTATTATTATTACCTATTCAAAATTTAGAAAGATATTTTACAAAAAGTATATTAAATTTTTGGAGATATTTTGTAATTATTAACAGGCAGTATAAATTCTGTTAATGGGAATAGATTAAAAAGAAATATCAACATTATTAAACGTAAAAAATTTAAATTAAAAAAATTTAGTTCAACTGTTTACTTAAATTATTTATTCCAACGAGTATCACCTGCAACTTTAATGTTTATTATATAGGTAAGCATTTAAGCATTTATTATAAGCAAGTTAAATTCTTCACCGATAATTTCCTGGCAAAGAAGGTAATTTGAATTTTATTCCTCAATTAATAGAAAAAAAGATAAATTTAACTTTTCCTCGATAACTCAAACGTTTATCCTTGCATCCCAGAAATTACAACTTATCGAGAATTATTAATGTTAAAATTTCAATAATGAAAATTAAAATTTTAACGTTTAAATAAATATTTGCTACACAAATCGTGTAATAAATTGTCATTCAACCACCTATTGGCGCAGTGTTTAGACCAGTAGTTCTCTCCGTGTCATGCGTCAAGTGGTACGGATTCCATTCCCGTTGAATCCTAGACCTAAGATTAAAATTGACCAACAGAAATTGTCCGTGTTTAGACAGTCGTGCTATGACCTTAAATGTTAAAGCGTTTTAAAACACCAAAAATAAAAAAAATTGTCATTCGCTATTACTCATTGTTTTTACTTAGGTTTTATAATTTTTCAATTCCTTTCAAATAGATACTAGCACATCGCAAAAAAATTTTGATCTTAGAACTTCTTATTAATTAAAAATATTATAAAAACTGTTTTTTAAAAATTATATTAATTATCAATAAGTAATAAAATTTGAGAGTTATCTTGAGTCAAAAATGTAGCATACTTATCAACTTTAAAATCAATTTATTTTTAAAACTTTACTTGTTTATCACGTAAAATCATTATTTTCGATACTAGAATGTTCTCCTAGTTCATTAGTAAAAAATTAATAATTCTAGAACCTGACTGCAGTTGGAACCTACTGGGTTCAGTTGTGAATATAAAGTACTCAGAGACACGCTCGAAAGCACATAAAAATTTCCATGAAAATCGTCTCACCTTTTTAAGAGGAATTTAGTAACAAACAGACGTACAGAAGAATTAATTTCATATTAGGTGTAATGTTTAAAACTGAACGTTATTTTGTTCAAAATTTCCAAATTGGTATTCCTATTCTGGAAACTATCTATATGTTGTTTGAAAAACAATATTTGTTAATGTTACAAATAAAAGATTTAAGTTAAAAATGTTTGGGGAAATTATTTTAAATATCCAACGAAAGATATTACCAATATAAATTTCAACTGATAAAACATGTAAAATTGAGAATAATACGAGTTTTTATATAACTTAATCCCCCTTTAAGCCCAGCAAAAATTTACGACTAAGACAATATACAAGTTTTTAAGTTTCACCCAAATAAACAAAGTTTAGATATATGAATCTATATTTGCGTATTTATTATACAGTAACCGCCTCTTTTCCACTATCAAACTCTTAAACTCCGGGAATGAAATAAGTTGTTAGTTTAAATTTAGATTTTAAACTCGTTTCATTTTCCTTGACTTCTCATCGCTATTATATCTTTTCCATCTGCTTTATTTTTGTTATAATATTATCATTCTATTTAACTTCCAAGACCTCTTATTAGCAAATAACATTGTAAGGTTTAGGATAAGGAGAAAAATTTGTTTTCGCAGAAATTATGGTGGGCGTTTGAATAGGTCTGTAAAGTGAGTAATTGATTATATTTTTAGTTTAATATTTGGTAGGAATGTATTCAATGTTGTGGCTTCACTTGAGATGCCATAGAAGTTAATTTGAAATTATCTTAGAGACAAAACCTATTTATCTTTGAAGTCAAAATTATAAAACATACATGCGAAGATACATCATACAATGTACGTTGTATAAACAAACGAACAGACATACATTTTGCGGGAGTTAAGAAACAGCACTTGAATGAAATATGTTAATTTTGAATTACAAACAATAGATTATTACAATGTTTCGTTTCCCTGAAAACGTGAATACTTGAATCCTGGAATAGTAAGAGCTAATAGTACTTGATAATGTTTCAGACACAATGTATGTAATTATGTTGAATATCTTGACACTAATTTTCTCGTCGTAGTCATTATATCTTTGGGCGTACAGTTTGCAGTTGGTTAGTTCTGTGATATTTCAAAAATTAATTCATTTTAGGTTTTTGACGAACTTGTTTCCTGACCACTAAAAACAACAACATCCATTTATCAAAATGATGTTTATTTTTTTATTCTCGATGTGTGTCGAATGAAAACCTGATAGTCAGCAGTAATTACATAAAGTTTTTATAAACGAAAACTGTAATTAACTCTGATTCTATATATAAAATAAAAAGTTAAAATATTATTGAAAAACGTAAAGAAGTAACAAAAATTGAAAATTTGCAATTTTAATTTTTGTTTATAAGATAAATGAGCAAAAATATATGTTCACATAAAAATAATACCTTCGGTGCAGCATCAAACATAATATGTGTTTTTAATTTTGTGGTGCGTTAGTATTTTAAAGTACGAAAAAGTATGTATCAGATCATGAAAAGAAATAAATAACATACCTACATACCTACATGATTATGAAGAATTGACGTATGCAATATGCATGCATAGAATAATTATCTATCTAGTTTGTGTGTTCAACAAATCGAAGCGTATTATCAATGGATGAAAGTAATTGTGTGTGTTTTTGTACGTGATATTTAAGTGTGGACTTAAAGTCGTTTGTTTTGCAATTATAACACTATTATAAAACCATTTAACGTGACTCAATATTCCTGAGTGCTGCTTTTGGTCCTGGCCTGAGCGGTCAGGACGGCGTATGTTTATTGTTAAATGGGCGACACTTACGGTTGTTATTAGGCCGGGAACACACTTGGCGTTTTTGTCCGATCGTTTTCTTTGCCGTCGACGCTATCGCAAAAGTATAGCATTTCACACTGGGTGGTAAAATATCCGTCACAACCACACCACCTCCACCAGTCGATCATCTATTGTCGTTATCTTATTGTGCCGTGTATTAACATGAACAGAAAACAACTTCTCGCATTATTGTTATTTCGTCGTCGATTGAAGAGGAAGCGAAAAAATAGACTTATTTGGGTACATCCGATTAATAAAAGGAGAGAGAAAGTTGGAGCCTTTTACACTTTGTTTCATGATTTGAAAAACGATGAAGAAGAATTTTTCATTTAATTTTAATAATTCATTCATTCGATTACAACATCCATTTCGGACATGATAAACGCACACCACAGCGGCTACTGTCTATTATCGGTAGACTGGACGATGAGTGTATCTCCGTGCATTTAGTCAAGTAGGCCACCGCCGGGGGAAGTCGGTACAAAATCCGACGAATGTAGTGGCAGTCGGCGGCTGCATTTTTACCGTCGACGTTAAAAAATCCAAACGTCCATTTTTCCACTGAATGTGTACGTCGCCATAAGATCCCACCCTCCACTACTGGTACGGCGTAGACGGAAAAAAACGCCAAGTGTGTTCCCGGCTTTAGGTGTGGATTGGCCCGGCTGGTTTGACGTTCGTTTCTACTTTATCTGTAGCGTGGTCAATTTGAAGTGAATTAGCAATCACTCATATTATGTAAGTCGTAAGCGATTACAAGTTTGGACTATTCCCCAATACGTCTAAAGTACTGATGGGCAATGGGTTATTAATTCAAGATTATTTTAATTCCTAAACCATTACTTGATTCATTCTCCCGTTTATCGCTCACACTGAAACAACTCCTAAGCCTTTCAACAGAATATAAACATTTCAAGACCGTACTTCGGATAATAACCAATGCACTATGGTATGTGGATCAGTCCTGCATCGCGACTTAAACCCTACCACAGTTGATGAAGAAGCTATTGCCTGTGGATAGCTGTGGGAGCTTGGTAAAAAGCATCTTAAACCTTCCAAATCCAACCATCTCCTCTATTCAACATCAGCTAATGTAGCATCAGCTATGTATTAGAAAAACTATTATGTATTAGCTGCAATAAAGTTAACGTTAATATATTAAAAAATCGACAAAACTCTCTAGAAAAAGAACAATTAATAACAATAAAGATTAATAAATTATATTTTTTTCTGCCAGATATTGCGGTGTATGTTTAATAAATGAAATATTCTTAAAATACTATAAAATGCATATACAACAAAAGAGAAGAGAAAAGAAAACGAGCGGAAGAGAGAAAGCATGGACTCTGATCTAGTATAAATTAACAAAAGCGACGTCGAAAGGAAAATTTGTGTATCCTTATGAGGAATTGTTTTTATGCAACTGCCGGTGATCAGCAGTATACGTAACTCTTACATATGTTTCTTTAAAGTCTTTTAATTTTAGAACCTATCTATTCCAGGCGTTCACTCATATCTTTCTTAAGTTTTATTAGTAACAGAAATTTCAAAAGAAAGGACGAGCAATTCCTGTCATTAGTTATGATTCAAGAAAAAAGAAATCAGAGAATAGAAATCGTCCATCAATTATGTTGGACGCATCTAAACGCGTGCTCATTCTAGGTTTTAGTAGACCCAATGGTCGACCTGAGGGTAGACTTACGCATTAAGTAATAACAAACATTTCTTTTCACTTCTTTTACACGCACGCGTGTACATCCAAGACATGTCGCTTGGAACAAACCTTCTGATTCATGGTTCTAACGTCGATAGTACTACTTTAATTAAGACAATGAGTTAATAAAATTTCTAGAAAGTTATATTTGTCAATATGAACTTATACAGTAAAAATCTTTAAGCTCTCAGTAAAATCTTTCTTTAAAATAAATCTAGCATCTTGAATAAATAATTCTACCTACTATAATTTTTTTGTTTTCAGTTAGAACAAAAACTGACGTTTAAAATGATAAAACCTATTTTTTTATTCAAATGCCAGCTTTCGGAAACATCTGAGGCCGCGGATCGGGAATTCCGAAACACTGTCCGGGATATTGGCAATAACAACCTCCCGATTTACACATACAATCTTCACCATCGCCTTCCGCATCATCGCAGTCAATTACTTTCCCTGGTGGGTCGTAGCTCATGCGATACACTGTATTATTTTCAACTTTTTGATCAGGTGGTACAAAAACCCTTTTTTCGATCCAAGGATACATTTCTTTCACAGGTGGATCCACAGGCATGTAGCTTAATTTTTGTGTTGTATTTCCATCCATTTTGTCACGCGATAAACATAGTTCTCCTTTCGGGACGAATTTTGTTGGTTTTTCACCAGTTATTGGTTGATAGGATAACCGATTTGTTGTACGATTTTCGATAGGACCTTTACCCATGCACAGCAGAGGAGATGGAATTGATTTGATGCGTGGTTGAATTGGTTTTGGAACGTAATCATGCTTTTGTGTTGTTATATCTTGCATAGGGCCGTCACCCATTAACGGGTGATGGCATGGTAAAAATGGGCATGGTTTCTCTTGAATATACCCGGGATAAGACATTTTTTGTATTGTTCGTCCATCAAAAGGAGCCTTACTCATGCACAGTTGATTGGTTGGTTTAAAAGGGGTATTTGGTTGAAATGAAGTTGGAAAATATGAAGCTCGATAAATCGTATCTTTGGAAAATTGGGATTTACCTAAGCAAAGATTTGGTTTTGGTGAAATTTTTTGCCGTCGTGGTGGTTGAATATAGCACTTTTTGCCTCCTGTCACTGTAATTCCTTGGCCACAGAGAAATTTTCTGCATTGACACGGTTTACCAGGACCATCTGGAGGCCAAGGACCGCGTGCCGCTTCATATGTAGAAAGTGTTTTTGGCTTGTTTTTCAGCGGTGATGTATCTGACAAAGGGACTGCTTTTGGTTCTAAATCACCTTTCATACTGTCACCACCCCCGTTTGGAGAGCATATTTCTACCATTGTTTGGAATGTAATTCAATTAATTCAATTGAACGAGATAAATTTTTTGGTTTTAAATAAAACATAAAAAAACTATTCACATTAAATGGGCTTGTTCAAAAATGTAAAATATATAAAATGATGTTGTCTATATTGACATCTCAAAAATTCAAAAGAAATAATAAATTTTCTAACAAATTCATAAAAGTAACCATAGAATTGTAATAGTAACCATAGCTGATATTTTAGTAGGCAAACATTTTTATTTTAAGAAAACTTTTTGTACATTCTTTTAATAGTTTTTATTAATGCTCAAGTTAATATCCTGACAAAAAAAAAAAGAGAAAAAATGACTTGTACTTTGGCTACTTAGGTGTCTACCCATTGACAGTCCTAAAGAAATGAATTTTTTGTATTAACTAACTTTTTAATTGTAGAAAAATATTAATTTATTTATATAAAATACATTTAAATGTTTACAGACACGATTCCAAAAAATTTAGATATCTAGATAATTTATTGATTATTTTTAATAAAATTTATATTTTTCCTAGCATTACTTTGTTAATTCTTCTACATTTGTGCCGACAAACTCTATTTACATTTGAATTATGCCAGCAAATGCACGAAAGCACAAGTTTTATTTGTATGAGAGAATCATACTTTGCACGATTGACGTAGTTATATATAAAAATATCGAAGAACGTTACTGAAATATTACTTTTCAAAAAAAAATTTATATACTTACTTAAGTTGAAAAAAAACCCTCAAAAAAGTAAAATCATAAATGAAAAAAACACGTCAGAAGTAAACGCATAAATTCCATTCACGTTGAAAGTTTGTTATTTCGACAAAATGTGCGATTCTTCATACATTTTAGAGTAATTTTTTACCATAATTTATTTTATTTGGAAGAAAAGCGCGTGTATATTTATTTGTGTGTGTCTGCACGACAAAATTTTGTCTATCATTTACATTTCTTTAGACAGAGCTTGAAAAATAAATGAAAATGTATAAAATATTGATGCTTACTTTTGTTTCAAACGTTTTTTTTTTAATACTTTAAAAACAAACTTCTTCCTCAGATTCAAATCTAAATTTTTTTTGATACTAACGCTCGTTATATTTACCTACATATTTTGTACTCATCAAATCTCATTTATACTACACACAAAAACCAACTTTGAATTTATTATCGTCGTATAAATTTCGTATCTAGATTCCCAATATTCGGTTTAAAAATAAAAAATTTACAAAGAGAATATTAAATGATAATTTTCTTTTGACTTACCATACATATAAAGTAGTTCATTATAGTAATGGCTATTTTAAACACACGTTACTTATGCTTTAATAAAATCTTAAGAGGATTTAATCTGGAGAATTTAGTTATGAAACCAAATAGATCATGAATACTTTAATGTTTCAAAGCTCTTATGTTATATATGAATGTCATTTAATCTTAAAATACTTCCATTTTTGATGAAATATTACAGTGTAAGACAGAACTATTTCAATCATCATATGTTCAAACATACAATATAATAGATCTTGTCTTATTGGGAAAAATTGTACTTTAATCGTTAAATTAGTTAAACGACTCATGCTACGGCTTTAAGTGTTTGACGCTACAGAGAACTAAAAGTCAACATTTGCAACAGATTTTTTTCCAAAATTGTACCTAGAAAACTAACTGGATAATAACGACAAAAAAGCTGCTTTAATCTGAAAACTCAACGGAGACAAGTCGATCTATGCCAGGATCCAACAGTTCAGACTATTAAAAAAAAACGTTACGATTACTTTCAATTATGTTTTTAAATTCTTGGATTAAAAAAATATACTTCAGCAAGGCATCATATTTACGCATGCGTTCACGAGTGTATTATTAATTATTGATGAAGACAGAAAACGATGGAAAAGAACGAAACATTCTATATTGTTCTTTGAAAATTCTAATAATGGACATTTGAACTTTTTATTATAGACAGTCAACGATTTTGACATTTTTTATAAGGTTTGGCAATCAAACTCTCTAGAATGTTTGAGAGGATAATGGTTTACCTAAAAATAAGACACAGCATTAAGTCAGCCTATGAAATCATTCAAAGTGATTCTTTCTGTGAATACAAGTTAATACAGTGATAATAGAAACACGAGAGATTGTAAAAGTGATTAATATAAAGTTGATTTTGGGATAAACTATTTGTCAACGAATTAAAATAAATAAAGCAGTTTGGTTTAACGTAAAGTAAAATTTCCATCGATTAATGAAACTTTTTAACGAGAAGCGCAATACAGGTTTGAGAAATCAAAGAATATTTGTTTACGTTACAGTTTTTTTAACATTACAGTACAGTGTATGATGTTTATTATTCTTAAACATTCCAAATATTTTTTTACGATCTATTAAAACAAAATTTTATTTTGAAATTAGTGGGTTTTTTTTTTTTTTTTTAAATTTATTTCAAGTTTTTTGCATTAAATATCAATATTAATTATAATAAAGTTTTAAAAAACATTAAAAAAACCATCATATTTTTTTTTTAAATTCCCAATTCTATTGATTCCTTGAGTTCCTTTTTTTAATGTATTAAAAAAACAACAAAGACTAGGAGTTGTCATAGAGTTCTATGGAAACTTGGAAAAAAGACCAACGGTAAAAGAACCACAACATGTGATGAAGCATGATCCTCTACGTATGGTTCAGAAACTAAACGTCAATATTTACTCTGAAAGACTCCAACTTCAGCAAGAGCTTCAAAAGTTAAATGAGAAAATTACAATTTAAGACATTGATAGTTGTTTGTTTTTTGTATAAAATGGGTCGCTTGGAACTCCTTGCTCTGTTGCGAAAATTCCATTGATTGAAATAGTGCTGGAACCAGCTGGAACGCTTCCAAAACGTGTCCTTTTTAACGCGGATTCGACTTTGCAGGACAGATAGACGTCATGGGGATCTAGGCCAGCGAATGAGGAATCAGGAAGGTAGTCTTATACTGGGGTGCTGTGTTTTAAACAAAATAACTTAACCGACATTCAGTTTGTTGTGGCAATACATTTTAGGGTGCTGGATCCCTTGATTTGTTTTTCTAAATTTCTGATCTTCTTTTTATTTTTTTCGCATCTGAGCAGAGTTCAAGCAATCACTTTTATGTCAAAATTAGAAAAAAAAAAAGCAAAACTATAGAAAAACTATAGAAAAATAAACCAAGCGTTCTGCATCAAGACATCAGCTGAAACTGTAATGTCCGTTAACTTCCAGCACTGTTTTGATCAATGAATAATTTTCATGGAGAAGTGTAACAATCTTGGAGGGACTTAAGGTCATATAAATTTATAATAAAAATTTTTACAAAAACTGCCTCGTTATTTAATAATCCGCGCATCTCGTATACGCTGACTCTTTAAATAATTTTATTTGGATAAAATAAATTTTGATCCGTAAATTTTGTATTTGTTATGTTAAAAATATTTGTTTCTTATTTTTTAACTACTTAAATATGTAATTAAAATTTAACTTTTGATCATTAATGATAAATAGTATCACTATAATCCGTATATAAATAAGTACACACAAAAAAATAAAAGTTTAATTAATTAAAAAAATATAACATAACATATACATTAGGGTGGAGCGTCAATATATGGAAGAAAAAAAAAATTAATTTAACGGATTCGAATACCTCTAGTTTTTTGCATTTTGAGGAATTAAACACTTTTTTATTATAAACTTATTATTTTTGAAATCGTTTTTAGCCCTCTACCGAAGCTCAAAGTTTCAACTTTTTTAAAATTAAGAAAGGAATTTTTATTTTATTAGTTTAATGGTGAAATTAATTTTCTAACGATTTTTTTTTCAATTCTTCGCAAGTTGGTATGGATGTTACTTAACTTATTCAAAAATTAAAATTTTTTTCATCGCCTAAAATCCGATAAAAAATATGATAAATAATATACATTATAATCAACTTCAAATGGGTTATTTGGAAGTTCAGTTTCCGTTTTTCCCATAAAAAAGCTAGAGTTAATTTTTTATAAATAAAGCTTATAAAAATATTATAATGAAATATAGGTATAATGTTTATTAAACGAAAATAAATGATACAAATAATGACACAAATAAATGATTCGACTCATAAAAACAAATCGAAAACTCGAAAGGTTGATTCAAAATGTGATTATAAGAAGACAATTGCTCTATTTTCACATTTTGTAATTTTTTTTAGTGTGGAAAAATGGCATTATACTTCTTGAATTTATTTTAGATCTTATAAGTCCGTCCCTTGCTTTTTCACCAACCACAGTAACTGAAGCTTCAGTCACCATCTTCACACATCGCTCAACAGCTTGAGTATGACAAGGATAATCAGGAAATTCTATATCAATTTTCGATTTTTTCTGTAGCAATGTTTTTAAATCTTGATTGCTCATATTATCCAACAGTGGAGGAGATGTGACTTGTGATTCAGTCCATATTATTAAGCTAGTATAGTCTTTAGCTTCAAAATTTAACTTTGGAAGCTTAAATATTCGAACCGAAGCTCCAACTTTTTGTTTTTCTCTGGCTGATAAAATTTTTCTTAAGCCCAATTTTCTGATGTGAGGTCTTCTATCGTTTAGCATACCCAGTAATATATTTTCTGGGTGTGCAAAAAAAGAATTACGTTGAATTACCGGGTCAATTATTTCTCGAACATTCGGACTGAAACATCTTGAAAAACTAATAAGTTTAAAAATATGATTTGGGCCATGTTTGAAAGAGCTATCTTTTTTAATGCCAAACCAAACGGGGCCATATACTTTTAAAATATATTTTGAAAGTATAATTAAATTTTCCGTTGGATTAGATGTCGCTACATATAGTCTTAAGATTCTATTGGCAGTTGTTAGCCACCTGGAATGTGCCATTTTTCCTGGGTTTCGGTGTGCAAGACCTTCAGGGCAAGATCCTTTACTTACAGCTTGACACATTTGGTATAAATACTTTTGGTCCGTACTTAGGCTCTCTTCGATTTCAGGAGCTAACGTCGGTAGATTTCCTAAAATTGCTGAAAATTCCACAATAGGAAGATCAGCGCAACTTTCCAGTGCTTTTCCAATGGGCCCTGTGTAACTCTTAGGTCCTAATGTCGCTCCATCTAATTTAAGAAATAAGTGGCGAAAAGGTAATTCATTGAAATGCAGTTGACATATGAACCACTGCAAAGGCCTTTTCAACTTCAGCTCCATAATTCGAATAACTCCACTTTTCCAACCCGTATTTGTGGCTGTACCATCACAACCAATAACAGACAACGCATTTAAATTTAATTTTCTGTTTGTCATAAAAGAATATAGCGAATGCGCAATTGCTTTCCCTGTACCGGAAGAAATGGTTAAATGTCCTAAATAGTTTGAACCTGGCTCCGTGAGTAAGGAGATATGTTCATTTATTTTTCTAACATTATGAAAACTTTGGCCTCGTTTTTCACAAACCAACGTTCTATCTTTTCTTCCGTCAAAATAAATACTGGTAACATTCGAAAGACAATCGTTTTGTTGGAGTTTTTCACGTTGCCGTTTTCTAGCTCTACGAACTTTGCTTCGATCGATTATATTTTCTGTATTTTGAACAGTTACTAATCCGACGTCCTGCAACACTGCGCTCGCGACTGCTGCTGCCGATCGATCTGAAATGCCATATTGATCACAAATTCGGGCAACATTTGGAAGATGTAAATGATTTCTCTCACTTATTTCATGAACATTTTTCGAGGTATGTGACTTGGAATTATATTCAGATGTTGATGAAGCAGTTGGAATATTAACTTTTACGGAATTTTTTGTTTTTACGTTAAGCGATGATTTCATAGTTTTATATAACATAATTTTGTCATTTTCTTTCTTTTTCCTTATATTTTTCTTTTTAAGTTTATTTGTTTCCAAAAGATCCAACCCACCTATAACCATTTTTCTTTTAGTTCTTTGATCGGCAAGAAACGATCTTTCTAAAAAAGGTACTTTCTTATCTCGTGAACAAATACAACTGTTGAAATCAATGCATTTGCAAGTACAGATATCAAATAATTCAGTTTGGCATTTGTATTTCCATTCTTCTAGCTTCTGAATAAAATTTTCATTTTTTTTAGATTGAGGGTACCTCAAAAAGTGTAAATATTTATCATAGGCACTTTTTAGCTGTTGTTTTATACGTTGTATTGTAACAAAAGGTAAAGATGCACTTTTCCAAATTTCTATTATATTACGACCTGTGATATCAATTATTTCAGCAATAGCTGGTTGTTTTCCGTTTCCCATAACTTTATGTTCATTTCTCACAAAAATTAAATGTTTCAAAACGTCCGCGATTGTTGGTAACACTCTCTTGTTTAGAAGGCCCAATGATCCAAAGATTGGACAGCTAAATTCGTGTCGGGTTACTCGCTTCAACATGATGATTTCAATATGTATTTAAGTACTTAATAAAAATTTTAATGTTTCAAAATTAACACGTAACTTCTTGATAGTTATGATAACAACTTTGAAATAAAAACAAAATTGTATTCTCACTTATCCTACCCACACGACGCAAAGATAACTAATTTTAGTTAAAAAAAAAATTATTGGTTGTTTATAATTATTAAGATTTAAACTTTTACAAAGAAATTTTTAATTAAAGGGAACGAGGCAAATATCTAAAAACATTGAACAATGTTATGTATTTTACGGATGTATTAAAAGTAAGATTGATGACGATGAGGACAAGTAGGTGAATTAATATTTTTTTCCAGTATTATATGCCATTCCTGGACTGAATAAACATAGCTAAAAATATTAAAAAAACAGTTACGGATAAAAAAATTAACAATACATAACGATTATTTTCAACGTATTTTTTTAAATTTTTGAGCTGTGGTAGAGGGCTGAAAGAATTTTTTTAGATTTTTTTTATTATTTTTTACATGAAGTTTATATAATTACGCAACATTTAAACTCTCTTCCAATAACAAAATTTGAAAAAAATTATGACGCTCCACCCTAATATACATATATTGAGGCAATCTTGACAATACTACGCCGGTTTGTATATATGGTAGGTATAACGACAAATACAGATATAAGTAATTGCGTTGTTTTAATACGAGTAAAAGTAAATAATAAACATATTTTCAATTGTCTCATACTTAGAATACCTGCTTTTAAATTACAAAATACGATTGTACAAGTAGGTTAACAGATAGTCAAGAAACTTGAATTCACTATATTATATACTTAGTTAAGGCAATAGATTTTCTGTTATTTATTTATTTATCTTAGCATCTCCCTATGGCTTTTCATTACAAACTTTCTCTCTGAAATATATTCAACACGCTCACTACTATAATTATGTATTTATATTGAAAGACACAGTCTCATAAAATAGGTATATAGTATTCCTGTTGATTCTTATGCATATTCAAGTTTACATATGTATGTATTTTCATTCGTTTGAATATCCTACAATTGAAACATAAAGTTTAACGCACCCACAAGTTTTCAACAAGAAATGAAATTATGTTATCGTCTATAATACTTCTATAAACTAATATTTGCATTCATCTAACCATTTAGTAACTCTATTAGAGATGCGTGAGTTAATTAAAAGTTTTCCATGACAAAATCTTCCTTTGATTTAAATATACCAACATTTATTATAAAAATATTTTTATACCTACATAAAAATGTATTTGGTATTTTTGTTATTATGAGTAAAAATAAAAGCATTATTTACATAATTTGCATACATGTTAATGCAAATCAAATGAGAAATATGTACACTGCCGGCCAAAAGTTTGAGACCATATAGATTTAAGCCAAAAAAAGGAAATATTTTTAAAAATTCAAAGACAAATACAGTAAAAATGTTTATCAATATTATAGTTATAACCTTTAAACATACTTAGTATAGAAAATAAACATAAAAAATTATTCTATAAAAAAAAAATGAACTAATTACTCAAACTGTTTTTTCATCAAAAAATCCTCCCTTGCACTTTATTACTTTTTCTACTAGCCTCGGCATTCTACTTATTAATTTATTTATGGTTTCTTGAGAAATTTTGTTCCAGCTTTCTTGTAGTAGTCTCCACAAGTCTGCAAGTGAAGAGGGACACTCCTCTCGGACATTCCTATCAAGCTCGTCCCACAAAAGCTCGATTGGATTGAGATCCGGACTTTGCGGTGGCCATTTCATGATTTTTAAAACTCCTTCTGCTTCTTTTTGTAATAAATAATTTTTACATAGCTTGGAAGTATGCTTTGGATCGTTATCTTGCTGGAAAATGAACCCATTGCCAATTAAACTTAAGCCTGATGGTACAGCATTTTTTTCGAGAATTGTTTTATATTCCTCTTTCTTCAAAATTCCATCAATTTTAACCAAATTTCCAATTCCATAGCCTGAGAAACAACCCCAGACCATTATTGAACCACCACCGTGCTTAACAGTTGGCACTACACAACCTGGTAACATCTTTTCTTCGGTGCTACGCCGAACGTAAATTCGTCGATTTGAGCCAAATACTTGGAATTTTGACTCATCAGTCCAAAGAACTTTTTTAAAATCATCTTCTGTCCAATCTCGATGGAATAGGGCCCACTGCATCCTTTTTTTCTTATTTTGCGGCCTTAGTAAAGGTTTCCGAACGGCAACACGATCAAACAGTTTAGCGTTCCTCAACCGTGTTTTCACTGTGGTAAGCGAAACTGGTTTATTTAAAGATTTGTTCACTTCAGCACGAATTTTTGGTGCTGTTAAGCGTCTATTCCTTTTGCTGGTAATAACGATAAACTGATCCTCACTAGAAGTAGTAGCTCTCGGTCTTCCTGAACGTGGAAAATCTTGAAAACTACCCGTTTCCTTAAACCGAATAATTGTGCGATGAATACAAGTCTTCGAAAGTTTAAGTTGAGACGCAATTTCACGTTCGGATTTGCCTTCATTATGTAAAGTAACAATGGCAGATCGAGTTTCGATATTTATTTCTCGTACTTTTCCCATTTTTAAAACGTTTTAACTATAGAAACCCCAAGTTAAGACTAAATTAAATTATTCGTACAAAATGGTACATAACTTAAAAAAAAAATTTAAATAACCTGCTTTAGAAAGTCTAAATAATAACAAAGAATAGCCAGTGCAAAATTTAAGAAGAATAGAATTAAAGAATAATTAATACGGAGCTACTTTAAATATAATGATGACCCTTCCACTGGCCAGACAACCTGCGGTCTTGGATGTTTTTAAACAGAACCCATTAATTCTATTTGTACCTGAGAAACATACCTACAAAAGTCTCTTTAGATGTTCATCAGTAATTTAAAAATATGTATGGACAACAATTTTTATTTTATTACCGAAACTTTGAATACAATAAGTGATAGCATAAATATATTACAACTGGTCTCAAACTTTTGGCCGGCAGTGTATATATACAGTGAGTTTCGGCTGAAGTTAAATTAATAACCCAATTAATTTCAATGATATCGATTAAATATGCTCGTTGTTTGATTTTTTTTCATTTCTCTATGCTTTTTTTTACTTTTTAAGCTGTGGTTATTATTTATAAGCTTGTTAATAATTTCAATTGTAATAAAAGTTTCAAATGTATTTGGCAGTTAATTTAATATTTGGTTTTACAGTTCATTAACCAAATCATTTTTAAGTCGTTAATAAAACTAATTTTATTACTTTTAACGAAACTTTAACTTTTTTTTCTGTGCTTTAGCTCTTTTTCAGTGATATAAATCATATCAAAAACATATCTGTAAGAACTGGTGCCAAGTTTTTTAATATTTTAACCAAAAATTTGTGAAGATCCAGAAAAGGATTAAGTCAACCAGCTTATCAAACTTTTGAGTATATGAAATTTGTCAATTGATTGACAACATTTTAAAAATGCACCGATCAAAGAAACAATTAATTATGAATAATATCTTATAGTTAAATAATTAATTAATTATCTGACCCATTTTTATTTTCAATATTGTACAGTTTGGTTTTTGCTTAATCACGTGGTATTGTAAGATTCGTCTTATAAGTAAATATTTACTAGTAGCTTCCCGTGAAATATTCACGACTGTAAGTTTAAAATACCAAATATACGATTAAAATAAAAAATATAATTAAATAAACGAAAGTCTAAAAAGTATTCAAGATATTTTTAATACGAAAAAAGAAATTAATGCAATGTAATAAAAAAAAATCCTACTGATTTATAATTACCAATTAACAGCACACCGCGGTTAACTACGTTAAAAATAGTGTTGATGCGTATCAACTGATTACTTGATTAGATATGATCAAAGTAAATGTCTACAGAAAGAAAGTTATCTTTTCCAAATTCCAAAAAAATTAATTTAACTCTAGACACACCATCAGTTTAATGTGACCATATTACCTATAACCCTTCAAATACGAAACAGTCCAAACAGTGCCAGTTTACACTCTCTGATATAAGTAGGTAAAAAAAAGATTAATATTACGTTTTCAAGTTAGAGGTCCAACACAACTATGTTTAATGAGCACGGTCAGATTTTCTTACGATGGTTGAGATCTTCCATAGTAATATTTGCATCAACTAAAAGAAATACTATATACTATGACGTCCCACTCGTGTTAGTGACCATTTTGAACTTAACCCAGTAAAAGGTAGAATCTGAAGAAATTCTTTATCACACAAAAGAAGTAAAAGTATTTAAGATCAAATTTTTATTGGAGAATTCTATCTATAGAAAATCTATTAGTCAAAACGGTCAAAACCAACAAAAAAAGTGTTAAAATATGAAACGTTTAAAATAAATACGTAACTTAATAAAAGATTAGTTGGGAGTAGACAAAGTTATAGTTAACGAGATAAGAAAAGATTTTTTTTTAATCGACGCCCAAAATTTAACTTTAAAATAACCTTATTCTATGCCAGATGCTGTAAAGGTGATAAACAATAACTCATTGTAAGTGAACTCTTTTTGAAAGATACAGTTTTACAATTAAAGAAGATTCAATTTATTTCCTTTACATACATACAGGCAAAGATAGAATGATTAACACTAAATGGCAAACAAATTTATAAATAATTTTTTAAAAACTTCATGGTGGTCTTTTTAAAAATAACTAAACTTATAGAGTGTTTCTTTCAAAAATTACTCAAAACTTTGCATTAATTATAAAATATAAGATAATTCATACCCAATAATACGCCTCTGTGACAATTAATATCCGCGATTCTTTAACTTAACTTTATACACTTTTATAAGAAGCTTAAACAATGAAATTCTAACTAACGAAATCAACGTCATTATTGTACGAAAGAAAAACTGATCGCCTATCTATGTCTCCCTTAAAAATGTATTAAAAACTTTGCATTGCGGTTAATTGAATATTTTTATTAAAATGAGAGTATATTGTAAGGGATTAATTTTTCTTGGTAAAATTATTAGAAATGAATCGTTTAAGATTTCACGTGTCTCATGGGAGTTAATCGATTTGGAAAATAAGGCCAAATTATTGCCATAACAAATGCCAAGGACGCGACGCATAATGATAAGATTATTCAACAGACTAAAGAGAATTTTTGAAGTATTTTAGTAAAAATATTTTTTTTTAGAAAAGGATACATATAGTAAATGACAAACAAAAAGAAAAATATAATAATTAGATGTTTTAGATAACTGATATAATAGCTTATGTATAATTAATCACATTAGGACTTATTTAGATGTTTAGAAGTATGTTGGTGTTAATGAATAGTAATGAATGAGAAAAAAAACAATAACCGGAACAAAAAAAATTGAAATAGCATTTAATTGGAGTTGCAATTTAATGCAAAACGAAAGTACGAGTAATTTTATTCGATTTCTTCTAAAAAGAAAATCAACTTTTTTAAAAATAGCTTTTTCGTCTCAATTGTAAATAGTTGATATCGTTATGTTTCTGAAGTAGCTTTTCAATGGAAAAAATATTAAGCATTTACTATCATTTTATGCTCACCAAATCACTTATAAATACCATATATATCTTTTTAATGTCTTGTATGAAAGTGCAAAGAAAAATATGGAAATAATGACAACTTAAAACTTTATTTAGCGTTTTATCAAGAGACATAAATCCATATTTAATATTAAGAAAAGGCTTCACAAATTGGCCCAACTGTGACCTATATAAACACCCTAACATTGTTTCAACTTTCAAATTTTCCAAACTCCATTTCCCAATTCGCAGGAAATTCAAACGAAATTTAATTACAATACAATCCTTCTTCTTGTATTTATCAAGAGAAAACGAACGCAAATAGTTTACAATGGTAAACATTGTTTCAATCACTAAACGAAGATAAAAGTAGTTCAAATAATGCATTTGAATGATTAACCTCTGTCACACAAATTATATTTATGTCTCTATGTAAAGCGCGACCTACGACGCTTTTAGTCTCGCAAGATATTATTTGAGCTTAAGCCCGTTTGTTTGAGAAAACCCTTATAATTAACTGGTGGTTGCTGACTGATCTGAAGCATAAATCCCCTTGAGCTGCACCCTCTTGTCGCGTATTTCTAGGAGCGGCGACGCGTACAACTGTCACTCCTAAGCTCCTCTACCCTTAATACTATTAAGGGTAGTACTATTAGCATTTAATTCAAAACTTATTATTTATAAAGAAAAACCAATTATTTTTATTATAAACAAAAAATTCTTTTAAACTTTTTAAATTTCCCTGTTATTTTGTCGTGATAAATTAGCCTAATTAATTTCAATAACTAACGCACAGTTGAAAAATGTGTCACAGTTCATTTACTTAAAATGAAATGAAAAACTGGACATTTATTAATAAAAATAGCAGGAAACGTGGAAAGGGTTTGTGAGAATTTTGTAAGTGTACAAACAAAGCACGTTCTCTCAAATGAATGAGTTAAGGGGTTGAGGGATGGCATTTAAATTCTTCCTGTTAATTTACACCCTCTATCATGTCCTTCGCAGTAATACCATCCACGGACATTGTATATTATCCACGATTAGTGTTTCGTGTTAATTCCAAGCAGTAAGTAAATTTGTATGTAGAGCACTAAATATATATGCGTTATGCTATATACGCAGGATCTGATATTAAAACATTCCCATTCCTATGGGAACATCACGCGGTATTTGAAACACCCCAAAGTTTAAAAACAACGTATCAAATATTCATAGAATTCAAAGTAATATATTTGTGGTAAACAGGTGCTTACGGTTTCGCATAAATTTAAATGTCAAGTGTTTCACTAATACCCTTTAATTGGTGGTTATATCGGCAAACCGAAGAATATTTTACAGCAGAAGAAAATATTCACGTACATAAATAATATTTATGTCATCAAAAGACCAATTCAATATGCAAAATTTATTTTGTATTTTCGTTATTTTTACCGGCAGTTTAATTTATTTCGAAACAAGCGATAATTAAAATTTATCTATATATTTGCAAGATAAACATTTTTGTTCAAATGATTATGATTTTCCGAGCGTAAAATGGACAGTGGCCTCTTATGAGGGAAATGAACGGATTCGAATAATAGATTTGGCCAAGCTCCGAGTGGTGAGTGTGCAATCTTCCCCCATTAGTTCAATATGAATGAGTCCCATTCTCCCTCCGGATTCGTAACTTAATCATCATTAGAGGAACGAGAAGGGTCTCGACTAAACCAACAGGGTTGAGGCGAATCTTCCAAATACCCCAGACCAAAAATATATCCTATTGATTTAATATTCATTAGCGGAGAGCAAAAAACTCAATTACACATGCATAGGTAGAGGTATCTACCTTAAATTTAAAAAAACCCATTTCTTTGCAAGCTTTTAATTTTACTTTATGTTTTATAATTTGATTGCGTTTGACGAATTTTCTTTTCAGATACAAAGAGACGATGTTTTATTCAAGAGGCGAATTCAAAACTTAATCCAAACATAAATAGGAAATGGATAATCTAATTGACCCAATTAGCAAATAAATTGTAATTTTATTTTCAAGCATAATGAATGTAGGTCACTGATTACAAAAGAAATTTGTTACTAATTTATTAGGTGGTAATAGTGTAGGTATCTCAAGTGGAAGGAAAGTTTCATGCTTTATTGCTATTTTCAAAGAGTTTACTTTATAATAGCACTTAGAGATAAGAATTCTTATAAATTGATTATTTTTTAATTAAGAGCGTAATAAATATAAATAAAAATTAAAGAGCCTCAATGAATTATAAATAGTTTTTATTAAAAGAGAGCATTATAGTAAAACATATTAATAAATTAATTAATTTTTTAAATTTTTGAATTCGAGACGTTTGTTGCAGTAAGTACCAAAAGTGGTTAAAAAAATAATTTATACAAATTTATGAAACAAATAATTGTTCATTAACTGTACAAATATATTATATATTGTACCTACCTATAAATAATTCAACAAGTCTTATTTTCTTGAAAAACATTTAATGCTGTTCATCCAAGACTCTTGCATATAAAATTAAAAAAACAATCATTTGCAATCAACATATTGCAACAGTGAGACAAGTTCAAAAATACCAATTTTTTGGATATACCACTTTTAAAACCACCAAAAACAGAAGAATTAAGTGCAACATTTGGTTTTCTCTGAATTAAACATCTTCATGCGTCCAAAGGATATATCTCACTGTATGATTTGATTGATTTTACCGTGTTTTAGGATTAATTAATTTAAATATAGCTCCATATTAAAAAAAAAAACTATTCTTTAAGAGTCTACAACATTCTGGTGAAAAAAGGCTGCATTTATAATCCTCAATCTAACCAGGAGACATTGATCAGATTTAAGATAGAGTTGTTACAGTTTGGTGTTCAGTTTTTCCACTTTCTGTTCCAACGTGTCGTGATGTGTTTGTAAATGACTAATTTAAAATATTTATTTGGTGAGTATTTTGGTACGATCTTGTTCTTCAACCATCGCTCTTCTGATGCCTTCTCTCTTAAATCAAAATATTAACTATTCACTATTTAGTAGTGAAAAGTAAACCACTATTTGAATTTAGTGGTATACTCTGCACTGCATAAATAGTGAATAGTCACTGTTTCGATTTAAGAGATTGGCTAAATTTTGTTTTGAATGAAACTGAAACTGCTTTTTTTCTTTAACCGTTAAAAGCTCTCTGGGTTGAACGAACTACATTAATAGACTGCGTTCACCAGAATACATTATTATTTAAAATAAAATTTCTACTATAATCCTTAAACTGTTTTTTGTTAAAAAACTTAATAATAACTGTGAAAATTATATTTTTATATTTTATTTCCGTCGGTTCATAATTAACTATAAATATTTTGGAAACAGCAAATTCTAACTGGAAGAAAGGAGATGAAGAATGTAATGAAGAATACATTTTGGGTAACATGAGATCCATATAATGATTCCGTTATCTTTTAGAATAGTGGTGAAATAATTATCTGTTCACAACAATAGTTGCTAAGGACAGAAATGTTGACGCGACATTAAAGAAAGAAAAAATAAATTATCTGTAAATCTTCTTAGAAAAATCTAGTAAGCCTTAAAAAAGTGATAGGTATTAAGAGTAGATCTAATTTAAATACATTATACAATCAAATAAATATCAAATGCAGTAAGAGAGCCAATAACAAGAGTCAATAAGAGGTAAAAGGCTGTCAAAAAGTTATACCTCAGTTATAAAGGTATAACATAGGTATAGAATATTAATTGAAACTTTTTCACATTTATAAGGTAGCAATAAAAATATGGACATTAACATAGGATCAAATAAGGCTTTTACGATAAAAATTATAAAATCAACACATGACATTAAAAGCATTATCTATCCGAACTGAAAATAAACGAGAGATAAAGCGTGTTCAGATCACTTTCTTTTGCTTAATGAAAAAACTATCACAAAATTGCAGTGTGTAGAAAATGATAAACTACTTTTAATACAAACTTATAATATAAACGTTTATGGCTGTCGTACATTTTAAAAAATAACAAAAAATCTAGGAGTGCAAAGATGCACTGGTGGGCAAAAATTTTATATAATGTGGGAAAAGCCTCCTCGTTTTCCCCGTCTTCCCGGCTTAGCCTCCAAAAATACTGTGGGAAAAGCTTTCTCGTTTTCCCCGTCTTATGGTCTTCTTCGTTCTTCTTCCTAAATTCAATAACTGACCGGCGACCGCTCTATTGCCCCTACTTAACAAGACCCATAAAACAATCACATCCCGTTCCTCACTCCACTGCCATTGTTGTCATTTCCTTTTTAAAATCTTACATTAATATGAACGATGCAAAGTAATTCACGGACGATACTTTTGGGTCATTCTTATACAAGTATTGGAGCAATTAATTTTTCCAATTTTGCTTTATTTAGACGCAACAGTTAATAGTTTCCTTCAAAAAAATTTTCCCCTGACGCACACATTTACCCCGACGGTCTTTCCACTTTTAAAAACAGAACTGAAATGAGTAGTTGGTGATGTCCTTTAGTTCTTTCGACGCATTTGCTTTATTGGAACTGGAATTGTCTCAAATATTCTTTTATAACAAAAAAGAACTATAAGAAGCAAAATCAGGTATATAAGGTGGATGGAAAAAGAACTGTGATCGAATATTTGATCAAAAATTACAAATTCTGAATGTTAAACGAGCTGAGATTTATTTTTTCAATAAGGCTCAACCTCAAATTTCATAACTATTTGCCAAATCTTCGATGACTGTTCTTTTTAACCCACTCTACACACCTGATTACCTTCCTCATGACTTCTTTTTGTGCCCTACTATGAAGGAACTAAAAGACATCGTTTGTGTGCATCAGGAAGAAGAGGAGATTGAAAAAAAGTTGGTATGTAGCCTCTACACGAAACACATTTTGTTTTATATCGTCATTCTACATATTTTTGATCAGTATCAACTTGTTAATATAACATTATCAAAATAAATAATAAAGTACCTACTCCTTAAGAAAAAATAAACAAACACAAAAACAAATAAACAAAAACCTTAAATAAAGGGAAATTGAGAAACCAAACAAATCAGCAACATTAAGGAAAACAAATTTTAGACAAATTGAAAGGAGTAAAATATATCAAATGATTCAATAATATAATATTTATTATTCGAACTCTTTTTAACCAAAATTTGATGTTTTCAATTTTTATATGAAATATTCGTTTTAACGGATTGTATGAAAATTTTTTGAATCAAATAATCAAAAGGTCAAAGCACCACCTATTGGCGCAGTGGTTAGAGTGGTAGTTCTCTCCGCTTCATGCGTCAAGTGGTACGGGTTTGATCCCCATTGAATCCTAGATCTAAGAATGACCAACAGAAATTTTCTGTATTTAGACACTCGTGATACTTATGACCTTAGATGTTAAAGCGACTTAACACATCAAAAACAAATAAAAGTCAAATCTTGTGAGAGTAAAAAACGTACTTGTAATAATGATAAACTTTGTATTTTTTTAACATAAATGTTGATATACTCGTATGCAAGATTTTTAAGCTTTTCCTCTTTTTCTCGTTTTTTTTTACATCATTTTAATTTAATAACGATAATAATGCAAAAAAAAAATTCTTTATTTTTGCACTAATAGTAATTAAATGTGTGAGTATAGTATACAAATCTCCTGGACTTCTATTGAAACGAACTATGTAGATGTACATATAATACTCGAGAATATAAATAGAATGAGAGTCTATGAAGAGATGGAATTCCTTCAGATATTGTCTGCTATGATAATGAATTTAATTAATATCCCTGTCGGATGCACGGCCATTGCAGCCGAGCAGAACATAGCGCCCCTTTCTATGAATATGTCTTTTATCATTCAGATTTATTATATAGAAATGTACTAGACATATTATCACAGGACGAATCCTCCTCTTCTTTAATATCATCCTCAAGATAAACGTTTCCGCCCCATCTACCTTACAAACCGAATATAATATTATGATCAATTCAGAATCAAAGTTCCATCGTCCCTTATTTTTCCAATATATGAGTATCAAAGAGATTTAATTTAGAACGCATACCTCTAGTTCAAACGTTTGAAGCATGAAATTTAATTCTTATGTTACATTTTAATGTTTTAATGCATAGCTGCCTGCAAAGTTAAAATAAATGTTTTAAAATTTTCGAAGGAGTCGCAACACAAAATGATAGCAGACGAATCTCGTTTTGAATAATATATATTTCTGCAGTGCAGTTTGCAATGCTGAATATATACCGTGTGTTTTGTATCCAGGTGAAAACAGAGATGGGATATGTATTAAATTTACGCATTCATTTTTCATGTGGTGGTGTGGAAAATATTGAAATTTTATTATCGTTTTGCCGGTTGTGGGTTTGTTAAATAGGCGACCAAACAACAAAGAGATGTTTTATTCTTTCTTTTTTTTTTAATATTACCTATGCTAGAATATAAATAACTAGCAGTACCTACCCTACAGGCTACAGTTTGGATAAAATAAAAGGTCAAGTTTTTTTTTCTTTTTGCCTGCAATTTGTCCCTGGATAATAAGTAAGTCGGATTCATACAAAGTCGTGTCACTTTTACTACTTTGAGCAGTAAGCTTTTTACCGATAGCCTACTTCCTATACTATGCCACTTCAGTCTAAATGTTTTAACGCTGTTGTCAAACAGGTTGCTTGCCAGGTGATTGGTGTGATTACTCAAACTTTTTTGATATTTTTGACTAAAGTTGGCAATTTTCTCCCTAACAGAAGCCATTTGGAGCTTTATGGATGACATGGTTGTTGATAGTTGGAGCACTGGCGTGTCTAAATGTCTGAAAACATTGGATTTTTTATACAATATATTAGAGCTTCTGGTTGCTCCTCAAAATTTGACACTACAGGTCCTTATTAGTTTTAGTATCGCTTTGAATATCAAAACCTGGGCATTTAAGGTCAGTTACGATCTCTGGCCGATCAGACATTGAAGTTGCCTGCAATTTAGACCTAACCGGTCTCTTTTGGTTATTATATGTCTCCACCAGGTAAGGCTTTGCTCCAGACGCATACTTAAATATCTGACCTCCTATTGTTCTTAATGGTTACTAAGATAGATTGGAGCACAGCTGTATCTTGTCGAACAGTAGGTAAATGTTACATGGTTTCACTGATTTTTACTTGCCACTTATATCCAGCTTAAGTTTTAGGTCGTTGAGAGCGTTCTACAACTTGATCATTGCTGCCTATGGAAATAGACAAAGAAAATTTACTATGAGAAATTCCTTGCTTAGTTACAGTTAAAAGTTAAGGAAGCCATTTTTTCGATGCTTCAAAAACTTATCAGAAGGCTCTTTCAGTTGTACTTATATAATACCTATAAGGTACCTTGAGTCATTAAAAATCAAATCAGAAACGCAGCATAGATCTATGCCACTTGGTGTGAATGCATCTCGGTTTATGAATTCATCACTTTCTGTATTTGTATTAATTAAAAAAGTCTGTAAGCAATCTATAATATACTGTCATTGTTTTTAAAAAACACCAAAAATATGAAACGTCTCTTTTAAATAGTAAATGTATTTTTCTGATTGTTACGAATTTTTCTCTTTTTCAATTTATTGCCATCGTCTGATACTATAAACATGATTAGTGAACTCAATCATTTCTTGCCGCCCTCACATTTGTGCAGCCACGGGCTATGTCGCTCTTCCCCCCCTTTTGTCATGAGTGAAATTAAGATTAAATTACATTTTTTTAATTATCCGTTTATCGTTTCTATGTTTAATGTTCATGATTTTATTGTGTTACATAAAGTTACAATGATAAAAAGCTTTCATTCTAATTTTAAAGCTAAACACAAAAAGCTTATAACATTCCACCTATTATGCAACCTTTTACATTTTATCAAACCTAAATTAAAACAATAAAGATGAATAAACGCAATAAACTTTTCATTCCCTTAATTAAAGAAGTCGATTTATATAAATTAAACTTCATATATTATTGGTTGTAATTTGTAAATATCAAAAACTAATTCAAGGTCTAAAAAATCTTTACTTTTAAATGTTATAAATTTAAAATTAGTATTTTTAAGACCGCAAGTTTTAGTATTTGAAATTAGCGCGTTTAGAGAGTTAGAGTTTATGAAAAGAGTAGATCATCGGTATGCCAGATTTGAAATGAACCACCGTAAACTTTTATATAGGAAGGGGATTTTTATTGATTTATAAAGTAGACACGCTGACATTAATTATGGAATACAATGCCGGCTTAATGACCACCTCAGCTTTGTTTGCATATCACGGCCCTTTAATAAAATTATTAAAGATTTTTTGCAAAACAGTTGGTTCAAATTTATAAATAACGCATTGGGTGTCTGTTTTCAGTTCTGGCATTGTTTCTGGTATGTTAACAAAATTGGACTTTGTACTTAATAAAACTCCAGAGGTAAAATTTCCAGGTATTAAGTCGCAAGATCTGGGCGTCCAATTAACGTCACTATTTATAAAAATCACATGGTCTGGAAAAAGTTCTTTTAACAAAATTATAGATATTTTTACTGTATGGCATTAAAACCACATTTTTGAAGTCTATGCCATCAAATTGATTCCATAAACTACGTTGCAAACTGCTTCTGCCAATGTTCAATTGGTAAGAACAACGAAGTATTGATGCTCCTTGATGCTTATCAATACTCTCAATGACATTTTTAGTGTTTTTTATTTTCCAAAAGCAAATAAGTTTTCTCAAATTTTTATAATTAATCTTCGCCTGATGGACTTATTAATAGAAATAGAAATATCAAATATTCCACGAACTTACCGAACTGTTTCCGCATAACTTTCGCCTAATTTGTAACGTCTTTTGACAATAAAAAGACAATGTTCTTTAGTTTAACGATTCATTTTTAAAATCCTCAATAACAATTGATGATAACTACCAATCATTCGAGTTACCATCTATAATACAAAAAAGTTAAATGAAATTTTATATTCATTCTATATTAGTATAAAAGTATAGATATTCAACTAACAGTTGTTTTGATTTATTTTGTCGCACGTTTTGATGATATTTAATTAAATTAATTAATAACACAACACATATTATTATTTGATTAATAAAATACATTTATTTTGCATTAAAGTATAATAAATTTATTATATCATCAATATTTTTTCAAATTGTATGGAAATATATTTCCAGTTGTGCTTGATAATTGTTTCAATGTCTATAGAAATGGAAAGAGACATTAAAAACTTTAAATAAAATAAAAGTCAAAGACTTAAAGTGACACCCATCCTGTTGGAAGAACAATCTGCGACGAAGACTAATAAGTTTTAAAATGTCAGCTTGTGCATTTTCAAGAATCATTTCAACTTTACACAGTCGTGAATAGACCTAATAGTAAAACTTGAAAAAGTTGACAGTTGTTCGTTCTTTATTCACATTGTATTTATTTAATGTATAAATAAGTTTTTCGAAATAAAACGAAACGGAAACTCTAAAAGCTCGCCGACAAGACGAACGACACATCCAGTGAGATAGAGAAGCACGGATGAGTTAAAATAACAATGTTAGTGTTCGAGAGAAAGAAAATTCAACCTTCCTAGTTATACGTGGAGCATACAAAATGGAAATGATGGCAGCGACAAAGTTACCTTTATACAAGGATTGGCAAGAATGAGGAGATCCTGGTGCACGTTTGTTCGCCGTTGTTCATTGACGTTTCAAGTATTTCTCACTTACAAAGTGAATTTTCATTTGACGAGTTCAACGAGGATATCATTTTTGTTGAGCAACAGTTTTCAGCTATGTTTTATTACATCACCATGATAGAAGGCTATTAGATCACAATGAATACCGACAAAGATAATTCGGTCACCTTTCAAATCTTTTTAATATTTGTTTTCCAAATGAATTGAGTTTTTGAAACATTTCTTATAAATATACTTTAAAATGATTTCATAATACAAACTAATGGAGCTAAAATTATCAACCAAACTTAAAAAATCAGTAAAAAAATTTTTTATTTACTTTTGTTTATAGATACTCAACTACTCGGTTAAAAATAGGCACTTCATAATATAGAACATAGACTTTATCGAATTTCGGAACAAATTTTAAATAATTTTAACTAGGTCAGGTTTAAGAAAACTATAAATGAGAAATTTACAACTTACTTATTGTTATTATTATCTATGTACTCTAAAACTGTAGTTATTTTAACTATTAGTGAATAAAAACCGTTTTTAGAGTTCCGTGAAAACAGAAATTTTGTTCGAAAATTATACAAATTTTTGACTGTATCTAAGTATATGAAATCCAGAAAATGAATGTCTACTTTGAACCGCTTTAGAGTGGTAAGGTGATACTACAAATAAATATTTGATGCAAATAACTTGAAATTACGCTGTTTGGGCTAAGAAAAGGGTCACAGTTATATTATTCAACCACAGTTTCAATTATATTCTTAGTTTAAGAATTGTTTCTTACATTTAGAAATCCACAATTACATCTCTCATATACATCACTTTATGATCTAATTTAAGTCATAAGTATACTAATTGAATAGTATAGTATTGACTAATTGTATGTTATCCTTCGTATTAATAAAGTCACATAACGAATGTCTAAATAAAAAGAAATCTGTTATCTATTAATTTAGAAAAATCTAGGATACATCGGGAATCGAACGAAGTACCACTCACGCATGAAGCGGAGGTCTAACTGATCTAACTGCTGTGCCACTAAATGGGTGACTAACTGCATTGATTGTGATGAAAAAATAGACTGTACAGAACAGTTAGAGAAATAATTTAGCAGATGTTGAGGACAAACAAATTATTTGGATAAAAGTGCAATTATATTATATGTAGTAGGATTCATAAACTTTTGAGTTCTACTATCATTGATTTCCTATTATACCAAATGTTAATTTATAAAAATGTTTACGAGGGATTTTTTTATTCGCCTCCGTAGTTACTACTTTTAAACTATTAGATGACTATGTGGCTAGTCGAAATGCCTTAAATTTTGGATACAATTTAGAAGTAACTGGGCTTTATAAATATAACTCGCTATTCACTTTATACTGCCTTAACCTTTTAAATTAAAAAAACTTTTATTAAAATTATTAAATACTTAGTACATTCATTGGTTTGTAAAAATAGGTCTCTTAATTGTTTCGTTCTGTGATTATCAACAATCTTGTTATTTAAATTATCCATATAGTTGAAACGAGGAAATATAGCCTCTAGTTATTTAGACTTGTTGTATTTTAGATCTTATATTTAATTTTTTTTATTTTTATGTACATGAATTAATTATTACTTACTTGTTTATTCTTCGAATGAATAATTATAAAAACGGACTGTGAAATGTGAAAAAAAATGAAAGTATTTTCTTTTCTGAAAGCTCTGAGTTATTTTCAATTTGAACTTTGCTTTTTCACCCACTTAAAAATGATAATGCCGTATAATTTTCCCATAACAAATGATAACTATTACCAATATTTATTTACTTTTAATATCATAAGAAATTAAAACGTAGTAACTAACAATAAATTACAGTAAAATTATAAAATGTATAACAAGTTCACCCTCAGCAGATTTGCCTTAAAATTCTTATCACGTTTATTTTTATTGATCAAGAATTCACTTTTTCAAAAGGTCTTATTAATACGGTCTTATTATATTTACTTTATGTCACTTAGTAACTTTTAGTTGTGTTGATATCAGCTTACTTGAAAATAAAAATTAAAATAAAACCAGATTCTCAGAATTTGATTGATATCAGTGAATCTAAAAAATGGGTCTTTTTAAATATAAATTAAATCTGCACTACAGCAACCACGTACAGTAATAATTGAAATTTTATAGGTACAAGTCGTTAATAGTTATGAATTCATCAAGTCAGAAAAAAGGAAATGCAGATATTCTTACAAATAATTACGCTTAAAATTTTAATTTTGAAATTAAAATATTTGTTATCTCAATGCTGAAACTTGACTTGATAATTTATTCTTAAAATTTGGCTTGCATTTGACTTGATCTTAAATCAAATGAAAGTTAAATAACTGGAAAAAAAAGTCTAATCGTAAATTTCTATAAATAATTTCTGAAACTGAAATTTTTTGGTGTATTATAAAAATAAAAATTATTTTTACTTTTACAATATTTGAAAAGTTTTTTAATCATTTATTTTTTATTTTATGCATAAAATATCTTATATAATAAAAGACAATATTTTGCTTACAATAGAAAATAAAATAGACGTGGTTTAGAGGCAAGACCTCTTGAACCAAATAACATTAATGCATCAGTAACAAGTGAGGTAAAATTTCAATAGTTCAAAAATTTTAAATCACTCTAAATATTTCATTTGAAGTGCTTACTAACGATTCTTATACTTTGTGTAATATGATTTGTAATGGAGCTTCGTTTTATTAGAAAAATATTTTTATGATAAATAATTTTGGAATACACATAAAAATCAATAGAGTAAGATGAATTTCTTTACAAATTATGTAATTCTCTATAAAACAGCAAGGAAGGAAAATGAAGGACAACGATAATAAATAAATAATAAAATAAAATTATTATTCCACTTAAGCAAACAATATTTTTTTAAATAATAAAATTTTGTACAATAATTAAATTGTTGTCCCAAAAAATTAAAACCACCATCATCGTTGAAATTAAAAGTTTAAATTCAATTAATTAACAATAATGCTTTTTTATTTAAGTAAAATTAGATTATTATATTCTTAAATTTTGATAGGGAAAAAATTAATATGCGAAAGGCAGGTCCTACTTTTCTATTTATATTTATAAAAGTAAATGTTTTATTCTTTTACGTTTGTATCTTCGTATTTCGAGTGAGAATATAGGGCAACGATAATAAAATGCAAATTTTTGACTTGTTGAATTCATTTAGTGGAAAAAATAGCTATTTTAATAATGCTTAATTAAGATCAATAAATGAAATTTAAAATTGATGTTATTTTTTAACAGAAAGATCTTATTAAATAACTTTGTCAGTTTCAAACATGAATAAATTATCTAATATTTTTTTCCATTGAAAAAATGTTGTCTAGACAAATATCGTATTATGTTCGTTTTAATTTCAAAACGTTTGAAATATTGTCATCCATTTTTCCATTCATTTATTTAATAAAAAAAGACAAGAAAAAAATGCATTGAAGAAAGCATTTGAGAATTGTTTGAGTACGTAATATTTGTCTAGTTTCCAAAGTTTGTGAGTGAGTTATATTGACACGAAAGCTGCAATTGTCTTGGAAATAGAACAATTTACCGTTTGGGAATATAAAAAAAGGAAAAGAATTGCGAGCTTCTGTTGATAGCTCACACAATTTTTCATTTTACCAAACGAAAAAACCCGAATCTTTTTCCAAGTAGGTACATAAAATATACATACGATGCTTTTCTTTAATAATAAAAGCGAAACATGAGTACCAATTTAAAATTGTAGATTAAAAATATTTCGCGTAAGAGGTTTCAGCACATAACGAGCATAAAATATAATAAAACTAGTTGAGTCAAAGACGGAGAAATAACGTCTTATTTTTAATCATTGCATGTGTCACGCGCGCCGCAACAATTCCAGAAAACTTTTCAGCATAAATATCGTATGTCTCGTTATAAAGTATAATAATTCGTTTGATGACTTTTACAAAGTTTCTGCTAGAAGAATCTCCGTCGAGTACTCCAATTTGAAACGTCTTTTTTGTCTGTCGGTCTGTGCATTACGTGTTTGTAATATTTTGCTTTCATTGCAGATGCAGAAAACTATGCGACGCGTTCTACACTATTCAAGTGGAATATCTTGTACGAAAGCAGGAAACTAAAAATAAAAATACTATGAAGCGGAATGAAAACTATGATTAAATAACAACGAGAATGCATAATTAACTTTCGTTGAAAAGTCTTTTACAACCAAACATTAAATCAATTCAAATATATTATTCATACAGAAGTTCATAACAACTTAATACGGAAATATCCAAATATCATTGTGAGCTTAAAATGAACTAAAATACTACCTAACTAATTTTAAATCACTTAAATAAAGCTTGCATATACCTAGATACTGTTATATATGTTTACATAAAACACCAATAAAAATGTGTATCAGTTAACATTCTAACTTCAACTTTATTCTTTAACGAACATCATCAGTTAATTAATTGACCGCTATTTCATAATTTCGGGTTACTATAAGTAGCAATATTATAAGTAGATATTAAATTTTTATATTGTTCTCGTAAAAAGTGGCATTAATATATTTATCGTATTTTTGAGAAAAATTTTTAAAATCCAATTTAGTTTACTTATTATAATAAATTAAAAAATATCAAACTTGAATAAACCGAAAGCTTATTCTCAAAAATTATTTTATTTGGTTAATTCTTGGTTGTTTAAACTACTTTTTTATATAAATGATTACTAGATCCACATATACAAAGTAAAAATCTTGGACTTTCGTTTGAATTCGACATTAAAATCACTGGTACATAGAAAAATAAAATTGTGGTTATTCTATTATATGGTCCTTAAAATTTTGGTACTTGCCTTTGAAAAGTAAGCTTCAAATATTTTTCTATAAATGTTTTTGTGATTAAAATTGACAGGTTAATATACGTACCTTATTACTCCTAAAGTTCATCATTATCTTCATTTTCGGGACGTTTTACTTCAATTTCAACTAAATAAAATACAATGACTAGATAAGACTAAGTAAGTTTTATTCTGAATAACCCACATATAGCGGTACGAAAGTATAAAGGTGCGATAGTGTGGTTAATTTCTTTTTACGTTAAATTAATATTTTTTAAATCTTTTAAATGAAACAGTACTTACCCTTATTGAATGGTTGATACACTGGAAGATAAACCACTGAAAATAGTAAACGTAATATTTAACAGTTTTGTTCTGTTTTCTGTTTCTATTATTTTATTAAGAGTGAGAGTGAGACTTTTACAAAAGAAGGTTTTTTGAAAGTTTGCCGCTAAGTAACTTAAAAGGTTGATAATTTTGTATTTTTGGGTCATTCTACTATATCAAATTTCCCAAATGCAAGTACTGTAATTATGAATCTACATTTCAAAGAAAACATTTCTACTTTTGTGGTTTCCTAATTCGTTCATTTAAGAGTTGAAAAAACCAGGGAAATCAGGGAATTATATTAGTAAAGAAAAGGCTGGTGAATGTGCCCGAAAAACGCCGGGTGAGAGACAAGATCATACCGAAATACTAAGCAATTTTAAAGATTACTTTGTCATTCACAAGCTCAGCAGGGTACGTTCGAACTCTTAAGTGAAAAACACTGAACACTATACTGCATCAAATCCGGGGAGATGTTAGGCAGACGGCGCTTGCAGCTCGATCTTATCAATGTTTTCTGGTCAAATTGAGAATTGGATATACGAGTTTTTCTTACCGTCTCTTAGACTTTTTAGTACAAAAAAATGAAGCAGATACAATCATGAACTGACCGTCATTAAGTACATCAGTGAATGTCTTTCAACTGGAGGAATACTCCGGGGCATAGACAAGCAAAGAAATTCATCAAGTACTCCAAGAAGAGAACTCACGACATATTATCAAACGGCAAAAGGGACGTAAGACTTCTAACAAGCCTCTATACGGGCCACGGTACCCTGAATTACCATCTTCACAAGATCGGTAAAGCCGACACTATATATATATATATATATATATATATATATATATCGTTTCTGCTGGAAAGCGGTAGAAATGGCGGAACACATTTTGTACTCATGTGAGGCAGCTTTCAAAGGATGACAGCAACATCTCGGAAAGACGGACATGACGCCTAGCAACGATAATCCCTAGGCAGGTGCTGGCTTTCTTTAAAAGCCTGAAGCTCCCCTAGTAAACACAGAGGGTCACATCACAATAGACCTGGTTGCAGTGATAAAAGGAAGAAATATCCTGGGAACCGTAAAAAAAAAAATGTCTTTCAGTTATACAGGAAGGATACCCACTCATTAACCCGCACGAATATAAAACTACATTCAATGACCGAAACCACATGCAAGAGATTAAGAGTATTTCAAGGTAATTTCAGCTACACAATCCCACCTTTAGAACTTTCCACGTTGATAGAACTTTTTGTATATGCAATTTAAAACAGAAGTTTACTTTCCCAAACCTAAGTTGAAATGTATATATTGTGTTTGAACCATACTCTCCCCCATCACACCATCGTTGAAGTTGATAGAAAAAATAGTTGGATATATGAATATGAAATTCAACATGTATCAAAATTTAAACCATATAAAAGTCGCCCAATATTTATGGGAAAATATAACATTTCTACTTATAACTAAGGTACTCTCATTTTATATATGTACGTAAATAAACAAAGCTTTTTCTTCAAAATCAAAAGTAGTTCATTTCAACAGTATATACCCATAAAGTATTATCCTGAATTTGTATGCAACGCGAAAATAAACTTCTTAAAAAAATTGAAAATATCATCACTGATAAAAATATTCTGATATTATATTTTTTCCCAATTTCGTGTCAAACATGCTATCACTGTTATTTGATTTTTGACACTTAAATTTATAACGTCAGATATGACACGGCTTGATATTGTCAAAATATTTTCCATTTTGTATCCTAAGTCAGCTCAAAAGTTTGTCGTTAGCGACATTTAAATTGTAAATGTTATTAGTATCGATGATCATGTGTAGAAAATCGTTCATTTGCCAACGTTTTCCAACATTTTCTCACGGAACGGGCCAAAAGATGATATCATTTACATTTCATATTGTCATGTTTATCGGTGAAATATTTAAATAGTTCGAGTGACATATTTTCTTGCTAGGCTGGGTATAATGCTATTTACGGAATGCAGAAATAACGAGATCCTGTATACAGTGGCAAAATAAATCGAGGCGAACCCATTCCCGGTAAGTAACAAAGCCATTATGAACCAATATTGGTTTTCTCGTGGAATTTTCTTCGGGTGTCACACCTCCGACGCATCGAACGCGGTGAGTGACTTCATATCTGTTTTCGATCAACATTTGCAAATGTTGCTTTCGCTCGTTGGTTTCAGCGTGGATACCGTTAAAAATAAATATTTTCTCTTCGTTCCTCAAAATAACACCTCCGATTATAGTATGTGGAGTAAACGGTTTAATGTGTTTCGTATCAGTTAATTCGGGTAATTTTAAATTTAAACTACATGTACTAATTTGTTTTGAGGGTGACTGTTTAATTCCCGAACAGATATAAATTGGTTTTTTTCTTTCGGTCCATCGTACTCCTCCAACAATTACCAAGTTAGGTTGTTTTGTAACCTACAACAGAAAAAAAAAAACAAAAATCTTTTGCAAATTAATGAAACGCCAGATTTACGTCTCCGTAATATCCACCAATTATGCTATTAGTAATGCCACAAAGAGTTTGATCGATACCACAAATCAATAAGTTGGTAGGCAAAGATAAAATAGATGTAAAGCAATATTCCTCGTAACGCTTTTCGGCAAATCCTGCGATTAGATAAATGACTTTCCCTTCATTAGTGATTTGAACTCCATTAATTATAACGTGGTGATTTCGTTTTTTGTCTTTTTCATATTCGCGAATTGCCCGGCACGGTTTTTTGAATGCCCGACATCTTCTTGGACACTTTATCATCGTTGGTGAACGAGACGGGTTTTGTTGAAATCTATCGAGGCATCACTGCTATTTTTAAAGAACTATGTGAGGATTTTTTTATTAGATGACATATTTAAATTTTAAATTTTGACATGTTTATTTTTTAAATTTTAGTACGTGAAAAAAAAATGTAAATGAAGTGTTGTAGTTTTATTGGTCAAGAACAGAGTGGCAATCGCTATTGGTGCAAAATCACGATAAAAATTGTCAATAAAAATTGTTTTGGTTTGTCAGTTGTATTGGTGACACGTGACACAATCTCGTGGACAACAAGAATGACGGTTCTATTGTACGTTTTGGTGGTGGTTTGAGTCGGGGATGGGATCATTGGTGCTTTTTGTATGGCATAGAATCATCATCATCATCGGCATGTGTGTGATTTATTCACGTACGTGCCGTACCCAGGTGTAATCTGAACCTTACTCATCATTCCATAAAGCTTAAAACACACACCTCTTCCCCTGACGACCAACAGATTTTCACCCCACTTGTTCTATATCATTGCCATCGTGATATCCATAATGCATATGTCCCTTTTCATGTTAATGTTATTATTTCATAAGCAATCGCGTTCGTTACGTGCAAATATTTTCATATTTTATGATGATCGATATCCATTTATAATGCAAAAGTTCAAGGAACAATTTTTGATTGATATAGCAAAACAATCAGCCAATAATTGAAACTTGAATTATAAGCCTAACGCGACACAACAAATTATTTTTAATTATTCACAAAAGTTATCAGATTATATTTTTATGTTTAAATCTTTTCACATTTATATTCTAAGTTAATTTATGAAATGTTTGAAAGCAATTATGACTCTCAAAGCACAATAATCAAAGTAGTGAAAAATCACTCAAGCGTCAAATGAGAGTATAAAATATGTATAAGATATTAGAAAATATGGTCACTTTCTCTGTTTAGTTCCTGTTTTTGTAATATAAGTTTTATAAAGAGCGGTTTTGTTTGGTCGCTAGTAAACCCTAAATAACTTTGCGAATTCAAAGAGATTATGATATTTTTTGGAGATATTTTGAAACTCATTGTCAATACAAAAACAGTTTCACACTTTCTTGTGTAAATTTGTAACTTGGTTCTGTGATACTTAAAGAAACTTAATATTTACCCAGCGATTCATACCTAACGTACTAGCGAATGTAGTTCAAGTTTATTAAAGTAGCCACAAGATTCTGTGGATTCAGTTATCAAGTTTTCTAATGACAGAATGATTGTTTAAAACGTTTTATAAAAAAGTCTTTTACAGATTGGGAAAATTAAAAGTGATGATTTGGAAACGCCAATATATACTTGAGAATGTCTCAGTCTTTTCATTAAATTTTTAGTATCTCCTTAGGGGTGTAGTGGTTAGAGCAGGTTGCTTTCTTCGCTACATGCGCCATTGGTACTGGGTTCGATCCCCGTCGAACTCCCAGATTTAAGACCTACATAATTTTTTGTGTGAAAGATAGTCGTGATATAACCTTAGATATTAAAGCGACTTTAAACATAAAAAAATTATAGTAGTTTAGATTTGAAAAGACAAGACATTATAATATGTATGTTTATTGAATCCTGGAATATTTTTCCAACCTAATAACTTGAGGAAATAATAACTTTTAATAACTTGAGGAAATAGTTTAACTGCTTGGCCGTCTAACTTTTAAGATCAGTGATTCATAGAGTTACAATAGCATAATTTACACCATCCTACTAAAAATGGCACCCCAAGAAAAATGAAAAGACGATGAGGAACTACCTCGATTAATTCCTATATAACCTTAGTATTTTCATTTCAGTTAGTCTACCATTTTCCTTGAAAATATCTATCAAATAAATGCGTTAAATGGCTGGCTGAAAGAAGTCTCGCGGAAAACTCCATCTCTATAACTCAAACAGATGATAAATCGGCAACACCTTTTTAAGTCGAGCTCCTAACCGGCATCTCGTTTATAAGTCAAACTGTTTGCTATTGCTATTTATTTTGCTAAAGATCATCTGAATTTTTGATTTTTATCCTAACAAATGTAATAAAATTTACTACCGATGACTATCTGCAACTCAAACTTTTAAATACGTAGAATTTTGTCGATAAATCGAATGTTTAGTGAGCTATAGAAATCGAAAAGTTTTTATGATCCCTGTGAAGTTGGCTTATCGCGAGTTAATTGAATTTGAATTTCAACGATAAAAATTGAAATTTCTAAGCTCTTAATATTTGTTTAAAAAAATTGTATAATAAGTAAGTGCAATTGACGGAAATTATAGCGAATCAGAAAATTATAAACTCTGCAGGTATTTTATGAGTAATTTTAAATACTGTGGCTGGTTTGTCGTTGAAAAACGTTAAAAAAATTTAATTATCGTTCAATTGTATTTTTTTTCTTTGTGTGAGTTTATTTCTTTTTTATTTCCGTTAAATATTATCTTAGTCAGAAAAATAATTTCAATTCAAAATTAACAGTTCTTATTTTGTACATTCTGATTTTCTTTTTCTTTAATTTGTTTCTATTGGCTATTAGGACAAGAGTCTTTTTATGGCTGGTAATTTTAGTGGGTTCGGGTGTTCGTAAAGCTTTTCATAGTAATTTGTGACACGAATCTCTATCACATTGGCTACTAACATAATTGATAAGTCTGTACGCAGGGCTTTGTTGTTCATGTACCATGGAGCATCTGCCAGTTCTCTGAGCATTTTTGATTGGGCTCTTTCTAATATTTTAATGTTGGACTTGCAGGCAGAGCCCCATATAGCTCGATCTCGTATGTTCAGATCGGGACACTATTGTTGGTTTGTATAAGAATATTTTCTTCTCAAGGGAAAATTAAGAGCGATTTCCAAAAGCCAATGTTGATTCTTAAACCTATCTGGTACACATCGTTTTCCATTTTTGAGTAATGTGATATTTTCAAGTAAGCCTCTGGTCCAGATAGATCCCAAGGTACTTAACACTGTCTGATAAGGGGATCTCGACAGAATTTAGGAAAATCTTAGGAAGGTGACCTGCACTAACTTGGCTTTATTTATAGTATTTAGTTCATAGTTTACATTTGCTCACCCACAAATTCAGATTCAGGTGTTGTTGAATATCCTGAAAGGCAATGTCAATTGCTGCAAAGCATCAGTATGAGCTACCATGATCACCGTGCGAAAGTCCTGGTCAGAGTGTCATTACTTGTAGGCAAATCCGAGGTATACAACAGGTACAAAAGGAGCCCCAAAACACTCCCTTGAGGCAATCCTTTATTATTATATAATTATTTTCTTCATATCTTGCCAGAAAATCTAATAATTATTGATCTATTTGATCATCCTTGGCTGTAAACACATTTGCAAGATATTCTGAAAAAGCGTCTGCCTTTTTCTTGTATTTCTCTATGGATGGGTGGTATGCCAAGTATAGGTTTGGTGTTTACTTTTACAGGTTTCCAAATGGTGTTGTAGTATCTATTTAGACTTGTGATGTAGTTTTGAAAAAAGCTGCCATTATGTTCTTTGATCATCTTTTTTACTGTGTTTGGATAGTGGCTCTGTTGCCATTTTTCCAGCGTTACGTATAAAAAAAGTCAGAGCTGTCTCTCCGCCGCATTTGTCAAATGGTACTGGATTTGATCCCCGTTGAATCCTTGATATAAAATTCTAGACCTAAAATACTTGTATGCACATATATTGCTGTAGCAGAGTTTGCATTATTCAGAGTGAAAATTTTATAGGTAGCTATTTATATTCTAACCTAAATAATGAAAAAAAATTATTTTCTATCAAGGAAGTAACATAAATCAAACTCTTTGTATAAAGATAATCATAAAACGTTCTTTTTTCAATTTTCACTTAAAGATTCTTAATCTTTATTATTCATCATTATGAATAAAATACTTTTCTATTACTCAAGCAGATCTCAAAATAAATGACACATTTTGATGTTGTGAAATATTATCCATCAAGATATGGAATTACTTTTGAAAACCATTTCCAAGTAAATAAATAATCCATGGAAATTAATTTTATTCAGTCTCCTACAACTATCAACGATTTTTAGAAAAAGCTTCTATGAGCCTTTGAGACAGGTAAAAATAGCTTGGCCTTAATTCAATTATAAAATAAATTAAATTTTATAACATTTCCTCGTATTTTTCTATTTTTAAACATATCGTATTCACTTAACACTATACGTTCTTACCATTTCATATTCCCTTTAATAATAAAACTGAAACTGACTAATTCGTAAAAGCACACAGTTTTCTTTTATGCAGTTTAGCTTTCCACAAGAATCGAAGAAGACCCTTTTCACTAATTTAATGACACCATTATACAAGCGATGTTTTTTTAAAATTTTCTGAAACGTGCAACACATTGAAATATAGGTAGGTACTCTTATACTGCCACGTTTATTCTATAAACTTTTTTCAATGTATCTCTTTATATTTGCTATGAAAGCTGCAATGTTTTAAGCATGAAAGCTGCTAAAAAGATGCACTATGAAGGTAGCTCTTCATTTCATGAGCAATAATAGGCATTTAAACATTTTAAGAGAAGAATATATAAAACTACTTTGTCGCTCATAGAAAATATGTTTTGCATTTAATATAGAAATATTAATTAGCATCTCGTTTAACCAGTAACGTTTTTTCTATTGAAATATAAATAAATAATTTTGAAACCAGAATTTTAAGAAGTGTGTTTATTAATTAAATTAGTTTCCTTTTGTTTATTAGACAAAACAATTATTTTGTTTGGTTATAAAAGATGGCGTGTAAGCTAACTTTCTTAGTGGAAGTTAGGTCGCTTCATTAATCTTGTTCGGTGAACTTGTAATACAGTTTGAAACTTAGCAAACTTTAGATGCTAGTTTAGAGGTTAAAAATGATCCATTGGTTCTATTTTCAATTAAGTAGGATTACGAATGTTTCAATCGAAAAACGTTTAATAGAAAAACTTTAGACGATTCATTCGTGTAGACTTCACCGCGTGGAGCTTTATCATCTAACAACTCAATCAATATTTATCTTATTCAGATTTATACATTGATAGAAGTAGGAAAAGCAAACAAATTTAGAAATAAGATAAAAAAACAAACTTCTAAATAAAATAAGCATTAATTAATTCTATGCGGACATTTTTGGAGAATCATTCGTTTAATGGAGAAAACAATCAGAGAGTATTTGTTTCCTCATTTTTTTGAAGTTTTATACTACTCAAACATGAGTTATTTATGGACTTGATTTCATTTAATTAAAGCCTTTTGAAGAAGGAACAAAACAATTAGTTTTAGTTTAGCAGATGCTTTTTTTCATTAATTTCGAAATGATGTTAACGGTTGTACAAACGCGATATTTTTTTTTTCTTAATGAATGATTTGCAGTAAAACTGAAATCTGTAGCCTTTTTTGTTGAACATTTCTCAGACTCGATTTGAATTTAATAAATCTTAATTTCAAAATAATAAGTTGTAAATAAAAGTACTTATATAATTTGGCATCCAATATTTGGAACAAATTAAATCAAATACGAATAAATAGAAAAGTAACTATAAATTGTGTTAGTAATGGAATGAGGTGAAATATATTTAGTCTAGTGAATTGGTACATTTGTTATGCAAAAAGTCAAGTAGTTTTAGAGATGAGATAGTAAAATAATTAATATTTTAGCATCTTTTTTTGACTGGATAACCTTAGTTTAGGTTTTTTTCTGAACTTATTTTACAGAAAGGTTACAAAAATACAAGGGGTTGCCGAAAAATTAGTTTAATACATGTTAAACTCTACGCAAATATTTTATAAAAAAAATTGTAAAAACATACTGGGAGCCTCAGGCCCACCACAAATAAAACACGCACATTACACACATTTTAACCCATCCTGAAGTAAATCCACGTTTTTATTGAAATACGTCAAATTGAGCCAAGCTCAGATAAAACGAATATGTATTAGCTACAATGGTCTAATACAGTCCTACTTCCTAGAAAGTCTACTAAACCCATGAAAAACGTAAGTTAGCCATGGAATGAGCTAAATTTATGCTGTTAATACTATAATATAGAAACCATTGTTTCGAGAATATGCTTCGAATGGGTTGTGCATGAACTATACGTGGGCTTATTTCAATTTGCAACCGATCTTAATTGAAAATATTGAAGTAGAAGAAACTGTCACTTATAGGTCACCTGTGTGATGATGTAGGATATTCACATATTGAATTGATTGATGAGAGAGTCGCTATTAGAACGCTTAACATTTTTTTTGAGTAGTTATAAATATTAAGATATTTATCATGGTAACAACATATACTAACACTTCTAATTTAACATCATAGATAATTTAGCTATAAAAAATGATTATTATAAATATTAATTTTAACTCCGTTGTTTAGGAAATATTGAGCGAAAACTACAAAAATTAACTATTTTACAACTTTTAAAAAAATGCTCTAATTTGAAAGACCTTTCTATCAGTCACGATTTAAGCTAAAATTTACACTAAATTAAACTAAAGGGTTTTTTTTTCTTTAAAATCAATCATTTAATAAATGTACAAGTATTCAACTAATTCATATAAAATAGAAAAGGTCAACATTATTGATGACCTTGTGTTACTACGCAGCGAACGGTTGCGCAGTATGATCCAAAATTTAGATTTAAAGGTTGTAGTTTAAGACATAACAGTAACAACGTATATAGCGTAGTATATATTATATAGTCTAGTATAAGCGAGGTCCTCCGATTGGAGATTTCTTTGCATCACATCCCACAACATCCCAACAACGTAACAAAATATTAGAACTACCCGACATTTTGCACAGCAAGTTTTTTTTTAACGGATATCCGTTCTTATATCGTTTTGAGTTAAAAGTTATGCTTAGGAATTCTTTCAATATCTGCTGCATTTTATTTTAATATTTTAAGTTATTTATTTTAACAATTGATTTTCTTTTTGACACAACGTTTCGTTTGTGTTATTCCGACTTCATCACATGAAATTTTGTTTTGTTAAATTTATATTTTATATTTATTTTATTTATAAAAAAGTTTACCTATAATTTAGACATATAAAATACTTAAGTGAATATTAAAAAACTGTTTCCTAATAATATAGGGTATAACAACTTTATATTTGTATTTGTATAAGAATATTTTGTTCTCAAGGAAAAATTTAGAGCGTTTTTCAAAAGCCAGTGTAGTTTCCTAAACTCGGTACACATCGTTTTCCATTTTGAGTAATGCGGTGTTTTCTAATAAGTCTTTGGTCCAGATAGATCCCAGGGTATTTTATTTACTATATACTTATATTGCAGGATACCTGATGCAGTCGGAATAACACCGACGAAACATTAAATAAATTGTTATAATAAAAAAATGGTCTTTTCACCTGATAATTGCTTAAAATTATTGCTAAAATTAAATTTATTTTTCTGAAAATGTTCGTTATAAAGTATTTTTTATTTTTTATTAATTAATGGGTTTTTTTAGTACTAATTTATTATAATATATTATTTTTGGTTCTGCGGTTGTTTTCTAAAGTGGAACTATTAGGTTAGGTACAAAATAATTTTAAACCTCTCTTTATAATTAAATAATAAGAATTTTATCTCCAGAAATTTTAATTTTTTGTGGCAAGGTTAGGTACATATGTTCCATTTAATCATAAAACTTCACCATTTTCGCGTTAAAATACTCCCCTAGATTGCCTTTTGAGCACTAATTTTAAGTGTCATTTAAAAATTCCCTTTCTGAATTGTTCTATTTTAACATTGGACTTTAAATTAAAGCTGTTTTTCTAACTCAATTCTCTTTTTTTATTTTATAAGATAATTGACCTATAGAGAATTGTTTTTATTTTACCAGGTAAAAAAATTGTATCTAATATATGGGGAAACTTTTATTGGTTTTGTTAGCGTTTATAGTGATTTCACAAAGAAAACTTCCTTTTAATGTTACATTTTGTATAAAAGAAATTTCGAATATACTTGAAAGTTGGTTTTTTTGTGTATGTTGTTATTAATTCACTGATTCGTCATTTACATGCATAATACATATATATGGTAGGTACAGAAGAAAATTGACATTTAAATTTTAGAATTATTATAACGCTTTGATTAAAAATAATGATATTTTAATGATAAAAATTCAGTACAAACGCTAATGAATCTCAAAGTAATTATTTAAACGCGCGGAAGAGAAAACGAGGAGTCTTTATACGGAGCAAATGATTAAAATATCAATTATTTAAAAAGTCATTCAGGTAAAAATGTTTTACTTAACTCGTTTCACCGTCTTTATGCTATTCTTAATTCTTTTCAAATATCCATTTAATGCTTTGGCTGGAATCGTTGATATTCTTCTTTAATTTCTTTGTTTCATTTTATCGGTAATTAATATTCACTATTCAAGCGAACGATTAAAGCATCAATTTCGTTTCAAATTAAATAAGAAAGATATTAGTGAGATGAAATAAAACGATTTGGAGTTGAGTTGAACGATAGAAATTATTTTGCCTTATTTTTAGTTAAAGTGAAGGTGCAATCTTGCGAGGTACAATAGGGGGTCATCAACTCCAACTTTAAAGAGTATCTTTATAATGTAATAATGATTATAGTTAGGTCTATGTAGGGATAAGTTTTGACTTAAACCTTGTTTTTCTTAGCATGTAAAAACGATAAGTTTCGGTAAATAATCTTTGAATTTGTAGACTGATTGCTGTGCAGCCTTGTTTTTCATAGACCCTTTATAGTTTCAAAGATAGGGAAAGGTTCTGTAGGTGTTTCGTCAAGTTTCTTTAAATATAAGTAAATAAATACTTTTATTTGACGAGTCACATGACGTCTTTGACAGATTTTTTTTTTAATTTTCCTCCTTAACTCCTAAAAGTAACTTTCAATGTTGGCGTTTTTTTTTTTTTTTTTTTTTGATAAAAGCTTATTATATAATAAATGTAGTTATAAATAATGAAGTAAATAACGAAAAGTTTGTTACAAGTAAATAACAACAGAGTATGTACAAACTGGTACACTACACATTCACACGATCGACATATGCGCGCCGACCGAATCACGACATCAGAATCCTGCTGACATAATAATCACGACAAATGTATTTTATTTATAATTTAATTCCCAAATCCTAATGGCCAATAAAAAGAATAAAAAATAATATTTTGCTTGTTTTTCTTACTATACTTAATTTATATTGATGTTAAACATATGTTTGTTTATAAGCACAAACTTTTTCAGACAAAAGTAAATGAAAAGGTCTATTTTTCAAGAAACATCAGCCAAAATTATAAGTTAATGCAAATCTTAAAAACAGAAAAATCCATAGGAAAAATTAAAAAAAAACAGATTAAAATATCTTTTTATAGTTTTATCTGCTGAAAATATCAATTAAATAAACCAAACTTTAAGAATTTCCAAATTAAGCTCTCAAAGAGAATCGCAAACTGTCTCTACTGTCTCGACAAAAAGGAGTAGCAGCCAAACAAATACAATCATCAAGATAAAAATACAAACTTTTGAATCAACTTATTTGGTTTAATTTATTTCAGTCTCGTTTGATCTTGTGTTCCAAGTTTTTTTTTATTTTTTATTTTCTCTGTAACACCAAAACAAGACAGCTCAATTTGAAACGTTTCACATTTTGTCCTATATGAATGTGCAATGAATTTTCAATGTTATTTATATAAAATAAATGACCTTTTTATCCCTCACATCCTGCTGAACCCGTATGTCCTGTTCTTCCGATTACTCCCCTCCCGAAACACGAGGACATCCTGTTCGTTTAAATGTCTGAAAAAATCATTTCCACTTCAAATACTGCACGAACAAATATATGCAAATAAATATAAAAAAAAACACAACGACGGGAGCTACAACGACAATATTATTGCAGTTTATTCTTTTGCTATATTCATGAATTTTCATAACGTCATGTTTATAAGAGTTTAGTTAAGGGAGGGATAGCGGAAATTTGCTGTAGAATTGGGGAAGAGGCCAGGGTGGAATTTGTATAGAATGAGTACGTTTTATGAATAAACGTTTATCTATAGGAAAATATTACCTGAGAAAAATAATATGGAATGATGTCGCAGTATTATATAACAGTAAACGAATCGTATTGTATTCAAAATCATACCTATAGTTTTATTTCAGTATTATACATTACTATACAAAATCTTAGAGACTGAAAAACGGCAATAAATTGTGTCCTAAAAATAAAATTTATTTTATGTTCACTGAATTTTAATTTATAAGAATTTTAGGAATTTGGTTTACACTTTTTCTTAATCATAAAAGGAAAAGATTATAAATAAAGTTTCATTTTCTGTCTGGAATGCGGGTCATATTAAAATTTTACCTACAAACGTTAAGGGCCAAATTATACATTCTTTACTAAACTTTTCTGATGATGATTCATTTATGTCAATTTCCTCAATAATTGGCCACAGATAAACGTTTACAAAAAATTAAAATGAATTTCTAACTTATAATTGTTTTAAGGTTTAAGTCAAATATCCAATTTTGATTGAAATAACTTAACAACTTAAGGGTTTACACTTCAAGTATAAGACATTTTATAAATTAAATTGGTCATTTTAAAAATCAAATTGGACGCTTAATTATATTTTATATAAACACAACGTATCTAAGCATTTATCATACTCTAGAATACTACTAGAAGTTCGTGAACTTATTGAACAAACAGGATATAGACTAATTTTTACCATCATAGGAACCAATGGTGAATCCTATCCCATAGGTATTTCAAAATAATAATGTTTCTGCTGGGAATGTGTCCCACAGACTGTTACAATTAAGAAGATGAAATAAATCAGTTAATTGCCACTGTGACTTCTATCAATTGTTATAAATATTTTATGAATATGTATATGAAATTACAAACAGTTGCTACCAAAGATAATTTATGAACTAAACTTTCATAATATATAAAATTTTGTTTCACTATGACTTTCATAAATAATCTTTATCTACCATGTATTGTATAATAAACATTTAATGAGTAAGGTGTCCAATTTGACCTCTAAAGTTTTCAATTTGATTTGAAAAGGATTTATTTTGATTCTTAAAATATTCAATTTGGAATATCAAACTTATATTTAATTATTAACTTTTCATATTTTTGTTGGTGCCTGAAAAAAAATTATTATTGGAATTAATTTAATTGTGAAAATCGTTATAAAATACTATTGATATCAATTACTCAAAATATGCTTTTTTATAATATTTCAATAGAAATAAATTTTACGAAAACAAGAACAAGAATAGCGTTTAATTGAATCTAATTTAACTTATACAAAAAATCTAATTAATTTTAATGAAAAAAAAAACAGAAAAGAAATCCTTTTATCTTTGAACAGTCAAGACATTTTTCACCTTTCAAACGTTTTTCTCTAGTCGAATAAAATAATGAATTGTGGCTCGATTGCCATTTCCATTCGTTAATTTTTCCAACTAGTGACATTGCATGTCCTTGATTTTTCATCTCACTGAAAACGTCGACGGCGTGAAGATTCAGATCTCGAATTTGAAGATTCACGAGAATGTTATTGTCTACATTTTTTGTCAGTTTGTCGCGACTTGTAATCCTTTCATCTTAACCAGACAGAAATCAGCCCCCAACAACAATTGTTTCATATCTGTGTAATTTGCTATTAGTTTTATATTTAATTTTCCTCCTAAAATGTTAATCAGATTCAATATAAAATAAATGTGTGTTTGTTGTTTCGGTGACGAGATAACAGTTTTTTAAAATTTTCATTTATATACCTTTTTTTTCATTCCAAAACTTTTTAAGTGTTCAATCAGAACTATACCATTGACTTTGTGTCTACATGGTTTCTTTAACAATGTTATCGTTGTATTTTTACTTTCTATAAATCGAAATCTTTGTGCTCCTCATAAAGGCGTAAAATAATATTTACCAGTATAGAACTAGTACTTACGTTACATATTGTAATTGTTGCTAAATATATCTGCAATAACAACCACCATGTTTATTTTAGAATTTCTAACTGTGTTAACGGTTGACTAATATTAAACGTTTATTCATGTTAATTTCTCGGAGTTCCTGCAAGTCCATTTTAATATATTATTCTATGTTCTTTTAAAATTAAAATATTCTCTTAAATATAAACCTCGGTAATTAAATAAGCTTTTGGCATAAAAGTATGATGAAAAATTATGATTCATGAAAAGATTTTTCTTAAATATTTTTTACGATAATCTATGAAATCTTAAATTTCGTACATAAGATGTGTATATGAAATTCTTATAAAGCTCGTTAATTTTTATTTTCAAATAACTGTAGCTTAATTTTTTTAACTGTTTATTAATATGAAATCGATAAATACATAAAATAATGATAATAATTATCTAAACTCTGTAATACAATATTAAAGTTTTGCAAAAATAATTGTTGGAAATTGTTTACGTCATTCGCATTGGCTTTTTAAACACTATAAATTGGCACTAAAATTCTAAAAATCTATGAATTTAAATTCATTTTCTTCATAAACGTTTCAATTCTGTTCATCTATGCGAATAACAAGTCCGAAATGTTTTAGACTTTAAACAATGTTTCTACCAATTTAACTATATTTTTGTTAACTTATACGAAACAAGTAAAAAATAAAAATAAAAAATAGAAAATAACAGGTGTTCAATTCTTGTATTTTACCAGTTGTTACCTATGGATCCGGAACTACAGCTTTAATATATAAAAAACACAGATGGGTTAAAACCATGCAAAAAACTATAACTAGGACGATATTGGAAATTTCTCTCAGAACCAAGGTTAGAAACAAAGAAAGAAGACGTAGAGTAGGTACAAAAGTTATTATTTAGCGGTTATCAAAGTTGAAGTGAAGGTGGACTGGACATGTTGCAAGAGATAATGAAAATAATCTTTTGATGAACTTTTGCTTTCAATTTAGTTTACTTCAATTTAAATTCACCCTCTTAGAATAATAGAACCTAATTTCTTTCCATAATGGCACAAAACTATCCAAGACACTGATAAATCCAAAACTCCAACACACCCAGAAGTTGCCTTGACTACCCAAAATGCACAAAAGAGCTTTACAATACCTTTCTTTATATCAACTTATTGCTTGAAGTTATATTCCATTAAAAAGGTGGTAGAGAGTGTGTTTTAATAAAGAACAAAAATTCCCCATATGTACAGATTTAATGTCAGCTTTGATGAATGTCCGAAATTCTAGAGATAGCAAACATCCTTTTGCTGTTAAAATACAGCAATAATAGTCAAAATACACACGTCCATGTGGAATCCTAGCCACTACAAATAACTGGCGACAAAGAAGCATATAGGTCCACTTGAATCATAGGTAGCACATACAGAAGAAAAACGGAAATACCAACAACAGATCTCGTGCCAGTAGTTATCAAAAGATACAACCAACAAAACAACGCAGAATGACAGTTGAATACGTTTTAAAAGATTGCCTAAAATAGTATAGTAAAAAAAATTTAAATGGCTTACATACAATATTTAATACAAAGTTAAAAAATATATCACATATTAAATAAATAAATTACTTAATATAATAAACAAACACATGAAAAAGTGATCAATTATTATAAAACAAACAAAGACGAATGACTCCAAAGTCGCTTATTAATTGTAGCAATTGATGCGACTCTAAATAAATTAGATTAAAAAATTGTTTGTAATTAAAAAATAAATTATGTAGTTTTAGTAAATTAGTGCCAATTCAAAGGTTTCGTTTGTATTTTTTTGTGAAAAAGTTTATCAATTACATAAAAGGCCAATACATTTTTGTGTGTGGAAGTGGAAATTTACACACAATCAAAATTAATGATTTCATTTTAGTGAAAAACTGACAGTAGAACTAAAAAACCAGATTGTATTTTCATATTATATGAATAAGTCTGTCGATTATTCTAGGACATCGATTTGACAATGTACACAACTCCATTCTCTTTCTGTGGCCATTGTTTCATTAATTTGATCAACAACAAAAAAAGGGTGAAAAACTCTTCTAAAATCAGAACGAATGAGCCACCTAATATATAAAATCTCATTCATTAATTTTCTGACCAAACAAAACGCTCGTGGAAAAGTTATATCGTGCACGAAGACGCTTCTAGTCCCAGTCGAGCTTTTTACGCTCGTGAAAATTGTCTACCTATAAAGTTTTTATTGAAACAAAACGCTACCGTCGCTTTTGTATACTGAAGGTAGCTATGTGTGTGTACACAACAAGAATGGTCTGTACAAATTGCACAATGAAATTGGAGCAGATATTGAGATAGAGATAGATTCTTTGTAACGCTACAAGATGACGTTTCCGTGCACTTCCATCAGGCTGTGGTTGGAAAAAGTAGAGCTTTCAAAGCTTTTTATATTGAGTTAACCACAATAGAGCCATTTAATTTTGTATTTAATGAAAAGCAATAGAGAACAGCTAGACAGAATGCAGCTACTTCTGACGATGAAATCAACAACACAAAAATTAACAAAATGATATTTTCCGTCACACTTACATAATACGAACAAATAAATTAATACTCATTTCAGAGAAAAATCGAGATAATTCATGCGTAAATCAAAAGACAGGAAAAAAGGCAAAAGCCATAGAAGTGCGAAAGAGCCGACAGTATCATTTCATTGGTCAGTGAACACGGCGAAGTGTGAATTCTCCAAAGTTCTCAACGTAAAACGAGCATCTCTAGTTGTTATTAATTGGACAGACAAACACGTTTCTAATGAGTACATTGATTAGCTCGGATACGCGATGCCAAAAATTACTTTCTTCTTTGTCCATTCTATTTTTTGCGTTTGATTCCATTTCTTTTGCGCCCGCCTCATTCTGCTCGGTTGCTCGTTCGTTTACTTTCTCGATTTCTCGTTCAGTTCTCAATTACAATAAAGTGTTTTAATTCGTATTTAACGGGTGAATTGTTTATCTAATTGAAAAGGCCTTTGTTGCCCACAAACCATTTATAATTAACTCCTTGTTATTATATAACTGGTGTTTTTCGTAGCAACAATTCTTGCTTTTATCGATAAAACATTCATCAAATGATTGTAATTTTTATTTATTGCAATTGTTTTTTGTTTCACTTGCTTAATTGAATTAAACAATAATGACTTGCTGACTTCTGCGATAAATGTTCTTTTTTATCTACATTATTTCCATTTAAATAGAAATTTTTTAATTTTTCTTTTTCTTATTATTAATGAAACCTGAGTGGATTTCTTTCATTAAAAAAGCTACCATCACACAATTCAGAGTCTTATCTAGTATATAATTCATGGTACACATAATAACAAAACCTTTATAATAAAAGTCGTGGTAAGAAAAATATTTATTTTATTTCTCTATTGAAGATTGTGTTACAGTGCGTAGTTACTAGATATGGTACTAGTAACACTAAATAGCTAATCAATTTTTTACAATAACTAAAAATGCAGAGACTTCACCATTAATAATTACATTGTATTTCTGAAAGTATACACGCAGCTTTTTTTCCGAGTTCATCGCCGAATCTATTAATAGATTTTTGAGCAGTGACAATGGAAAAAATTGACATAAGCGCCCAATAAATAACAGTGGACTATAAAATTTCACTTTTAACAGCTATAAAATGGGTTCATAAAGTGAATAATTTTTATAAAATATCTATGTGGAAACTCAAGTGAGCAATAAATGAAACTTTGAAATTATTGTAAAATTGAACTTATCCATCTCAATAGTACAGTAATAAGTCAGATGTCTTTTATTAAAAAGCGTTTGCAAATTACATTGTATGTGATCCAGTTGTAAAACTTAATTGAGAACACTAACTAAATAGTCAGCTAGAATTTCACATCTCCATAAACATTACTCCTATTTTGCAATCAGGGTACATAATTTGATATAATAATTACACAAATCTTTGTAAAGTATAGATTTTTATCTTGATTATTTACCACAAATTTGTGATTTTCAGACACATAAATATAATTAAACTTCACCTTAAATTAATTCAAATTCATGAGTTTGAACTGACTATAAGAAGCTGTTATATTATTATGTTGTTTGGCAGACTCGTTTGAAACCTTAAACCCATGCTTTTTACTCTGCGACTTTAAGTTAAACATAGAAACAGATAGACTTATAGATATATGTAATATATAGACATATACGACACACAAAAAAAATTTTAAAAGAGAAGTCATGAATCATATGACTAGTGATAAAAAATAGCATATAATACATTATTTTCATCGTCACTCTTTGGTTTAGTTACAAGAATAAGATAACCAATTTTAATGAGTTAAGGACAGTGTTTATAAGCAAACCCAATTTTTACTCCCTACCAATATGGAAATATAGTACTCATGAAATAAGTGTGGGCATCAAAATTAAACAATGAAACGATGTCATCTCAAAATTATGTTATATAGTGCAACCTAGGAGTAAAAAGAGTGGTAGCAGTTATCAAAATCCAAAACTTAAAATTAGCTAAAGCTTACCCAAACAATGACAAGTAACAATTGAAACTAATAAATTAAGATAATACGAATAAGTATCTACATACATTCTCTAAACTTCTAAAGTATTTTATTATAAACTATCATACCTATATTAATTTATTATTTATTATGAATTAATAAAAAGTACCTATTTATTTTAAACTACGATGAAGACCAACAGATTGGTATTACGTTAGGTCTTAAGAGTTACACCAACTTATGCTAAGAGCACTGTAGATATAATATCCAAAAGGTAAAGCCGGGTTTATATGGAAAATCTGCCTCCACGGCTTTTTTGATTTGCAGTTGGGGGATCGATTTGACATCAAACAAAAAAATTCACCCAAATTTTTAGCGCCCTATCTCAATGGGCCCTTTCGAGATTTTCAAGAAAACCTCATTTTTTGATTTTATTTTTTTTTTCAATAGTAAAATTGAATATTAATGAATTTTTTTTCCAATTTCTAGGACTAAAAGAGATGTTATGACACTATATAAGTTTTAAGACCTTTTAAAAAACGTAATTGTAATTGAAAATCACATTACCAACTAAGTATATTATTTTAAGTCAACCCAATATCATAGTTAAATTACGATAGGAACTTATTTGATTTTAAAATAATATTACTTCAAAAATACATTTTTAGTAGATTCTTTTCGCATGGAAATGGGATAAATGGAGAGCCAATTCGTAGGACGATGCTGGTCCCTCTTTCGAATAATGTTCAGTTTTTTTTGTTTAGAGCGTGCTTTGACAACGTTGATAAAAATAAATTTTATGTAGTTTAAGCTCAAAAAAAAAAATTATGTTCTTATTTACACATTGTAAAGTATAACGATTTCTTTTTACTAAAAAGGATTGAAAATTTTAAATTATATAACCTTCTCAAAACTTAATTACAAAACTTAATACGAGTATGCTTTCTCTATGGTGTTGATTATGTTCTAGATTTTCCTGAAACGCCTATCACGCTTAAATTGATTAATATTCTCGGGAAAGTTTTTGCCCAGATATAACCGCATAACATACCTTGAAGAGACAATACGTACTATATAACTTAAATAAAATATATCTTTGATGGCTTAAATAATCAAAAACAAATTGAAATGAGAAAAAGAAGGAAATTGTCTGTGATTGATTTAAGGTTGCATAAAGCGATGCGTGTGAGGCTAAGTTTATTTTACTTTCTGGTTATTTTCTCGGAAAATCGTAGGGGTGTTTGTTGTTTGTGTGCACACAATGTGGCACAGTGGCGTGCTTACCGCGTGAGTTCAACCGTGAATTATTATAGTAGGAGTGACCTGGTCCATGTGTCACTGCTAGTGAAATTCTCATTTCGGAGACTGTGTTTCGGATACCCGTAACTCGACTATTTTCCCGTTTGAAACGGCGCAGGGGCTCTTGAAGATGTGTTAGGTATACGTATTTATCCGACATTTCACACTTTCAATCCCGCTTCCGTCTCGTTCTATTGTACACAAGAAATCTTTATTAAAATACGTGCCGCCGCCATACAAGAGTTTGTTTTGTACCGACCATAACAAAATAATATTATATTACGTCGTTTTGTTCTCTGCACTAACGATACGAAGGCTTTATTTGGCTTTATTGTTTTAGATAAATGTTCATTTGTATGAATTATAAGATTTGTAGCTTTTGTCTTTGAAAGAATGACTCCCGTCGTTTGTAAAAGGGACAAATTAGAAACGTCATTGTCATACCTACCCTCACTCGTTCTTTTCAAAAGTATAGCGTTAATTAACCAACATTACAAAAACAGAATTTACTGTAGAAAAACTAGTTGATGAAAAATACATTCCATTTCATAACTATTGAAGTTACTCGTTTCTTTAATTAAATAGTTTATATCTTGAAAATAAAGTTAAAAAAATTATCGTTTTAAGTTATTATTTTCGTAGGCTTTTAATATGAAAATGAATTGTAAAGGTTTTTATTTTAACGGTAGTAATATGTTACATGCTTGTGTATAACGACTGAATTCTCACCATGAAAGTACCTAAAGGAATATTTCAGTGAATTCTTGGCATCCACATATTTAAACATAATGTATGTTACTAAACAGTCAAAAATCGAAAAAAGATCAGTAAAGTTCAATTCATTTTTTTTATATTTACATCATTCAGAAAATCACCATCAGTATAGATACGATAGAATAATTTTGTAATTTACTCGGTTTATTTCACAACATAAATCAAACGTAATTCAATACACCCCTTCTAGGTAAATTGGAAAACATTACCTATATAACATACCCATGGGCTAATATTTCTTTTGTATGAAAACAATAGATTTATCTTCACGTTATCTTTATACTATAGGCACTCATATATCCTACAATTTATAATTTTTTGAACCAATAAAGCTTCATAAATTCATTATTGTTGTTAACGGAGTTAATTTTCAAAATTTAATTGACAAACCTAAATGCTTTGTGTTTCTTGAGTTCTCGCAAACCAGTCAGATTAAAATCTATAATTACATTAAATAAAGTCTCATAATATGAAAACTTAGAAATTTTATATAATTGTGTAAGAAAATTTATTATAAGTAAGCAAGTCTTGTTGCTTTTCTAATTTCTCATGCACCGTATTAAGAATTATCCTGTTAATTTTACTGAGAAATAAATCGGACTTACATTTTGTAAAATCGTGTTTTATAGTGCACTGGAAATGCAAAAGAATATACCTACAAATACCTATCAAATTTATGAAACTGTAATTTGGATGAATTCCAAACTTATTTCTTTTGACGTAGGTATATAGTAGGTAAATATATACTTAAGTCCTCCGCTACGATTTAATGGAGGTATATGCATGGATAAAAATTTTCACTATATTAAAAAAATACTTATTCATATCAAACTGTCTTAAAATAATTTTTTTTTTCGTTAAGTTTATTGCACTAAGATGCGTGTCAATTTGTGAAACTTTTTATATAAAAAAATTTTACATCATATATAAACTTTTAAGCGGTCTCATTTTCGATTTAGTTTTATGTATTATATAAAAGGAAACATATTTTAAAGAAAACATCATTACAAAATTCTGCTCGATGGTGTTCTGATGATTATTTCGGATAGGGATGCAACATTTCTCAAAAAAATATCGATATTGTAATATAGATATTTGTAATAGATAAGCCTTATACTGATGTAAAAAATATCCATGTTAAATAGCGTTATTTTATAAAAAATTTTTAAAAATAAGTTGATTGATATTTTTATAACAGAAAATAAAAGACGCCGTTAATCGATATTATAAGTACATAATTTTATTCGAATCGTAATTATTGTTGATATTACGTTCCTGGTCATTTGTTGGTAAAAAATATATGAAGACAATGAAATTATACTACTTGTAATATGAAATTCCAAGTTTCAACAAAAAAAAAGATTATTTAAAAAGTTTAGTGGCAGACGCTTTATGAATAAACATATAATGTAATTTTGAGTTTGAAGATAAAGTTGAAGTTGGAATCAAGGATTTAAAACCGCAGTTCAAAATTTGAGTTGATTATTTTCTTTTAATTTTTAGTATTCAGAAACTTGGATCGTTAATTGTTGAATATATATGAATATCAATTTTTGATGGCAGAACAGTCGACAATGTTCCCATCTATTTTCTATATATGATTCGAAATCATTGCCTCTGTCTTGGTCTGTTACAATAATTTTTTTTTTGTTCTTCTTCTTTGCCACTAGTTCAGCGAACTTCAAAAGTCGTATAATAATGCTTAGGAGAGTAGTTATTCTATGTCTGTACAAACTGGTGGTTTATCATTTATCCTCGAGCATTTTATTGAGAAATGTTTAAATTTTTTAAATAATTTTCTAAGGGAGCGTTCTTTTCAATTTTCTTTGGGATCTGTATTGACCCAAGTTTAATTCGACGGAACTTGAGCAAAGGGAAATGTTATCAAAAAATCTTTTGGCTTGACTTCTTATACATGTCTTATATATTTTCGTATTCTTAATGTAAAATGTATATAACTGTAGTAAAAAAAAGGTTTAATGAGTTTATCAATGGTGACTTATTGTGATAATAATAAAAGCCCGGTAGTCAACAGAATTGACTGCTGTTCTAGTGCATGATATCAGTGTATATGGACTATTTGAATTCCGTGGCAACTTCACTCCATTGGCTGGCACTGTTACGCAAGTAACCAATGAGCTATCGGTGACAAACTGACATACACTTCAGCTGTATATGTTTAAGATAATATGGTTACATAAGATACAAAATTCATTTTGAATTATAATTTTAACTGATTTTATTTAGTTTAACCTTGTAGAACACGCATTAAGTACATAAACCTTAATCATTGTTATTTATTTAGGTACGACTAAAATATGACTAGTATTTGTTTTTTTGGACTATTGAACAATTGGACTCCAGAAAAAGTGCAGTTTGAAAATAATAAACAATATGTAAATGAAAAAGTCAAAATTTTTGCTTTTTTTAGCAAAATTAAATTTTTGTTTATCTTTTATAATATTCCTAATAAAGGTGAACGGACCTTACCATTCAAAATCATTAATTACTTAAATAATTTTTGATTATTATAAATCAAACAACACATGTGGTAAGTACTTATTTATTTGTAAAAGCCACAAGATTAAAGCTCTAGTACTTAAATTCCTGCTAAAAAAATAAAATGGTAAATTTTATTTGAACTTGGTTATATTTTTTTTTTGTTTTGTTAAGGAGATATATTTAAATTTTCAGTCATGTCTCGAAAGTTTTCACGCAACTTAATGGCGTTTTCTTTTATTTTAAATTTATCGAATATATTTAGAAAGTTGTACATTTACTAAGAGAAACAATTTATATTTCACAATCTAATCTTGAGTATGTGACGGGCAAACTCGACAGGGTTATATATGTCGGGGTCAATTTCTCATTCCCAAGTGCCAATTCCTCTAAGCGTTTACGGTCACGTGACACGTGACATGACTAAAATGATCATCTGTTGTCCGTTCCCGACTCGGTTATCCCTTGACATCACTGTCCCATCTTTATTTCGCGTTCTTCTTTCCCTATTTCATTCACGAGTCGATAAAAAAAACGAACTGTGCCTAAAGGAGCTGCTTCAAAAATTCAAAATACAAAACGATATCAAATAAACGAGCTCTCATTTCTCTTTTCAATATTATTCAGGCGTTACGACCCTTAAAAACCCAATTTTTTCAGACAAAGCGATTTGCTGAAAATTCACAGAGCTAGGCCATAGGAAATAATTGCTCATAGCGACTGTTTACTTGTGTTTAATATTAATTTTGTTCGTGAATAGGAAAATGAACGAATGGAAAAATGACACGACCTATATTTTGGATAATATTAATAACAATTAAACTTAAATACAAGAACATGATCTCTCATTTGTTCCATTTAAACACTGAAATGTCTTAACCAGTTTTGTGGTTTTGACTTAATTATCTGGACAGAAAATTCAAATTGCACAACGCGAGTGAAACAAGCTCTATTGGTTTTTCATATGCAAATTAAATTGCTTGGAGTGAGCCGGATTTTGCTTTTGTTAATTATCTCTCTAAAAAATATATTTTTTTTAGAAAAATTAGAAGTTTATTAACATGTTTCTATTTTTTTATTCAATTTGTTTTAATTTTTATCAGTAATGATAATAAGTAACATTAGTAACACGTACGTCGTACATGTTAGTTTATAGTAGTTTTTTTTTTCAAATATTGCGTTGAAAAATAACAATAACAAAGCATTGTGCGGAGTTTGTGCCTACTAACGGCGATGTTAAAGCTGATGTTAAATTGTAATAAGATTAGCAAAGATTAACGTTAATTAGTTTGTAAATGTTACAGTAGAGTCCATAGGGTACATTCGTCTCACTAGGTTTAGCCAGGTTAGGAACCTTTACACTTTTGTGTAATCAAATTGTTGACTAATTGTACATAGAAATGAATTGTTAAGGTTTTTTATTTAAAATTTCAAGAAGAGCTATAAAAAAGTATTTCTATTTTAATGAAATCGTCCTATCCAGATGATAATGACATGAAAATGACCAATAATGACAGATTACAAATACATTTCAATAATGCCAACTCATATTTTATGTTAACTTGTTGGTACCACTGGAGCATTGAATTCGTAAGCTACGTTTATTCGAATGCTCTAAAGTGCAATGTGCATTTGTAGTTGGAGGGTTCGATGCTACAAATAATGCCGTATTTTATGCTAAATGCGGTTATTAAAAAACAGACATACTGACCTTTAAACTCTCATATTTTTACAATTTATATTGTGCACACTAATCAAAATTTCAAGACTTTACAAACGATTCTCATTTTTAATGGACAGTTAAAATAGTTCAAGCTTAGTTTTAATTGCCATTTTGTAATAAAAGTCATCTTATAGATAAAATTAAAAACGGCAACATACTAAAGTGTAAAGACTTATTATGAAAAACTTTAAAGGTTTGAAATTTGTGATAGTAAAAACATCTTTACAGGTATCTAAAGTTAGGGTTTTAATTTTATAAAATGAATAAAGACGAAAAGCATCTGCCGTTTTGGCCACCGACGTGACAAACGACACTTCTATGTAAGCACATGTATACGTATAGATATGTATAAGTGGAAGACGTGTTACCCCTAGGGTTGTTAGCACGATGAGCTCCAATTTGTCCGAAAGCGGACATATAAATTTTACTCTTTGAACTTCCAAGTGCCATTTTACACCTTTAGTTATATTATTACGTGTAAAGTTCCACATTGAATGAGTTCTATATCGTATTTGATGATGTTTGAGGCATGAGACGAGAACGCTAAGTGTGGGGTTGACGGCAATGTAACACGACAGTTACTTCCGGACCTCCAATTGATTGAGTTAGTCAATTACTTGGTAATTACTTTAAAACTACACCAATTACGAACAGCTTATTTTCTAATGATTTGATTTTGAATTTAATTTGAAGTAAACGAATTTTTGAGTCGTTTAAATGCAACGAATTTAACTGACAGAATATGTTATTTAATTAAAATTGAGTTCAACTAAACTTGGAACATACTCGTATATATACCTAGTTCATGTGCCACTTACTAGAAACTATGTAACTTTAAAACAGACGCGGAAATTCAAAGTTTTTTCGAAGCAAGTCTTCCAAGGAATTTTGATCAGATATATTATTCTTCGTAGCAAATTTATAGTTTGTAACTCGATTTCAATAAAACAAAACAAAATTGGTTTTCGTTTCCTTAGCTAAAACGGAAAATGCAAAACAAGAAACAAATGTGATTGGATTTTATGAGCGTCGAAAAGAGATATCAAACGGAAAAATTTTGTGAATTCAGAATGAATACGTGATTATGTTTCGTGAGCTTTTTATGCGTCATGTATTCAACTCGATTTACTGTTTGATTCTGTTGAAACACCGAGTGATCGTCTTGAAAACATCGCAAAGGAAATGTGGGCTCATCAACGCAAGTTCAATATAAATCACAAAGATTTCAAACTTTAAAGGATTGAAGTTTATATTCACGAAGGTTCTTTCAACAAAAATTACTAAAAATATGAAAAAAATCTTTTAACATTTTTAATATCAAAACAAAAATAAATTCTATGTAGGCTTTTTAATTTCCTTCGCTCGTAAAAATGGCGGAGAAAAGCAATACATTTTAAAGCAGCTTTTTGAATCATAATGAAAAAAGGAATACATGATATTAAAATAGTGTAAGTACTCGTCATCTTATATACATACACGCGTGTGGAAATTCTTATCTTGCAAAGATTTAAATTAGATGCCTCTCAGGAATTATGGCCATCGTCTAGCTTTGCTGTAAAAACGTTCGTGAAATGCATGAATAAGTAATGGCTAAGTTAATTGGTTATCACATTACGACCACATCATATATCACTTTAATTTAAGAAGGTTAAAGAAGAATTTCACATTATATTTTTTTGCTTAAAAAAATAACTTATATTTTCATAAAACATATAAGAGCTTACAAAACGCTTTTATCTCTGGAGAAGATATTCAGCAAGAGCTCATATATCATTCCACAGCTAGCGATTTTTATAGTAAAAAAATATTATGACGATCTTTTTTTTCATTTTTTATAAGATGGTTAAAATGCATAATTTTATTTGCTATTTAAATATACTAAACATGCAAAAAACGTAAATAAATAATTTAAAAATCTTAATTTATATTTTGCATCAAGTTATAATAAATCATCTCGAGTTCTCAAAATTGATAATAAGCAATAAAATAGAGAGGTACCTATGCTGTTTGGAAAGCAAAATATTAACCAAATGCCAATTTATTTATTTTTTTTCCAATTAAAAACTTAAACTTGTGATAAAAAATCTTGTAACAATCATTAATAATGTTGAATCATCTTTTTTGTTATAGTTAAGCTAGGGATGGCACCAACTATCAATATATCAAATATCGATATTTTTTTAGAAAATAATCGATAAATATCGGCGATATTTTTAATTTCGAAATATCGATAATCGATATTTATTTCCGAATATCAAATTTGATATTTTTTTAAGAGCTTTATTATATTTTATAATAATTATTATTTATTCCACTTATAATTGTAATATTTGTGTTCGTTTCATGTAAGTATAAATTAATGTAAACTAAAGCGCGTGAGTTTTGGTATAAGTGCTGCCTCTGCTTTCAAATTGATTCGTTCTGAACGTATGTATATATGCGTAGTAGTTCGAATATTTTGACAATTTTTTAAATAATTACGTTTTGTGATGAAAATATCGATATATCGACCTGGACATATTCGTGTACGAGCGCGACGAACGCTTTAAAGTCGTTCCACACTGTTTTGGCGATGCTTATGCACTGCCTTAAACGGGTGAGTTTATTACTCAAGCGAACTTGTCACTTTAGATAGTTGGATCTAAACACATGCTAACCAATTCTTGTTTTTGACGTGACATAATTTGGGTCGACCCTCGGCTTAAGCTGAAACAGTTCTTCACTCACACTCTTGTCTGCTCTTTACCTACTATTGTCAGTGTTGGTCAATGTTAAGCCATCGCCATAGCAGGATAATTGGAACAAACCTCTTAGTGTACAGAATGAGTTTAAATAACATGAAATAGATTTATATAAAAAAAAAAATTAGTTATGGTTTTGTAAGACTACTTAAGTCAAGTCGTTTTTAGATTTTGATATTGATATATATTTGTATATTTGTTATATTTATTTTGGTCGCTGGGGAAGATGGGTCAAGTTCTTTTCCGTTAGACATTCCACCACATCCTGATAGTATGTGGTCAATATTGAGTTGGGATATCGTCTGGATTCATCTTTTCTCAGCATTCAGTCATGGGTTTCACTTGTTCTGCTTTTTTTGTTCCGCTTCCTTATATATGTATTCGTACCCACTAGTTTGTTGTAGTTTTTCAGATACGCCTTCTTTTGGTTCTACTTTCTCTGCCATTCTTTTATATATAAATTTTACATTTTTGTGTCTATTATCCAAAATTAGTTAGCGAAGTCAAGCTTTAAGTGTTTTGTGGTGTTATCATAAATTTTTAACAAACCATAATCGAGCTATGTTTATTCCACGAAAAATTGTGTACATACAAATGAATGATATCTATTCTATCATAAGAGACAGCGTCTTGTCGATTTTTATTCGTAACAATAATTGTGTGAACTAAAGTCTCGACAACGTTTTGTACTTTTTTGTAAAATTTGAGTGGTTCTCTTCAAGACAATACCAGAAAATTTAACGTTTTATGAAAGGAGAAGTTTTCAGTATTAACAGAGAGAGAACTGAAAAGTTTCTTATTGTAGAAGTATTTTCTGTATTGAGAAGTAATACCGTGACAAATAAGATTGTTTTCATTTTATTTTTCAGTTTAACCAAATTAAATCAAAGAAGTTATTATCTCGTCTCAGCTTTGATCTCTGATTTAAATCTCTTTTAATACTAATTAAGCAATTATTTACTCGTACTAATAATCTAATTATGCGCTCAAAGTAAATTTTAGAATTTAATTAGTAACAAGCTTATGTTATTTTAACAATGTACATCAAATATGAATATAATTAGTTCCCACAAACACCTTTTTCAGATGGGTAAAAACGAAAATAGACTGAGATAAAATTAAGAATTAATAGTGATAATAGTTGGGTGACATATTGCTCTTTGTGGCTGATTTATGTGTGAGTGCGTTCCTGGCAAATAATTTTGCTCAAATTAAACAACGGTTGGAGGTTTATGAAAATCACAAGGTTATTTAACGTGGTTAATTTGAAGCTATGATTACATTGAGCTTTAATTCTACATAGCACGAATAAACGAGTATACATACGTAAATAAAGGTGGTTTATCACATATGTTTGTTCAGATTTAGATAAATTTTATGTTATTTGCATATATTTGGTTACAACGTTTATTTTATGTGATCCATATTTTAGAAAGTTGCGTTCCATCATTTAGAGTTTCTCAGTAAACTGATTAGTTGAAAGTAACTACATTAAATTTCATACATTAAAAAATATAATGTACCTACTTCATTAAACTACAAAAATTGAACTACAAGAGCTAACAGTCAAACTAAATTCAATTTAAAAAAGGGTGAAAAGATTTATTGCAAATCTTATTTTTTCATTAGCGTATAAGTTATGAAGTCGGCGTATTAAATTATGCTGGATACTAAGGGTGAAAATTATTGAGGACGACTCGAATAAAATATATTCTTTATTATTCAATACCTGCTGGTAAAATGATTTATCATGAGAATTTTATTTTCCATAACAAATAATAATGTCAATAAATAAGATATATTTGTTTCTCTCTCGCTCGATCTTAAACATATTTTTTTTTTTGAAAAAATTTACGTTTCTATTTTTCAACATCAATATTTATTCATTTTAGTCATACGAAAAGCCATATTCTCATATTTTATTTATTGAAAAGTCATCGAAATATGCGCATCCAAGTTACAGAGATGAACGGGGTAGAAATCAGAAGGGGTGGGTACATATATAAGAGATGAAGATAAAAATTGTTCGACACAGTGAGCGTGTATGTGTGTGTATGTTCGAGTTGAGGCATCTTCATATATATAAATATGGTCTTATTTATATTCCAAAAAGAAAGTGTAAAATAAATATTTGTGACTTGAAATATATGGGCGAAGAGCGGATGTGCGGCCGGAGACTAGGAGATGGCACGTGTCCTTAGGGCACACTTTGGCCTTCTTGTTGCATTAGGGAATACAGACGCTCGCTATTTGGCTGCCTACATACTAAATTTGATATCCTCTCCTGTTCAAGGCGACAAAGAGACAGCGTCAAGGCATCATTTTACAATGTGACACGTAAAATAAATAGATATACATAAAATATACATATACACAGGTGTATGATTTGTTCACAAAAATTTGCCAAGTTTTTCTTCTCGTTTCTGCTGCAACGATTTCTTGCAACGAAAAAGATTGGAAATCAAATCCAAAGCGATATTTTTAATTATTCAAGATTTTTCGTGTTATAAAATATGGATAGTCAACAGCTTCCCAAAATACCGTAAATAAATATAATCTGTTTCATTACTTTTTGATGAAAATTTCAATTTTACATTGATTGGTCTTATTTGTCGACGTTAAATATAAACATCTGCTGCGACGTATTATAGGACTTTATTTAACATGTAACTCGCTGTTGGTTAAAAGAACATAAACAAATCCGACAATTAGATAAAAACATTATAAATCGAAAAATACTTAAATATAAACAGAACTATTTGCATACAGCCTCTATCCATATACGAACTCCCACCCTGTACCCTAGAAATCTACTTATGTTTTTAAATTTTTCCAGGGAAAAATTTCAAAAAAGACTCATCAATGAATCTAAGAACTAAAGCTAAAGTAAATTGTTGGAACTGTTTTCGAAAAAAATTGAGAAAGCTCAAAAACTCATAGAATAATGTAAAGCTTCCGGTCAACCGATTTCAACCAAAAGTTTCGTGGCACAACTAAATATATACCTAATGTGAATTGGCAAAATTTCAAGGTTGGCAAAATTTGGATAATCTAATATATATCTAATATATCTAAACTTCACGAAGTTAAGACCTATCATAAAGCTGTTTTCTTCATTGATTCTCAAGCCGCGATAATAGCATTATCCTTTAACTACCCCACCGATTGCGTTCGTACCAACAAATGTCGAGCCGCCTTGGACAGTCTTGCTAAAACAGGTTGGCACCTGTCACTACAATGGATTCCCAGTCATGTTGGTATCTTGGGAAATGAAAAAGCAGACGAGCTCGCAAAGTCTGCCACTGCTCTAAATCAACCGCCAACACTTATGTCTTTAACACAAGCTCAGAGCCACATCGCAAGCACTGTCAACTGGCATACCTACAATATTCAAAAAAATGAAGCGCAAGGAAAAAAATGGGAATCCTTACTGGAATCTCCTATCTCACGACTTCTCCCCCGTCAAGTGTCAGTCGCAGTTTTCCGAACTACCACGGGGCACGACTACCTATGCGAACACTTGCACCGCATTGGAATCCTACCGACTCCAATCTGTTCCCTCTGCAATGGGGAACCCATGAATGTCATGCATCTTGGCAATTGTCCTGCACTTACAGACGTCAGAGAGAACAACGAAAACGACCAAAACCAACTAATCTCCAACCTCTATTGGACGGCGCGGCACCGAATGACAGAAATGTCAAGCGTGGATGTTGGATAAGAAGAAGAAGAAGGATAATCTTGTCGATGCGATATCGCTGTCACATAGACATTTTTCTAAAAACTACTTTTTTGGATTCAAAAAGTGTATTTCCGGTGAAAACTCGAAAATTCGACCCGATTACAATATGTACTTTCTTTACTATAAAATAGTAAAAGCAAATTAAAAATGCCTTATATTATGACAAACTTTTTTATTTATTTGTATGAAACGTTTAATGCGATTTATATAATTATTTACTATCATTTGCTCTTATATAGTAAAGGAAGTATTATAATCGGATCGAATTTTTGATTTTGTTTTGGGAGCCCCTGAGCCCAAAAAAGTTATTTTTAGGAACATGTCTATGTGTGAAAGCGATATAGTATCGGTAGCTTTACCCGAATTACACCAAACTTAAAATTTTGGCTTTATATTACATTATCTTGTTGTGTCGCAAATCTTTTGGTTGGAATCTGTTGACCGTAAGCTCAACTTTATTCTATGGGTTTTTGAGATCTTTCAATTTTTTTCTAAAACGGCTCCAACGATTTTCTTTAAACTTGCTTTAGTTCTTGAACTCATTATAGCCTACAACTCTTATTTGAAACTTTTTTTCTGAGAAAATTCAAATAAGGACAGTGCTAAGGTTAAGGGTGGGAGTTCGTATATTCAAAGAGGCTGTAGACTATAGTTCTGTAGGACTGTAGCTGTATTATATAGTTCTGCTATGTAGATATTTAAATATACTAATTCAATTTATATTTTTGAAGTAATACTTCTTTAGGCGCGTTATGAAAAAATGATGAGAGTGAAATTTTTAGATGGGTGGCCATCTTGAGACAAAAATCAACAAAATGAAATTAGCCGCAAAACCACTGGGTTTCTTGGCGCGCGTAATTTGAATTTTTGTTGTATTTATTTATTTATTTTTATATTTAATTTAAAAATAATTATATATACAAATGACACATATTATTAATAAATAAGTTATTACTTTTCTCAAATTTTGCAGTAGCTGTTATACTATTTGAAATTTAATGATGAAAATGACGTCTTCATTCCATGCATATTCTTAGTTATCACGAAATCTGGGATTCTGAAATTATTCAACCATCTTAGAATAATAATTGAGTAACACAAGATATGAATAAGATTAAGACATTTACTTTGACAAGTAGCTACTTACTTTATTTCGAAATTTCTATGAAGCTTCGTTTTCATGACATGCATGAATTGTTAACCAGAAAAATGATCCTGACAAATTTTATAAACGTTAAAACGTTATTTAAATATTATTCTCTTAATTTTATTTTTAATTATATTTTTAAATATATATATATTATTATTATTAAATATTAAATAACAGTTTTTTAAAATTGATTATTATTTGAATAAAATTAATAAAAACTAATTTTTAATGATACCAAAGAAGTATAACTTCTCACGCGCGTACATAAGTACACGCAACCACTTTTTTTATCCAATCATGGGAGTTTTTATGTTTATTTAACCAATATCGAATTTTCATGTAAAAGAAAATACTGTGATGCCTCGCAGCAGATATTTTTTTATAAAGGCTAATGAGGCTAATGATACTCAATAATCCCTAAATTAATTTTTATGAAAATCCGTTTAACGAAAACTCTTTGTAGCGCAATAATTGTCCCGGTTTTCCAGTTTCACTTTATACAGTATATACTGTATATGAAAACCAAAAAAAAAAACGTATAGGTATATATAAATATTTAATTTTTATGATTACTTATTTAAGGAAAAACCCGGAATGTTGGATAAGTCCAAAGGTGCTATCAAACCTAAATCCACCAGTGAGCATATATGCATATATGCAAAATAGAATTTGATTTGATTTAAAATTATTAAAATAAAATATAGGAAGTACTACATAAACGAATGAAAAAAATTCCAACAAACAATTTTAAAAGAATTTAAGTTCATAAATGTATGGTATTTGTAATTTTTGAAAGTTTCATATTTAAGTAAATATAAAAACAAAGCATTGAAATCGAATGAAATATGAGCATAGGAAGTAGAAGTTAAAATATTCATTGATGTTCGTTGGTGAATTATGAACACAATGAGATTTATTATTGCTAACCGATTATCCAGCACGTTCTCTTTACATTCATTTAAGTTTAAATGAAAAAGACAGACTACGGTTTCGTGATATTTGAGTATCTAAAACAGGAATGGCATGTTATAAGGTATAATGTATGAAGAGGATAAGTGGGAAAATTATTTCTACTCACTTATAAATGCATAAACAGTAAAGCTGCATTATGCAGCAGTCAGTTCCACTTGAAATCTGTGTGTACAAACACATTTTAATATAAATGCATATATAGCTCAAGCTAGTAAATGAAAAACTTTCTTTACAACAAAAACATATGATCTCGGCTTGAATCGGGAACGAGGAAGCTGAAGAAGAGTTGATGGGGCTCTGAGTTGCCTCTCGTTTATATGCAGACGTGGAAATAAGAACTTAAACGTTGAATGGGAAATATAGATGTTGTAGATGAGGGAAAAATGGTCGCTTGTTGCCGAGTTCAAGTTTAAATCGCTTGTTTTTTAACAGACCAACTGCTAGAACAGATCGAGCAATTTGAACACTACGTTCCAATACCAGCCCTCTGCTCTGCAATGCAGTGACCCAACAACATAATCATCCAACGGCAATCCAGTCTTGGCATTCTGTAGCCACTAGAACAGGCTAAATGACCAATTTCAGTCACCACTCCATTCATAGGCTCACTTCTTTATGCCATTACAATTTGTAAAGGATTTCTGAATCAGATTTTCCTAATTGCACACGCTTCACTTGAATAACTTTATTTGAAACTGACTTGTTTCTATTTGTTTATAATTACACCCTTGACAAACTGTAATTATACGTGTCGTTTTTATTGGCATTAAAGTAAGTATTTTGCAATTTTTGAAAAGGTTATCTTTTATAATAAATACAAATTATAGAAGAGAAAATTAAATATCTAAGGTAGATTAAAACGTTTTAATTTTTAGTAGTAAATGACCTAAATGAAAATTATATGTCTTAGAGACTCCTTAGGTTTTCAAATTAAAAAAAATAATTTAGGATAAACTTTAAGAGTATGGAAACTTGAAAAACTATTTTAATAGTCTTTAGTCACCAAAAACGCACGTTGAATCCACATAAACCTTGAAATCCACTGTTCATTATAAAGGCCCCTTGCCAGCATTTAGTTTTAATAGGGATGGAAATTATCTGTATTCATATCCTTCAAAAATATTTGAGAATACATTTAGAATACATTGAAAATACATTACTATCTTTTTTTATCTAAGATCTTAAAAACGAACATTTTTGTTTTGAACATTCAAAAAAAATAATAAAAATATTGTTTTTCTTTTCTTTACAGAAAATGTTCTTTTTCTAAAACTTTTTGAAAACTCAAATAATGAACAATTCCTTGTAAAATCTTTTTCTGTTGCCTATATTGGTTTTTTACATTATTTAAAAAAAGTTTATCGTATGAATTGTTACATTTTCGACAATTATTGATACTTAACTTCACGTTTAATAATATCCTTTTTATGTGAGTGTATAATATCCGTACTTCTTAGAGGCAGCACCAATGGCCACGTTTTTAATAACGGAGAAAATCTGTTTCAATGATTTCATGGAGTAACTGGAACCCTATGCTATTTAAAAATGGAGTCTAGTTTAATTTAATAAGTAATAATTTCCATTTCTTGTTAAAGTTACTTTAACTGACAGGTTTACACTCAAAACCGGACGTGTTAGTAATCTAATTGGACACTTTTCTCAATACTCATTTATTAGATACTCAATACTTATTTATTTACCTAGTAAGATAATCGATGAATGTCATAATGAAACAAAGATAAAAGCATGTAGCCCAGTCAAAATCAACAATAAATTCGCAAAACATGATGTATCTCTGATTTTTTAGTATGTTGTTTGGACCCATTAGGGCTATGTATCCTCAAGTATGTAACTCTCAAAAAGTTGTGGAAAAATTTTTATAGAGAAAAAACCGTGAAAATGTTGACCTTGTTTCAGATTTTGCTCGGTATTTCCTAATCCATGCATTTTTCTTCAAAAGCAATTCTGTACGTTTTTTAAGAACATTAAATTTGTTACAAAGTAAGCCTAACCGTAGCTCTACAGGGCAATGGGTTACCAGGCTACGGCACTTTGAAAATAGGCCAGTTTTTTTGGAAAATTGAAAATTTCAATTTTTGATCTTTTTGGATCGAAATTGCGTCGAAACCATTGTTCCTACAAGCAAAACTTATTGAATATAATTTATATACAATTTAATTACCTTTAAAATAAAAGCAAAGCAGGGCCTGTAAGTCTCGCAGTTCTCTCACAATCTTAGAGAACCCATATAAGATAAAATCGCTTTTTGGTGGGTACTCCAGTATTGGTGGATCGTCAGGGTTTTCTTCAGGCTTACAGGCCCTGCTTTGCTCTTATTTTAAAGGTAATTAAATTGTGGCGTATGCCTTGAAACGTAAAAACGAACATAATATAACTTTACTGTTAGAGTTGTTGACACCATTCTTGAAGGGAACTGTTCTTAAATTTCCATGCAAACTTCCTTTTATACACTCTTGTTTCATCAAAATAATTTTAAGTCTCAAATTTTTAAAGATTAAACCCTTTCCAGTATAAATTAACATTTATTTTCAAAGAACAATTTCATACGTCCAAATATGTCTCCTAAAAGCTTTTTGGATTAAATACAAGTATAAAAATGAAATTTTGGTAAAATTATAACTATTGCGATAGTAGCTATTACCTATTAATAACATTATTTTACTTCAATTACTTACAACGTACGTATTAGGTATTCTCTATAGACGTTTTTTCTACTTGTAAAGTTATAAGAATTTTATTTTATGTAGAAAATAAAGAAAATTATATTAGACATGTTTATTGATTTCTTTTAAATTAAATTATTGTCAAAGAAAATTTTTCTTTTTTATCATGAGTGACTTATTTCAAAATGAATGAATAAATTTCCTGATCAAAAAGTTGATACAGGAAAAACAGAATGCCTAGCATTTCTATCTGTATTCGTTTAATAATGCGTTTCGATGTTTATAAGTGTGTTAGAAGTCTCACAGCTGGGGTAAAGCGGATCATAAACAAAGTTTCAGCATCAGAAAGAAGAAAAATATAACTTGTAAAAGACTTTCGCGAAAGTAAAATGTACGAAACGTGACAGACGAAAAATATTTTTAATAAAACATGAGATTTTTTTTCGGCACCAAACAAACAGGTCAAGACGTAAAGTTTAAAAGTTGTAATCTGTGAATGCTGAACAATAATCGCCGACACGGGGATATCAAAGCGGTGATAATCGTATAAAAACCGCTTTGGGGGTTGCTTGCAACACGACCAGGGTGACGTACCAATGGGAGTTGAAGAACGAGAAAAACAGGAGATGTCTTATATGTCGCAAGTAGATTAGTTCTGAAATGAGATTCTTGAATTTTCCCTTATAATTCCTGTTATATAAGATGAACGTGTAAATTTACACCTTCACCCACTTCAAATCTCTTGGAAAACAAAACGATAAGAGTCCAACGATGAAAATCTTTTTAAATTGTTTGTTATTCTGATTATAAACATTCGATCCATTGCATTTAAAATCTACAAAATGACTTAAGTAATTATTAATCTTTTAAAAAATCAAGAATTGGTTAATGCATTTACCAATCCTATCAGTTGATCACATAATAAATGTTGAAACTTTTCCAAAAATAAAACAAGCTTCGATTTAAGCTCCAACTTTAACAGTAGCGCGGTATTGTTGTTTTCATAGAGGCAATCCGATGCTGGGTTGTGCCGAGTTGAGCGTAAGTCGAGCGAACTTTCGTCGGATTTTATCCCTTCATTTAAAACAAAGTTGAAATTCTTTTAGTTTTATCTCAACATTTACTGTTTTTTAAGCATTCGAAAATTGAGTTGAATCAAGTTTTATTTACGACAAATAAATATTAAATTACTCGAATTCCTTTATGCTCCACGTATACGAAAAGAAAAGGTTACGTTCATTAAATATTTATAAATGCAACATGACAAAGCTGAAACGAACTCTGATTTTCTTTTGCAAATCGCTCCAGGCCTATTGGTTGCACCATTTAAATTATACACGAAATAAATCTTAAATTGATAAAGCTCGAAAAGCTGCTTTTATCTCTTTTGTATCAATGCTCAAGTTGGCGTTATAATGGTGTGTTGATTCGTTTAATCCCTTGACAATTTTTAATAAGTGCATTTTACATTGTTTTTATCTTAAATTAAAATAAAGTTACAATTCTTTTCGTGACAAATATGATTAATGACCTAGCGAGTTTATTTTACATAATTGTTAACGAACACGCATTGGTAGAAGGTTGCGTTGCAAAAGTAGAACAATTTCATTTTTGATTGATTTTAATTTAAGATTCTAATACGATAGTTATTGCAATAATTTATATAATGAACGTATCATTTCAAACATCAATATTTCATGTTGTTTTTAAACATTTTTATTCTATTTTTTTTCTCAAATATGTATTTTAAATAGAAACATTTAAAAATAATGAAAATAATTCTTTAACTGAAAATGTATAGTTTGCAACATAATAAGGCCATTTATTCACTAATAGCTTTCCGTAAAATATTCACGACCGTAAGTTTAAAATACCAAATGTACAGTAAAAAAAATTAAATAACGATTGCGAGTTTCGTCCCTAAGATTTCTCGCATTGATTTCTAAGGATAAAAGAACTCTAAACGTGGAACTCAAACGCAATACAGATTTGAGACAAATCCTGTTGCAATAGCAGAAGAACATGCAATTGATATTTTAATTATCATAATATTTTGGGCTACAACACCTGTATAACACCTGACCGTTTTTTATTTATTACTTGAGATCTATATGTAAGTATCACTTGTAAGTACTACACAAGTTTACTGCACTGTTTCATCAGTTAGATAAAAGAACGACTTTTGAGAGAGAGAGAGAGAGAGAGAGAGAGAGAGAGAGAGAGAGAGAGAGAGAGAGAGAGAGAGAGAGAGAGCCCTGTTTCACCATGACAATGCTCCAGTACATTGGTCAATTATTTCAACGGGAAAAGCTGGAATATCTTAATATTCCACTTTAGTCGCTACTTTAGTATTCGGTTACTACCATCGTGAAAAATGATTTTAGAGCGACAAGGAGGCTATATTCATTAAAACAGCAATTTTGAGGAGCTGGCTTGCTATTTCGACAAATCTCATTATAAAGATATTATGCAGTTATTTGTTTTAGATAATTAGAACTAGACCAGTGCTTTTAGACTTTGAAAACGGTAAAAAGTGAAAAAAATTATAGTAGGATGAAGCCCATTGGAAAAAGAAGAGAATATAACAAAAATTAAAGGAAAAATAAATAACGGTCGATCTGAGGTGAGAAATCTCGGGGGTTTATCTCGATTTTCGACAAAACTACAAGTCCTATGAAAGAAAGTTAAACAAAGTTGTAGATAATAAGTAGATCTACAACTTTTGTGCTAACACTTTTTTCACATAACCTTCGTAAAATTTATGTGAAAAATTCAAATTACATACTAAGTTTTTGGCTATTAATTTTTATCTTTTACAAAAAAAAATTTTTACACGAAATTTGATGAAAACTTACTTTTAAATGTCCCAAACACACTGTGTTTTTTGTTATTTAAAATAATTAATGTTTTCACTTTATAATGACTTAATATCGAAAAAGCATCCTTATTTTCAATCGAAACTTTCCATGTCAAAATATCTGATTTTTTTAAAAAGTCGGTGAGCTTTTTATTTGTTAAAACCTCTACTTTCTGGTGGTGCAAAAATATATACATTAAAATGTTAAATGTTCTTAAAAAATGCAATAATTAAAGTGTAAATTTTAATAAATTGTTCAAAATTGTGTTATGTACAATTGTATTATGTATAATTTTGAGCAATTTATTAAAATTTACACTTTAGTTATTGCATTTTCTGAGAACATTTAACATTTTAATGTATGTATTTTTTGCACCATCAGAAAATGGCGGTTTCAACGAGCAAAAAGCATGTTAATTATGGTAAAAATTATAAAAAATTTCAAAAGAAAATTTTGACCTACCTTTTTCCAAAATTTAAAAATTTTAAGTTATTTAAGTATGTAAAATTTAATAATTTTAATAAGTGTGAGGTTCAATTTTAAAAGGAAAACCATTCAATGAATAGGAGACTAATTGTTTTTAGCCTGATTGAATAAATCAAACTTTACTAACGGCATTAACTTGATTCATTAAAAACTAATAATTTTTAAGCGTAAATATATAATCCAGTAAGCGAAAATGATGGATAAACGAAAGTAATTTTCAGGCCTTATCAATTTAACTCTGTAATAAACTTCTATATATAAGAAATAAGAAATCTCTATGTTAGACAGTCTTTTTTTAAGTTTGATTTTAAAATGAGAGTTAAGCATAGATGTTTTCTCAAATTCCTAGGACTAACGTGCATAAAGTTTGTTAAATACTTGTTTAAGTAACCTTTGTATAACTTATGCATTACAATGCAGCCGATGTGACAAAGCACTGACAGTCACCCACGTTCTCAGTGAATTCCCCTTGCTAATACAAGAAGGATTTCTCCTTATTAAGACACATGAGTATAAATCTACACTCAATGACCAAAATCGCATGAAAGAAATTAAGTACATTAAAAACAAACATCAGCTTCTTGAATCCATCTAAATAAGTCTCTAAATATACAGTTAATGTTTGCGACTAAAAATAAATAAACCAAAATAAAAAAAAAACTTATACAAAATTTTTTATCAAATATTCAATAAAATGTATCTTTGTTAGTGAGAGCCATGGTTAAACGAAAAACGTTAATAAGAAAGAGAAAAATGACAGTCGCCTAGTTTAAGTTTATACACTTTTGAAATTTATTGTTAGTGTATTCTTAACAAACAAATTAAAGTTATTATTAAATTAATAGTTGTATGTTATAAATTTGGATTTTGTCCATTCAATCGTTTTGACATTTTAAATCGACAATTTACATTTACAAAACCATAACTAACGTTATTTTAATATTAATATACTTCATGGTATTTTAATCCATTTTGTTCAGTAGTGTATATAGTCGTAACGGCTGAAAACACTTTTTAAATAAAAAATTTTTTTAATAAATCCCATTTAATTTTTGTTTTGCGTTTCTTTCATAGAATATATTTTTATGCTTTTGTTGATTACGCGATTAGCAACTCTTCCTTAATGGGATAATATGGGATCATCGGAATGAAAAATAATAAGTTGAAAATTTAATAAATATTTTTGTTTTGCCTCAAAAGTCTCATCAAATTTTGCATACGCGTATCAAAATATTGTCTAAAAACTATCAAAAAGAGAACTTTGGTAAAGTTCTTGTTTTCTCTGTTTTAAGGATACTTTGAGTTACTAGAAAACTTGGAAAGTTCCAAAATTCCTTAATAAATTAGGAATTTATTTTAATAAAATGTATTATTTATTTACATAATCTGCACTGATGTGCAATAAATGTTAATGCTTTTAATTGTAACTATAAACACTTGAATGAAACTCACCCAGTGATAAGGTTCGTGATTAATTATATTTAAAAATTAATACTTATTATATATATACCTATATAAACGTATTTAAGGCTTATGAAATATTTTTAGATAATTACCTACTTAAAGTTTAAATGCACTTAATTTAGTATATTTTTGTAGGTTTTAAGTACTGTAGCAGTTTATTTTTACGCGACACTATATATTAGATATATAAATACATTAAAACATTTCACTATTATTTCGACTAAACTTCGGTTCTATTTGACAAATCCAAAATAGTCTTTTGAGTCTGTATATTTCATAACTATTATCTAATATAATAAGTTAATACCTATAATACGTTTGGATACATAGATGATGTTCATTTATAGTTTCAGATCAAATACCTTCTGTTTTTTTAGGAACACCATCTTCTTGAATCTACCTGAAGACCCCCCCCCCCAGATAGACAGTCGCTAAGGACAGCTAATGTTGCTGCGACTCAAAACAAAGGAACCAAAAAAAAAAAACCTTCTGTTTTAAATAAATTCATTCTTAATTTTATAAAATGAATGATTCTTGTTAAGTACTTTGATAATTTTTAGTTCAATGTTGTACATTTCTGCAAAACATGTCATTACAGTGAGCTACATATATTTGCATAGTAATGTAGTTAAACTTTTTTGATAGACTATAAGTTAAACTAAATTGAGCTAATATAAACATATTTAGTTAGTTGCAAGCTAAATGTAATTTTAAAGCAGAAGCTTTCTTCAAATTATCTTTCCCCTTCATTGATTACCTCAAACCATTCCTAAAAATGCATTCGCAGACGTACATTAGTGAAACAAGTTTTTAAACGATTTCACTTTAGTAAGTTAGACTGTATCCTAAGGCAAAAGCTAGAACTAATGAAAGGTGGCTTATCTGACTTTAATTGAACATTTGCATGTAAAATAAAAGTGCATTTAGCGTCATAAAACTTTGCTACCGTTCCCAATAAAAACGTTTTTTTCCAGCTTAAACAGAGGCGTGTTTTTTATACGCAAACAAGTTTTATTTTATTTTAACAATTTATTCGTAGTATAACTTGCAAATCAAAACTATCCTTTTGTTCCACGAGATTTTATATTTGTGAAATGGTTAGGATTCAATGCATTGTTTGTTTAATTAGCGTAACGTAATAAAACTTTGTGGCCACACAGAAATGTGAAATGTTGGAAATTCTTTCGCTCAAAATAATGTTTAAAATTTACAAAACTATTTCGATACATGGTACAAAAGAAGGTCTTTGGTGGCAATGATGGTAAGTGGCGAGGAAAATAGAAACTATTATTGTAGTTGGAATTAATTGCAATTGTAAGGGACGGGACAAGTGTGCATTTTATATTTGCATTTAATATGGGAAGAGTAGTATTTTATCACGCGTCCTGGTTTCGGTAGCAGTTTCACATTGGATTACAGAGCCCATCTTTTAGCATCATTTGGAGTCGTCTGAAATGGTGACACATTACACGAGTCTTGTACACAGTTTACACGTCTGTTTTGTATTCGAGTGTGGTGGAGGCATTGCAATGGGGTGCAAAGGGTGCACGACACCCGTTTTGATATTTTACTCACTCTCGCAGTTCCGATAGTTGTGGCTGTGGCGCTAGCCTCAATTTTTCTCGTTCTTTTCATGGCTTTTTATTTGAATCCATATATCATGAAACCGTTTTATGCAACCACCCGGTGGTACAAAAGCTGCACACATCACTCTCTTTCCACTAACGATATTCTTTACTGGCGACCGGTATGAAACATCCAAACAAAGTCCTTACGTAATACTAACAATGAATATCATATTCAACAATAATAAAAGTCTGGATACTAAAGAACTATCTCTTGTTCATTTTTCATAAAATTTTTCAGTTATTACATATTTTTTCTTTTTACTATATGTAAAATACCAACAAAAAGAGAAGAACTATGGTTCAATGTACCTACCTCAAAAATCTACTTAAGAAAAAAAAATTATAAACTTTAAAAAAATATTTTTTTTTAGTTAAAAATTTATTCAACAATTTCCATAAAAAATTATTATAAACCATAATACCTATAGTAAATGTTCCTATATATTATTTATATTTTTGATATGTAAAATAAATATTTTTATTTTAGGGTATGTGATGGTCATTGAAGCTTCTTATTGTACGATTTCAAATTTATTTTTAGGGGCTATAGTAATTTGATCATATTTTGTTTTTACTTTATTAGGAATTATTTCTTTCATCTATTTTACCAAGAAAAATTCCTCGAAAATATTCAATTTTATTATTTTCTAAATTTCTAACTTTGCCGTTTTAATCGTTAAACTTTTACGAACTTTTTAAATTGTTAAAAAAACTTGGCAGATAAAATAAAGTTCCTCTAAAGTCTAAATCATAAAAAATTCTCGGCAAAAAAAGGTCTTTTTAGTGGTGTTTTATACATATAAAAACTGTAATAGTAATAAAATTTAATTGTTTATATAAAATTTGACATTTTCATATAAAATATTTTTACTTCCATCCATTATCTCTCTAAATTCAAGACTTTAGAATATTTAATTTACAATATTTGTTTTAATTTTTCTTTCATGATGATTTCTTTTTGTTCACATTTATATTGGTCGATTGGCAGTCGAGTGTCCTTTGTAAGATAGATGAGTTGACAAATCGATAAATAGAAAGGTAGACAGATAGATTAGCTTTTGAGGAAACACAATCGCTTTCCCATCGGAGTATGTAACAAATTGATCAATTGTACTCGTCGCCTTCTGCATGACAATTCCTCATTTAGAAGCTCTCGCTCTTGTAACGGGTCAAAGCTTTTATGAGTCTATCGCTTGATTAGTATCCATTTTTCAATGTTTTTTACTGTACAAATCTTTTGATGATAAAAAAGACTACATTTGTGCTGATAGTTTATTTGATTTTTAAAATGACAAAGTCACATTTGAGGGTTTAATGAGTTTATTCACGTGCAATAAGTGTTACTGTTTTATAGACGATATCAATCAAGATATTATATCACTAGGATTCTTTGTAAATAACATTTATTTCCGATCAAATTAAATCATTTTTTCTATTTTTTCTTCAAAACGTAAAATGTTTTAAAAATAAATTTTTTTATAAATAAACTTTTGTTTCGTTTAGGTCTAGCATCAATCATTTTGTCAAATTTAAATTTTTGATATCCTTTTGCAGAATCGATCAATTTTAATAATGTGTCCACATTTTCCAAAATTGATTATTTGAAACTTATGCCTTTAAAAGTTGGATTTTTTGGAAAAAAACGCCTTCTTTACCATGTAAACTAAAGTTATATATCACAGTTGGGTATATAACTATTGATTAGTTTGAATAGAACAATTTTGATTAATAATCTTTATTGCCCAGTTACACAGTAGATGATTAAATTTCACTTTTAGTTTAAACTTCAATTAAATAAAGAATTCGGTTTCATAGTTTCATTTGGAATTGAATTCAATCTGTCGTTCAAATTAAACGACAAAATTCTTCCGTTTAAACTATAGTTCAACGTTTGATAACGGATTTCTGAGTTTTCGGATTCGACGGTCACTAACGACCATGGTGGTTGACGTTACTTTAAATAAATAAAAATAAATAAATTAGTATTCAAAAATATTTTTAAAATTTTGCAACAAAATTATATAGGTAATTTGATTACCGAATTGGACATTACCTTGTGGTTTCGTTTCGATTACCAACGTTTTGCAAAATAAAATTAATCAAGAAAAGAAAGAAAAATTTTCTGAATTGAAATATCAATTCCTTGATGGAAAAAAAAATTCTTTAAAAATGTATGTATTATAAAAATTGTAACGAACCTCATCTCTTAATTGCCGGAATTCGAGATTTGCTATAAAATTCAATCTCCTAATGTTTTTGAGAACCCCAACCAAAATCTTAAGTTTTTTAAAAACTAAGAAATTATTTTTGGTGGCCAAAAAATGGTTTAACAATGTACATAAATAGTAATAATAAATTTGTCTTAAAGTTTTCTTTGGCTTGATTATCTAGGTGTAACTTTAAAAAAATTTTAATTGAAATACTAAGAGCTTTATAATGAAAATCATAAAAATTACCTGTATAAAAATATTATTTTATAGGTAGATAGGTATTTTTTAATTTCTCAAACTTGAAAGAGTTATTCTCATTGAAGAAAACGTGCCTTTTAAATATTAATTACTCCTTTCAGTTTTTGAAAAGCAACATTTTCTTTCTTTTTCGTTACTTCTTAATGGATATAATCGTGGCAGCAGTTTTCCGTAATCGACGTTTCAAATTTCCAACGAGTGTCGCTATATGAGCAAAAAAGTTAAATGCAATTTCTGCATGTTATTACAAGATATAACGTACGAATTTCTAACTTACATGACGAAAGTTTGAAATATATCCGAAATCCTCTTTAAACTTATCAGTATATGTCAGTTAAGGTGGGTGAGACTACATGTCACATTTATGGCTCGACTGTCTGATACAAATCTTATGTCACTTCAGTCTAAGCTTAAAGTGTATAACTCGAAAATCAGGAATTGGTTTTCTTTGCTTTAAGAGAAAAAAAAGGAAGAAATGTTTCTAGATTAAAGAGACTGAAATATCTTTCGTATATATTGAACTAAATATTCATGCATTTAACGTGATTAAGTTTCCCAGTTTCAATTGGTCGTAATTTAGATTTGAAATGTGCATACTGATTGCATTTGCACCCGACACATTCCAACAATCAATTGCAATACCAATACCGATAATTTTATTAACTAACTGCATGGAAAATTGAAGGTGTCTGAAGTTGAGCTCAATTTGAGACTTGGATAGGTTTGTAAATGAAAATAGTTTTGTGGAATCGATCTTACATCTGGTATAGTTGTGTGGTTTTGGTTTGAAATTAAGCTAGCAGGTTAATATACTTGGAATAATTGTCTAAGAAATGCGTGTCGGATTATAGTTTTGAAAATGTTCTCCTTTTAATGACATATTGAGTATTTTCTTATACCCATATTTTAAACTAGAACACAAAACTACTTGACATCTGATATACAAATAGAAAGTTTATTCGGAACAACTTTTAAGTGGTTTTGTAACATTTATAATACTATTATTTACAACCATTATTAGTTTAATTTGTTCCATGATAAACATAGTTTATATATTTTATCAAGAATGTGTTTTTATATTTAAATAGATCGATTCACATATTTGAACCCGAGGAAATATTTTTTAATATATTTTATACTAGCTGATACCCGCCTGCTTCGCTGAGCGTATCTAAATTAATCTGATTGAATAATAGAAACCTTCATCGAAAAATAAGAAATTCACCTACTTTAACAAAAAAAAATAGATACCTAGATAGATATTTTGAGATCTTTGATACTTAAAAAGTTCATGAAAATCCGATAAACTACTTGTTCAGGAAGAGATTTCTTATAGCTATGTAGAATAGCTATCTTATAGGTTCTATACGTTTTTATGAATATTATAAAATACCTACACTTGTGGTCCTTAAGTATAGCAATACAATTCGAAAATGTTGATTCTATTATATATTTAACTGAGTTTTTCGCCAAGTTCAAATTACTCAATAATTAAAAAAATTGAGTAAGTGAAGTAATTGTTGACTGTTTAAATATAATTAACACGCTTATTTCTAAATACTATAGACATTCGAAAATTAACAATGAAAGAAGTTTCTATGTTTCAAAAGTTTTCATTACTAATTTATCAATGTTATCGGATGTTAAATTAAAAATAATATTTTGCAGTAAAATTGTCATTTTTATTTAAACGTTTTTGGAGTAACTGTAGTAAAACGCTATTTCACGAAATTTAAGGAAAGCTTTTTTAAAAACACGATTTCTGCAGGATAAGTACAATTGTTATGTTATCTTTTGAGAACCGTGCATTATTCTAACATAAGAAATAATCTATATTATTCTCTGACCTTTTAACTACCCTAATGCAAAAAATCATGTCAATATTTTGCTCCGTGAAAAAATTTTTGGCTGTTCATGATTTGTAGGAAGCAAGGAACCAATTCTATAATAAATTTGACCTTGGTTTGTAAAAGATGGTGAAAACCCAGGCATATCTACCTCCTTATCCACACCGAACAACGTCACTTGAAAGCAGAAGTTATATTTTCTAATATTGTTTAAAAAGTGAGAGGATTCCTGACTATCTAATAAAAATAAGGATTTAAGTGGTTCTTCTGGTTCACCAAGTGTTGGAACTAAAACTTTTCCAGCAGAACAACACATACCCAGAGCTTCTTCTTTCCACCTTAGTGAGAGAATCAATTCATGGTTAATATTGTCAAGTAAAGAATCATAAGCAAAAGCAGCATGGTGAAACGCCTGCCATGTTCTGATTGCCAGCGCATGTCTCCTTTCCGACTGCCGTTCAGCATTTGTAGCACGTCGTCTGTGAGATTCTTCAGGCGTCTCTGCAGATATCAATGACGTATGACGTTTGGCATCTGAAACCCGACGGGTTTGAGTGGCTGTTAAAGTTTCCCTAGACCTATGGATTGCGTGGCGCTCGGCATTCAAAGCTTGGCGAGCCTGAGTCTACTGAAAAGTCTCCGCAGCTCTCATAGATGCCTGACGCTGAGTATCTAAAACTCGACGGGCTTCAGCCTGTGCTGTCTCAGCAGCCCTTTGATTTGCATGACGCTCGGCGTCTAAAATCTGTCGGGTTCGAGTCTGTTCCTCAGTTTCTTGAGCTTGAGCTAATTTTTTAGCTCGAGCACCGGCAGAATTACGCGATAAATTAGATTTACGCTTGCTAGGCATATCGGCAATAAGAAATCACGTTGTTACCATTTCCAGAACGATATAAAATAACAAAGGAGTAAATTAAAGTCAACATTCGAGAGAATTCTAAAAGTAATTATTTTTGATAAATTATTTAATTTATTTATTTTACTTTCAAAAACGGAAAAAATTCTGGTGACCTGTGAATGTTTAAAAAATCATGATGGATTTAAATTTAATTTGGGGATTCTGCCCCCAAAACTTTCGTCGCGGCCTGCACCACCGGGCTCTAGTTCTCTCAAACGACGATAAAATAACAAAGAATCAAGCTAAATATGTACATGCAAATCATCAACTAAGTATGCCCTCATTAATAGAAACAATTTTCGTCGTTACAGTGAAAATCTTAAGATCGCTTTATTATTTTTAATGGTTATTAAATATTTCGAAAATGTAGAATAAGATAAAGATGAATATGATAACTCTAAACGTCAAATTATGACATGAAGCGATTTTAAACTAAAATGTTCATCTGAACGGTTTATGCTGTGTAATAAGTCATAAAATGACACTAACTACGCAACCATTGCGCAAACAAAAACAACGCTACTCACGTAACTACTACACAGACAAAGACAGAGCGTTTACAACAAATTTTTAGATGTTTTATCCTTTTTAAGGATTATTTTGTGATAAAATGTATCCTATTATAATCCTTGGATTACAAACTATCTTCATACCAAATTTCAATTAAATCTATTCAGCGGTTTAAGCGTGATACTCAGAAAGACGGACAGACAGAGCTACAAAACGTTTTTATATATTTATATGGATTTATTTTATACTAGCTGATACCCGCAACCTCGTCTGCGTAGGTTATTATGTTAACAACATATTTAATTTACAGAGGAAAAACATTTAAAAAATTGAAAGCAAAAATATATAAAATATAAACGGAAAGAACTTAGCGTAAAACATTTTAACTATATGCCAAAAAATTGCTCCTTCAGAATCCGCTATTGCTCCAAGTGTATAGTTATTAGTTAATCAATAATTAATTTTTCAAAAATTTGTAAATTCAAAAATAAAAATTGCTACGTAATCCAAAAAAATCACAATTTTTATTTTATTTTTTTCAAAAAATTGATCCCTAAATGCTCTTTCCAGTACAATATTGTACAACAATACATGTATAAATAGTTAAAAATAATTATTGATTATATATAATTATTAAAAATATTGCAAAAATTTGATCACTTATTTGCGTAATGAAAAGAGTAGATAGAAAACTTAAAAAAACAACAACTTCAATTAAAAATTATTTTGGATTTTATAGCGATTTTAATTCTTTAGTTTAAAAATTGTTTAAAACTTTAATTATTAATCAATTAATAACTATACACTTGGAGAAATTGCGGATTCTGAGAGAGCAATTTTTTGGCATATAGTTTAATTAAAAAAAATGTTTCTCGCTAACTTAGGTAACTTTTTCTGGTTGACAAATATATGCAATAATAAAAGGGAGTGTTGAAATGTAATTTGATTATTGTAACGGTTGTAACTTAAAAATGTATTTAAAAAATATAAAAAATGCTAAAAAAGAATTTTAAAAAAAGCAACAAAAAACTGCTAAACAAATAGAAAATAAAATTCAAAAAATCTTTATTAATTTTTTTTTTTTTTTTTCTCCATTTTAATGTGCTTCAACTGCATGGTCATTAGCACAGTGTTTGTTGGAAGTAGGTTGGTATTTTGCTAATGTTAGACCGTTATATGTCACTCCAAATTCCCAGCCTCTGGAGGAAACAGCAAGCGTTGTCCCACTGTTCTGGGTCCCCCATCGCCTCTTGGATGGAATGTGGCGTCCCCGTATCCTTCCTCAAACCTTTCAGGAGGTCACACTCGAAAAGATGCTTAGCGGTGAGTGGCGAAGAGCATTTTGAGCATTTTGGAGGTGGAGTCCTTTGCAGGAGGTATGAGTGTGTTAACTTGGTATGGCCTATCCTCAGTCTGGTTACAATGACTTGGTTTGGTCGGGGAATGGATTCTATGGGTAGCTTATTGAATATTGATTTTCTAATGGAGTGGAGTTTGGAGGGTTGGCTCTTCCATTCTGTGTCCCATACCATCCGGATCCTTTCGCTGAGGTACTTCTTGAAGTCCTCAAGTGATCCGGGTGCTTGGGCCACAGCAGGAATTTTGGTTGCTTTTTTGGCTTCCTCGTCGGCTTTTTCATTTCCTTTTATACCAATGTGTGATGGAATCCATAATAGATTTATGGTTTTACCAGATTCTTCTTGGGAAGAGATGTTGGCTTGTATGTTAGATATCTTCTGGTTGGGAAAAGGGTTGAAGGATTTAATGGCTTTGAGACAGGATAAGGAGTCGGTGCATATTAGGATTCTATTACTATTTTGGTGGCATGCGGAGGAGAGGGCTAATTCAATTGCATGGGCTTCACATGAAAATATAGAGAAGTAATGCGGAAGGTGATGGCTCGTGATTATTGTGGTTTCGTCCGTTACAGCGCATCCTCGGTCTTGTTCGATTATTGACCCATCTGTGTATAAGATCTGATCATACTGGCCTCTGTTTTTAATTTCGTAGAAGAGCTGTTTGAACACTTCCTGAGGGGTTCCTTCTTTCGGGTATTCGTGTAAGTCTAAGAGAATGGTGGGTTTTTTTCTCCTCCATGGAGAGGTGGGGGAGGGTATTCTTTGGATGAAGATAGGAAATTGTAAATTAATTTCTTGGAGGTATTTACATGCTTTGGTCGCCAGGGGTATAGGAATGTTTTTGTTTGGTTCCGGTCTGGTTTGGTGGAAGGGGTTTAGAATTTTGGATGACATGGGGTTCTTTCGTAGTGTTTGATGGGAGGCAATAAATTGGATGGCTTGTTGTTTCCATCTAAGAGTGATGGGGACTTCATTCGCTTCTGCCAGTAAACTATTTATTGGACTCGTTCTGTATGCCCCTAAGGATAATCTAAGAGCTGAGTTTTGGATAGTTTCTAGCGGTTTGGTTGAGTGTAGCGAATGAGATGGGTTGAAGAATAGCATGGCTCCATAGTCCATCTTTGTTCTAATTAATGTTCTATAGATATTGAGGAGGCTCTTTTGGTCTGCTCCCCATTTTGTTGAACTTAAAGTTTTTATTATATTTAGTCTTCTTTTGCATTCCAACGATACTTCGTTTATTTGGTGGCGCCATGTGTGGCGTTGGTCAAAGACGAGTCCCAGGATTTTTAAGGTTGTGGTTTTGGGAATAGGGATGTTGTTTAGGGATAAGTTGAGGGGGAGGGTTAGTTTTCCTCTGTTGAAAACTGTAAATTTACTTTTTGTTGGGGAGAATGTAAGTTCGTTGTTTTCTGCCCATATTTGTAGCTTGTTGAGTTCGTTTTGCATGAGAAGTTCCGTGATGGCTGGGTTAGAGCCTTTGCAGAGAATGGTTACATCATCTGCAAAAAGGAGTCCTTTAGATGGCGGAGAGATGGATTTCAAGGCACTATTAATTACTGCTAAGAAGATTAATACACTCAGTACTGATCCTTGTGGCAGGCCGTTTTCAATTGGTATTTGGGTAGAGGTTGTTTTCTGAATTCTCACCCTAATACGTCTTTGTGTCAGGAAGTTTTCTATAAAGTTTATCAGGTGACTTTGGATACCCATTGATCTTAGGGATTCAAGTGCTACAGGTTTTGTTACTTTTTCATACGCCTTTTGCAGGTCGAGTGAGACTGCTAGAAGATGTTGTTTTTTTGATAGTGCATCACAGATTTCCGTGTCGATGTATGCTAGTTGGTCGAACGTTGATCTCCATTGTCGAAAGCCGCTTTGAAATGGTGAAATCAGATTTTCTGATTCCATTTTCCATCTAAGTCGCTTCGCCATAATTTTTTCCAAGATCTTGCATAAACAGCACGTGAGAGCTATGGGCCGGTAGTTGGAAGTTTTTGTATTGTTTTTTCCAGGTTTGGCGATTGGAATGACGATTGCTTCCTTCCATTGGTCTGGAAATACGTCGCTGAGCCAGATGTAATTGTAAAGTTGTAGCAGGTATTTTTTTCCGGGGGCTGGGAGATTCTTTAGCATTAGATTTGGGATGTCGTCTGGGCCAGGTGAAGAGTTTTTGGAATACTTTATCGTTGAGTTGAGTTCATTCCATGTGATTGGGTCATCTAAAGGCTGATCTGTATCTTTTGGGTGGGTTTGTGTACGAGGATGGTGGTGTTTTTTTTGTGGGTTGAGATGAGATTCGTGCGTGTTTTTGGCGAATTCTCTTGCAAGCATATTGCACTTGTCCCTGTTTTCCGTGGCTATTTTGCCGTTATCATCCTCTAAAAAGTCGGGGATTGAGCTTGTAGGTTTTCTCATCAGACTACGGATTTTCTTCCACACTATAAAAGTAGGCGTTTGGCTGTTAATTGAGGAAGCAAATTCCTGCCACGATTTTTGCTCGCATTCTTTGATTTTCCTTCTAGCGACCGCTCTGGTTTTTTTGTATTCTATCTTGAGTTCGAGAGTTTTGTGTTTTTTGAATTGTCTAAATGCTTTTTTGTAGAGACGAATTTTTTCTAGACAGTCATCGTCTAGCCATGGGATTTTCCTTTTTGTATTTATGCCTTTGGTTTTGGGTATTGAGAGGGTAGCGGCTTTGATGATGGCATTTGAAAAGGAGGTTAGGATAATATTGATGTCTGGATTTAGATGGGGATGGATGGGAGGGAGTTTTTTGATTTCATCGTTAATGATCAATTTGAATTTCTCCCAATTTGCTTTATGGAGAATCCATTTAGGGTTAGATTCCTTTTGGTTCGTTTGGTGGGATGTCGGGGCGTTGATTAAGATTGGGAAATGGTCGCTGTCGTGAGGGACCTCTAGTGGGTTCCAGTTATAGTGGGTTGCCAAGCTCGACGATGCAATCGACAAGTCTATAGCGCTGGTGTTTCCATTGCTCACATTGAAGTGTGTGGGCCTTCCATCATTGAGGATAATTGCATCCCCGATGCGGTCAACCCATTCCTCCACCATTCTTCCTCTTTTATCTGTGTTATTTGAACCCCATAGTCGGTTGTGGCTGTTGAAGTCTCCCAATATTAAATACGGCTTAGGTAGTTGCTTTTCTAAATCCAGAAGCTCCTGACTATTCAAGTGGTAGCTATTGGGTAGGTAGATGTTGCAGATGGTTAACCTTTTGGGGAGATGAAGTGAGACTGCGATCGCTTCCATGTTGGTAGTAATAGTAATTTCTTCTTTGAAGATATGGGGTTTTGTGTAGATGGCGATTCCTCCACTAGCATGGTTTGCATTGACTCTGTTTTTGTGCGACCGTAAGTATCCTTTAATCTCTGCGCCATGGGTACCTTTGAAATTGGTTTCTTGCAGACATATACAGTCTGGATCCAGCTGATTGATAAGGATTTTAAGGGATTGTTTTCTTATGTAGTAGCCATTTAGATTCCATTGGAGAATATTCATATTTCAAATTAAAATTAGTCCTTAAGTTTTTTTTTTCTTTTCCTTAAGGGGCTTGATTGGGTTTATTGTTTTATTAATTATTTTAAAGTAATTATTTTGTTAGTGTTGTTATAATAATTTTGTTATTATGTTATAGTAATGTAATGTTATTTTGTTTTCGGTGGTTAAATTTTATTTGTTTTGGTCCGTTTCCCCACAGGGATCCGTTGAAATAAGCAAAAGTTCTAATTTTTTTATTATTCGGGTGCATCTGTTTTTCATTCTATGGTTTAATGACGGATATAATGAATTACACATACTTGCTAATGATGCTATATCTTCTGTGTATTCTGAAGCTAATTCTTTGATATTAAGGTAGCCTTTTGCGTTATCAAAGAAACTGTAAAATTGTTCTGGTTTTAAGGGGAGTTTTTCGTTTAGTTCCGTGTTTGAAAATGTTTTGTTAATTATTTCCCATAAATCATTGTTTTCTCTTACCTCTTTGTTTGCTTTTGCCCTTTTGAGTTTTTTCCTACCGACTTTGAGGTTGTCTTTAATCCACGATGACTCGCTGTTGGTGGTTGAGTCCGATTCCAAATCTGTGATGTCTGAATCCACCCCTTGTACTTTGGATGATTTTGGGATCGCGAATTCGGGTACCACTTCTTCCGTTTCATTTTCTTTATTTTCTTTTTGTAGGACGTGTTTTTTTGATTTTGTATTTATTTCATTTGTTGAGGTGTGAATGATTTCGTTATTTTCCTTTTCTGTTTGTTTTGGTTCGGATTGTAAGTGTGCTAGTTCGTGTATGTGTTTTTCTTCTTCGTTCTCAGTGTTCAGATCGGAGTGACTGGTAGAATGTTGTCGTTTTTTGTTTTTCTGATTATTCATTTCTGTGTTTTCAGTACTTGTCGAGTTTTGAGTTTTGTCTATTGGGCTTATGTTTTCCACGGGCGTTGGTGTCGGCTGTTGTCCCCCAGTATTAACTGGACTTGACCTGCAATTTATATTGGTGTGTCCGTATCGGTGGCAATTGTTGCAGAATTCGGATACCAGCGATATTTTAACGTCTTCTGTATCTTTTTTTATGATGATGAAATCGGGAAAAGAATTTTGTTCTTCTATAAATGTTGTTCGTTTCCCACTATTGATATGTGTCAGTTTGGGGTTTGATAATTTTATTTGGAAGACTGGGGCCGTTATTTTTATGTTATTGTTAATAAGTGCTTGTTTAATTTCCTCATTTGTGATGAAGGCTGGGGCGAAGATAATAATTTTTTTTTGCGGGTTGACATATCGTCTTATGTTTGAAATTTGGTTGTTGACTTTGATTTGTGGCTTACTTGTTATTAATTCTTCCACCAATTGTTTATGCTTGAGGAACACACAAATCCGATTGTTCCTCAATGGGTATGCGTCGGTGATCTCGTTCAGGTTGATGACTTGTTTGAGGGCTATGATATGGTCTGCAAATTCCGCTTGTTTTCGTTCCAGAATGATTGCGTTTTCCTTTTTTGGCACTGTTTGGGTTGGTTTGATCGTGTTGTGGATGAGTTTTGATTTGTTTTGGGTTATTGTGGCATATGATGTTGTTGCAAATGATGTGGATGGTTGCGGGTCCATGCTGGTGACTCCCGTCATCCCTTATCACTTTTTTTTCTTTTTTTTTTTTTGAACACAATTTATATGGTTATTTTTCTCAGTTATGTAATTTATCTGTTTTACTAATTTTTAACTTGAACTGTTCCGTTCGAGCTGATGTTAATTGCTGAGCTGCATTCTACACTCAAATATGAAATAATCAGTAGGCAGTAGAAGGAAAAACAACTTCTGTCCAGCCCAGACGCATTACATCGTTTGCCCCACTCTATCAAAGCGACAAAAATTTCACCGTTTCACGCGTTTTACTTGTAAAAATCACATTTTTTTAAACTTTAATTAAGTACTTTGTTTTTAATTTAGATATCGTGACAATTCTTTTTTTAATAAGCACCAAGTATATAAAAAGTAAAACAAAAAAAAAAATGATCGAAACCTATCCAGTAATTTTTTAGCTTACATTGCTAATATTGCAAGCGAACATTGATAAACAGCTATCATTTTATTTATATAGATTTTTATTACAATGGTTTTATTGGAATTATTAATCTGTGATTAATGGGAAAAAAAAGAAATAGTAAGAAGCTTATTATGTACTACGTGTTAAAGTAAATATCGTTATTATATGTAAATATCTAGGTATATAACTGCACACTTTTGTTAATTTATAAGATGTTTGATGAAGGGCAAAAATGGTCGAAACCTTGCTATATCAACAATTGGTATTATGATTTATATCTTATATAAGTCCATTTTCCTACGAATCATCTAAATTGAATATTTTTAATGTTATTTATACATTCTGTTTACCACAAACAATTTAGTTTTATTAGATACTAGGTACTCAATGTTTAACCTTAATATTAGAATTTAGATGAACAAATATTATTATGTAAAAGTTTCACAAATACAGGGTGCGCCATCTAGACAGGACTTATTGAAATGTTGAATAACTCCGCCATTTTTCAGCCGATTTTGGAAAATGAACAAGATTCATTTAGGGTATACAATGCCATTTATTGACAATTCACTCAGAATACAATATCGATCAAATGACCGCCTCCATTAGACACACAAAAAGCGGCCCTTTTTTGGGCATTTTTCATTGTATTTGACAACATTTCGGGCGTAATAGCAGCAATTTCCGCTTTAATATTAGCTTTTAGTTCTTCAATAGTCTTTGGTTTGCTGGCATACACCTTACTCTTCAAATAGCCCCACAGGAAAAAGTCTGGCGCCGTCAAATCCGGCGAACGAGGAGGCCACTCCAAATCACCCTTTTTTGACACAACGCGTCCCGGGAACTTGCTCTGCAAAAACTTCATAGTAGCAACTGCGGTGTGACAAGGTGCGCCGTCTTGTTGAAAATAGAAGTTTGTTAGACGGTGTTTCCGCATTTCCGGACAAACAAAGTGCGCCAACATCCAACGATAGCGTGCACCGTCGACGGTTTCTCCAACTTTGAAAAAAAATGGTCCAATAATCGTTTTCGAGCACACTCCGGCCCAAACAGTAACTCTTTGGTCGTGCAATGGTGTTTCGTGAATGATGTGTGGGTTTTCTGTTCCCCAAATTCGACAGTTTTGTTTATTGACCCCGCCAGAGAGCGTAAAATGAGCTTCGTCCGTCATCAAAATTCGGTCCCAAAAATCAGGCTCGGCATCGATCTTTCTTGCGATCGTATTCCCATATTCGAGGCGACGCGGCTTGTCCGTTTCCAACAATCTTTGGGTTAGTTGCACTTTGTATGGAAAAAGATGGAGATCATCCTTCAAAATTCTTCTTAAAGTGGTTCCACTCACATTCAGCGCCTGAGAACGACGCCGATACGACACACTTGGATTTTCGGCAACACTCTCTCTCACCGCTTCAACAACTTCATTGGAGCGTCGCGGACGCGGTCGAATGGGTCGCGGGCGAGTAGCTACAGACCCGTGTTCAAAGAAATTTTTCGCCAAAGTACGAATTGTCTTGGCGGAAGGCGCCGAATGTCTCCCATATTTCTTACGATACGCACGCACAGTTTTCACAGTTGAATGTGTTCAATGTGTGAATTCACTCATGTGTGAATTGTTTTCAATGTACAGCGCTACAATTTCAGCCCGTTTTTTTGGCGTAAACCGATCCATGACTATAATGGCATAGACTGACGTTTCAGAATCTGGCTGATTTGTCAAAATCGGCTGAAAAATGGCGGAGTTATTCAACATTTCAATAGGCCCTGTCTAGATGGCGCACCCTGTACAATATTGCGTTTAATGATGTTGTTCTTGCTGACTGAATTCATTACTAAAATAAATAAGCTTATACTTTAGAATTTATAGATTATAGGTTGTTTTACTTCGTTTCAGCATCATGGATTGATGGTCTTTTGTTCATTTGATGCATTTGCGGTGAGTGGCTCTTTCTAACCAATATTAATACCTACCCGTAGAAGTGGAATACTTTTCCGTTTCAACTAAAATTGACTAAAATGGCCCAAAGTACACTACCACTACAATCATAACTAGAGTACGGATTTATATGTTAAAAACTGCCAAATATGTACATAACTACATACTCTTAGGTAATTATTTATTGCTGAATATATTAGTCAAAATGTAGACCACAACTATTAAAACAACTAAATTGATTGCTAAAATTGTTTGAAAACAAGATATTGATATTGTCTTTAGAACAAAGAATTATTGAAAATACTAAACCCATTCGGTTTATTATTGTTTCAAATTTTTTACTGAGGACAATTAAAGAACAGCTGAAATTGGTCGATTTGAATTTGCTTTTGTATGCATAAGACGTGGTAATGTAATTCAGCTCATTTTAATTGAAGCTCAAAAAAGATTCCATTTTTATGAGAATGTGGACAACGTTTATTGTGTCGCTAACTATAAATTTAAACTATAAATCCGCAGAAGTTCATTTGAATCAAGAGGACCGACAAAATTTGAAATTCCAATAGAAATAAAATAAGTATAATTTTATAAAAGAAATATTTTATTTATAAAAGAAATTTTTATATTCGATGGTAAAACTAGCAAAAGGTGCGTTCAACTAACGCTTATAATGCTTAATGTTCTGTCACTAACTGCTTTGCAATTTTAGAAAAAAAAAAACATTTCGAGTGTTGTGAGTTTTTATTTTAAAGTGTTTCTATATTTTATGGTAAAACTAGCGTAAGGGGTATTCCGCTAAGGGTTTATAGCGTTTAAAATGTCTTTAGTCTAACGCACCCTTAGTAAACAATTACGGTCATATTATTCTTAGTAAATTTCATCCTACATATATAAACTTTTGTTTGCCGAAATATGTAGAAAATATGTTATAATGTGTGCAGTATGTGAAAATATGTATTGATTGAGAAAAATGTATAAATACGTAGTATGAGAACGTATTTATTTTGTTTGTGATTCTTTATAACGTATTTGAAGATATGTATATTACAAAATCTAACTCCAGAAAAAAAAACTGCAAGTTTATATAAATTCGGGTCTAGTCATTACAATTTAAATATTCCAACTGTATCCATATTCTTATTAAGAAACCAAGTCAATGTGCCGTAGAAGCGTGAATAACAAAAATGACTATACAAAAATCCCTAAGAGGAACTTCTGCTAATTTCTATATTCTATGCTTTAACAAACCATAAAATAACGAATCAGTTTTAATTTTACTTAATTATAGCGTTAGGTATAACTACGAATTACCAAATAATTGTCATTAGGTACATATCAAGAAAACATTTATTTTTAGACTTTTTTTTTATTCATTTTGTAGGATGTGGCTAGTTTTGATTTTTAAACGCAAGCTCTTAGCCTAATAGCAAAAGAATAGGAAATGCACGTATCAGATAAGAAATTCGTATTTCAGCATAACAAAGTTTCAAACTTTATTTTAAAGATATTTGAAAATTTTTGAAGTTTGTATCTGTATTTATTTTAATGGATGCCACATTATATTTCGCTTTTTCGTTGGTACGTTTTAACAAAATGTTAACTTCAATATGACGAAATGCTTGGCGAGTCGTGCTATATGTATAAAAGAACTAAAAAAATCCAAAATAAAATCTTAATAGTTATTTTTTTAATAAACAAAATGTGTTACTTCTTCCTATAATCTTCACGTTACCTATATTAAAGTTTTTTTTGCAATTTAAAAAGGAACAATTTTTTTTACTAAACAAAGTCCCTTTAGAATAGCATATATTTTGAATTTTCAATTCAACATTTGGTTAAAGACAAATAAATTAAATTTAACCAAAAGTTTTTGGAACTGATATTCTAATGTAAAATGGTTTTGTTTTAATCGAGATTATATTAGGTTGAGTTTTGTGGTAATTAACGGGCGGTTGAAATTTGATCTCTTCTATAAATTTCTCAAGAGTTGTGGCTGTTACGAAATGTACACATATTGTATATGAATTCGTTGGCGTTGGCGAAGGCACACACCATGGTGCGATGTACGAGACCACATAGTATCAGTGCTCCGAAAATGGGCGCTACAGGCACAAAGGGCGTTCGGAACACTAGGGGTGTCCTCCATAGAATTACCAAGATTAGTATGCACTGCCAAAGGATATCGTTTGGTTATGGTTTCATTGTCCTACATCAGTGAACATTGTCTTTATTAATGATCCTGTTCATATAAATTTCTAAACAAATACATGCTATATTATTCTCTCATAAAGTAAGAGTCAATAGAAAATATTTTTAGCTATAGCTATAAATAGATATTTTTAATTCTTAACCAAATTTTTTCATTTAACATTTCCTTCAAGAAATTAAAAATTTAAAATTGCTTCATTTTAAAGATTAATTTATTGGAGCATAAGATAAGTATAAAAAACGATGAATCGCTTATTACTAAGAGAATAAACTAATTATTTATACTTATTAAAATATTCGATTTGTATTATAAAGTTTTACGGAACACCTTATACTTGGTTTTAATTTAAAAAAAAAATAAAACTTTTTACCAACTCGATTCTTTTAAAATAATATCCATCTTTATTATTCGAAACGAATTATGTTCGTTGAATTTATAATCAAATCGGTATCAAACTTTTTTCTAATATACGAAGTGGAAAATAAATATCTTTGGTGTTGTAATTTTGAGTAATAAACACGCAGATCAAAAAAAAAAAAAAAATTTTTGAATATTGTTCTCTCGCATTTATTTTAGGGACGGGTAATTCTTCCCGATAGAGCCATTTGGGAATTAAGTTTAGCACAGATTGTATTGCCGTGAATGTGAGAAACGTCAAAATGCGAAATAATGCATGCAAATTACATTGTTCTGTTGAATATTGACCACATTCGAGCATAGAGAGAAATCTCAACAACGCGTTATCAAATATATGAAGTCTTATACTTGAATTGGAACAATATATGGAAATTTCAGCACTCTGAATTATATCACTAAGATATAAACTCAATAACATGAATCGCTTCCTTCTCTTCTTAAAACAGAACGTGAAAAGCTTTTCATCGCTAACTTACATGCAAGTTACGGTTATATTTGTAATCTACATAAAATTGTGGGTTGTATCGTTAATTAAGAATTTAATTAGATTCATGGAAATGTTCCTTGCTTTTTACTTTTATTTTATTTTTAAGCTTCGATGAAAGGATTGCAAATAGTTTACTACAAACATCAAATATTTGTACTGTTTAAAGAATGAATAAATGGAATTTATTTATTTTGTATATTTTATAATTTGATATTGACAGTTTGATATTTATTTTAATAATAATTATTTATATAATTTCACCAATAAAATTAACTCTGTATTCTGGGGATACTATTGTTCTTACGCTGTCTGGGGTTGGTTGCCACAGGTATCCCACCTCGTATATATATATAATATATATATAATATATAATAATATATAATATAATATATATATAATATATATAAACGTATAAATACGTTTGGTGAAAGAAACTCTTTTTTTTGTAAACTTCAAATTTTGTTCGATGTTATCGCTGGTTAAATGTGCCGATTTAAAACTTCAATATTCATATTTTATAATTTTGTTTGTATTGTATATAATTATACAAAAATGATATAAAGGTTTATGAGGGTTGTAAAAAATATTCGGGGTCACCAAAATGTAATTTATTTATTTTGTATATTTTATAATTTGATATTTATTTAATAATAATTATTTATATAATTTCATCACTAATATTAACTCTGTATCCTAGGGATACTACTCTTCCTACGCTGTCTGGTGTTGGTTGCCACAGATATTCTTTTGTCATGGTTTCAAAAGGAAGGTATTTATCATTTAACATTTCTTGTTATTGTCTTGTCATGCATTATAGAAATAAAAAAAAAAGTGGAAAATACTTTCCACTCTATGGCTTAGTAAGAAGAAAAATGTGTTATCGAATAATGTGCATACATTAAAAGTCCTTTGCCGATCAAAAGTGTAATCGATCATAAAACGTAAACTGTCCAAATTTTAGTATTAATTGTGGTCGTTATTTTGTTTTACACTTTCATGGGATTATTTTCTATCCCTTATAATGTACCAAAAAAAATGATATACCTATAGTAACATTTTCTATCTACGCTGATTGTAGACATTGATTGAGAACATTTGATATCTTTACATAGGCCAAGTAAGTCTGCTCTCTAGTTAATTACACAGTACCTTGCATACTAGATATTTTTACAGTACCTACTTAGATATTTTTATAGTGAAGTACGTAAGTGTAACTGCAGTGTTTATTTTCACTTTCTTTTAATATTACTATATAGTAAAGGAAGTATTGACATCGAGTCGAATTTTTGATATCAAGTATTGACCGGAAATACATGTTTTAAGGTTTCCTGAATCCAATACAGTGGTTTTTAGAAACATTTATGTGTGTGAGAGCGATATCATATCGACAGTTTTACCCGAATTTCACCAAACTTGGAGTTTAGCCTGCATATCACATACATAGTTGAACCGAGAAGCTTTCGCTTGAAATCGGTTGATAGAAAGTTTAGCCTTATTCCATGCGCTTTTGGCTTTTTTTTCCGAAAACGGTTCTAACGATTTTCTTTAAACTTGCTTTAGTTCTTTTTATCGTGCTTTAGTTCTTATACGCATTAATGCCTACAACTTTTATTTGATACTTTTTCCTGGGAAAATTCAAATAAGGAGGGTTCTGAGGTTAAGGATGAGAGTTCGTATAAACATAGATACTGTAGGCATGTAGTTGTTGAATATTTGACTTTCGATTGTTGAATACGGAACATTCGTGATTTATCCAACCCCAAGTTCAGAGTTCTTTCGTCTTCTTTATTCTTTAGTAACTACACATTAATTTTTTTATTATAATTTTATATTTAAATTTAATGTAAAACACATATAAATATACAATAAGTACCTATGTTTTAGTTTAATTTTATAAAAGGTGATCAAAACGTTTCACTGTCGTCTATTAACATTTAAATTTTCAAGATTTTTTTTTAAATTTCAGCATAACTTGGATAAAATCATAAAACTTTATTAAATTTATTCCCTAATCTAATCGATATTCCTTTTAAATTTCTACAACGTTTGAGCTTTCAAGTTTTACTATTACCCACGCTTGAATTGTAATTACGACTTTCAGTATTCATTACAATTGGATGAGTTAAAATAGTTAAAGAAAGTTTTACATAAACCCTTACGATCATAACCTAGATATCACAGCTTAACTATTCCAGCAGATTAATTTAACTTTTACTTTGAAATGAATGCGACTCGTCTTTTTTCTTTTAATTATTAACTTAAGAGATTTATGATGGAAGTTTTACTTTATTTTTTAATTTATGACAAGATTTAATTCTTAATCATTTTCTTGCGAGGTAATCAAGCATATAGATTTAATTAAATTCGGAATTCGAGCTTTTTAGACGTTGTAAGAAAATATATCAATAGCTTAGAAATCTTTACCTTTCTTCAAAATCGACACTTCCTTAGTACAATTTCTGTCACTCTCTTATCTTTTATGAAATTTTATTATTTGGACATATGTTTAAAAAATATTGACATGTAATTACTTATTTTGCAAGTTACAAACTTGATATAAAGTTTTTAATTACCGCGTTATATAGTTCTATTCATTTTCAAGATTTTCTCCACCTAAAATTTTTCCAGTAAAAATTTACTTGGACCGAAAAACATACTAGAAGCTTACTTTAATTTTGATCTGGTAATTATACCACGAAAATTAGGTACGTATGCACAACACAATAAAACGGAATAAAGCTCCCAAAGCACATATATTCATCTATATTCATCTATTGCTTGTACCATGTAGTCATATAACGTAAAACCGATGAAAATTTAAAATAGTCATTCAAAAACGTTAAACAAAACTAAGATAATATTATTATTATAAACTAAACGAGCACGTCTACGATAGCAGGGGGTAAACAGTAGCATCTCAGGGTCGTATTACGAGAAATTGTACATGGCATATCACATATGTGTTAGGTGTGTAATATGTGTTATCAGGGTTGGTTGGAATGGCTCAAATGGTAGGTATGGAATATAATAGTGAAGGTACTTGTCGCGAGATTCAGAACGGGGTTATTAGTTCGTACAAAGTATACATGGAGCGATGTTGTTCACATTGCCACTTCTCCCAATGGACAACTTAATCTAAATTACCTTTGTCCGCCATAAGCCGATAGATACATACTGTTGGTTATGTTCTCGAATGTCTTTGCTTCGAAAACGACCATATTCACAGTTATTCCTTTTATAATAGATTAAAAACTAATAAAAAAATGAATGCTTAATATGACACAATCGAGATAAAAACGCAAATAGAAGAGGCAACTGGCCACAATCGGTACACACGGTCAAATGAGCGCATCACAAAATCCCATAAGTTTACAATACGTAAATCGAGACAGAAACAAAGTCAATTTATCATACAATTTCAGTGAGGTTTTCAGATAATCCGCTTTGCTTACGTTCAGCGAAATAGTTAATGGGATAAATGCATTATTTACTGATGCGACGTTCAATGTACAAACACATGCAATCATATTTTCCATCTATCAGAGCCAGTCTTTGTGAAGGGACCATCGTCGATCGCATCCATTTATCCATCCCGGAGATCTAACGCTAATCGTGTTTGGCTTTCCGAGGTTCTACTGTATACAAATAATGCATGCGATTACAGTGATTACATTTTGTAAATAATAATTGTAATAGGAATGTTGACAATAGGAAAAAAAATGAAACAATTTTTATTTTAAGCTCTAAACCCCAAAAAAAAGGAACGAATCTATTTTTTCAGATTTGTTTTTTTTAATGTTTCAATATTTTTACTTTTATGGTTGTTCTAGTGTTACAAGTGGCACAATTTTTTTCTCAAATTTTGTTCCTTACAATTACAAAGTTATAAAGTTTAAAAACAATACCTTGTGAACTGGTGTTCGGTACTTTTGAAAATTTCAATTTTCTATTCAATAATAACTTCATTTTTCATAAAATTTCCTTTGTTTAGGTTCTTTAGCTCAAGAAGTCCGTTTGTTAGCCTGTTATGTTAAAAGACTTTTTTAAAGAAATTCCTTTTCACACGTTACATTCGTAGTGTTTGGAAACCATTTTAACTAAACCAAAAAAGTTTAAGATTGAAGTCATTATGATAGAAACATAAATATGAGTATCTGGTGTAAAGAAAAACGTCAACCATACAAAAAAAGAATATCTAATCAATCATTTTAGACCTAGATATATAAATAATAATTAAGTGGGCTACAAATTATTTTTGGTTCGAAGTTATGTTTTACTGAGCTTCGAGAGAAGCAGTGAAATACATCACGTAACGAAAAAGTTATTTCTCACTCTTTCTCTTTATTGCTCTCTCTTTTTCTTTTAGATTCCTTTGCTCACTGCTTGTCAACAGTGTTTGTTTTGAGAGGGGTGATAGGGGAAATAGAAAAAGGGAAAAACTGATTTTACTGAATATATGGCACGTTTGTTGAATTTTACTTATTCTTAGTGCAATTTTGATTTTTACAAATAAAAAAATTGCAAGCAATATTGTTAATTTTTTGGTTTTCTTTTGAAAATTATTTAATGAATAAAATAATAATGTCAAGAACTTCGTTCCTCTCAGAGGTCCCCCGCACTAGTTTTATATGTAAGGGTACACTGCCAGGAGAAAGAAAGAATGCATTTAAAAGACATAATCCTCCTAATCTACAAGGCCATATTGAAGCCCATCTGGACCTATGGTATCCAGCTCTGGGGTACTGCATCCAATTCTAACATCGAGATTCTCCAGAGATTTCAGTCAAAAACACTACGACAAATAATAGATGCTCCTTGGTATATAAACAATACCAAGATCCATGACGACAAAAATATGCCAACTGTAAGACAGGAAATTCAAAAACGCAACATAAAGTATCTGGAGAAGCTTGACGACCATCCCAACAATTTAGCGGTGAACCTTCTAGATAACAGCGAGACAATACGCCGACTCCTAAGATGGAACCCCACGGACCTCCCTGACCGGTTTCAGGACTAGGAAAAAAAAAGAAAATACAAACTGGAGTAGTCTAATGGGACAACTCCAAATCACAATTAACCAAAAGAACAAGAGCACTTATTGCATCACTATGCAGATTGTGCTAAAAAATAACAAAATAAAAATAAGACATAATCAGGAGACATGAAAAAGTATGAAACTTTTATCTCAAGTCCGAACCAGAAATAATAAAATAGAAATGGAAATAGATTACACTCTAACAATAAGTATTTATAATAATGAATTATTTTTCTACTCATTTCTGTAACGTTAAAGCAAACATGAAAAAAAAACTTTTAATAAATTTTAAATAGGAATAATTTCATTATACGTTTCTTATAATTTTGTTGTCATGTTTGCAAAAAAATGAGACCTGCCATTGGGGAGACCTGATCCAAGAATAGTACTTTATTGAGAAACAAACAAATAATGTAAAATTTTTAATTATATGTTGGCCAAAAACATTTTTACATTGAAAAAGTTATTCATCTTTGCTTTTATATAGTCACATTCTTAAGTCTGTATTCTCTTGAGGGCGCAAAGAATTTAAAAATTAACATTACCCAGATAATCTAGAAATCATGACAATAAATTACTTCAATATTGGATCCTTTTTTCTGTTTTTCTTTAATTAATCTGTCACTTTAAAATTTTTTATATCTTTTAGCTATCAATTATCCTTATAATATATTTAGTAATAAAATATCTCTAGTATAAACTCTTGATATTCCTTCATTATCGAGATATGTAAAAATCAAAATTTTAATGAATTTATTTTAGCTTTAAGATTATATATTTAAATTAAAATTGTTGAGAAGATCTTCAAAGAATTTACATCATTTGGTTTAGTAATTAAACAATTTTAATTATCATAAACAAAGAAAATTAAAATGCACATTCCGTACTTGTTGAAAACCGCTAATCATTTTTCTGCGTCTCATTTATTCTGAGACTTGAAAATCAGCGTCTGAGTAGAAGCATAGATATTTTACTGTGTGTGCTTTCATCCCTTTTTGTACATTTTCGTTGGTTCATTCTTCCCGTTTCTGTCTCTTTCGTTTGATTTACAATCAGTGCATTGTGTTAATGACAAGAGAGATTGTAAAATTCTTTACATAAACTTACAATATTAAATCAATGACAGTATAGCGCAAGACGTTAACGAGATAGGTTTTTCGTTTCGTCGTTTTTTCGCATTTACGCGCTTAATGAAATTCTTTGGCTCGTTCGTGGGCTGGAGGAAAATTCACTGCTGCTGCTTCTAGATACTATCTTTACGTTTATTACCTCCAATCTTTCAACATTGTTCGAATGAACAAAAACAATTTTCAACTTTGTTGCATTCCTTACCAATTGTTTCATTTCAATAATATTCGAGGTTTTTCGTAGCGAAAACACCCCCTTCATAAATTTTTTAAAGATGCTTTGAGTAAGACTCACGTACCTTTTATATTTTTGTTTGTTTAAAAAAAGTTTTTACAAACAAAAAAATTATCATAATTGATTACAATTTAACACCAAAATCAAACCCTTTCAAGCTCTTTCAAAGTTTGCCAACGTTACAACCTTCAAGTATAGGTAAATTTGTCATCTGACATCTTGTAATGAAAACGTGTTACATCATAATTATAATATCCTTGTACACGTAACCTAAATTGTAAATGGACTGTTTATATAATGCCGAAATTAGCTCCCAAAGTGATTCTGCATTATCTAAACTGACCAACTTGTTAATCTACTTAGTTCTTTATCTCAAAACTTCAAATTAGGGTTGCAATAACCTTTTCACGTTTGCCACTCTTTGATTATGACATTGGTAGTTGAAATTAGTTTTTTGTGCTCTAAAATCCATTAAGAATATTAAATTTGTATAACATGACTACAGAGAAATATTAATACGAAACAAATTCAAGTTTTTTGTGTATCAGAATTGGTGGTAGTATTAAAATGTTTATGCTGCCACGATAAAGGTGAAAATGTAGATAGATAATTTAACATTTCTCCAACCGAATATTCAAATATTTGTTTATGGTAATTTCGCTGCGTTGGTATATGTATTAAATGAAATAAGTTTGAATATATTTGTAAACGTGGTGGAACATAGAAAAAGTTTAGTTACCATTCGTGTTATTGGGGATGATACGGGAGGGATTTTCCATGAAATTTCCACGAATTACTATATTGATTTTGTTTAATTTTCTGATGAGACTTTATGTATGAATGTAATACTTGTCTCTAATTTATACGTGCCTACATACATAAAATATTAATTTAATAGTTTGAGGCAATTTGTCCAAAAGAGAAACAACATTTAATTGCACCGTCTGTAAACGTAATGTCTGTATTAGGTACATATGTAAAATATTAAGAAAAGTGGTTTGACATTAAAATTTGTGCGTGGTTACTTTTTTCTTTTTCAAGAAAATTTCTAAGTGGAAGTAAACAAATATCAATTTAAATTTTAGGGAAAGTTTTACTTGTCTTTTATTAAAAGTTCTAAGTACAAAACGATACGAAGATTTATCAACTATATCTATACATACTTGGAATAAATGTACACACTACATACACCCGTACATACTTCTTATAAATTGGATAAAAGAAAATATTTTACGTTGTTACTTCTAAAAGTTAAAATGGAAAAGTTATAATTGAATCTATTTAAGCTAGCATATGCATTCTGTAGTTCCCTAAAATAGTTCCATTATGCCTAAAATAAATAAATCTCAAACATTTTAATCTTTTGATAAAATATACTGCTGGTAATAACGAGTAAACTTTGCAAATATACCTAATTGATTCGACACTTTCCATAATATTTATAATAGTCAGTCATTTGGTCATTTTACTTGGAAAAATTTCCAAGAGTTTTGAAAACTAATAATTTTATAGATTTTGATGTTGTCTTTTCGAATTTCAACTTTGGCACTTCGTATCTTTGCCGCTCGCGTCGCCATATTGGAAAATTCCACCAACAACACTGTTTCTCGACAATATCTCCTTTCCAACCTGTTTAACGCTAAAACATTTCTGAACAAAATGAAAGTAAGGAAAATATCCTACAATTTATGTAATAACCTTTTTTTCGAAAATCACATCCTTGGCGTACGAGCGCCGCAAACTTTTGTTCATCTACGCCAACCCGTGACATTACAATAGACACATGTATACAATACAAAATTAAAATTGAATGTCACCGGTGGCGTAGATGTATAAAAGTTTACGGCACTAAAGGTTATGCCAAAACTTTTGATTTTACAAACAAAAAGGTTATAACTTAATTGTAGGAATTTTTTTAATTTCCATTTCGTATAAAAATTTTTTTCCATAATATAAATCGGAAAGGAGATATTATCAAGAAACAGTATTATAGGCGGCATTTTCCAATACGACGACAGGAGCAGCAAAAATACGAGGTGACAAAATTGAAATTCGGAAAGAGCACTCATTTAACATTAACAACTTCCAAAACTCTCGGAAAACAGTTGGTAGTTCGGGTATTCTTGATTTAATATCTCCTGTACTATATTTTCGAACTCTTTAGTTTTCAATAGCAGATGTTGAGCAATAAGTGAGTAATTGACTCTCCACACGATGTGCAACAATACCGAGGCTCCTGTCGAAGGATATGTCCATGAGTTATCCTGGGATGGCCAGTTCTAAGGTGAAAGAAGGCGACCTCTCAGAAAGGCTCAAGTTTTCTACTGTTTACTTTATTGATCAATAGAAGTCGAATGAACGATCCTATTTGTATAAATATTTTTGAGCTCTTTAAAATAGTCAAGCTTTTCCGAAACATTTTCTAGCAGCGAATTGTTTTTTTTTTTTCAATTTGAGAAACAGAAATTAACCCAAGAGAATCAAATGTATAGAAAAGTGAAGGACAAAATAATAATTACTACGATAATGAAATATTTGGCTATTCGTAATTAGTATTTATATATCTACCTTATTTTAATGCAAGGGGTTTTTATTTTTATCAAAGTCAGTCGTTTAGTTTCGGTTCCATTTATTAAATACTGTAACCAGCATATGCAATCGGCTATTATCCTTAAGAAACAATTTTTATTTTGCAGATCAATGATAACTTAAGTTAATGCTTCATCTCAAGTGTAAATTAATGAACCTCTGCTTCATTCATGGTGGGAAATCAATAGAAAATTGGATTTCAGTTCTGTAAGTTTTCGCTAAGAACTCAAAAAAACACCTTCAAAGGCACTGTTTTTTTTTCTGTTCTAGAGTAGATGATGGCAACTCTCATATTATAGACACGTTTCCATATGTCTATAGAAAAACTCAAGTTTGTTTAGTTTATGATAATTTTGTTAATTTTTTACCATTTCTAGTATGCTGATATTATTTGATGGACATTTGAGATATTCATCATGGAATTTCGAATAGTTTCGTTTAAATTCCAAATTTTCTTTTATGAACAAAAAAGCAGACTTCCTTTAAAAAAAAAAGCTACACTTTGACTGTCGAGTCCTCGGTATTGTATCACATAATAATAATAACCAATTGTTCTATGTGTAAATTTACTTAGAACATTGATTGTTAATAAATGTCCAATTTTGTAAAATAGTGTAATCAAATTTTTAATTTAAGGATTACAAAGTTTCCACCTTCTTTCAATTTAGTTAAGCTATTTTATACACAATAACCGCTATTTCTAAATATCTATCGCGTACATCTTGGGTTTGCAAGACCGGTTAAAACAGGTTTTTTAAATAAAAATAAAAAACCGAAAACCCGGTTATTCAATAAAAATAATCGGGTTTTTTTAACTGTATTTTTTATTATTTAAAATTAATTTTACAAAGGAACTTTGGCAAAGTATTTAAAAGACCCAAATTATGCAAAAATCAAATCAATTATTCAACAGAGGGTTGCTCTGCCATATTCGTCAAAATGGTTCAGGTGAAATGGTTTCAATTGTGTTAAATTTTGGCAGGCGATTATTCGAAAGAATGATTCAAATTGAATCAGAACCAGAAAATTTGTAGATGAAGATAGTGAGATTCAAATACATAATAAAGGTGACTGAAGTGGAAATATCGCTAAATGATGAACGTTTAGAAAAGAATGTCAGTTATTTGAAACAACCGGGAAAAGAACGAGCAACTTAGAATTACTTTTAAATGCCTTAATCACAGTTAAATCAACTTCGACAGCTTCAGAAAGAACATTTTCGGTGTCAGGAAATTTTGACAACAAAATGAGAAGTAAGTTAAGGTAAAATCACTCTCTCTTTTTAACCGGTTAACCGGGTTTAAGGTAGGAAAAAAATCGAAAAACCGGTTTTAACAAAAATACGGATGTTGCAAACCCTAGGTACATCCAAAACGAATTTATTCCCAACTTCAACGATTTTCTTTGAACATTCAATTATATAGATATCTAATTTTAAGCTGTTAATTTATTAAACTTAACCTATCTATATTTTTTCCTATAGCCGTTAAAATTATTAATAACATATTATTACTATGTTGTTGCAAAAAATGATATTTTTGCGTAAAAATATATATTCAAGAATATGGCAAGTAATTCAAGTAATTATTTATGATAAATTTTAGTGCTTTTAAATTTTCAAATGCATACGATATTAAAATATAAAGCAAAATATATGAAAGCAGTTATGAAACCAACCAAATAAGACCAGTAAAAAAAACAACAACAACAACGCAACCAATTAGTGTTATCAGAAAATCAGCTTAAGATTTGTTTAGTAATATATTTTTATTCTAAATTTTTATGGTTTATTTATTTTTAATTATGAAAAAATACGTATTTTTCCGCTTGTTAAGTTTAAAAAAATGCACTTAAATGCACTTTTCTCAAACAAATCTCTTTCATTAATTTGAAATTACTTAAACCCGCTAATTCTAGCTTTTTTATTTAGCTATTTATTTCTTTTAAAATGATAATAAGTATTTTGTTTATATTTTTTTATAAGCTGATGCTAGTAGAATCGTTACAAAGTAAGTAATTTGTTTTTTAATGGTTCAAATAATCGAAAAAGTGTTTATATTAGATGGATGTACAATTAATATTTCAACTGATATAAAACATCCCGATCCTTTGATACTAAAATTGAACTTTCCAAAATACGATGCGTTCATTTATCCTGATGCAAACGGTAATATAAAATTAAATCTTACCGATCAAATATTATTGGCTTGTCCTGGAGAAGGTAATACTTTCGCTACTCACGGACTTGAACATCAACAATATGAAATTGTAACTTGCTCTGAAAATAACAAATTTTCAACAAGCAATTTAGCTCTGTTTGATTTTAACGAGTTTAATTGCTCGCATTATCCAGAAAGTTTAGCGATTCGCTCAGGAAATGTTTGCAATGGAGATAAAACCGACGTTAATATTGGATTTGAGGTTCAAAATTCGTTCATTACGTTAATTAACGTTTGTTTCGATGAGAATTTAATGACAACGATATATAGTTTTGCGAATATGTCTAAAGAAGTTCAAATAGGCGTCGAAAGTGTTTCGAGACCCGAATTTAAACCTGCAGGTTTTTTCTCAGTACCAATCGACTCGTTGTATCATCGTCAAACTGAACAACAAACTTTCGCAGTTATATTAGGCTCACAACAACTTGCCGATCAATATATTCATTCCACTGATGACTTCTTTTTGTCTCGTGGTCATTTTTCTGCTATGAATGATTACGTTTACGGCTCGCAACAACGTAGTACTTTCTATTACATTAATGCTGCACCACAATGGCAGGTTTTCAACGACGGAAATTGGCTTGTTATTGAATCGAGTTGTCAAAAGTATGCAACCCAAAATCAAAAAAATCTTCAAGTGTACACGGGTGGGTTTGACACTGCGACTTTGAAAGACATTAATGGAAATGAACAAAATCTTTACCTTTTTGCTGAAGAGGGAGCACCTTTTTCTGTACCAGTTCCAAGATTTTATTGGAAAGTTGTTTATTTTCCAGATGATACAGCAGCAGTTGCTTTTATAGGAGTAAACAATCCTTATGAATTCGATGAAATAAAAGATGTTTTTTGTCAGGATATTTGCGATCAAATCACTTGGGTGACTTGGAAGTATCGGAAAAATGTAACTAAGGGATATTCATTTTGTTGCGACGTTAATGAGTTTCGTAAAACAGTTACTGCTTTACCAAAATTTTATGTAGACAAATTGTTACTGTAAATTTATACTCATTACAATAAAGTTTATTGCGAGCTTTTAAATAGTAAAATAATATTGACTTAATTTTAAAAAAAAGTGGTTGCGTGTATTTATGTACGCGCGTGAGAAGTTATACTTCTTTGGTATCATTAAAAATTAGTTTTTATTAATTTTATTCATATATTCTATTTTTTAAAACTGTTATTTAATATTTAATAATAATAATATATATATTTAAAGATATAATTATAAAAAGTAAAATTATAAAAATAAAATTTTAATTTGTATCAATAAATAATATCCAAAGAAAGCTGCAAGACGTTTATAAAATTTGTCAGGATAATTTTTCTGGTTAACAATTCATGCATGTCATGAAAACAAAGCTTCATAGAAATTGCGAAATAAAGTAAGTAGCTACTTGTCAAAGTAAATGTCTTGATCTTATTCATATTTTGTGTTACTAAATTATTATTTTAAGATGGTTGAATCATTTCAGAATCCCAAATTTCGTGATAACTAAGAATGGAATGCATGAAATGCAGACGTCATTTTCATCATTAAATTTCAAATAGTATAACAGCTACTGCAAAATTCGAGAAAAGTAATAACTTATTATTTAATAATTATTTTAATAATACATTTAAAGAAATAATTATTTTTAATTTAAATATAAATTAAAGTGAATAAATAAAACAAAAATTCAAATTACGCGCGCCTAGTTAAAAATACCGAGCCGTTTTGCGGGCAACTTCATCTTGTTAATTTGTGATGATAAAATAGAACGCTACTAATGCTTCTGAAACCGCGCCGCGATGCAGTCGTAATTTTTATCATTAAACTTCAAATAGTACCTATAACAGCTACTGCATAATTCGAAAAAAGTAATAACTTATTGATTATTAATATGTGTCATTTGTATATATATAATTATTTTTAATTTAAATATAAAAATAAATAAATACAACAAAAATTCAAATTACGCGCGCCAAAAAACCCAGTGGTTTTGCGGTTAACTTCATTTTTGTTAATTTTTGTCTCAAGATGGCCGCCCATCTTAAAATTTCACTCTTATCATTTTTTCATAACGCGCCTAAAGAAGTATAAGTTCAAAAAGTAATAAGGAAAATTGTGTCAAAATTTATGGTATTTTGAGGAGTAAGAAGTGTCCTGAAGATGTTGCTTTCTATTTACCGCCACAATCAATAGCGTATGTTGTGATGTGACTTTGGGTTCTTTCTAGGTGAGATTTAGAATTTTAAAAAAGGTAACACCCATGTAGAAGTAGCATTTTATGTCGCTAGACGTCATGTCCGTTTTTCCAAAGTGCTGCTTTTTGTTTTGCGAACTGTTTCTTTTGATATGGACATACTAATGGATAACAAAATATGTTGGTGTCGACTTTACTTATCTTAAGTACATGGTAATTTAAGGTGCATTCGCTCATAATAAACCCATCGGGTGATACGGCAGATATTCGACATCTTAAAAATTACAAATCTAGTTATGAACTTTTAACTATCGTATATTATTTTAAATTAATCTCTTTTTTGCTTTACTTACACAGTGGCTACTCTATAAAGCAAAGAACCGGGCAATTTATTACGTTACAAAGAGTTTTTGTTAAACGGAGGGTAAACAAAACAGTTTACAAATACGTAATTGGAAACAATGACGAAGAAAAGTACTAGTTTACATGTGCTAGGAAATTACAAATTATAAATGAATTACAAATTCTTAACAAATGTTTAAGAATTCTATTATATGTAAAAAAATATTTATAACTCTACGTTACATAAGTTAGTTAATTAAATTTAACTGATAAATTTCTACCAGTTCAAAATGAATAAATATATTGGCATCTTAAAATTTTTACCGTCTCTTAAGTTGTGCCATCCAAGACCCGGGTCTCACAAGTACATAACGACATTGTTTAAGGTAGCGACTCAACTTTATATACGCATATAAAGCATATATTTAGTTTGTCCAAGAATTAGCAATGCATTTTTTGTTCAAGCAGTTTCGTTGTAAACACTTTTCCACTTTTTATAGATACGATGTTATTCAGCTTGGTGGGTCGGAGAAAGGCCTCAGACTTTTCACAGTTCAGGCGTATTCGTAGATGTTTGATTGATGGATCCCTAATACCGTTGATTTGGTGCGAGTTGTATTATAAAAATTGATCGATAAAGATCCCAAGCAATATTCGGCAGTCAAATACCTCGAGCTAACGACAAATTTTGTTATATATTACTCGTTTTTTGTTAATTGCTTACATCGATTTTATAATTCCTTAACCAATAATTCTATCATCTCGACAGAGATGGTTGAGGCCGAAATAGTTAACATCGTAACATTATATAAATAAATATGTTTTTTTTTTTTTGGGTGTTTTAAGTCGCTTTAACAGCTAAGGTCATATCACAACTGTCTAAGCACAGAAACTTTCTGTTGGTCAAGTATATCTTAGGTCTAGAATTCAATGGGGATCCACCCACGCATGAAGTGGAGAGAACTAATGCACTTGCCACTGCGCCAATGGGTGGCCAAATATGTATTTATATTATATTTTTTTTTTTTTAATATTTACCTTATTTAATTTACGTGTTTTGCATAAACAATGTCATTAGTTTTATTCAAAACACTATAAAACAATTAATTAACTTTGCTTTAAGTAAGTACTTATAAGGTTTTTATTTGATTAAAATTAATGCAATATACAAAGTAGGTAATGATTTTTTGAAAAAAAAAAATAAATACACACTGGAGTTGTTTCGTTCAGTCTATTTTTATTTTACGAATCACCATAAAATACAATTTGCACTGGGACGACAATTGTTGAAAACTGAATATTCGGTGTTTATTTATGAGAATTTGTTTCACCTTCACGTCCAACTGTGTATAGACACATTGTTTCGCAGATGCATCCAAATATTTTCTGCAAGCCCAACGAATGTATAACACGTAATGACAAACGACACATAGAACATGGTCGAGAGCTTTAAACACATACAAATGTATTACAATGTTTTGTGTGAAATAGAGACGGTAATTTAACCGAAGGCAAAAAGGACTTTCATAGCCACAAGCGTATACAAGATTTTACATAATGCTATTATAATCAAACATTTTCATGTTTGGATATATTTATTTAAATACCAACTTCTTTATATAGCCCATGTAAATTATCCTTTTCGGGAAACATAAGGTTTACCACAATTATATAAACTGATCTTTTCCAAAGAGAGGCTAAGCCTAATATTTGTAAAACGAACACTTTTTTAACATTGTGTTCGAATTTAATTACAAATTTTTCGATCATTTGCATTAAATGTTTATATAATTTTATGTTTGAAATAAAAGATAGGTCAACATTAACTTTAAACTATCTTATAACAATTAATTATAATGACACAGTTTAATGGATATGTATTAAATTTGAAATTCAGCTTTAAACCTTAAACGAAGTATATTCTAGGAAGATGTGAGGCATGTTGATCCTTTCGACCTAAATTTTCGGGGTGATTTAATTAATAAAAAAAAAACACTGTATTCGATTAAGTGATACACTGATAACAAGCAAGAAAGTAACACACATGAAAGAGCATTAAGCGTAAAGCTCTTAAGCTTTCTGTTGAAAATACTTTTTCTCAATCATTTAATGAAAAAAATTACTTTCTTCTGCTTATTTTTATCACTGTTTTTCATTTTTAATAGAATTTTTTTTTCTTTTTCCATCCATACATGTTTTAATTTTTACCATCTTAACAAAATCATCTAAACGTTTTTTGTTATATATTGGATTTTTTAAATTTATATATTTTAAGTACCGGTAATTTTTATTCTTAATTTTATACCACAAATTGCAAAAACACGGTATATTAGTTTAAGGATATTGTTAAATTTAGGGAGAATTCAATAAATTTTTTAAATTTAGACAAATGCAGAAAGTAAATATATAAAAGTGGTATTTCCTGGGAAAATAAAAACGGAATTAACTTGAAATGCAAATGGAAGAGAATGAAGGTGATGAGAGAATGTTTTATGTTTAAAATATAATGTGAAAAATTAAGTTGCAGCTGTATACTGCTTTATTTAGACGTCATAGTGCTTGGACTATCATGAAATTGTATGTAAAGTGCACTTTGCAGTGTGCCACGTTATGTTTTAACTAAATTAGTTCACAAATTATTCAAATTTTACACCACCAGTACCAGTTTGGGAACAGCTACAGTTTTGATAGAGATTTCACGATATGAACCAGTGAATACAATGCGTTTAACGAGGACAGCTGATTTTTAAGTCTTTGGTAGAAATATGTAGTGGATTAATAATTTTATTAAATTAACGGAATTTGTAAAATATTAAAATATGTCCGATGAAATTTATAATGTACTTCTTTTACTTAATAAAGTTGATAATAATAATAAAATAAAATGTATTTTACCACTTATGTCTAAAACATAAGAAGTCAAAAACGTAATAGGAACCTACCTAATATGATGGTGGGATAATGAGAAATCTCAACTTTTTTTTAAAGTAGAGGAAAGTTAATAATATTTGTATGTTTTTATTTCAATGGCACATATACGTGACGTTTAAAACGATTACGTTTACAATTCCAGTAATTTTCAAACGTTTGAGCGACGTTCATGGCTCTGACCAATTTCTTGAGGGATTGACGTTAAAGTATTACAACTGTTTTTTTGGCTAAAAGAACGTTCTTAAACTTGTTTCTTAAAGCTGTTACCGCTTACCAGAACGTAAACTTAATCATTTTCTTACTAAAAAAAAAACTAATAACTACAAATACCTAACAAAGTGACTAATGGTAAGTAACTATAAATACTATCAAATAACTACAGGTAAAAAAGTCTCAATCGGCTACATACATCGAGGGTCAGTTTAAGCTTTTACTTCGCTCAAAGACGGTTTGTGACTTAAACTTTTGGGGAGGTAAACTTTTAAAGCTGTCTTTTAGATATATCAAGAACTAACTGCATTAAGTATACAGTTTGTGCAACCATTTTTTTTAATCAAATGTTCTATGCTAAAAATTATCTATAAGAAATTATCTATAAGGGACTATAAGAAAAATTATCCTTATTTTATTAATGTTTTTGTTTTTTTTAAAGGAGATACTACATTCCTTCTTTGACTCTGCAGTATTATTGTATGAAAATATATATATATATATATATATATATATAATAAATAGGTAGTTATAAAATATATATTTATGCTAATACTACAAGTATTTTAAAAGTACAAATATGCCTGAAATATTTCCTAATATTATTCTTACAGGAAACTCTCGAATAAGAGTTTTAGTTATTACGGTCGAAAGACTAATTTTGAAAATAATATGAAACATAAATAGGCCATTTAAACATGAAATTCAAATCAAATCCGGCTTGCTGTAAATTTAGCTGATACGTTTAAAAAAAAAGGTACTTACATTAATTTATGATAATGAGTAGCTTTTGCGTTAATCAAAAGACGTGTATTTATGCAAAGAAAGTAAAAAAGGGATTTCTTAGTATATAGAAGGTTTAATTTATTTTATTATAATTATGAAAGCAAAATATATGGAAACAAAGGAAACGGATATCGAGTATAATAAAATTAAAAATAAGCGAATAAAAGGAAAACGTTTCATTTGTGTGTCTAAGTTTAATTAAATATAGTGTTGCTTTTCAACTCTCAACAAATTGCAAATAAAACTAGAACAAATGTTTATAGACTATTGTTTGATATACTCAACGTCGGACTAAAGCAAAAGAGATTTGCAAGGTTTTACGGCGGATAAACCAATTACACCAACACACTCGCGCCACATAGAAATTCAAGTGAATAAAGGGCCATGTAGGGATAGCGAACGAATTTGTGCGAATGTGGAGATGTATGTGCTTCTATGTGTGTTTCATCTCCAACCAAAATACGATTGTTTGTTCAAATTAGTATTTACCGGATTCAGTATTTGTCAATATACCTTCTGCTTGTTTTTATACCCCAATGAAGATATAAACAGTCAACTCGCTTCCTTTTCTTTCTTGCTGACCGATTATGCATTTATTTCCCTCCGTTTCAACGGATTTTTCTTTTGTTGTTTAACAATATCAAAATTAATCTTGTTATTTTTATTATTTTTTATTTTAATAGTAATACAAACTTTAATCAATTTTCTTTTTGATTATAACTGGCACGGATAGTACCAAACTATTAAACAGTGCTACTTATTTTTTTTTACTAATCAAACAAGAAATTTAAAAATATGCATATTATACACGCCATCATTTATCAAAACTATAAAAAATATTTTATCTAGATAAGTTTATTACACTGGCTGTTAGTGACAATACCATAGTAAAATGTAGACATTAGAAGCAAAATATAGTATTAGAACAGTCCGAAATACTTCACCGGGCCATCGTTGCCTGATTTTATTGAGTTATGTAAAATATATTTTTCTCCGATTTTTTTTCCAAATTTACTGACCCGATGGCAATCACCATCATTTGAACTGTTCCACTTTACTTAATACCAAAAAGTGAACTTGAATTTGGAATCAAAATGAGTTAAAATTGTAAGAGTACAGTATTAAGAAAGATGTAAATAAAATTATTTTTATCATATTTTACATCTTTTTGTACTTAAAATCTGTCCCAGAAAAATTGGTAAATTTGATGTGCAAAAATGATTAACATTGTCACTTACCTAATATTTTGTGGTACTTCTCACTAAACTTGGTTGTTTGTTGCCAAGCAGTTAGCATCCGCAGATCTTATTGTTAGTGGATGTGTGTAACGTCACGTAGCTGGACGTTTTGTGCTCACTTTGATGTCATTAAGAGTTCTTAAGAGCTAAACGTCTAAGCTTGAAGTCATTGAATATTTTTCAAACTCGAACTGTTTGTCGACACTTAAAGTAAGATATGTCATAAGTCCAGAATGATTTGAAGATAGTTTTGCATATTGAAAATGTTGCATTCAAAAGGTTTCAAATTTTGATTCATGAGTCTTTGCATTAGCAAAATCTCAGAACTAATTATCATAATAATATTTGTGTGTCAACAGTTAGAGATGGTTTATATTAATGCTTCATTATATCAATCAGTGTTGTATTTTTATCTCACTGATTAGGATTACAGTCTCTCATGCAAGACGTCTACCGATCGAATCCCGCTATCGTTTTTTTTTTTATTGTACTCGGTACATTCGGTATTTTAAACTTATGGTCGTGAATATTTCGTGGAAAGCTACTAGAGTTATACATTTCCCTATAGATCCTTATAGATTTCTCTTTTAACAAGTAGGTAATCTTTTAAATATATTTATGTAACAAATTCATTAATCCTTTAAAATATTCAATTCTCATTTAAAAATACTTTCTCACAGGAAAATATATAAAATATCATATATAATTGTAAATGAATGAGAGTCAAATACTTAAAAATGCGGTTAATCGACAAATCTCACGCTCAAGCGAAACGTTTAAATTCTACGTGACTTATTGTGTCACAATAAACAACGCATCAAAGTTAATAAATAGATGTAAACTTAAAAGATAACTAAGATAATGTTTGGTATTCGTTAATGGTTAAAACTAGGCGATACTTAACAAAATCCCAAAACAGTTTAACATTCAAAACCTTTTATAATCTAAATATTAAAATTTAACTCTCATTCATAGTTAAGTAAATCTATACATTCAAATTAAAATAATAAATAAATAACGTTAAATTCAAAAAATCGTTCAATAATTGTCGATACACCTTGCACGAACTTAAACAACGTTTAAGGATCGGACTCATCGATCCTTTAAAAACTTTAATTCTACTATTAATAATTTTGGTATTTTTTTGTACTTATATGACGACCCAAATGGCAAAAATAAAAAAAGCCTTCCGTGAATAAATTGCCAAGAAACCTCTATTGGTCACTTATGATAAGATAGGATGGGAAGGGTCCCTTTCAATATTTTGCCCACAATGCTCCTGCCATTTAAATATTTTGTAAGGTTTACTTTTTCAAGTTTCCATATACCTTACATTTTTCTTATATAATTTAAAATATTTTTTCTTATAATATATCTTAACCGTCTATCATTCCTGAAAAATTGATAGATAATTATAATTTTTCTATAACTTTGAATTTTTTACCCGAATGAAAAACAACATCTCTAGAATATGGGCAAAAAAATAAAATTATATACTATATAACCATTTTGAACCGTCAAGCTCCTTGAAGGAAGTTTTCGATTTTTTTTTTAAATTTAAACAAACACAAAAGCTGAACTAACTCAATATTTGTTTTTATTCGTATTTGTAAGATGAACTCCAATGTTAAAGAACCAATTATTTCATCATTTTTAATTTCCATTTACATATAATAGTCATAACTACAAATCGATTAAATATAGCACATAACGTTAAATAAATGTTAAAATAACGAGCGAAAAAGTAATTAAAGTAATTATTGCTCGTCATAAATTATAATTAGTAATCGTAAAAACGTAAAGTGCTAATATCATTGCATTTAAATGCATAGTAAAAGCTATAGGGAAAAAATAAATTAATACGAATTTAATGCAATGATAAAAAAACGCAAAGTGACGTTAAAATAAAATATTCAAAGGTTTTAATTGAACAACGTTTTTAATTGTGCCTAAAGCAAGGTAACGGAAAGTATGGAATAGAATTAAAATTTAAATTAAAACTAACGCAGGTTTTAAGACCATATACATTATTCAATTTTTTTAAGTGGAGGGTTGTATCGCATTTGGCTAAGTGTCGGTTACATTCTTTTTAATGATATTATAATTTAATTAATACATCGTGAAAGAAAATCTTCGTGAAAATTAAAAGGTATTTGGATAATGTAATTCAAATGCGGAATTGATATGATGGAAAAGTTACGTTAAAAAATTTTCTTTCAGTATTTTTGTATATATATTCTAAAAATAAATGGATTATATAGTTGAATAAACTTTGAAAAAGTGTCCCTTTGTAAAAAAATTCGATTGTTGATGTTTTAAATTTCATAAGCTTTCGATTTAAAAAAAAAAGTTATGTTAAGATGCTGAATTCATTGATTAACAATTTTAATATAAATAAATAGACTAATATTTAAATTCATTTGTCCAAAATATAAGTATCACTCGGAAGGCTCGTACTGAAAAATAATATAACCTACAATATTTTGCATGTATACCTTCGGGTATCTAAATACTTAAATAAAAGCTTCTAGATAGATTTTAATTGCATTCTTTTTTTTTTGTTTCTTGAACGCTTTGATTTTAGAATGATTACTGATAAATGAGTTAAATCTAAATTATTCAACCATTTTATTTAATGGTTTTAACTAAAAATAGAAATATGAATATCAGTAGTATAAGCGAGTATAGGTATAGTATAGCATAGGTAGGTATATATGGGAGTATAGTATAGTTTCCATACAAATACAGTTTTCAAACACTTAGAATAAGCCATGGGTGTTTCAAATGAATTTTATATTTATAGGTTAGAACAGAGATTCTCACTCACAAAACTGGTCTTATTTCCAAAATGCACTAAAAGATAGAAAATACATTTAATATAGAATTTACGAAAAGAAAGATCCTTATATTCCAAATTTATACAGTCATTAAAATTAAAGGTGATACAAGAATCTATAATCGTGTGTTAAATTGATCATCTAATTGATCATCATAACTATAAAACCAGGGTGCTTTATCAGTGGTAAATTTTATACAAGTAAATTAAGTTGCTCAGTTAATAACAAAATGCAGATTAATGAAATAATGAAAAACGCCATGCATTTTGGGAACTGTCCTGCGGGCGTTAGGAAGAAAAACGAAAAGAACCAAAACTAACTATATCACTAATATATAATATAATATAAACTAACTTTATTGGATGGTGTAGCACTGAATGGCAGAAATGTCAAGGGTGGGCGTTGGATAATGATAGAAGAAGAAGAAAATTAATTAATTAATTTGGACACCCTGGTCTTACAGTCCTGACGATCAATTATATGATCAAATTAACTTACAATTATAGATTCTTCTATCACTTTTAATTTTAATGACTATTAATGTATTTCATGAACTTTAACAAAACTTCTTTTAGGTTTTGCTACCCCACGAAAACTGTGCATTATTCCGAAGTAACCTATATCATTTTCTGACCCCTAAACTACCACATTGCAAAAAGGAAGTTACTTTTTTTTCTCTGTGAGAAGCAATCTATATATACATCAATATCTAGGTATCCCCCCGTACATTTTTTATGGATAAAACGTATCTATATTTTATGTTACACTAGATTATGATCTATATCGATTCCAATAATTGCATCCAGATCTATTCAACCGTTCTGGCGTGAAAGCGTAACAAAAAACAAGCAAACTCAATTTCATTTTTATAATATCAGTCAAGATTATCAAACTTAATAAATATTCAAAAAGTTAGACTGAGAAAATTCAATCGTATATCAATAATTTATTTAATGCTTATGGTAATGGTTGAAATAAAATTAAAGGTAGGTCTGTAAGTTTTTAGTCATGAAAAATCTTACTCTTACTTTGTAAGTTGAAATTTTAGGAAACTTTCTAAGAACATTTGGTTCCATGGAATGAGAATAAAGGATAAAATATCACAGCAAAATACGTATGCTTGCTAAAATCCTCCCCCATACACTAGGTTTAGTGAAATAAACTTTAATCCTTTTGCCATTACCCTATAATTACAGGCTAATGGAATGGTAACTGCAGTGCAGTTAAGCAACACCGTTTAACGACGTCCTTCCAACTTCAAGACACCATTCACTCTCGTAACATTACAACCTCACATTCAAAGTCTCACACTCGCACACACATTTCTCTCACGAGCATAAATGAAGGAAGCTTCTTTATTTTCATATTATTATTATTATTTTTATTAAGCATCAAGACTGTAGGCATTAATAAAATATGTCATTAGAGCGAAAATTTTCAAATTACCTTGCCTTAGAGCCACGAAATTATTTATGTAATTTAATATAATAATCTCAAAGCACTGAGAAATGATACTTTTAAAAATTCAAGTGACAATACGGGGTTGTACAGAAAATTACTAAATATATGTGTGAGTATTTTGAAATATTGTAATGAATATAATTTTCAGTATTTCATATTTCTTACATTTTCTCCAGAAATTCTTAAAGTTTATATTAAAATTTAAAGTAAATATTACAGCCAGAGTAAAATAGGTAAATCTAACGAAAATGTATGTGAAAATTAGAGATTTCTTTGCGTTTTTCTCTTGCTTTGTTTTATTTGAAACGTCAACGTAGTGCATTAACAAATTGTGCAACAAACATGCCATACGTAAATACATGCAATGGATATGCCATTGTGGCCTGTTACGTTGAGCTTGAACGTATGTGGAATATAGAAATGTGCACATAATATGAAAATATATTCGGTGGAAAATGCACCTCAACGTGTTTTCTGCATCAACGCCTGCAATCTGAACATGCAATCAAAAGTGACCTGTTTATAAGCTTTTTTTTGTTCTTTTATCTACTTTACGTTGTTTTGCTTCTCTTATGTACAAACAGTCGCACATATGAACATAGTTGCACAATGCAAAAAATTATTACAATCTAAATTGCGTTTTCGCACGGAGCTTATTAATAGACGGTACGAGTAGTCTTTAGAATTGTTGTTTTCAGTTACTGTTTTTTTTTTATAGAAGTACGATTTCAAAATATTTGCATTCTTATAAACCAAAAATTTAATTCTCATTTCAATATACCACCTTATACCAGTTATACATTTCAGTCTCGTATCAACCTAGTATACATGCACCTGACAAAATTATTTGTCCTAGTTGAGTCATCATTCTTACACAGGACCGATGGATCTAAAGACTAAAATATTACATAATAGAATTTAGTGAAGAACTGTTTATTTATGTACAGTTTGGGTAAACCTCTAAAAGCTATGATTTTAACCTCAAGTAAAGGTGCATTGAAAAGTCTCATAAAAGAAAACTATTGTATAAGGTCATTTTTTGTTCGATCGTACGATCGCATTTATAAAAAGACCCTATACTCACTATACCATTCTCCAGGGGATCTAAACCTGGTGCTCTGTAAATTTTTTAACAATAAGTCATAGTGTTGAACCCAACCATATCTTAATACTCAGATAAAGTACAAAACCATTATTATTAAAATATTTGTTTGTCTGTCTGTTACCGTTTACTACGATAATAATTGATAATCTGGGTCAATACCTACAAGGATGTTTTTAATTGCCGGCAGTGCTGGATTTACATTAGGGGCACTCGAGGCTAGTGCCCAGGGCGGCCAAATTCTAAGAGTGAAAATAAATGTATAAACCAAGCAAATGACTTGTTACCAGTGAAATAGAATTTTGCACTCTTACTGTTAGCATAAAGTAGGGACAAAACTGAGAAGCAGTTCTATTACAAACCTACTCCTTTGCCCTTAAAGGACGCTTACCAATATCAAAAATTGTTGTTTCTTCATATACAAAAGAACGTGATATTCTTTATTTATTTATGCTTATATTTAACGCTGGCTTAATAACCATTTGCTATTGAATTCAATATCATAATATGACAATTGATTTGTAAAACAAATATCTTATTGGTTGTATTTGGGTACACTTTGGTTGTGGTACTGGGCGACGGTATGGTTAACGCGGGCCCGCGATTTGATAACTAAGAATGATTATACTGTCGTCCGGCCACGGTTACATAAACACCAACAGACACTGCTCACAAATACACTGGTAGTCGTGTGGCTATCGGGCCAAAATCATCCGGATAGTGCTTCCAGGAGGAAGCTCTTGTTCAAGGGACTCTCGACTACCAAGGATCTAGTTGAATGATCAAGCGGAGAGTAAAGGTCGACTAATACTCTCCGATAAGAAAAGAGGAGTTAAGCTCCATGGTACCACTACGTGTGGAAACAAATTCACTTCACATCACCATTCAAATTATAATACAATCAATAAGATATATTAAAGTTAGTCTCAAAACTATGTAATAATAATAATAAATCGGGTTTTTTATGCCATAGTGCTTTTTACCGTAACATGGTGTTTTATTTTCTATTTATAAATTTTTTAAGAACTACGAGAAAAAACCATGTTGGAGGATTTCCGACGATACAATGTATGTAGCGGTAGCTAAATTAATACATTTGAAAGTTTTATTTTGTCTCAATGAATATATAATTATTTAAGATAAGGCTTTATTGTAAAAAGAAACTTTACATATTGCAGTCACAAACATCGTTAGTTGCGGATACAACTAGCGACCCTTAAGTAATATGTAAAGCGTAAATCTGTAAACATCATATTATCCAGAAAATTCAGACTGATATTATCCAAACCAAAAGTATGAGGAATTAAAAAAACGTTAATATGTTTCGAGGGAAGACAGGTAGTGCTTTGTTTTTATTCTCATCTTGAAGGGGGGATTCCCATCCCTCCAGATGCATATATGGGAGGGGTCATGAGGCTTCATTCGTCAAGACAATAATAAAGGTCAGCTTGCTTCTTTTGAATATTAGGTCTTATTTTTTGGCATTTAAGGCATATCCAGAGAAAAGTATGAGAGTAAATAGTTGTGCAAGTGGTAATAAACTGGATGATTTGTTTCTATTAAAATTAGTCTTATAATTTTAATAGTTGTCAAGATTATTCATAGCTGTGCGCTATCCTAAAATCGAAAACATCTGGATCTTTATGCATGTAAGCAACTACTGAACAAATTTTAAATAATTTTTAAACCTATATTAAAATAAAAAGCTTCACAAAAAAGGCTGTAGAAGGGGACTTAATTTAGCGACGGTGGTTTATTTAACTCTACTTTCCTTTAATTTTGGTTGTTTAATTTTTTTTTTATAGTATTTCAAGATGAACAAAATTTAATAAGCCTTCATTTTGTTTCTTGTGAATGAAACGTCATTCTCTAAGTCAAAGCATTTTTCTTTAAATCTCATTAATTAATCACACAAACAGCAAATACTTCTAATAATTTTTAAAATGCATTTATTTAATTTCTTACAATAAATAATTTCTAAGAATTTAAGCGACCGACCGGTTTGAATTAACTGGATTTTAATCTCTAATTACAAACTGTAAGAATGTTAAATTGTGCGGTAAAACTAATATCTTAGCATTAATGGAAGAGCTTAGTTTGAAAAACTCGAACAACGAACGTTTGAAATATTCAGCGAGTAAAAGAAGGAAAAAGAAACGAAAAAATTGATGGCTAGAACGATTCGTCGTCGTAAAACACCCGTTTAAATTTCCAAGTCGGCAATGATGTGTAAAACCGAACTATAGAAATGCGGTGTTTTCTATTTAAATCGCACCAAGCTCGCTTCGATTTACATCTTATAAATGTGCAACGAGGAAAACTTTCTCTGTGATCGATGGTTAATTTAATTGTTGCTCAATTCTAGTTAATTGTTTTAGTTTTCAGTTCAACCTATTTTCGCACGTAATTAACTTATGTGTAAATAGACGATTTGTAACCGATCAATCTGGATATTTTACCTTAATTTTCTCTATTTGATTCCTTTATTTTTCCTTCATTAACTTAAACACGTAAAAATTTTAGATTTTGAATGCAACCGACGCAGTTTCAACTTTTACGACGCATTAAATTTATTATTTGCTCCTGCGATTGATTAATTGTTTTTAATCATGAATTCATGAGCTTTAAAGCTCACACTCTTGCAACGGAAATAAATTTTAGGGATTTTTCAACTACGAAATTAGAGAGCATTTTCATGGTGAATTATAGCTAAATTACAATAATTGTCTTATGAGAGAATAAATTTTTCATTACAACACAAATACAAATTACATTGTGATTTGACAATATGCAATATTTACAGTTACAATATGCAATTATTTTTCAAATACGATAACGTTGAAAATGATTGTTAATTCCACCACAAAAGCAATAAAAATAAATATTTAATGGCACGTTTAATAAAAAATTGTCACTTTTTTCATAAATATTTTATGTTAACAGCCAAAACTTTTTAATACTCATTATTATTTTAGTCGTTCTTTTGATTCTGATAAAATTCAAAAGATCAATTCATTAGTTATGTATGATTTTCGTCAGCGTTACAGCGACTATCAGATTTATATATATGGCAATTTTTTTTCTTCGAAAAGTTCGCTGAAAAGTTTGCCTTGCCTATTTTACATCATTAAAATTTTATTTATGAAATGTACCTTTGGCTGTTTTCTTCAAACCCACATCGAAATCGAACTTAAAATTTAAACGACTCCCGCATTTTTCGCAAAACTTTTCAAGTTGAGCATGCAAATCACATACTACGTTCGAGGAAAAGTTCGTCTTTAATATTGCGTGTTCTTTCTTCTTTACCTCAACTTGAATGTGATCATCACAAGAATTTATATGGATAGAGTTCAAACGGTTGATCTTATTAACAAAATTGAGATGATATGGTGGTAGTTTGAGTCTTCATTTGGGTGTGTTCTAGAAGGATTTAAATTTTTATCTTAAAAATATTACTGTTTCGCATATCTTAGAAAATCATAATCCACCTTGGTTTCGTTTTTACAGCAGCTCCAAAACAAAAAATATTTACTTTTATATTATGCTTAGATTCGCTTACCCTGTTAATTATAAATTTGTCATAAAAATTGCTAAGGAAATGTCAAAAAATTTTAAGAATTAGTTTTCAAATATATAATTGGTATTGTAAAATAATTTGTATTGTGACAGTTCACCAGTTTTTGTAAATAACAACGTAAAAGCCAAAAGCGACAGTTATGTCTGGCCTCCGTCGCTGTTTTATGATGACACAGGAACGTAACTGCCGGAAATGCGGAGCTATTACTTCCGTAACATTGCGTTTGAATAGATTCATTAGCGAATAATGGCAGCTGAATCAATCGTGTGCATGTCGAACTCCTTTCATCAGACATCAAAGTATGAACTTATAACATGCCGTCATACATTATATAATCCATAATCATTATTATAATATTATATTTTATGGTATCAATATATTAACGTTATTACGTATGTTATTATCATAAGAGATGTTGAGATGACTTAAGAGCAAATATAGCTATTATATAATGTATAAATTTGTCTGCTTTACGGTTTTACCTATGTAGTACCTTCAATTTCCATAAATTCAACGATAATATAATAAATTAAATGATCCAAGCCGTCTAGTCTTATCTAAGCTTTGTATTTTCTTGAGATAGTAAATTTCTACCAATTTTCAGATTTATTTCTGTTTCATTCGTGGCCACTCACCTCCCGCCAGTGAAGGCAACAAGACATTTCAGAATCTCAATAAAGTCAAAACGTATATGGTATGCGAAAGCATATACATAGGTTGTATGTGTGTAACGTAACCTTTTTCTTATTAGTTCACTTAAGAGCAAACAAAACGTTAAATTGTATTTTGTTTCTCCTTGATTCTCTCGCGAAAAATGCTTTTCGTCTGAGTTAAGTGTTGGCTCGAGTTACATTAGAAATTCTGCAATGTCATTCAATCAAATCTTCGAAGACAATTTTGTCAAGTAATCTTTTGTCTGTTCTTTGAAGGTTTTATTTGAAAACTAGATTAGAGATCAATGGTTTCAAAAAACTAAGTAAGTAGATATCTTATAGAAAAAATCTTTTCAAAAGCCGGTCTTTAAATGACCAAATTGTTAGCATATTTTATCCATAAATGTATACTTAAATATTAATTCTAGTTGCATTTTGTAATATAGAGGTTACTCGTGCTATCTCGCGAGTCGTAATATATTGTCTTTCCAAAATGCTGCAGCCTTTTTTTGAAAGCTGCTTCACATGAGGATAGTAAATACTCCACCGTTTCTGCCACTTGATGTCGGCATCTATCTTATGAAGATGGTAATTCAAGGCACAATGACTCGTTTAGAGGCTTATTAGAAGTCTTACGTCCCGTTTACTGAGTGATACTTTATCATGGATTTTCCTGGAATAATTAATTTATTTTATTTTATGTACTAGAGTATTTCTCCAGCAAGAGGCCTTGGTTTTAGCCTCCTAAGCTAGAGTTACGTTTGTTATTTTACTTTTTACTACTCCACATAAAGGTTTTGGTGCTATGAAGTCTGTTGAAATGCCATTTTTGGCCTGTTGGTCGATCATTAATATCTAAGGTAATAACAAACTTTATTAAACTGTTTAAAGTTTTTTCAAACCTTTATTGAGCTTTTTGTTAAGGTTTATTTAATTCGATGAAAATTTTATGGCAGCTTTAATAAACCAAACTACTTTATTTATTTTAGTTCGTTGGGGAACAATTTTTTGCTCATATCATTTTAGTTTAATCACATCTTATATCCACTGAATGAATCATTTAGAATCCATTTATAAACAGAATCCCCGTCGACAATTTGCTTGCTTATATATAGGCAAACAATAATGCTCTTGGAACTTTCTAGAAACTTCAATTACCGAAACTTTGAATAATTTATAATAGTAAGATGACAAAGCAAATCAAATGTTTCATTATTAACAATCGAACTCTCTCGAATGTTCCAGCCTTTTACATGATGTTTGTTGTCTCTGTCTTTATTCATTAAAATATTTTCAATACCTAAATAGAAGCCGTTTTTATTAATATCTGATCGTATCAACTGTACCTGTACCAATTTATGGTACACTTTTTTACATTTGGAAAGATGCAGGTCTACACACATTCGTTGTTTGTTTTGTTATTTACTTACTAATACGCTTCAAAAATGTTTACCTTGAAAAGAATTTACAAGTCGTAAGGCATAACTAGTGGCATAGCGTAGGAGGAGCAAAGCGGCAACAGATCCTGACTAAAAGCAGGCGATGGTAATCAGTTAAAAATACGTTCAAAACTTTCGTTAGTAATTTAGTTAATCGTTTGAGCTTCAAAGACAAACGGAGGTTCATTTTTCGCGACAGGAGTATTTACAGCTACCAACTAATTATAAAAAAAACAGTTTTAAAAAGTTTGTTAAATAATTTCATAGCTATATAACTGTTACAACAAAATATTGTTCTAGGTTTTAGAATCTAGACTACGGGTCTTTAATCTTTTCGAATTCATGATGCAGTTTTGATCACGGGAATTAAAACTAAGATCAGGTGCATCAGAACTAAAAGGTCAAAACATTATGTGGACATCTTTTTTTTAATTATTTGAAGTTAGTAGGTAGTTACATCCAAAGTATCTACATACATACAATTTTTACATATTTTAAAAGATGTCTAAAACGCGAGAGTGAGATGGTCAGCTTTTAACATACGTATCTATACGTGCAATTAATTCGGCTATTATTTCGTAATTACCAATTTTTTTCACTGTACACTTTCAATAAGCTCACGTTGCACCGATAAAAAACCACAGATCTGGACGATTAAATGTTAAAAAGTTATTGTTAGAAAAAAGATTGGTTTAAATTGATAAATTCATTTTTTTTATATTGAGTATATACCTAAAAAAAACAAAGCAGATTATTGAACATTATTTTAAAACATTTGATTGTCGAATAAAGGGCAGCAGATACATCGTTTGGATCAGGTGCCATAAATAACACTAAAAATTCATTTTTATTAATTTTCACAGTCCTTTTACTGAAAACAATAGCTGATAAAATATAGTAGTAATACAGTCGAACCTAGCTACTGAATGAATGATATGTAATTAAGTAAGTAAAAAACTGAGTATATGAGACTTATTATCAGGGTCCACCATTTTAACTTTAAAAAATCTCTATATATGTGAAAAATAAAAATAACCAAATAAAAGCCATCGTTAATGCCTGGATCTCTATAACTGAGATTACTCTTTGTCTTGTTCGTCTATAAGTGAGACCCGAGCATATCGTATATAATATATTCTCCTTTTTATGACGTTTTGCCAAATTCTTAGAACTATAAGTGCATATAATTTATTAATAGTTGTTAGTATAAACTCTGTAATCATATTTAATGTTTTTAGTAACAGATACTTTGACGTATCTTAAAATTTGTATCAAACTTTCATATAAAAGAACTTTCTAGTCTTGGTAGTTTTCGCTGCTACAAGTTTGACTTCAGTAATGATAGAATGCTTTATTAAAACTTACCTTTAAGGTCATTTTTCTTTATTTTATTTTTTAGTTAATCTGAGAGTTTCGTTCAAATAATATTTGTACAATATTAAAATTGATTGAATAATAAATTCATTTTATTTTACTGTTTTTCTCCCGCCCCCATCTGGTAGCACTGGCACTTTATTAAAATCACTTCGTTATGCGATCAATGAAAAATCCAATTTTCTCTTCATACAATTTACGTTAACCGTTTTTGCAAAATCGGTTTGAGCCGACCAAATGCGATTGATAAAATTGGGGTGGTGGAGCATAGAAATATTACCGTTAACGACACCATCCACGTGCCTAAATGTCTTTCGCCTATATATTATACTGTTGCATGGGTGAATGAAGTGGTAGTGCCTTGAAGCACTTTTAAAATAATATGTGATGCCAATTTTATTTTAAATTAGAATTTTAATGTTGCCAAAGTCAAATTTACAGTTTTTCATATCGCTATTTTTTAGGATTAATGTTGTAATTTATAAAAAGTAGACTCAATTTACAGACCTATTAAATATAGAATTGAAATAAATGTATCTAATTTTTTATAATATAATTGAGTCGTCATTTTAGCAATTGAAACATTTTATTTTATTTGGATTGAAAGTATTGATTTTATCTATCTCACCTATGACAAATAAAATCAATTTTTTTAAAATGTAGTTACATATAAGTTTTTATTAAACTTCTGCACTTATTACTACATTCTCTATTTTAAAATTATATATAAATAATTAACACATTTATTTAATAATAAGTGTAAGTCTTTTAGCTTCCTTTTTTATTAAATTTTTTACGTCATGCAATTGTAAATTTTCATTTTTCTATCAAATAAGCTACCAATATTATTTCAATATCATTTCAAGTATTTCAACTTTCATAAAAACATTAAGTCAACCAAGTCAAAACTCTATGTATAGATACAAACTAGACACACCACACATAAAACGCTGTTATAAACCGTAAAACAAAAACAAAAACAAAAACAAAAACAAAAAAAAAAAACAAAAAAAGAAATGGCACTACCCGATAATAGAGACGGTAGTCTGTGGTGCAAAATAAAATTTATAACCAAAACTATCAATTCAATAGCTCAACTGGTACTAAATCACCGATGGTATCCATCCCCATTGATAAATGTAATAATTTTTGCATTAAAATTATAAAAACGATTAACTACTTTCTCAATCACAAACTAAGTCTTCCACGACCAACAGGACGAAAAAGTAACTGAACCTCTCAAATTAATTCGCTTCTCCGAATATTGCAAGCCAAGACAAGCACCAATTGAACAGAATTCAAAGAATCAAACCCAAATAAGTACCCAGCCCCGATAGCATTATTCAACTTCTCCTACTACACTTATCTCGTAAAATAATTCATTAATATTTTCAATTCAATAACGCGTTCAAGCCATTTTCCCAAAGAATGAAAACAGACAATAGTAACTTTAATCAAAAACTCAACAAACTTTGGCAAATCCAACTAGTTACAAATCCATATCCACACTCTCCTCCCTCAATAAAATCTTCGAATGTCTCACTTACCTTAACTAAGTGTTTGAGTACCAAACACTGAATTTGAATTTCGACCAGGACATTCCTACTCCACTTTTCAGCCTCATTGATTAACTGCTCAAGTATTAGAGTCACACAGAAAAAGTAGCTTTGAAATGTTCGTTGACTCAGAAAAAGTATTCGACAAGACATGTGTCGTTACAATAAAAAACGTCTTTGCAGACACTTACTACAATGTTTTTTTACCAATATTTTTCTATTTCACCTCTCTTGAAACCCCCACACTTCCCAAAACAAATCAATCAAACTAATAGTATCCCAAGATAGCGTGCGCGAGCTACTCCTCTATATCTGCAATCTCCAAAACCCCATCCCCTTCCAGTGTTACAACAATGCAATTCGCTGACGATGAAACATTTGTCCCAAGGAGCGACTGTATTACATCAGCTTCAGCAACTCCCTAAACTCTGAGTCTCTGGGCGTAAAACTGAATATTCTTCTTAAGCCCCTTCACTTAAGGAAAAAAAAGAACAAAAATATCTTTCAGGTGTTCTTACCACTAAAGACCACATTAAGAATCTGGGACAGGTAGTTTGTATTACATCACAAAATATCCACAACTCTTTGTATTTACTGAAGTACACCTTTGTTTCTCAAACCATTCCTATATACGTCCTCCCGTTTATTTCTCACACTGAAACAACTCTTATACCTATCTTTCCTTTCACATCTTTATTACTCTACACTTTTTCAATCTGGAAAAGTGCCTCGCTTTTCTAAAATAGAATCCAAAACGCCTAAAACCGGGTATGAAAAATGATCACCAATGCACCATGGTATGTTCGTAGGTCAAACTTGCATCCTAATCTAAACCTCACTACAGTTGATGTACTTGATATACTTACTATACGAAAGAATCACAGACTGAAAAAAATATATCATTATATATCAAAAATATGAAGTGGTGAAAACTAATTATGTATTCTGGTAATAAATATTTGCATGGCTTAAATGCACAGTTGTGGAATTAATTGGCAGTTATCAATTAGTTTTCTTGACATTTATCTAAAAATTTTTTTTTAGTTTACATAAATATATTTACCTATAATAATTTCATGTTTCTTTTATAAGGCTTTTTGAGTTTAATAACTTACTATTCATTAAAATTCGTTAATAGTCTCATTGGGGAATCACAAATATTTTCTGGAGTAAGATATTATAAAACTCACTATAAAAACACTATTATAAAACGTCCTAAGCAGAAAACCGATGTCCATTGTTGAGATTGTTCTCATTCAGAAACGAGTCACACTAACTTAAATTATTTTGTTGAAATATGGTTATAGTTATTCAATAAAAGAAATAACAGAAAAATTGAAGTTTCATTCCCGAAAAGAATTGTTTGTCTTTGGAAACTATGTTCCTCTACGATGATTTGTTAATCATTAATAGTCTTTTAGTTATTTTTGTGTGAAATTTCACAAGGAGTTTTATTGTTCTGATTCATTATTTCTATGTGACAAATTATTTAAATCCAATTATGTAATTTTTTATTCACTCAATAAAGACAACTCTTTTGCTTTTATTCCTCACTCTTCAAAGGAGAAGATTTTTATTTTCCAATAATTTAGAATTTTCTACCAAGAAAACTTAATTACCTATATAATTGAAATAAATTTTGATTAGATAAATGTTATGCCTACTTTATGATATGTGGGTTTTGTTGGTTTTACGAGGTAAAACGATAACGTCAAATAATAGAAATTTTCGTAGTTGAAATAACAATTTTGAATTTGTCGAGCTTTTTGTTCAGGTTTATTCCCTCACAAAATTTGAAGAATTAGTTCTACTAAAACAATATTGCCATTCTCTCTAATTAGAGGTTTTTCGGCAAACCGCAAATTATCCGCATGTGTTTGTATGAGAAAGTTCTTAGAAACAATGGCGAAGTGTATTTGGGTTTTATAATCGTAAACGTAAATTTAACCCATTGAAAACGATTCGTGTGTATTAAATGCGGTAGGTAATAACTAATACTTGGTTTTATATCATTGGCGTTCGTTCCACCAAGCCATTAACTCATTCAAATCAAACGTTTTCAAATCTATTCAAAAGTGAAACCTAAGGGCGTGTTCCAAATATGTTTTACTCTCAAACGAGCGATTTTTCTTAGTGAATTTTATTAGGATGTTAACAATTTTTAAACACATATTCGTTTATTTGGTTTTTATTTAATTTAGTCTATCCGTCCATTCATTTGTAAACTTTAATTGTTTTAGTTCTACACAAATGGGCGGAACTTGAACGTTGAAACTTGAAACTTCAATTTGAACAACTTATTTTTATTATTTTCGTTTTCTAACCAAAAAAAAAAAAAGTTATGAAGACAAATTAAATGAGAGAAAATAAAAAATATTCTTAAATTTTACTGCAAAGAAAAACGCACGCTTTGATCATAAAATTGGTGCCCATAAATAATACTCCTATAATATAATATTCGTTTTTGTCGTATAAATCTCCAAGAAACCTTTGAAGAGATTTCAAGATATGGTGAATATTTTTATTGACGAAGACTTAAAGTTCCTTGAGTTAACCAAATTGGTTTGATCTTATTTAATATTAAACTTAGAATTATTTCAAAATTTGTCCCAATTGAAATTACGATATAGTTTATAAAAACCTTAAACATTTCTATTTAGAAAAGTGTGTGACATTCAAACATAATCAATGAAAATAATAAAATTGCTACCAAGCCGCAATCTGTACATTGAGCACATAAGTTTTTCAGAAAACCACTGAACGAATTTTGACGAAATTTAGTATGAAGATAACTGAGTAGTTAAATAATTTGAATATTAAATAATAAGTCATTATCTAAGATTCTTTATCATACGGAAAAATTTCTAATTTCTACGGAAAAATACAAAACTGGTTCAAGCAAAAATCACGCTGTAACTTTACATTTTTAGTAGGTATAATTTTTAAAATAAGGAAAATAATAATAAGATAGTCTTTATATTAAAAAAATATGATAACCTATGAGAAAGTTTTAATTGTAAAAAATTATTTGTTAGTATGTTTCCTCATATTTTACTTACATTTTCCAAAAGTCATCAATAAATGTCTCAACAAGGTTTAAAATTACGTAATTTTTTTCTATGGCATCGAGTCAATTACCGCTGAATTGATTTTTTTAAATTTTAAAAGTATATTCAGGAGACATTGCGTATCGTGAAGTTTTGTGAAAAATATATTTTGAAATAAGCGGGAACGAAGTCGCGGGTACAGCTGGTAGTAATTTAAAATTATCTTATTGCTCATTTATTTGGAAAATCAGTATATGTTGTGATTTATGCGTGGCCTTATAAATAATTAAACAACGTGATCCACAAGGATTCAGGTTACATTCTAGCTCATGCCTTAAATTTTTAGTCGTCAGAGGAGCCTCATAAAAAATGCGACGTACGTGTTATCCCGGACGTTAGGAACCGCGTAACCGTTATCATTACAACACCATCATTGTGCCGTACAATAACCATGAGAATTCCATCCAATCCAAACGAAAACAAAACATGAAGTTTAAGACACCCCAGAGTCCAATAGAGCCAAGTCACCCCCACATACAGCGAAGAAAACGTACACACATTAAATATATGAATAAACAGAATTCACGCACACAAATAAATTTAAGATTGTACAAATAAATTGCATCTCAAACGGCTAGCACACAAAGCCGCAGCATCTGCTAACACTATTATACCCTTAATAATTAATACAAGAGTAGAAACCATTCGCGTTTATACAGACATAATTACTATTATGGGTCTATGAGAGATACACAAATAGATTTATTCTTGCCTTACCCGCATTTCAAACTAATTAAAATGGAGCTTATCGGAATGAACAGGTAAATGCGTAACAAAACATTCATCTGTCATAATATTCAAACAGAATAATTTGAACTGACAACTTCCATCTAATTTTAATAAACGGCTCAGCAATTAATCATACATTAATCATCAAATCACTCAAATTTTCAGGGCTCTATTCAAACAGTTTATCATTGTGAAAACTATCTTTTGTACCTTAAAGCAAGGTAAGTAAATGAGAAATTTAAAAATTGGAAGAGATAGATCGCAAAAACGATAAAATGCGGAAAGCGTTAATTTAAGATTGTACTTTTGTATATGTTTGAATATTCAATGAAAGGGAAAAGGGTGAATAATTTAGAAAGTTTGGATGGAAATATGAACCAAAAGAATAATTTATGAATTGTAGTTGAAACGAAAATAACACCCAACCAGGTCTTGGAAAGTTTTAAAAGAAAATCAACAAAGATATATATAACAAAGAAAGTAATGAAAAAATATTGTTTTAGGTCAAGCTGTAGATATTCATGATGAAAATGTAAAGATAAATTTTGTTTAACTTTTATCAGAAGGATAATATCTTTGAAGGATTTTTTAAAACTATGATTGTTTTGAAAGAACGTACTTTGCTATAGAACTATACTATAGAAGAATTGTGAAATTATAGGTGCAGTTGCATATGTAAGTATATGTATTAAAATTTTTAGTTTTATATGATTTTACTCGTTCAGCTATTAAGTGATTGCTTTTCATATAAGAGTTATTATATGTACATATTTTTTTTTTAAATTTATTTAAGATCGCATCAACTAATATGGTCATTAGCGACCGTCCGTCGAATCCGACAACCCATAAAAAAATTGGGATTAGAACCCAGGACTACTGGAGTATATGGCAACTATCTAGTCAACCACGCCACTAAGTGATCTTGTACATATTAGTACTTAGTTTTATTAGTCCTTGAATGTATTGAGTAGGTAATGATTTCACTTGATGTTTTCAACTAAAATTGAGTTCGATTTACAAGTTTCTGTAGAAGCTTTTTTCAGCCTCTGGTAATTTTATTTTATCTGGTTGTATATGTACCCAAATTTAATTCTGTAGAACTTTCCCACAAATTAATATTATTTAATATAAAAGGTTCTTGTATGGTTCGAGTAAGGCATGTGGATCTGCTCGTTTCAAACTATGCCCAGTGAGCACTAAACGTAACAGTTATGTAAAAGTTACGTAATATTCTTTCGTTATCTAACTGTCATAGAATTGCTATGTAGTTGGACGTTTTTTTGCTCATTGGGATGGAGCTCCTACGGCAATTCTGGGTACTTCGTCTTAGAAAGTCAGCAGCTAATATCCAATGGTTGGTTTTGATCTTTTATCTTTCTTTAATTTAATTAAAGATATAAGTGTTAATCTGAAAGTTGCATTTCTAAGCTTATCTCTAATATTGTCAGACCAGGATAACTTGAAATCAAAGTACACTCTAAATGTTTCATTTTGTTGCCTCTATTGTGGCTCCAAAGAATTGTGTAACCATCTAAAAGCATACTGTTCAGTTGGGAACTAAACCAAAAAAAAATATCTACTGCGAGGCGTCACAGTACTTTCTTTATGAAACTCGCTCTTAGTTAAAAGAAATATAGGCACTTTATAACTATACCTATACATATAAACAGAACTGTATGCATATAAACTATATACGTATATACGAATTCCCAAATAAAAGTTGTAGGCATCAATGAGTTTAAGAACTATGGAAAGTTTAAAGAGTTGGGACCGTTTTCGAAAAAAATTGATAAAGCTCAAAAACTTCCAGAATAAATTGGAGCTTTCCGTTAACCGATTTCAACCAAAAGCTACGCGGCACAACTAGACATAATATGAAGTCAAATTTTCAAGTTTGGTGAAATTCGGATAACGCTTTCGATACGATATGGCTGTCACACACAGACACACAGACATGTTTCTAAAAACCACTTTTTTGGACTCAGGGGACCTCAAAACATGTATTTCCGGTGAAAGCTCGAATTCGAAAATTCGACCCGATTACAAAACTTCCTCTACTATCTATATAGTAGTAAAAGACAGTAAAAAGTAAAAAGGTTAAAGACATTGATAACAAAAGAGACATCTTAAACTACTGTTCTGCTTCTTAAAGTTAATTTGAGTTTATAAGAATTGGTTTTCTTAAAATCGGTTCGAAAATAGACAATATCTACTATTATAAAAATTTTAGAATTATAATGTTTAATAGTGGGGTTTACATTGATGAATATAATTATTGTGTGTTTGAAGCAGAGTGTTACAGTCGGGAAAAAAGAAAGCCAACTTCAACCTATGCAGATTAATAATCGTGTCGATGAAGTCTTTTTATAACAATTTGAAATAAGGAAACAAATACAATTTTAATAATTAAAATATACTATCATTACTATCCCAGTTTTATATTGAGTTGGAATTTTTCAAATCTTAAAACTAAAGACACTATGCCACGATCGCTAAGCGAGGTTTTTGGGAGAAGCAGCTCGGCCACACTCGAGCGGTACATGCGGATGACGGGGATTTACGCCTAAATATGATCACTCTATATATACAGTCGCGATATAACCACTATGTTGTTGAAAGCGACAAAAACTTTAAACAGGAAGAAAAACACATTTTTTAATCAAACGAACTACTAATAGATTTCTTTAGTTAAGCTTACAAACCGTATGAGATCTAAAATAGTAGTTATTACATGACGTGTTTTTAGTAGTTAATTCAAATTAAGTTCTTGCGATCCGTCGCTGCTCTGCATCCATTAGTATTTCAGTACGACTCATACATTTGTATTTAAAACGATTGTCCTCGAATGTGACATTTTAAAATGTATACACAGCTTATAAAGGTATTGGCACGTTAAGGTATATTTCCTAAAACCACCGTAGGAGTATATTTTCTTTCATTTTAATAATGTAACTTCACCATGGTGACATTATTGGGGTTAACTCCTACATCAAACATCACCAGAGACAACAATAATGCTGAATAATACAATCAGATATAACACTTGCATATAAAATATAAATTGTAGGTTGTTCAAAATTGCAAGAAACATGACAAAAGATAATAAATTGTACTCATTATAAATGGAAGAATTTATGTATATGGAAATTTATCATTAATTTGTTCACCACTGCTATGAAATAAAATAAATATGTAAAAATTGTTGTAATTATTTTCAAAAACCTTCTCTGTGAAGTTTTAAATCAATCTAAATAGTATTTGAAACAACGATTTTAAAACATGAGAGTGTGTAATAGGGCCAGTATTAAACTTGATAAGGATATTAGAGATATGGGGTATTTTATATTTTATGTTTATGTTCTTTGTTTATGTAAAAAAATTTGTTGTAAGTATGGAACGTTCTGAACACGTTGCGACAAATAATTCTACAAAATACTGAAGTATAGGTATATGAAAATTACTCACTCAAACAAATTTTGGGGGTCCCAAGAAAATGAAGGCCTTAAGCTGTAGCATGTGAAGCTTATACGTACATCTTGCACAGTAGATGAGATAAATTTGGAAAAGCAAAAGAAGTATATCTGCGATGTAGAAATATTTGTACGAGCTTTTAAAGTGAGAATAAGCGCTATGCTAGTTTGCAATACACTGTTCGTAGGCAAAATAAAAATTTGAATCTACTGGTAAGATTTTCCAAATTGAGGTTCATCATCGCTATGTTTGATGATTACTTTTGTTCTCCTGTACATAGATACATTAGGATGATAGACTTATCTATATTAAATTTTGGAATCAATTGATTTCATAACTTAAGTTCACTGAAATTTTAAGAAAAATTTAGCATGTACACCTTTGATTATCAAATCCTAAAATGAAGTTTATAGAAGTGTTAGAAGATCTTAAATCAATATTGTCTAAACTTGCAGAAATTTGAGATGGTACCATTTTTATGGAAAATGAAAATGGGGTATCAATAAAATGATCCGTATCAAAAAGTGCTCCAAAAAATGCCTTGAAGATCGGTCAGAGATGTCAGACGTTTTTATGGCGTTATGAAATGTGTTTTTGGTCATCTGTGGCAGGGAGTAAACGATTTACAAAACCTAAAAGTTCTTTTTCCAAATTTGGGTTATTAGGCGTGTCCATTCGCGGTCCATGCGAATATTTGCAAAGAAGTTTGGTTAAAAAAAAAACTGAAATAATAATATGATTAATATGAGAATAATTCTTTTCACAACAGCCTATATCATTTTTATGTCAGGACAAATGGACTGAAATTACAGAGACAGATAATGATCATAACATTTATGACAGTAATAATTTGTGTCATACATTAAGCAAAAAGAAAAGTAGTTGGTGGAGTTTATATGTTGAAAATGTATGAGGGATATGAAATAAGTAAATGTATTATTATTAACAGAAGAATGATACTACATATAATAGAAGAAAACCATGACGAGACAAGAGTAGTCCTATTGTATACGCCCGAAAATTTGGGGTCAACTTTCTTCAATGAGTAGTTTTACTCGGTACAACAAAGACGTAATATTTTATACATTCAGACATATCGTTGAATACAAATACACATCCTCGACAGGATGCCACATTCCTCCGGCTTTCAGTTTGATGGAAAAGTTTTAACACTCCAAACTTACTGTTTGTGTTTCACTTTAAATGACTTTAGTGAACTCGTTCTGATTCTTCATGTATCATTCCTTTCCTTTTGTAACGTTGAACTAACGGGAAAAAAATACACAAGACAAATTTTCGTGAAGGGAAGCGACAAAAGAAAAAAAAGGCGGCACTTAAGAAAAATGCAAAGTAACAAGTTCTATGGACTTTTATGTTCAACAATTTTCCGTTGAAATGTTTTGTTTGGCTTATCAGCGGAATGAAAAACTTAAGAAAATATTTAATAAATTTTTACATTTAGACCGACTTAGAAAAATTGCCATGTTTTTAACGCCACATTTTTCTTTTATATTACTCACTATTTAAATTTCTTTGGATATGCTGAAAATTTTAAGTTTTTTTTTTTATTTAACGAAAGTTTTAATTCTGGAAAAAGAAAAATACATTTAAATTTTATTTATTCTTTGAGTTTATTCACATTTTATGTCATATTTATTCTCTTAGTTATTAAATTAATTACAATTCTAGTAATACTATTACATTTATAATTTTTCTCTTTCTGTTTAAATCAATCTTAATTCCAACAATAAAATTTTCCATTCAAATAATAACTTTTTAAGTTTGATTAAAACCTTGGCAAATTCATACGAAACATTTTAATCCTTCAAAAAACTCGATTAAAGTTTAACTTTAATTAATAAATTAAACTCGTCTAAAGTTACTTCTTTTCATAAAGTTTTAAATAAATGTTTAAACGAATTTCTAGGTAAGACACTGAAATTTTATACAGTTTTTTTCAAATCAAATAATAATCATGGCTCAAATCAAAACTCGTTCAAGTTTTACTTTTTCGTATGAATTTACATTTTTTTCTCTAAACGTTCAAGACTAGAAACCTTTACCATTCTTTCTAAATACCGCTTAATATAACATTCTTAGGCCACAAAAAACAGTTAAGCTTACAATGGAATCATTTAGCCAGAAAAATAACGGGTTAATGGGAGCGGTTTTCCAGCAACTACTTTAGGGGTAATCAGAAACTGTAGAATGGGCGATTATTTTATCCTTTTATTTAACTTTACAACTCAAGCATATACATACATTGACGTATAAAGGGGAATTAACATGTTAATTATAAAGCAAAACTTTTCTAAGTCATAAGTTATAACTAACAACGAAAGAAAAACTTTAAATAATTTCTGCTTTGTAAGAGAAGTTTTTCAATATTAAACGGTATTTTTGACAATCTTGCATTTAAATACATATATATAGAAAACAATTTTTTTACAAAATATTATATTTCAAAGGTCCTTAAAAATATTTTACATTATTCCTTAAACGTTCTTCATAAAAATAAACTTTCATATATATTAAAATAGAAATAAATTACATCTTACAATGGTGAAGTTAGTTTTTGTATGAAGAACGGCAACCAATCTGGTACATTAAATTACAATATAAGAGTGTAAAGAAAATGCTCTTTTCCTTATTTTAAGCTTTTGAAGTCTTTAGCTTGTAATCATTCAAATGATTCATGTAAAAGACAAACTAAACGATGACATAGAAGAATAAATAATTTTCGAAGAGTTTACAGTAACTTTGTAACTAAAACCGCTGATACAAAAACTTAGTGCAAGTTGAAGCATTTTCAAGAAATTGAAAATGTACGTAAGTACTTACTATACTCTTCTTCAAATTGAAAATAACTTCAAAGTCTTGCGGTTTGAATAAAATTGGCCACATTCACTCGACAAATTACGAAAAGAGTAAAATATGCTGAACAAACATTCTTTGATTGAAGATACTCTTACAATAAAATTTATGAAAGTTTTATTTATAGGTATTTAAAGCGTTAGTGGAATGTTTTTCATAATTTTATCAAAAACAAATTATAATTAAATTTCGTGTTTCTTTGATTAAAAATTAATTAAAATTCATACTTAATCCAAAATTAATTTACTTTTTTTAAATTATTGTTAGTTTTTAATTTTTTTATAAAATAGTTAAATCACAGCTCGTGTTTTTGAATAGTTACAAATTGTGGCACTATTTTTAAAAATGATAAATATTGTTATTATTTTTTTAAAGTTGAATTATTTAATTTAAAGGAAAAAACAACAGTGGCTCTAAATGTATTAACTGGTTGTAAAAAATCAAAGTTTGGTTTTTCATTAATATTTTAGTCAGTTTTGATTTAATATTACTTTATTCAAATACCATATATATGTTAAAAATATTGTGCTTGGATCCTCGCATCTGATAAATTTACCACGTTGGTTAGTTTTAGATTTTAGTATAAAACTTTAATACACAATGTCGGTGGTTCTGAGATTGATTCTGCCGAAAAGAAAAAGGAATAATAATGAGACATGTTTTCACTCGGAAATGGTTTCCAGTAAGATGCTTTAATAAAGTAAAAGAAATGTTCGAGCTAACGTGTCAAATATAAAATAGAATTTACATTAGTTTAAGCTTTTTTAATGAACAATTGATATGAAATTTTAAGAATTCAATAAAAATAGATAGGTATTAAAATGTTATGTGTGAAACAACGAAGCTTTCAGATGATACAACTACTCTAACAATACAATAAGGTATTTTTAGATATGATACTGTACTTTTGTATGAGGAATAAATGGAAGAGTAAATACTTGTATCTAATGATTTTTTAATGTTGTAATTATTTGGTAAAAAAAATGTGCGTACAAAGTGGTCCAACAGTACCATTTAAAATTTGAATAACTTTTCCCGATTGTATAACTTTGGTTTTTTAATAATAAATTATTATATTGTAACCATTAGACATTAAATACACAGAAATTCACAACCGAATAACGTATTTAGAAAATCGATCAATTGTGCCAACAAAAAGAGCTTAAACTCGTCATTTTGGAGTCAGAAAACCACCAGCCAAACATAGTTCGGTGGTTTCAAATTCACGGATCTGTAAGTGATTTACCACGTGCTAAGTGGCCACGTTTAATGAGGTCAAGAAGTTGAAGATGATGCAGAAAACGCACTAACCTGCAATGGTGAAATGTATCGAGAAATACTAGAGAATTCCGGGTGTCCTGTCTTCGAGGATACGCCAGAGATATCGTAGGAGCGATATGGTGCTACTGCCCATACAACTCGCCCGACAATGGAACTCTTGAGACAAATTTTTGGAAGAAGGATAATTTCATGGAACTTTGAAATTAAGTAGTTCAGTGACATGCCCACCTGACTTAATGTTCCAGACGTCTCGTACTCGTACTCTCTTAAATCGAAATAGTGACTTTCGACTACAAATAGTGACTATTCACTATTTTGTAGTGAAAAGTACACCACTATTTGAATTTGGTGGTATACTTTCCACTACAAAATAGTGAAAAGTCACTACTTGTAGTCAAAAGTCACTATTTCGATTTAAGATAGTACCCTTATTAGTATTACCATACAATTAGTATTTTTTTTGAATTAACAATGTTTATATTTTTTGTTAGAGTTGTCACTCTATACTTCAGTGGTCCTAGATTCGAATTCCAATAAAAATTCAAAATCACTATTATCGATTTTTGAATTCAATGGTTGCTAATAATCAAAGTAGTTAGACGATTTAAATAAATAAATAAAAATAATTGTTTTAAACATAGCCTCGATAGAATTTAGAACTTTAGCTCATATACCTACAACTTCTTAATATATACTTTCGAAATTTCATTAAAAGATTTTGATCATGAAGGGTGATAGAGGTACGTCGACGATATATGAGATCCGAATTTGTTAGGCCCCGGCTCTTATTTATACGAGTAAAAACTGATTTTGGTATTTTAGAGTAAGAACTTAGTTTACAATTGTTATTGATCCAGTGGTTTTATTAATTCTATTCGAAAATATAAAATTAGCTCAGTAGAAAAACCATATTTTTATACTTAGTAAAATGAATCCTTTTTAAAGTATTCATCTTCTATTCAGACCAAACTTTGATTTTTATGATTGAAATGGCTTTGAAAATGAAATAAATAGCTTTTCAATTTCCTATTTTATAATGAAATTATTTCTACTTTTTCTACAAGGTTTCTTTCAGAAAAATGATAAAACGGAAATTACACGTTGTAGAAATCAAATACAGACACAAGATCATCATTTTTTGAAACAAATTTTATCTGAACTGAGAATGATGGATGTGAAAATAAAGCGATAAGAAAGTTATTCAGACATGTTTACCTCAATTTTTTAATTTATATTTCACTAGTTTTTTTTTTCACATTCCGTAAGGCTTTTATTCAGCTAAAATTTTTATATATTTTTTATGTTTGAAACATAAACGACTTCATTTTAAAATAGATATTTTTTACAAAAAAGAATATATCTAGTTTGAGTAAGATTTTCATCTTTACGATTTTTAGTTTTACTTTTACTTTATATTCAAACCATAGTAAGATAAATAGTAATTTTAATTTATTTTGGTAATGTCTTATTCAATCGATTTTTTAAGTAATTTAAAATAAGAAATACCAAAAATTTATTTTGAAAGTTAAAATTACTCAAACTTGTATTTCATTCAAAGTCTTAATTTTCTATTGCAAAAATATTTACAATTGATTTTTAAGTAATCATTTGAGGTAATAAAACTAAGATTTTCAGGAAAAAATTGTTTCGTTTAACTTTGATTTGGGTATTACAATTAATGTATTCGTGTATTTACAGTTTTAATTGATTTACAGCGTAAAATAGTTTCAATGGTGATTTCCACTTCTTATTTCGTAATGTTTTATATGAAGTAGATACAATATAGGTACGTATATTATTTTATGAAGACAGGAGGAAATACAGTTGAAAGTAATATCAATTTCTCAAAACAGAGATAATGATTTCCTATAACAATTTCTTGTGAACAACATTAAAAGCTCGTTTCCACAAAATATTAATTTACATAATAAAGTCATTACTTAATAATATTTACAAGACATTGACTCATACCTTATAATCTCGTCCATTTCACGCACTCCTACACTTTTTCAATTAGATATATTATACAGATTCACAGTTTTTCAGATACTAATGTTCCACACTTTCTTTGGTTTCACTTCACAACACGCTTGTTAAAAGTTGGCACAGGAATTTCAAATGTTATCTCTGAATGCGAATTTGTGTTAATGTGAGAGCAATCATCGTCGTAGCCACAATTAAACGTGCACTGGGCGGCTGAACAGGAACGCTCGCACTTCCTGTTGAAGCTGCAATTAAAATGTCCTCATATCAGACTCGGGATTTATTTCCAAAAGCATGTAACGATGGCGGGAAACTGATAAAACTTCATGCACATTTTATGGGGTATATTATATTATATATGTACAATATACATTTATGACAAATGTTATGTGGTGTATTAATTTCTCACTTATCACTAATCTATTTAAATCAAATGTGTTAAATAACTTAGTAGAGTAGGTACACAATTTCAAGAGCATAAAGTTTGTGAACTTTATACGGAACATTAATTTTGTCATATTATAATTAAATTTTAGGATAACAAAGTTGAATTTGGTTGCATCAAACCATTTTGAGAATAATTTCTAAAATTTCAAATCTGATGATTACAATAAAACCCAACTGTTATTATGTACGAGACCAAAAAATAAAATGTAAGCATATTGAGAAAAAGATTGAATTTCAATTTATATAAAACGTCTAGAAAGTTTTCCATTTGAGATCCTTTAAAGCAAGAACAAAATAATTTTATAAAATTAAACTTTTAATAAAAAGTCTGTTCAAGTTCTTGATCAAATTAAATTATCATTGTTGCAAAATGAAATAAATCACGCAAATTATAGAAATTTAAAATAGGGGAGAAGACTCAAATGGGCGTTTTACATTGGAGAAATTTCATGAACGAAAACAAGAAAACACCTTAATGATTAAAGAAATAAAAACTTGTTTAAAATTTTTGATAGAATCAAAAGTTAGTCGTTTTTATCTCGTTTGTATTTAGTAGTGCGTAATTAGCTCAAGATACATAATTTGAATGAAACCACTGTGCACACAGCTTTGGATATGATAAAGTAAAAGTGTAAAATAAAGTTTATAGTGCTTTATATGAAAGTTCTAAAAGTTACGATCAAAATTCGAAATATATGATCGTTTCAAGCAATAAAAATGAATATGATAATAAGGATTGTTAATTACAATTTGTGGTTTTATCTCACCTTGCACACGATCTGCGCGAGAATTAGATGGAGCTTGCACAATTTCGCGAACGGGTGCTCTCAATGGCCGGTCGCCTTCGACACTTTCCTCATTGCTTCTCCAATAAACGGTCGCAATTGTGGCCAAGCACTTCAACTTCATGTCTCCTTTTTTAAAGTGCTTTTGACGCACGATGAATTCAAGACCCAAAATCGACGTTTCAAGCCCCTCACGACCAGTGATGAGTATTTCTGGACCACGAATAAAATCTGGATCGGCCTTGAGCAAAAAGAAATTCTATTACTCATTTAGAATGAATTTGAAATACGTTATTAACAGTAAATACATGGTATTTGTTAAATTACATACTGAGAAATAAAAAATAAAAAAATCTTTATGAAAAACTTTTAAAACGTTAATAATTACATTGAATCATTAATATAATGTTAAAGCTTTTATAAACAATTACGAAAAACTCTAAAATATTTGAAATACGATAACCTAGCGATTAAAAATTACCTGACAAATAACACACACAAAAAAAAAATCTAACCCAGAAATGCCCTAAATGGTTTGTGACATATTTTTTTCACTTAGCCCGAATCCGTGATCAGGTCTTCTCCAGCGCCCTTCAGTTTTCATAAAATTACTAACAAAATTAGAAAATTGAGGAAAATGTTCTCCGTTTTAATTCACATACAGATACTTTTTCTATTTATTTGGCAGTGAAGGTAATTTGGTTATTCAGAATTCTAAAAACTGATGGATGCTGGTGAAACACTGACCACGGATTGTTTTGCGTATAAAATACACCGGAAACGATATTTCACATCTCTGGATAAGATCTTTTTTGAAGAGATTAATTTTTGCAAAAAAATCATTTGAAGATAATCGATAAATGCTTAGAAATATAAATCAAAAATATTACTATGCCATATTGGGCTTTCTTATTAAAGATCTTACCAAGAAAAAAAATTGTGCTTTTAAATAGACGCTTACAACGCTTAAAAAGTTCTTTCAGTAACGATTGAAATGCACCCGTAGATACGGTGCTCAAGAACTTTCTTCCAATATACTTTCGGCAATTAAAAAACTAAAATTTCGTATAAGGTTTTGAAAAAAAAGGTTTTTTATTTTGGTAATTTCAACTCAAATTACTTTAAACTAACTATTTATAAGATTACATATTTATTTTAAACAGCTGGTGCTTTCTTTTGCATTTAAACCGTTCATTTAATAACAAAAAACTATTCATACAATCACTATCTGTGGTTTTTAAATTATTTTTTTTCCTTTTAAAATGATTTAACAAATAAATCTTTAGCTCTGTAGCTCAAGTAACTCTAGACCAGGTTAAGGAGGCTAGCCTCGATAGCCTCTTTTTGATGGTATCTGCTGTAAGTTCCAATGTACAGCATAATACGTGCTCTATGGTGAAATTAGGGTGATCGGGACAATTTCCACATTTAGGACGGTAGTAATAGCCGTCACTCAAATTTGAGAAAACACTCATGTGTGGTGTTAAGTGCCTCCCATTATAATTTTAATTTCATAGAACTATTTCATTACAAAATAAAGCATATAGGTACTCTAGTCTATACCCTAGTCAACACATATTTTAAGAGTTTTTATGGAACAAATTCATTACATGAATTGAATATAGGTATACTTAACTTGTAACTATGAAAACTTAAGTGAAGGCTAGAATTCTGTCAAGTAAATAATTATTATTAAATATTTGCAGTGAAACAACATAAAAGCATTTACTTGAGGAGATTCAATCTTCACATAAGTTTTCATGGTTACAAGTTGAGTGTTTTCTCAAATTTGAGTGACGACTATAAAAACCACTGGTAGTTGTTAAGTTTTTTTCATGTATGAGTGGGTGTTCGTTTCTATTGAGCTTCCAGTCTTTTTTTAACTTAAAGAAGTTCATTAACTCCAAATGGCATGATGAAGAAGTCCCTAGTGGAAGACCTAACTGTTAATTTTCTCTTAGTTCATTTAGAGTTCTTTTCGACTTCTGTCTTTTTTTGCTCATAGGGTAATTTAAAAGTGAACCCATCAGCGGACTCGTGTGCTCTACAAATTTATTGAAGTGAACTTTACTTTCTTGCTTCACCATATTTTTGATGGAGTATAGTTTGACATTCTAGTGAATTTTGTCGTTGGTTACATACCACGATGCTAAATGATTGAAATTTAAACTTATACGTCTTAACTTCTCCAGAAAAAAAGATTTATATAAGAAATTTAAAACTTGCAAAGGTAAAAAGTTCATAGATATGCTTGGTATTATAACATATACATAACGTATTTTGAATGAAAGTATAACAAAAATGTATTTGTTTGGCAAAAAAAAAACTAGGCATTTTAATAATATTTTAACGTAATAAATTATAAAATAATAACTCTTTGAATGTAACATCAAAATATTTCATTACAAAAATTTTTGGTTTTTACATTTCATAAGTTAAAAATTAAATGTTGAAATTTCAATGAAATAATGCAAAAATCGTTATTTAATAATGTTATTACCATGAAACAGATGTTATTGGTTATAATTAACGCATTATTCCTCTAATATCGTTAGGTAAGCTGTTCAATGATCGTTAACGATAAAATAATGATACTTAATATCCGATATCAAAATGCGGTAATCTTCCTAATTAATACCTATGTTTATCGAAAAAGCTCGGAAAAATCAAAATAAAAAACAAAAATTACATACTGGTTCCCCATTGATAAACCAGCTCAAATGAGCGGCAGGTTTTGATCGTCCTGATGTGCAATTTATTCGAACTGTGTCCCCAATTTGGTAGCGAGGCCGGCCGCCGGTAATCCGGGGTCCCTCTTCCGGCAATGCTGCAACAAACAACAATAATATTAACAATCACAATAGAGAGTGGTCATTAATTAATTGTATTATTATTGTTATTATTATTACCATTAACACAACTATAAATCAAACAATTACATATTCATTCATTGTGAATAACATTAACACTGAAAACCAATTTATAATATGCAATGTCAGTCGATCTAAAAAAAAAAGTTTCAAATGATTTTCCTCTGGGAATTCAGTTCTGGGAGGCTGCAGTAACTGTTGTTTTTCGAAATTGCTTTTTTTATTTTTACAGTGAAAATTAGAGTTAATGGAATTCGTAATGACAGTGATAAGAAAGTCGATTGAATTGAAAAAACACGACATGCCACCGTGATGGTGTTGAGATTGAAAATATTTGCATTATCGAATAATGGACTTGCAAATCATTCCTTATGATTGGACAATGTGACTGATGTAGGTGAAAGATTAGGCAGTGAGGCGAAAAGAACTAGGAGGAAAACCTCAGTGTATTTTACATGGCTTATTGATTCTCGTCACTTAAAACATAGTGGCAAAAAGAAAATGAAAAACGGAAAACGCTACGAGGCCGAGGCGAGACGGGCGGCAATATTTGAAGTGCATATCCTACAGGACGACTCTCTGCAATGCAGATCAGATTGGTATATGTGTGAAAGTGTGTCTCTGCTTCGTTTTCTTCAAAATGTTTTCCTTTTGCACGATCTTATTTGCACGATCCGAGACCGTTACATTCGGGTTATAACAATACCCCTGGAGAAACTACATATTTAAAACGAATTGCGAATCACAATTCACCAGCACTATTTGCGTGTAAAAGAGAAATTTTAAATATCTATTTATTTTACAACTTGCTTCCAGAATGTGATTAAAATATCAAACGCGAATAATCTAATTCAATATTTTTCGCGTAGAAAAATAGCTTTTTATACCTAGAGGTTTTCATATCTAATATTAGATAAACTACTCGTATAACCACATTATTTAATTATTATAAGTATTTATTTAAGTAAAAATAGTTAGTGCAGGTTTACATACATTTAAGACTAAAATAAGTTGAACTTGTCGACAGGCTTCCATGTTTTTGTAATATTTTTCATTTTTGTACAATTACAGATAAATAATAAAAACATTTCAGCATTTATCTATACAAAACGCAAATGTTAATTTAACCAGTACCTATAAATACTAACATATTACGTGTTGTAATAAATAATTAACTAAATTAATAACGCTAGAAAGGATTCGACCTTCCTCGCCGCGTGATGGGCCCAAACTCCCTTTTTCGGACTCATTTTCTAACAAGATTAAAAACAATACCAAACCAAACCAAATCAATGGTGGCTAAAAACGGAATTTTCTACGCCACATAATATATAGGTATATTATTTAATAGGTAATTTAACTTGAAATATCATCCTTCGATAATCACAATAGAAATATTAATATTGTAACGTTTTTTTACGGGTTCGTTGGTTTGTGTATAATGACTACAAATTTATTTTTAACAATTGTCTATTTATTTATCTAAGACTTATACACTACAACAATGTTCACTGTCAACAATAGTCACAGTACTGTTTATATTTCACTATTACACTGTTAACTCTATTTACAATGTTTACAATAATCACAATTTATTTATACTCGCGATTCACTATTCACTTTATTTAACAATGCACTGATCACTTTTACACTAAGCACTTCGAGGAATTTATTTGAATACCCTTCGACATTTATTTGAATACTGTCGATGAACACTCGATGATTTATGTTAATACTCGTCGAACATTTATTTGAATACTCTACGACGTTTATTTGAATACTGAACTGTTGGCTCACCTTTCGGGCCATTTATAGTAGCGATCACCCGGTTCTAGATTTTTCGATTGGTAATCTTAGTGCCTGTCTTACTCTCCTCCATTGATTTACCAATGGAGAGAGTTCTAGAATAACACGTTCCTCGTCTCATCTTTTGTACTGTTAATCCGTGGTCATAAAAGCCGCTCCAGGGGGTTCATCCTTTTGTGCAATTCTTATTGTTGGTTATTGGTTAATCCTCGACTTTCAGGCGCCAGACACAAATGGGTGTCTTGGATTTGTGACACTGCCCCCTCTTTAAAATCCTTTCGCCCCGAAAGGTATCCATGGCGATAGCGGCAACCCGAACCATAACGGCAGCCCGATGTTTGGTAAAAGAAACAGTCCACAGTCTTTTCTTTTGATAATGACGAACGGCCGTAGCGGCATACCAGGACGTGAATACCAGTAGACCGGAAAATCACTTCTATCATGGTACGTACTATCCTCCAATCGGCGCCGTCGAAAGCACTGGTCAGCTTTGGGATCGCCACCTTCCTGATGTGTTGTCGCAGTAATTCTTCCTTCAATTCATGTAACGCGTTCCATAGAACTTGATATCCCTGTTTCTTGCCCTCCTTGGTCCGTGTCACGAGATAAAAAGCCTTCCTGGTGTTTCCAACTGGGATCTGGAGTGTTCGACCCAATCGAGGATGTTGGTTACGAAGTTCATCGATGCCTCCATATTTCGTCCGGAACACGGCAGCTACTCCATGGGACATATCCAAATCAGTAGAGACGCAGTGAGCAAGAGAATACTCCGCAGGCACTCGGAATAGGTCTTGGTTCCGTTCTTCTGTCACACCATATCGGATTGTTCGAGTCCCGGAGAATTCAGCCATGAACTCCTCGAAAGTCATTTCCTTTGGCGCTCCCATAGTTCGTAAGCGGGCCTCCTGTGTCGGCTGATTGTCGTCTCCGTTGTACGGACTTAAGCGATTGAAGTGAATCACTCGAGGTTTTCCCTTCGGCTCCTTCTTTATTCGGTAGATGGTGTCGTTGATCCGCTCGATTACCACATAAGGACCTTCCCAATAAACTTGGAGTTGCGGCGATAATCCACGTCGTCGTTTCGGGTTAAATAGCCACACTTTACTGCCAGGCTGGTAGATCTTTCCGTTGACACCGGAGTCGTAACGGTCCTTCATCCGATCGCTTGCATTCTGGATGTTCACACGAACACGCTGATGTATGTCGTCCATTCGGTTCCGCAGTTGCGTCACAAAATCTTCTCCAGCAATTTCTCTTCCAGGTGGGCATCCAAATTGTAGGTCACATGGCAAACGAAGTTCTCGACCCATGATGATCCTGGCCGGTGTTTCTCCAGTTGTTTCCTGGACTGATGATCGATACGCCAGAAGAAATAGGCTGAGGTACTGGTCCCAGTCTCGTTGATGGTCAGAGACGACTTTTGATAGGTATCGGTTGATGGTTCGATTCATCCGTTCCACTAATCCATCTGACTGCGGGTGTAATGCAGTGGTCCGAGTCTTCTTGATGTTCAGGATTCGGCATACTTCTTGGAACAGAGTAGATTCGAAATTTCGGCCCTGATCCGAATGTAACTCCAAGGGCACTCCAAATCGGCAAATCCATTCTTTGACCAGTACATCAGCAACTGTAGTCGCTGTTTGGTCCGGTAGAGCGTAAGCTTCAGCCCATTTGCTGAAGTAATCCATTACTACCACGATGTACTTGTTCCCTTTGTCGGTTTCCGGGAATGGTCCAGCTACGTCGATAGCGATCCTCTCGAATGGACTTCCTACATTATACTGTCGCATGGCGGCCTTCTGCCGTCTCTGTGGCCCATTACTCGCTGCACAGGTGGTACACTTCCTACAATATTCCTCCACATCCCGTCGGCTATTGACCCAGTAAAATCTGTCCCTCACTTTCATTAACGTCTTTGTCACTCCAAGGTGCCCTCCAGAAGTACCACAGTGGATTTCCCTCACCACCTCTGGTATCCTACAACGTGGAACAAGAGTCTGTCTCCGCTCTTCTTTTCCATCCGCATTCACCAGCACCCTCTTCAGGAGTCCGCCGTCGACAACCAGGGATTCCCACTGAGCCCAATACGCCTTTACATTTGGGGAATATTTTGCCACCTCCTCCCATGTAGGTTTACGGTCCTCTTTCTTCCATTCGAGAATTGGTTTCATATCCGGGTCCTCTTCTTGATCCTTTTGTACATCGGTCGCTTGCCAGTCGTCCGCTACTACGGTGGTTCTGTAGATTTCGGCATCGCGTTCTTCCGTCCTGGTACAATGCTTGCAATTGTCAGGGCATGGTCGTCTTGACAATGCATCAGCATTTCGATGCGATGTTCCAGCTCGATGTTCGGTGTTGAAGTCGAATTCTTGAAGTCGTTCGATCCATCTGGCCACTTGTCCTTCGGGATTCTTGAATTGCAGGAGCCATTTCAGAGCTGCGTGGTCGGTTCGTAGCAGAAAGTTCTTTCCGTAGAGATACTTGTAGAAATGCTCGACTGCTTTGATTACTGCCAGTAGTTCCCGCCTCGTTACGCAGTAGTTTCTTTCCGGCTTGGATAGTGTCTTGCTGAAGTATCCGATGACTCTCTCTTCTCCATCCTGAATTTGAGATAGGACTGCTCCAACTCCTACGTTGCTGGCGTCGGTATCCAAGATGAATTTCCCTGATGGTAGTGGGTAACTCAAAACAGGAGCCGTAGTCAGAGCGTGCTTCAGCTTTTCGAAAGCATCCTGGCAGATGTCCGTCCATTCGTAGTGATGTCCATTTTCGGTTAATTTGGTCAACGGCTTAGCGATGTTGGCAAATCCAGGTACGAAACGTCGATAATATGTGCAAAGTCCCAAAAAGCTTCGGATTTCGTGCTTGTCCTTCGGTACTGGCCACTCCTTCACGTTTTGGACTTTCTCTGGATCGACTGCTACTCCCTTATCGGATACGATATGGCCTAGATATTGGACCTTGCGTTGGAATAAATGGCACTTCTTCGGGCTCAACTTTAGTCCAGCTTCTTGTAATCGTCGAAATACTTCCTCCAGGTTCTTCAAATGCTCCTCAAATGTTCGTCCCACAACGATGATGTCGTCAAGATATACCAGGCAAGTCTTCCACGACAATCCTCTCAAGACAGTCTCCATCAATCGTTCGAATGTCGCAGGAGCATTACAAAGTCCAAATGGCATAACTGTGAACTGCCATAATCCCGAGCCAATGGTAAACGCCGTCTTCTCTCTGTCCTCGGGTGCCAATTCTACTTGCCAATATCCACTCTTCAAGTCAAGGGTCGAAAAGAATTTTGATCCGGCCAAAGTATCGAGGGTGTCATCTATCCGAGGAAGTGGGTAACTGTCCTTCTTCGTCACGTTGTTCAGTTGACGGTAGTCTACACAGAAACGTGTCGATCCATCTTTCTTCTTGACCAAGACTACCGGTGAAGCCCAAGGTCCATTTGATGGTTCGATTACACCATCGCTTTCCATTTCGGCTATGATGTTTTCAGCCTCTTCACGTTTTGCCAATGGTAGTCTTCGCGCTGGTTGTCGGATTGGATTGGCATTTCCCGTGTTGATCTTGTGTTTGACGATGTTGGTTCTTCCTCCTTGCCCATTTCCAATGTCGTAGACGTTCCGATATTTACCGAGGAGTTCCCGCACTTTCGTTTTCCGATCCGGCGTCATTTGTTGGGTGGATTCTGCCAATAACGTTGTCAATTCACTTGGGAACTTGGTATCCGTATTTTCTTCCGTCTTGACCTGTCTGACTACAGATGAAACCGGTGTGCAGTAGCCCAAAACGGTGCCCGCCTTTATCGTCATCGGGCAATAGTTGGTGTTCATTACCCGTACCGGAATTGTTTGCAGCACACGAACCAGGGATTTTCCAAGTAGCATCCCTTTCCCGACTTCAGTATCATGAGTTTTTGGCTCGAACATCATGATGTTTCCATTGGCGACTCCATTCTCCACAGTTCCTCTTAGGATTGTCTCGCTTCGTTCTGGTAATGACACACCCTCGGTCAAGACGATGCACAACTTGTTCTCATCCCGACGGTGAAGTACGAGTTCTTCCAAATTTATTTTCAACACACCGCGCTTGAAATCCAGTGTGAAACCCCGACTTCCAATGATGTCCATTCCAACGATGAATTCTTCGTCGATGTCCGCTACGAGCACTCGATGTTTAAAACTATTACTGCCGATGGTAAGAATGACGTCAACTTCTCCGTGGACGGTGGTGGCTTGTCCATTTGCTGTTCGTAGTCGCCATCGTGATGGTAAAAGGCGCTTTTTCCTTACGACGTCCTTTCTCACAACCGTTCTCGTCGCCCCTGTATCCAGCAGGAGAGCTAGTTGGTTTCCATCAACACTCCCGTCGACGAAAATGCTGCTGGGCTCGTGTTGTAGTGCGGCAACAGTGGCTTCCTTGATCTTCCTTGGGGCCTGGTGGATACAGGTCGACGATTGCCCCCTCACATCGACCTGCTCTAGTTTTCCGACTTTGGTGGCTCATGAGGTTCGTTTTCGTGGGGACACTGTCTTCTGATGTGTCCCAACTTTCCACACCCATAGCACCTCACTTCCTTGGTCTTTCGTTCGATTGGTTTCCGGCTTTCCAATACACGGATCCGACTTACTCCATAGGCGCTCAGTTTCGCTGCTTCGATTTCGAGAGCACGGGTGAGGGCCTCCGTTAGGCGGGTTGGCCGAGCGAGAACCAATGCCTGGCGGGTTTCCCCGTTCCGTACCCCGTCGACGAAAGCTTGGACGGCCAATCTTTCCACGATATTCTCCGGTGTTCCTGGGTAAGCAAGGCGAGCCATTCGGGCCACATCGGCTTCGAACTCTTGTAAAGACTCTCCCGCCTTCTGGACCCGGTTCTTTAGCTGTGTATGGAACACATGCTCGAGGTGAGTCTGCCCATATCGCATTTCCAATCGTTTGACCAGCTGTTCGTAATTGTTCATGTCATCCGGGGCCACGACCTGGAGGATATTTAGTGCATCCCCGGATAAGGAAAGCACAAGATTAGTCGCTTTTTCTGCTTGTGTCCAATTGTTATGCTTGGCCACAGTTTCAAACTGGGCGAAAAAGTTTGCCCAAGGAACTTTCCCATCAAATGTTAGCAGCTTTACCAGATTGTGACCACCTGAATTCGTCGCCAAAGGTGCCCTTGCGATATTTTTATTTTCACCAACGATTGGGTTCACCTCAAATTCCTTAAATTTCTCCTCGAGGGACTGCATTCGATCGTCTAACTTTTCCTTGATGATGTCGACCTTCTCGTCAAATTTTTCCCTTATTCCGTTGACTTCTTCGCTGAATTTTCCTTTCATGGCGTCGACTTCTTCGCGGAATTTTTCTTTCATGCCGTTGACTTCTTCGCGGATGTTACCGACCTCCTCGTCGAGTTTCCTTTCGATGTCGGTTAATTTTTCTTCCATGGTCCCCTTTAAGTCCGTTCGTAGGTCGTCAATATTGGCCTCAATCTTCAGTTGTAGATCCTCACTGTTGGCGTCGATTTTCCGTTGTAAGTCCTCCAACATTGTTTCCGATGACTTGAATAGGAACGTTTCTGGATCATGTCCTTCCGATCTGAGGGCCTCGGCGAGTCGTTCCTTGAGTACCGTTTTCTTCCCTTCGGTGCTCAGCTCCCGGTCTTCCAATTGTTCTTTTAATTCCGAAACTTTCAATTTGTCCAACGTCGACATGTTGAATTTATTTATTTTTATCACTTTATCACTTAATTTATTTTATGTCACACAAATCCCACTTCTGACACCAATGTAACGTTTTTTTACGGGTTCGTTGGTTTGTGTATAATGACTACAAATTTATTTTTAACAATTGTCTATTTATTTATCTAAGACTTATACACTACAACAATGTTCACTGTCAACAATAGTCACAGTACTGTTTATATTTCACTATTACACTGTTAACTCTATTTACAATGTTTACAATAATCACAATTTATTTATACTCGCGATTCACTATTCACTTTATTTAACAATGCACTGATCACTTTTACACTAAGCACTTCGAGGAATTTATTTGAATACCCTTCGACATTTATTTGAATACTGTCGATGAACACTCGATGATTTATGTTAATACTCGTCGAACATTTATTTGAATACTCTACGACGTTTATTTGAATACTGAACTGTTGGCTCACCTTTCGGGCCATTTATAGTAGCGATCACCCGGTTCTAGATTTTTCGATTGGTAATCTTAGTGCCTGTCTTACTCTCCTCCATTGATTTACCAATGGAGAGAGTTCTAGAATAACACGTTCCTCGTCTCATCTTTTGTACTGTTAATCCGTGGTCATAAAAGCCGCTCCAGGGGGTTCATCCTTTTGTGCAATTCTTATTGTTGGTTATTGGTTAATCCTCGACTTTCAGGCGCCAGACACAAATGGGTGTCTTGGATTTGTGACAATATGAAGAAACTTTTTAATAAGTATAGGGTCATTGCACAGAAAGTTGATCATATTTTTTCAAGTTGTGAGGTAATTAGAAAGAGTATCACTTGTAACAGCTTTCTACTTAAGTCTCTAACGAAGGATTTATTAATTGGGAACTACGGCCAAATTCTTCAAAAATTTTAAAAATATTTTTTCGAAGTTTAAACATGATGATTTGAAAAATTGAACATTGAAAAAAAAATTTCTATTAAAAGTAGCGAAAAATACTCCAATAAAACAATCTAGTTCTCCCTTTGATCAGATGTAATCTAGTTGATAGTCTACGTTCGTCAAAGCTCAATCATCAGAGACAAAAAGTAGATCCAAAAATGATTTCCTGGAAAAGGTAAAAGAAAACATATTGCAAACAAAAAAGTGTTATTGTTGTATCGTTTATCAAAAAAATTTACCATTTACGAAAAAATTCAACTATGTCAATTCTTAATGCAGTAGAACCAGAATAATTAAGGATTCGCCAAGTCAAGTAACTTAAAGTTTTCTGTAATCAATTAAGCTTAACACTTTAATTTCAAAACGACACAAAATGCGAATTCAACGCTTTGTTTGATTTTATTTTTACGGGATTATATACAGGAAGAAGGTCCCAAAAATAAAAAAATAAAAAATGATTTTCCAATAATTTTTACTGTGAAGACTTTTGAATGTGTTAATATAAAAATGTATACACATATTATGGCAATTTTTAACTATATTTTAACATTTGTGGATCACTAAAAATTATAATTTTAAAAGCTTCTATAGCTGCTCTCCAAAAGCTCCTCTCAAAAAAGGGATCTTTTGATGACCACGATATCTCTAGACTGGATCTATAAATTGGTTTTTTCATTTTAATATATAAAATTGAAAAAACTAAACGGATTTAGTAAAATCAATGTATAATCTTGTTATTAATCACAAGGGAATAAACTATTTTTTTTAATGGGGACTTCTCAAAAAAATATAATTTTTTAATCAAAATTTTTTATAAAAAGAAAAATATTTATCAAAGAAAAAACCCATCTCTTAATTACTAAAAAAAATCCTTAAAAAATTTGTGTTCAAATTTGAGATTGATCGGTGTAGCCGTTTCTGAGAAATCTTTGCCGTCGCCTTTAAAAACACGGTTTTGAGAAAAACGCGTTTCAAGTTTCAGAAGCACTTTTAATAGAGTGTATTAAGTCAAGTAGTAGATATTTGCAGATAACTCAAGCATAGTTAATTTTTTTAGTAAAATGAGCAAAATATTTCACGTTGAATTCGAAAATACGAGTCATATATGAAATCTTGACTTATTAAGACTTAAATAAATCTTCTTTGTAAAATTCTAAAGTTCTTGTGTAAATTTTTTCATGGTTTCCTAAAAATATTTTTAAGATAAAATAATAAAATTACTTGTTGTTAAAAAAAAAAAACTTAAATTCAGAATTAGTGATGCTTTCTGTGTAATACTTGTATGTCTTCATAAATGGAAATTATTATCACTACAATCTTTCTATCTTGAAAAAACTTACTTAATTAAAAACTCAATAGGTAATTCAACATTTTAAATCTTTTTTTTTTCTTTTAATTTCCACTAATTTAAGTTCGTTCACTGTACATGGGTTTTTGTTAATATTTGTTCGTTTGAAACTGACTAAAACGTGGTTAATTTTAAGAGAAAAGTGGTTTTGCTTAGATTTTAAACTTTAACTTTGTTAGCGATTTTAGTTCTCTTTTTAACATCGATTTTATGTTTTCGTAATAAAATGTTTCCTTTTACTTTATAATTAGTAAGTAATTTAACATTTTTAGTATGACCAATGGTATGGCCAAGAAGTAAAGTTTTAATTTTAATTTATAGAGGTTGAGCCAATACAAAAAGAAAAAACAATCATAAATTTGAAAAATGATTGAAAAGTTGAAAACATAGATTCATTTTCAATAACAGTTCATTGTATCTGAACGGTACATACTGTATCATCATTCCGAAACTATAGTTCTGCATTTTTCCATTTCTACTAACTACTGACTTGTGAAAATATTTCAAATATATACTGTTTATATACAGTATTCTTGTATGCACTTAAATGTAGACAAAAACCAGAATTCTTTCAAGCAAACCATCGGTACAAACATCATTTGAAATAACATCGATATACCTATAATTTACAATTTTTAAATATTGATGACAAACATCGAAGTATCGTTGGCACCCCTTTTTTGCGCCACATAGGCCACAGTATTGGTAATCTAATAATGGATGGCTTTACTACCAAACAAAACTAATAAGAAATAGGTATTATGAACAAATAACCAAAACTAAGAATATTTTTTAATTAAAATTTAAAAAAGATAACATAACCTTTGAAGAACGTTGTCTCTGTTGCAAAACTTTTAGTCTAACCTACAAAATGTGTAGTAACTCAAATTATGGTGTCCATAGATCTATTATTTATTTTATAAAATATCTAAAATCTTTATTCACTTTAACGCGATAAAAAGTAACAGCAATTAAGTTTATTGACAACGCTAATTTTGTCATGAATTTTATCAAAAATTTGTACTTAATAATTATTATTAGTACCTAATAAATAAGCTTTTCTGAAGATGTGGATGTCCGTCCTTTTACTGTTAAAAGATGCTAATCTTAATAAACATCAACCTCGAAAAAAATTAAATAAATTCTTAGTTACTAATCCTTGATAAAACACACCCTATGACAAAAAATGAAGTACAGTGAGATAAATCTTTAATTCAACTCGTTTACCAATGTTTCATAACATTGTTTTGTGAAATTACAATAATTGACTTAGATTCTTCTGCTAAAATATATCTATCAACTGACTCCTTATATTCCAATTATTGCTATGCTTGTTCTTCTTTAAATTTTTATGCCACCACCATTAGCGAATTTTAGCAGGTTACTGATATACTAAAACGGATAAATCACACTGACAGAATACTATTTCTTACAAACATTTAATAATAATATAAAACATGTATAATAGATAATACACAATAGACAATAGACATGTATAAATAGACCTCAGGGATTCTATACTGAGGAACTCCATTAGAACACATCACAACTTATTTATTTTTTTGTTTTCATTTTGAATTGTCCAACAATACAAAACGAGCTAAAAAACTATTAAATTTATAAAATAAAAAAATCTTTAGTTCAAGTAATATGGATACATTTGTGGCTGAAACTAAAAAGAAATAAAAACAAAAAATTATTTCTTGAGGAAAAATTTAAAAATAACAAAATACAGAGTTGAAAATACTCGAAAATGAAGTTTGAACTTATTCGAATAGAATAAATCTCTTACATTAAAATTGCAACTAATACTTGTATTGGTTTTTTCCTCCCCAAAAGCATTCAACAAACCGTAAAATATGCTTCGTTCGTAAGAAAACAAATAGATGAAAAATGAAAATAAAAATGAAACAACAACCATTTTTAAATTCCGTATAAAAAATAAACGGAGAGAATTGTAAAATATATAAATATATTTCTTGCCTAATAAGTACTATGAGCGAATCGAGGAATAATAAATGAACTGAAATGAAAATAAACTAAAAGAAAATTCGATCTCATTAAAATCTGTCAGTATATGTATGTATATAAGTATGTTTATTTTATATATCAATTTAAATCATACCGTGGCGAATAAAATACATATATACCAAGAGTCGTGTATTCAAAAGGATTTATCCTTATTGAAGCAGCACGAGTGAAAACGATGATGACGAAAGGGTGAGAGCTGAGCATCAGACGGAAATGCTAGGGGAAAAGAAAATCGAATTCTATACAGTTTAGCTAGTGGAAAATGTATAGAACATACAAATGTAAAGTGCAATAAAACGTGAGTTAATTGAGCGGCATGCAAATGTTTCCACATCACTACTTTATTCATAAGTTTGTCTAATGAATATCCCTCATCTTACTATGTTAGCCTCAACTACCCATGATTCTTCTTTCTTCTTAACACCGAATGATAGGCATTCACATAAAAGATAAATCAAAACACTTTTTCCAGCTGCATTTATTACAATTATTAACATCACTTTTCATCTTGCAAACCTCGTTCTATTAAGCCCGTGCACTTACATACACACAACTCCCATAAGCGATGGCAGAAACATGATTTATTCATTACTGTATTTTTCTGGAAATCACAAATGCAAAAAGAAAAAAATCACTTCGTTTCGCAAACTTGATTGAAACATTTACAAGAAATAGTTTTGAACTTGAAATTTCAAGTATTCCCCTTAACTTTTTGTTGTGTCAAGAATGTGGATGGTAACGTGATTGATGATATTCGAAAGTTATAATGTGCTATTTTGGTTAAGTTTAAAAGTGTTTTACTTAAAAGTTTAGAAAAGTCAAAAAACATTAGTGGAGTGATAAGTCGACATGTCGTTGAGTAGCAAGGAATGTTGATATTTAAATTGAGAAATTAGTCGAACCCTTTTTAAACATATAAGGTATACCTTACCGCTGCGCCACTGGACTGTGTCTTAATTAGGTCAAGACTTTTTTCCTCGGGAATGGGTAGAAATGTTAAAATTAATCTATAAAATTTTTAGGTCGATTATGTAAGAAATTCAATTTTTTCAAAAGAAATTAAGTCTTTAAGCATAGATATAAAATACCGAAATTATTTGATATCTTCAGCTATAACTGCATTTGCTCGTTTTTATGGATGGATATTATATGCATAAAAATAATAAACTTAATATTCGATTTATCGATTAACTGTTTTTAAATTTTCGTTATGTTTTCGCTAAATATAAACAGTTTTTAAACAGCAATTATATCAGTATGAATAAACATAGCTGAATCTAATAATAATAATTAATTAATCGATCAAAGTTTTTCTTATATGTGTAATACACACAAGTTTAGTATGTAATATGTACTCAGTTAATTTGTGCAAACAATAAACATGTCTATTAACAATCAGATATGATATGTTTACATATTAATATACGAAATACATTAGTAAGTTTGATTGATTTGACTTCAGTCTTAATTATTCATGAATATTCGTCACCCATATGCGAAGGCTTAAAACGTTATAAGCAAACCAAATAATTAAAAATTTCAATTTAAAATATATTTGACTTAGGAGCCATTTTTTGTTTTGTTAACATTAATATTTTGGAATTTCCTTTTCACCTCGTCGTATCTTCCTGCCACTCATAAACGTAATGATATATCGTCCTTTTAGTATACGAAGTAATATCGTATCTTTTTTCTGTATTGTTTGAAAATATTTTTATATAGATAGCATACAAAATTAAGTAATAAACTGGGTTAAATTTACATTTAACTTTACATTTAAGTAGTGAGTATGTTTTGGTTTTCTGCAGGATTAGGTTAGCACAAACTAGACAAAAAGTAACCCCATAACCATTGTGTGAAGGGTGGTTGACTTGTATTGGAAATAGTTGGAAAATTATGTTCGCTATAGTTTGAAATGAAGGCGAAAGTTAGCTCAGTTGGTTTATTGAACGGTTTTCCCTTCACACCAAAGAGCCAAAATACGTTATTATTGTTATTATATTGACATCATTATGTCCCTATTTAGTGCTTGTCTTACGGGAAGTCGGAAAAAAATTTCATGACACTTTTTGAGGTACTTCCAAAATCCTTCTTTTTTGGTGTTTTGATCCATTTTATTAACTGAGATCATATTACGACTGTCTAAATACAGAAAATTTCTATAATTTTCAAGCCTAGAAAAATCTAGGACAACAGGAATCGAACTGAATACAATTAACGCATGGATTGAAGGTCTAACAGATCTAGGCACGGCACTACTAAGATTTTATTTTAAATCTATTAAAATTATCATTATATGATTTTCTTTTAATTTTTTGGTAACTAAAATAAAAATTGGAGTGTCCTTGGTAAAAATATTTATATGTTTAAGTTATTTCATATCTGTATTTATCGACTCTTTATTTATAGAATGTCTACAGAATTATACAACGTTTATAATTTAGTAAAATGGATAAATGTACCATCTAGTAGTCAGTGGAAAGAGTTTTTTCTCTTTTTTCCTTTCTTTCGCTCGGCAAACTTCATTTCACCAATTATTGTTGCTAAGCGGTGAGCATAAGAGGATGGGAAGAAAAAAGTGGGAAATTATAATTAAACAGAAAGACAGGGAAGGGGTCACCTCGTCGCTTTTTCGTTACGTTATGGTCCCCATAATTTTACTCTAAGTCCAATAAAGGAACATCATTACAAAAAACCATCTAGTACAAATTATTCTAAGCCACGTGAATTACACAACGAACACTTTTTGGTGATTGTATTGTATTCTTGTACCAATAATTTGCTTTTATTTATTTAACCTAAGATAACTACAAAACTAGCCAATTAAATGTGAATTTTATTTTTAAATGTGAGTTTTATTTTATAAGTTATATTGCTTCAAACTTTTCCATTGTAATCAATGGAAACGTACCATCACATAAAATATTTTAAGGCTTTATTAATGAAAAGTTATATTTTAAAACGTTTCTCTGTTGAATCTTTGATTAAATGATAGAAACTAAAAAAATAAAAACCCATGATAAAATGTTTTTGGGAATAATGGAACCTACACTGAATTGATCCATTTTTTCAGTTTTATGTATATTTTTATATCACATGTATTTACTCCGCTCAATCGCAAGAAAAGGAATTATGCAATATGAACAAATAAAATCGCTTTGCATGAAATTATGTCGATATCAAGTATCAAAGAAAGCTCGTTCATAAGCGATTATAAAATTATAACAAAAACTTTCTTTTGAAATAAATGATGCCAATTAAAAACGATATTTGTATTTTAATAAGTTTTCAATTATCATCAACTTGCAACTCGTTAACTTGGCACTCATCGCCAGAGCCAACAAGTCGAAGCAAATTAACACAATGTTCGCTCAGCGAACCGAATATTCATTACAATAACATCAGAAACTAAACTTGAAATTGAATATATATCATATGGATTACAAAAATTTCAATAAAACGACGCTTTGCTTATTGCAATATACTAAAAAGAAGTTTCAATTTAAAAATAAAAACAATTAACATGTTTTGAGTTCATCTAATTTTTATTTTAAAAATATATTTAACTGCATTACTTTTGTGTTATTTATGATTTTTTATGTTGCAATTATATAAAAGGAAAGTAGAATTTGAACACAAAAAAAGCTTTTTATGACGGTCTGCATACATTGCTTTTTTATTTGAACTAAAAGTTTAACTCACATTAGATCTAAAACTTTTTAAAATGTCGACTAAATGCATATAGACACATACATTTACCCTTGGGATGCAAATGTTAGTCACTAGTACTCCCTTGGAAATGAAATTCTAGACGACAAAAAACAAGAAAAAATACATTAAAGACAAAAATAACTTTAAAAAAAAACATAAAAATGTTACTGTTAAATAAATAACTTAATAATGTGTTTTCTTATTCCAAATTTTCGTTTAATCTTGCCAAAAAGTAATTATGTTATAATCAGGTCAAGATCGCGATTTAAATTGGACAAATGTATGTAGGTTTGTATGTAATTTGAACAACCCTTAAATTTAATTCATGTTGGCAGCATTTGTGGTGCGAGATACTGAAAATATCCTCCGGCTACTAAAAAGAATAAAAGTTTATGAATATTTTTCCTTTTGTTTTCCGTTTTAAACCAGAAAATGATGTATATCATTGTCATCTTGACCCCTTTGTGTGTAGAATTTTAAAAAATGTAAATATAAATATTCACGCGTTTCGATTCATTCGTTATCCTGGTTGTATTTTGCCGGAAGCTTTTCGAAATGAGTGTCTACATTTTGTCATAATAAAAAAGAATAAATCCATATCAAACGTTGGCTATATAGGACTGAAAAAGTTTATGCTTTTTTAAGATTTGAGTTGTTTTAATTATTGTAGAACTAGTTTATTGTTTTTTTAAACACAACAAAATATTTTTGAATATAACTTCTAAACGATAAAGTTTTAAATTTTGAAATAGTCAAGGAAAATTGCATAGATTTTTTGATACAATTAAGGGAAAATTATTCTTTACCCTGAATATAGGTTTCAACGGGTGGTTCGGGGCTAATCGAAAATATATTTGTGTGTATGAATTATTTTATGCATTTAGTATCCAGGTACCTCCAATAAATGCTTACGATGCTAATGCTTTTCAGCGGCAAAATATCATAAATACAAATAAACACAGATCACGGAAACATGAGAGTTTAGAGATAAGTATATAAGTACCTACGAAAAATGGGTGTACCATATTCAGGAGCATATCATAGATTCATGTCGTCCGAGGCAAAAGATGAATGTACCACCCAAATAATGTGGAATATCCTATTTAAAGACTACCCAGATCGAGTAGTTGAACATTTTTAATGAATTGTGCATAACATTTGGAACTTGTAAATGAAATAACTTGCAAAACCTTTGCTTCCATGATTTGATTTATAATTATGACTATATGACTATAGTTTGAATCAATCCTGAAGTCAAATTTAAGTCAAGTAGCTTGAAAACCAAGTCAGGTTTCAAATAAATACCGCTATAAAGAAACCCGATCAAAAAAATTTAATTGCTTTCTGTATAAATATTATACCTTAATTTATAACAAGTAATTTGCTAACTTTCAAAATATAAAATTTTGTTTTTTGTGTTTTTGCGATGGAAATCTTTTTCCGATCCTCTAGATTTTAGAATCTACCACTTGTTCGAATGTTAAAATAGTAATAGCGCTATTGGAACCTTTCTCAAATAATATTTTCTTATTTAATAAAACAATTAAATTGTTTTTCGTGTGATTAGTCAGTATTTGTATTCCTATTGCCAAATAGCTTCTTCTCCGTAGTTTGACTAGGAGAAAGAGATATTTGAAGTTCTATATGCAAGTTTTGAGCGTATTTTAAAGCTTCGTCTAACTGCCATCACCTGATTTTACAGAGAGGATTAGTAAATTTTACGGATTTTTGCCGTCCTCACATTTGTGCTACCCAAAGCCATCGCCCTCGTTGCCCCTCTTCCTCGTGTCTTCTAACATATTTCCTGGTTCACTCTAATTTTAACTAGTGCTATAATAGTAACTCTATAAAATAGAGATTCACTGCTTGGACTATTTTAAGGTTACTTGATTTAAATTTGGCTTAAAATCAAGTCAAACTCAACTCAAATATAAATATTTAAATATCAAGTAAAATCAAGTACTGCATTTACAATTTATTTAATTTCAAAGGTAAATGTTAAATTAATTTTTTGCACCAAATGCCCAGTTACTTAATTTGATAAAACCCTAGTATGAAATGTCATTGTTTTTCAAGAGTGAAATGAAATAAGTCCAAAAACATTTGTTTTTTTAGAAAAATTGAACTGAATTTTTAATTTAATCATACTTGGCTTTCACTTAATTATTTTAAATTCAAATTGAACTACGCAATCACAGATAAAAATTTTTATTTTTATTACTGAAATTTCATATATATATTTATAATATAACATGTTGAACCAAAATGCCTCTTTTCTAGAAAACAAATGACACCCATTAATGCAAAATTACATAAACAAACATACGTTTTTTTTTTTAGGTTTATTTAAGGTAGCTTCAACTACTATGGTCATTAGCGACCGTCACATCTGAAAAGCCATGAAAATTGTTTTGGTTTTTTCAACATACGATTTATCAATGCCAATTTAAATAAGAAAACATTATTTTGAGACGTAAAAACATACATAGGCACTTACAGTTATGGGCGTTCACACGAGTCAACTTTAGTTGAACGACAAAAGTTGAATGCGACTTGAATGTGTTTTGGTTTAAACGTTTTAACTGAAATCGACCAAACCTTTTCAACTGTTAGAATGGTTTTGGGAAAAGCTATGGGAGAAGTGGTGAAGAATATCCAATAATACCAACAAAGTAGAAAGCGTACTGACTGGTCAATTAAATCTGAAGGGTTCACGCATGTCAATACCAGCTAAAACTCGAGTATGACTCATCACTTGCTTCACGAAAAGGTTTATCAACTTAAATGAAACAGAGGTTCACACTAGGTTTTTTGTTCAACTTTTGTTGGTCAATTAAAATCGGTCAACTAAAGTTGACTCTTGTGAACGTGGCATTATTTACATTTATAATTTACAAAGTTTTACTTTATATTTGACCTTATATGTATGAGTATACGTAGCAGTAAAAATTATTATAACTAAAGAGTGGTGGTTTTTAATGCTACTGTAGAGCTACTAAGAAATTGGATAAGTTTGAGATTATTTCATTTTTAGTAAAAGCTCTTTAACACTGTTCATTTGAAATTTGATTAAAACCATAGAAGTGAGAATACTAAGATGAAAATTATGTCAGAATATCAATAAATGTAGATGCATATGTTATTAATTCCTTTTCTAAGAACATCATTCTATTTCCATAATTGAAGCTAAAACAATGGAGATATTCATGAACTTCGTTCCAAGTACAATGCACATACGGGTTATATCTGGAATAAAACCGATTGGAAATCCCAGCTGAGAAGGATGTTTGTATATTGTACGTATTTAGAAGGAAGCTGTTTCCTATTTCCATAATTATGCCGGAAGTATTAAAGCGTTACCATGGCATATTATTGCATGTTAGCAATGCTAGACGTGTAAATTCTTGTTTGGCATGCAATTAAATCAGCCCTTTCAGATAGACAAGCGGGAATATTTGAGAGAAAGACGAGGCCAATCGGCCGAAGCATACTCAAGTTTAAAATTGGCTTAACAGGCTGATATAAATCTTCACACTATTGGAATATCATTATATCGTTATTAATAATATTCGGAATTATGGATTAATCAAAGCAATTTTCTATAGACATTGATTTGGAAAGTTTCCCATTTAGTGAGAGATAACAATAAGGTAAAGTGAACCATGCACGTCTCATATTATTTTCTCGTTAGAGTGATTGAACATGTATTAAACGGCCAAACTCAACTATTTTGAACATTTCCTTTGCATATTCCGATATTGTGTTTGACTAACGATTTCAAAACTATCGCCAACTAATTAAAAGCGATTTACACATTGATATATATTACAAACTTTTCGTGCATGATATTTCATATGAATAAAACCTGGATGAAAAAAATATTGATAAGGAAAAACTTAGAAAATACATACCAACAACTATCATGTCTTCATGATCGGTGACAGTTTGAAAGCTCGGTGCTTCGGCAGAAACTTCGCAACGATAACGACCGCTACTCGACAAATTGACAGAAGACAAAACCACTGCAGTCTCCGATGAGTTGTGTAACTATGAAATTTAATTATATTAATTAACATTTTCAGGTTTTCATCAATTATGAAGTGTAATTGAAAAGGGTGGGCATTAAAATTCAATTTTAACATTATATAAACATATACATACCTATGTATGAACGTCATAAAAATTGAAAATGAATAACCAGAAAATAATAAGTATGAAATACCAACAGAACCGTGACAGGAAAATATTTTTTTTTATTTCAAACGCATTTTTTAAAAATATTAAAAAAATAATATTAAAATTAAATATTTTTAGTTTCATTCCAAATGGTTCAATAAATATATACCTAGTAAGATACAAAAATTAAAGATAGTTTCTTATTTATTCAACTGTTATTTTTATAATTTGATTAGCTCGTTTTTATACTGATTAGCTGTTCAGGGATTTGGGCTTGTTGTCAGAAGAAAAACTTAAATTATCTCAGTGAAACCTTTTTGAACTTCCATAATGCTAGTTAAACAAAGAAAAACTATTTAAAATTCAAAGAAAATGAGTTGATTTAACGGTAATTATTTTCTTAATTCTATACATTTCATCAACTCCCAAAAGCCTTGAAATTGGTTTAGTTTTTTATTCTATTTTTTTTTTTGTTTTAATATATATCGTCTTATAAATTGACGCAGAACATTTAATATTGAAGTATATATTTTGTAACAAATTCTATCTGATTCAGTTTTGTTAAACATGTTCATTTTGGTCTATAATTTAACCATGAATCAACTTACAAACGAACAACGGTTGCAAATTTTTGAATTTTATTATCAAAATTCATGCTCGGTTAAGAAAGTGGATCGTGCACTTCTTCCATTCAATGGTCCGTTTTGGGCCACCTTCTGAGGCGGCTATTCGGAATCTTGTGACTAAATTTCGCACCACTATTGGACATTAAACTACCAAAACGCATACGTAGAGTACGGACAGAGAAATATATCCGCCAGTGTTGTTGTTGACCGTGAATTATCAATTCGGCGTCATTTGCAGCAATTGGGCCTCTGTTACTCCACTACGTGGAAAATTGTTCGGAAGGATTTGGGTGTAAAAACTTTTAAAATACAGCTGGTGTCTAAAATTGAAGCCACACGACCTACCACAACTTGTATCTTTTGGTGAATGGGCGCCAGCAAAGTTGGATGAAGATCCACTTTTTATCGGAAAATTTTGTTCAGCGACAAAGCTCATTTCTGGTTGAATAGATAATTCATACGTGAACAAGCAAAATTACCGTATTTGGTGTGAAGAACAGCCATAAGAATTGCAAAAAACTGCCAATGCATCCCGAAAAATGTACTGTTGAATTATGGGCTGGTGGAATCATTACACCGTACTTTTTCAAAGACGACGAAGACAAGGACGTTACTGTGAATGACGAGCGCTACCGTGTGATGAATACAAATTTTTTTTTCCAAAATGGAAGAGTCGGATTTGGCTGACATGTGGTTTCAACAAGACGGTGTCACATGCCACACAGCACGCGAAACAATGGCCCAATTGAGAGGCAAGTTCGGTAAACAGTTTATTTCACGTTTGGAGCCGGTCAATGGGTTGCCTAGATTGTGTGTTTTAACGCCTTTAGACTATTTTTATGAGGCTATGTTAATTAGAACAAGCCCGCAATGGTTACCGCACTGAAAGCCAATATTGAAGAATTTATTCGTGAGATACCGGGCGATATGTTGGAGAAAGTACGCCAAAATAGGACCCACCGGTCTACATAAATATGAAATCATCTTTAACCATTGAATTATATAGATCGTTCTATCGAATTAAATAAATATTTCTCTAAATTTTATGTGTGTTTTTTTTAAATCAATTCCGAAAGCTCTTGAAAATCACCCAATGTTTAATAATGCAAATATTCGGGTTAGCAACATTTAAAACGTGTTGTATCAAACCTTCCAAATTAACTATTAATTACATTAAGTCTTTTCAGGAAAGACAATCCAGACACAAATTTTGTTCACCGCTATATATCATAAGAAAATATTTTATCTAAAATATTGATTAAAATGAAAGTAGATGGGCCACGATCAAATTTAACGTTATTATAAATATATTATATTAAATATATAAATTACATGCAAACAAAAATAGAGATTATAGCTGAACATATTTTTTTTACTCTTTAATGTGTTAATTTAATCTCAAAGTTGTAATAAATTTTAAAAAAACTTTTAAACTATTTATTGTTAGAACTCTCAAAATCAAGAATAACTAAACAAAATAATGTTAAATTTCACGGTTTTATGAATTTATTATATTATTGTTATAAATTATTATATAGAAAACAAATCAGATCTTGTTAGTTATTACTAATAATGCCCTTGTAGTTAAAAATTATATAATTAATAAAAAAAAATAAAGATTAGTAATTATATGTTTTCTTTTTCAAGCTTTTAATTAAATTCATTGATATTAGAAATGAACGGAAAGTTATTGATATGAAAGCTTATGCTTGGGAATGAGTAGAAAATATGAAGTCGAGTATATTTCAACCAAATATAGGTAGGAATTCTGTCTAACTACAAAATATTAAACTTATTAATGAAGAAATGGAGGAAAAGCTTGTTATGAAATGTCAAAAGATGAAATTGATATAATGATATTCGTTTTCAAGCAAAGATGGTACATAAAATATTTCCATTCACTACATATATATCAGTGGCGTGCGGTCACTTTTGAAACAGGGCATGCGGTCAGAAAGGGGGGGGGGATTTAGAAACCAAAATTTTAAAATTTATTTTTTTAATTGGTAAACATGGTATTATATCATGTAAGTATTTATTTTTTTAAATTAACCTTATTCAACGCTCCTTCTTACAAAAATGATCAATAACAGCCTCATATAATGTATTTAAAAACCACGAAAATAGTTCTTATCCTAAAGAATAGAACATTTGTATCGCCTTTGGGTAAATAAATCAAAATAAGTCACCGAAAGTATCAGTAACAATGAGTAGCAATTAGTAAATTAAAAACGTCAAACGCATCTGAAATGTCAGCCGGCAATGTGAAACTCCGAGAGAGATAGTACTCAACCGTACTAGTGCGCATGCGCGACCAATTCTAGCCAAGCAATCGCATGCAAAGATCTTTGCACATTAATTCGGCTTCATTTGATTTGGTATCCTATGCTAATTTTGTGAGCGATACGTTTCATAATTACGTAAATTAAAATATGAATAAATCATAAAAATATTTAATTTTTTAAATTGTCTCAATCCCAGGGCATGCGGCGCATATACAGCATGTATGGACCGCACGCCACTGATATATATATATATATATATATATATATATATATATATATATATAAATGTTTGTAATACCTGCGTGATTATATAAATGTATGTAATTTAATTTCTTTTGGATGCATAGTAAAATTTATTTTATTTTGATAAAAACTTTTGGAAAGTGATCTTCTTTTACTTTGCAAAGGAATGTTTAAGACTTTTGGCCATGGCTGTGTTGCTATGTATCTATATGATAATATGAAGTGGGATGCTCTCTCTTAGGATACTTACATCTACGGTAACTCCCGGTAACTGAAATACTTGAACGGGTGGCTTTTCCATGGGAACATATCTGTAGAACTCATTTCCGTCCTTATACCACTTGACGGAGTAAAGAGCTTCGCCATCCAAATCGTAGTGACACTCGAGTCGTGCACTTTGGTCGCGTATTGTATGTTTCGGTATTCGAACCTCCGTTAGACGAAGACACGATACGGCAGCTGAAACAACAAAATTATCCTCATCATCATCGTCATCGTATAATTTTACACACTCCATTTAATTAATTAATTAATATTATCTTCACATGACGAGAGATGGATTGCTTAATGGCAACATCTTCCTAAATCCCCATATTTCAAAATTACAAACATACTTTTCAAGGGTTACAATTTAAAATAAAGATTTAGTATGTAAGCAATATTCGAAAAATTAAACTCGATTACCGATTTAAGATTAAATTATAAAGATTTTTTTAAACTTGAAACCAGCATCCCCGAAATTAAATTAAATGTGGAATAACAGCGTAATACAAATAATAAAAATTCTTAAGAATTAAGCATTGTCAACGTTTATCTTCTTTCTCTAAGTGTGTTAAAATTACAATCTTTTGAAATGAGAGAAATAAAATACAATAATACATATTTGAATAAAATACTGGAATCTAAATTTTAATTTTAATAAGGTATTATTATCTTATAATACAGAACGTATTTTCTTGAGTGCAAAAGTAATTTTGATGCAATCCAATACATTATGTAATTACTATAAACGAGTAAACATATGATATAACATGCATTTTGTTCTATTTCAATAAATTAAAAAATTGAAATGTTTCAAAAACCGATGTTCACCTATAATATCCACTGATTTTATAAAATCATGAAACGTTATTATTTAAAAAAAAACTAGTTTTTGAAATAAATTGCACGCTTAATAATCTAGGGAAATAATCATATTCATAAAGTATTAATTAATAAATGTTAATAATACAACTGTCATTTACATGAAATTGAAATTAAGTTATGTTTTCAACAGGAAATCGCTAATGATCATCATGAATGAACATGAAATTGAGCTTTTGAAGGATATAATTTTATTTTGCTAATGAAATAATTAACCATAAAAATATGCAATTTTATTTTTAAACGTATATCTAATTAACAGCGTTGAAAGAAAATTTTAAACTAGGCAACGAACAGGTTATTTTTGGCTAACTAGTGAGGTGGGTGATTAACCACACTATCACTACACATTGTAAATGGCATAATGCTATATTTACATGCAGAATTTATAAGGTTTCTGTTTTGTGGTAATCTTTAACTATTTTTTACGCAATTTGAATAAATTTATTATGTGTAGCTCAAAAGAAACAGGAGAATGAATAAAACTGTGCCCCAGCACTAGGCACCGTATGATCAAGAAACTGCACAATAAAAGTGGCGAATAAAGATGCCGTTTTAATCTTAAAACATTTCTCAGTAATGCAGTAATGTGCTTTCATATAATATTACATGATTCAATCATTTTCCAATATATTTCAAAGATGATAATAAAAGTGGGAGGGGGGGATTTTTATACTTTCGCATCCAGCGCCGTAATATCACGTTAAGGCTCTGTACAACATTTATGTGTGAAAAAACTATAAACGTGCTTTTATCAGTTATTTACTTAAAGAACACAAAATGTAATTATCCGATAAAAATAACTTCAATAAAATGGAACAAAATTCCGAAATCCCTTTACAGGGCTTAGAAAAAACTCTAGAAAAACCATCACGTGACGAAAACCTGTATACTATTTCAAGCCACTTTTCCTTTCTTTCTTGTTAATTTTAATTTCTCTCTTTCTCTTTCTCTTTCTCTTTTTACATATTTATACTCACTGTTTACCAACAGTGTAGTATATGTATAATAGTATAGTTCGGTGCAGTTAGGTGTCTCGAACGAGAGAGAGAGAGAAAATACAAATAGAGAGTATATATATATATATACCTCATGATATATATATATATATAAAACATAGTTAGTCTTACACTAGTGTAAAAATGCGTTAGTAAATTAAAGTTCTTTTTCACTTCTTACAACCAGAATTTAACAAACTTTGCTTTCTTATGTTATGTGGTGTTTCCAGAAAAATTTTCGTAGAATTTTCAACAATTTGTTCAAGTTGTTTAAAGAAATGAAGTCAATTAAACGTTGCGTTCTGATTCAAAAGTAAGCTTCATACATTCTATGGACTGAGTTAGTTAGTTTCAATTGGTTCTTTAGTTCATTGATCAAAGTATGAAGATGTAGAAATATATAAATATATTGACATCGTTGACAATCAACCATCTTGGTTGTAAATGCAGCACCTAAACGTCCATTACGATCTTTTTAGATTGCTTTGAACAAGTTTGTACTGAAAAAAATCCCTTGCTTCTTACAATAGTAATTATTTCTTCCACTCAATTTATTTTAAACTAATATAAATTGTGAATAGTAGCTATTATTATCCCTTTATTACTATCATCTTTTTACCTTGCTCATATTTGGTTCACCCTCGTTCATTCATTGGAAAAATGGACTTCAACCCCTTTATTACGTCATATATATCGTCTGTATCGCTTTGCAAAGAATAGAATTCCAGTTGAAGACTTGACTGACTCTCCGCTGAATGGGTGATTGAAGTGAATGAGGTTCATATCGAAAAAGCTTGAGCTTGCACTATCATTCAACCGACACGTCATCATACACCATTACGACTGCAATGAGCATCATCGTAATTGTATATAGGGTCAATCGAATGCAATAAAAATCGTTTCTTGTTTCACTCTCCACATTACTTGAGCCAAGCCACTTTACTACTTCTTTGATGTTTTTGCAATGCTAGTACTCGTGTTATTTTTCATGTTCTTCGTCGTTTTGTTTTTATGCTTTTTATTCAAAGAAAAGTCACCCTTATTCAATCGATTTATATATTTTCAAGCTGTATTAACCATCTTAAATGTTATAAATAAAATATAAATTCAATATAACCTAATTATTTATTAAGAATCCCACATAAAGCGGGATATTTCACAAGACATGCACGTGGTAAATAGTTGGTGAAATATTTAAAACTTTATTTTATATTTTCAGTGGGAACATGGAAGGTATTAAATATTAAAATTGTATTGAATTCAATGTGTGTGTATAAAAGTTTAATGAAATTTATTAAGACTTGGCACTGTAATTTATTTTGTCTTTAAACGTAAATGTGAATTTAACGTCAGTGTTGTCGTATTTGTCTTAATGTTATACAAAGATGGGGTAAAAGGCGGAATAATTTTAACTTCGTGGACTTTAATAATTCAATTTAGAAGTTAAACTTGTTGGAAAAACGAGAATATTTTTAAATTGAACTATTGCGTTAAGCGTAAATTTAAATTTTCTTATAACCTATATATAAATTTTTAGAAATATTAAACTACTATTATATTAATCGTTTGTAAATAATAATTTAGTTTTTTTTTATATCTAACGATAAAATAGCTTCTAATTTGCCTGTGTAATGATGAAAAATTGGAATTGATGGATATTTAAAGTATATTAGCTCATGTTATTTAAGAATGATTTAGACCTTGTAATATAAGTGTTGGTTCCATAATACGTAGCGAAGGCTTTAAAGCTGTCAACTACATTCTTATATTAGATATTTAAAAAATATTTATATTATTATATCATGACTTCAGATGCGTTGCGAAAGCAATAACGGATTTCGGGCTGAAAAAATGGCATTTTCGATGAAAATTTCGTAACGAGTTCATGTATGGATTCAATGTTATTGGAACATAAATATTCTCTTGTATTTTTGTATTATAAATTTTCATTTTGAAGAAAAACAAATAAGAACGAAGAAGAGAAAGAGGCTCAATAATTTATTGATGATTTTTCTTTATTTCTCCTAAGCTTACTTCCCACTGATATTGAACTATAAATAATAAAATTTGATTTTTACTATTCTCATCATCAATTTCGTATCCCCGCAGGGTTTGTTTTATGGAGAACGAAAAACAAAATTTTCAAGAGAAAATTTTATGCGTTGTTTTATGTTATAATCATTTTTCGAGAAAAAAATATGTTGATTTTTAAAATAGATTCTGAAACGAGTTAGGTGTATTAAAAATAGATAAAGTGTAATAAATTTAAGATGGAATTGGTGTAAAAACAGCGATAGATTCTTGTGAGGAATTTCAATTAATAAGATACAATTTGAAATTTTTTATATATTGTGTTAAATTCCAGGCTAGTTAGGACCTATGGTAAAATTTATTTTTATTTCTAGGTCCTTAGGCCATGGTCCATGTGTGGATTGTATTGTATTAACTGTTAGGTTGTCAGTTGTATATTAATATTTTTATATGAGTTTTTAATACAGACCTAAACCAAATAAACTTTAATTAGTATTTCTTTTCTTGAGTCTTGAGTTAACGTTTTCCGTCTTTCTTAACTTAGGTAGGTACCCCTTGTTTTAAGCAAAGTAACAAAAATGAATTTTAGGCTAATTCGTAGTAATTTCTTTGTTTCATGAGGTATATATTATATAAAGTTATCTTACCTTTCTTGAATTGAGAATATTAAACATCGTTAATTTTTTTACATTTATAACATTTTCTGCTAAATAAATAGTACAGAATACAAATCTATTAGGTATTGTTTTTAACCAAGAAGCGCATAAAAACCCATTTTTGAGAGATATATTTTCAAAAATTTTCCGAAGGGGGACCCCCGGATCCCCACGTTAGGGGGGTATCCCCACTCCCCCCGGTAGTGACCCCTCACCAAGCTACATCCTAAATTCGCCCCTGAACACAATTATCCATTTTTGGACACCATAAGAAAAACACCTTTTTGAAACAATCTAGTTTAGTAAACCACCAAAGAGATATTATAAAGTAAAATTATATTACTCGTTGATAATCAAAAGTTTATAAGTATTAAGTAGATATATTATTTTTAACCGACTTCAAAAAAAGGAGGAGGTTCTCAATTCGACTGTATTTTTTTTTTTTTTTTTTTTTTTTTTTTTATGTTTGTTACCTCAGCATTTCCGACTGGGTGAAGCGATTTTGATGATTCTTTTTTTATTTGAAAGCTGATGCTTCCCGAATGGTCCCATTTTAGTTTGAAGGAAATCGTTCACTTCTAAGGGGTTGAAAACTAAGGGATGAAATACTGACTTCTTATTGGATGGCTCGATTTTGAAAATTATTTTTTTATTTGAAAGCCAGTGCTTTTCGTGTGGCTCAATTTTAATTTGAAGAAAATCGTTTACTTCTAAGGGGTTGAAAACGAAGGGATGAAATACTAACTTCTTATTGGATAGCTCGATTTCGATAATTCTTTTTTTATTTGAAAGCTAGTGCTTCTCGTGTGTTCCAATTTTAATTTGAGGAACATTTTTTACTTCTAAAGGGTTGAAAACGAAGGGATGAAATACTAACTTCTTATTGGATAGCTCGATTTCGATAATTCTTTTTTTATTTGAAAGCTAGTGCTTCTCGTGTGTTCCCATTTTAATTTGAGGGAAATCTTCAACTTCTAAGGGGTTGAAAACTAAGGGATGAAATATTAACTTCTTACTGGATAGCTCGATTTTGATAATTCTTTTTATATTTGTAGAACACAACCTTAAATTAATCTCCTATCCATTTAAAAAAAACTCCACTCATAAGGGGTTAAAAATTAGAGATGAAATAATATTATAATTTTTTTCTGGCTAACCCGATTTTGATAATTTTGTTTTATTACGTACAACGTACCTTTAAACATTGTTCACATTTCAATTTGAAGAAAAAAATCTACCCCTTAAGGATGAAAATAGGGGATGAAATAGTGACATTTAACCGAATTTTGATAATTTTTTTCTGTTGGAAAGAATAATCTACTTAGTTTTGTTATTACATTTAAAAGCAAAAAAATTCAACCCTTAAGAACAAAAAGGGATGATGTAGTAACTTTTAATATTAAACGGCGCTGCCTCATATGAGCAGCGCGTTTGGAAGGTTAACCATTTAAAAAAATGAGAACCTTAAGAAAATAAAATCAGTTATCGAACTTCAGATCACTAAAACGCGGGAAATAAATAAATATTATAAAAAAATGAAAAACCGACTTCAAAATATATAAAAATTCTTAAACAAAAAATGCTCTAAAAAGTAAAAAAATAATGGCGTATCCTTGCAGTATCTACAACTTACAAATTATTAGGATGATACAATGTACAACTATTGTTATTTTTGGAGTTGGTGTCAGCCAAGGAAATACGACTATATTGGTACTTAGCAAAAAACGAAAATACCTTATGAAAATTAGTTTTCAAATGAACTTTTAAACAATATACTCGAACTGTAACAATATCTAGCGACCTTTAAACTACAAAATACCAATACCAACTAAACCTTTTTAAAATTTTTACAAATTACTATTAATATTTATTTTATTGACTGACACCAACTCCAAAAATAACAATAGTTGTACATTGTATCATCCTAATAATTTGTAAGTTGTAGATACTGCAAGGATACGCCATTATTTTTTTACTTTTTAGAGCATTTTTTGTTTAAGAATTTTTATATATTTTGAAGTCGGTTTTTCATTTTTTTATAATATTTATTTATTAAAACCACTTTCATACAAAAAAGGGCGGCACGTCGGGCGGGCCTAGGACGACTTCAAACCTAAGTTCATCACTATACAGAAGATAGAGTTTTTGAAAACCTTCCAGATCAGTAAAAATATTTTTTAGAATAGTAATCTTCAATATGATATTTTATATCTAGCGATTTTTGTAAAAATATTTTTTTTGGTAAAAAATTTAAAAAAAGTATTCTTATAAAAATGAATTAAGTATATGTATTTGAATTTCACACGACAACTAATTACTAAAAAAAATTAAGGGGACCTTGGCCCTTACTTACATAGTTTTTATACAGTAATATGGCATTATGTCTAGACATCTAATTTGTCAATTAATTTAATTGAGTTACTCGAATTTAATAAATTTAAGATCCCTTCTTCAATAAAATATAACTATACTTCTACAATAGTGTCATGTTTTGAAATATCTTCATAAAAATCAAAAAGATAAAAATTTCGATGAAAGCATTATTTTTCAAAATGATAAAAGGAACAACTTCAATAAAACTGTAACAAAATGAATTGGTTATTAAACATACACACAAACAATATCGTTAATTAAACAATTATTATCTGTCTTATGGATTTATATAAAGGGTAATTAGATGAAATTTATTGCAACGAAAGTGATTGATACCAACTTTTCACGCATGTCTTTTTCAATGTTGCCTGTTTTCTTTGTGATTTAGACCGTGTCATAAAAAACTTGTTCAACATCAATATAAATCACAGTAATGCTTAACGAGTAATAATTTATAATCTCATAACTCATAAATGGGAACAAAAAATTGAATGCATTAAAAAAGGGCGAGTGGAGCTGAGTGAAAACAATTGTTCGATATTGCTTTATAATTTACGAACTTGGAAAAACCTGTCATTGTATCTGACAATATTGAATGTTTTTTTCGCAAATTTCAAATCAAATTTATCCAAAAACACAGCAAATCAAGTGGAAAATTTGAATATTATTTAAAACCAAAAATAAATACAAAAAAGAATGATGAATGTGAGAGAAAATGAATAAAGTTTAGGTGGGCAGATTTTAATTCTGTACCTAATATTCCACTTTATACACCTCTTTATCGAGGCTATTGTGCTGGTTAATGCTATCAAAAAGAGCATATGAAATATGAGATGGCTATTTGACAAGAATATTTTTTACAATAAAAAAAAATTATATGTACGGATGCATGGACAAATGAAATATGTTCAACCACATAGGTGGGTTTAAACTCTCATTTGTGTGTTTGTGTGGCTCTAGCATTTATTATCATCAAAAATTAACAAATAATTTTGCTTACAGGGTTTTATTACAAAACAACAGTTGCAATTGAATATAAATTCAAAATGAAATATTGTATGTATATCTACTACATACAATTTTTAATGTTTAAATAATAATAACATTTTTTGGTAATGGTTGTTCTATCTAAAAAAAATATGTATAAAATAAAAATGCGAACTTTTGTGGACACGAATTTAAAAAATAATTATCACTTAATTTATAACAATGAAATAAGCTTATTTTTAAACAAGTGTTATCTTCATATAAGCTTTTTTAATTTTTTGTTAAGTAGATAATTATTCATAAATTTTTAGAAAATAATATAGGTACTTACTTATGCATAAATAAATACCCATATTTTATTTATTTTTAGAACAATTAGGTAGTCTAGTGAAAATAAGCATCTTTGAAATAAAAATTTTTTTTAAAAACTTTTTTTACTTTACGTCACTATAAGTGACTTTCAGTTGTGTTCTTTATTTAAAAGTAGATACTATAAAGTATCTAATTCACTTGTCGCTTGTGTTCGCCAATTGTACACTAACAATCCCGCACAGAAAGTTATTTTTTTAAACTTTATTTAAAGACGCTCAACTGCACGGTTATTTGCGTCTGTTGTCTTTGTTAAACTGAGGTCTTATTTGTCTTTCACTTCTTATTAGGTCACTTTTACTACTTTTTATCCCTATGGGTCTTTGATAAATTTTTATTATTCATCTTCACAAGTTATCCTGATCTCAAACGATTTTTTACACCTTTTCCCAAAATCCCACTTGTTTGAAGAACACTTTTTGCTCTCTTATTCCGTTCTCATCATCTGCCAGCATTTCTCTCAGGGTCATCGGTCGCTGTCAAATTAAAATTATTTAATTTTATCACTAATTGTGTTTAAAAACTATGTCCAATCACTATTTAATTAAAATTAAGGCAATCTTGTTGTCTTTTTCTTTTGAATAGTCTGTTTTACGGTACTATACTGGATGCTTTCTCTCTTATTAGTTCGTTTTCGTGATTAAAATATAATAAGTTAAAGATTTCTGGAATATCTTTGTTTTGGTATTTTACATTAAAGTTGTTTTTAGTTTCATTAAATTTAAAAATTTAGAAATTTTTTAGTATATTTGATAACGAGGTCTGAAGATTTTTGTGTCTGTAACTGTTTTTAATAATCTTTAGGGATTCGCAACTCGATTTGATTTTCAAGCTACCTTCCTGTCTTAAATTTGACTTAAAATCGAGTTAAACTAGAACCATTTTATCAAGAAACCAAAAAAGCAAAAACAATTTGTTTAAAAGGGCCACCTATTGGCGCAGTGGCAAGTATATTAGTTCTCTCCACTTCATGCGTCAAGTGGTTCTGGGTTCGATCCCCATTGAATCCTAGACTTAAGATTCTAGACCTAAGATATACTTGACCAACAGAAAATTTCTGTGTTTAGACAGTCGTGATATGATCTTAGCTGTTAAAGCGACTTAAAAAAAATTGTTTAAAAAATGTTTTAATTAACATACATAACAACTTTTATGTTGTCTTTATTATCTGTTAGCTGACTCGCTTATAGCTTATTAGCTACTTACTCTAGGGATAAAGAAATTTATATTATATTATTTTAAAATCTTCATTTAAGTTTGGTTTTAGCAAGAAAAAGTAACCACTTGTCACAGGAACTAGATGTTTTTTAGAGATTAAAAGTTAACTATGTGTTATTGTATTACTATATAATTTATCATTGGTTGGACCGTTTTAAAAAGGATTACCTTTGTTATTTTAGAGGATAAAGCATTTTTCCCAGACTACAATTACTATTTACATTTATCAGTTATAGGTTAATATCTTTATAAAACCGCAGCTTGATTCACTATTTTGTCTCTGTTTGAAAAAAAAAAGTATTTGTATTAAAAGCTATTCCAAAAAAATCATTTTTTTAGTATGAAAGGTTTTCTGTACCGTCTAATTTATACACTCCTTTTAAATCAAAAGTTTCATCAAATTTTTACTCATTTCATGATTGAGAACTAACATACATGCTTATTTTTTATAGGTTTCCTACAGGAACCTTAAAATTTTCTGAAGTTACATAAAACGATATTAATTGTCTTGTACAAAACACTTTTTTTCTACGTTTAACTATTCTATTTAGATAATGATTCAAATGAATTCAAAATTTTATTTTCAGTTTTTAACAAGGTAAAAAAAAAACAGTAGTTGAAATCTTTGTAACGATCGTATTTTATTAATATACCTGTAATTTTCATTTGAGAAAAAAAAATCCAATTACATTCCCAATAGTTCGGTTAAATGAACAAAATGAAAAACAAGCAAATAGACAAGTTTAGATACCACCCTTGATCTCCTTGCTGTAAAGTTTCAAAAGAAAACATAGTACAAATATTATTGAACTGCTTGTGTACTTGAAGAAAAGTAATTAGTGACAAAGCTTACGAAACTTTCCCAATGAAAATTCTCGATAAAATAACGAGCGAAAATGGATCGAGGTCTCATGTTTAAAGTCGCAGACATAAACAATACCTTTCAAATAATTAAGGTATTATTTCGCTTGGATAAAATTACCTTGATTGAGAAGTAAAAAATTCGTTAGAATCTATTTGTTTCTGTGCCAATTTACGGCAATGGTGTAAGGTTGTTTGGTAAATCATGAATATTACAATGAGCCATTAAACATTTAAGATGATATTCGATACATTTCTCTTGCTAAATATCGAGGGTTGCAAGCCAATGATTGTAGATAGCAGAATGCATTCATTCATTATGAATCTGAATAAATGATTATTGTATAACTTCAAAAAGGGTTGATTTAACCCTTGAAATTTACTTTATAATTTGAAAAGCTTAATTGAGATTGACTGAAACGAAATAATCAAAATTTAACGATTAAGAATTTAGCTAATTTCAAATGGTTGGTGGTTGAATTTTTATGTGATTTCACGAACTTCAGTTGAACAGCATTCAGTTGACCCTAAAATTATAACTGATTTAAACAATTTTATTTTAAAGTAAAGGTTTAATTAGAATAACGCTTTTTTATTTTTATTTTATTTTATTTTAGAATAAAGAATTAATTTTGTTGATATTGATTAGAAATGAGATGATAAAACCAATTAAAAGATTCCCGCATATAAAATATAAAAATGTATGCTTCTACGTAAGTAGGTACCAAAACAAGTACGTAAGCACGTACCTAATCTCTCAGGTGTATAAAGGTTACTTCTTTACAACTTAGACGATATATATAAATTAGAGCATTCCTTGACTTGATGTTCAAGCTACTCAAGCTTAATTAGGTTTCAAATAAGAACAATAAACTTAAGTGACATGTTCATACGTATTTAAAAATCAAGACAAATTAAGCATTGATTTCACGTTCATTTTAAAGTCTAATTAAATACATTTATTAAAATAAAGTGTATAATTTATTTCATAATATGTTTATAGCCAATTACTATACTTCAGGTTGTTTCTTCTTCAGCTGTTAACATATACAGTATACACACATCTTACTGTCGATATCGCTGCTACTAATTGTTACTAAGTGAGAGTCTGTGTTTTCTCTCTCCCATTTACTTTTTCCTTTCTTCTCTCTCGTCATGTGTAAACTTAATAGCATTTGAGAAATATTCTATGTAATTTACATACACTACGATATGGTAAAAACATATAATTATATTTGTATATTATTTAATGGTTTTGTAATTTTCTTACACGGTTTAACGATTTAACTGATACCCGCTCGCTTATCTGAGAGTATCTAAATTTAATTTATTGATTAACAGATTCCCTACCTGCATGGCAAAATATAAAAATTAATCTTTAATATTTTGACAGAAAAAGATGATAGATACTTCCAGACTTTAGATCCTAAGTAAATTCATCATAATCCTTAAAACTACTTTTCTTAGAGATATTAGCTATCTTACAGGTTCTATAAGATTTTAAGTATAAAAAGTTCCTTTAAGAAAATTTGAAAATCTTTCATCCCAAATGTTATTTAAAACAGTTAAGCTATTTTAGTAGAAAAGATTAGGAGCTATCCTACAGGAACCATCCTTTTTTTGAATAAATTATATTCAATATTATGTTAAGTTCTGAGGTATCTTTAACAAAACTTCACAAAAATTCGTTCCGTTTAGTAATTGTTAATTATATTAATATTTTATTAATTATTTTATGATAATACGTTTATTTCTAATTAATTAAACCTTTGACATTGAACAATAAAGAAATTCAAATGTTAAAAAAAATGTCATTATTCATTTTACCGATGTTAAACTGAAATTCTTATTTATTTTTCAGTAAAATTTTGTCAATTGTTTAATTTAAACTAGGTAGAGAATTTCTTTCGCTACTGTATAAAATTGATCAATTTTTATACAATAAAGAAGAAGATACTAATAAAACAGGCAATACGTACGTCGTGCAATAGCCACCGGTTATGCCAAGGCTTCTCTTTTTAAATCTATGATATCTTTTAAGATGTTTATTTTGATGATATGCTGTTAAGGGCGATTTTGATCTACATGAAAATGCACAACGTATCTAATGTGTTTAATTTAATAAGGAATAATACTGCATTGTGTAAAATAGCTTGGTAAATAAACTTTTTTTTTGTCATTTGTAGAAGATAAAAATGGTTCCTGTGGGCTATCCTTAGGGGATAGACATATACCGTCGCGGACTTTTTATCAGCCCTTTTAAGATAAACAGTTTCACCGCATATAAGTTTGATCTATCTCGTAAGGTTTCGCCAGCGTTTGCAATATAAGTGCACAAAAATATGTTTGTTATGACATCACATTGCAAATCTTGGAACTTCCCTACTTTTCTCCACTAATTTTTGTACAAATTATAGTCTGCATGTTACCGAGGACTAATAGCTATATAAAAAAAAAAGTTTCAACAAAATCCGTTTAGTAGTTTTTGCGTAAAAGCTGCACAACGGCCAGACAGACAAAAATCTTCTACAGTGTTTTTATATTTATATGGATTCTTTTAATTTTTATTAAAACCTGTAAATAGGTTTAGTTCTAACAATCTTTATGAACTCATTAATTTCAACTACACAAAGCACTTAAAAATGTTTATTAACTTCTATTCCCAATGAATCAATGTTTTGAATGATAATTTTAAGCAGTTGTATACTGTATACTGTAAGGCAGTCCAAAAAAAAATTCAATAATTTTTCTTGAGAAGAGATTTGAATTTATTGATATAAAAATATGAACACATACTAAGGAATCTTTAAACTGTGTTTTAACGTTTTTGTATTTGTAAAAATAATAATTTTTAAAGCTGCTGTGGCTAATCTTCAAAAACTCCTCTCAAAAAAGGCACCTTGCGGTGACACCCACGATATCTCTGGACTGGTTCATTTGAAATGAAAAAACCAAACGGATTTCGTTAAAGTAATATATAAACCTGTAATTAATGGAAGAAATAAACATATTTAAATTTTTTGTCAAAATGGTGGCTTCTAAAAAAAATCTACATTTGATCGAAATTTTGACCTTAAATTGTATATAAAAAAAAACTAAAAATAAATTAAAAAAGCATTACAAAATGAAATTTTTTTTTAATACAATAAATACTTTAAAAGGTTAATAAAATAACATAAAGAATACATATTGTGCAAGAGCAATAAGTAGTATAAAGAAGTTAACAGTAATATAAGTAGTTAATAGAAAGGAATATTAAAAATAAGTTGTTAAATAATTAAAAATATTTAAACATGTACTACGTTCTCGTTTGACTAATGGATCGTTGCGCTTTCTCACTCATATACCCGCTGAACTTAAAAATTTTTTACGTACGTACGTTGAATTTACGTTATTTTAACAGTTTGACCAATCTATTCATTAAAACAAGAAATAAATTGTAAGTACTGTTTCATATAAAAAGTGTCAAGGTTGCTTCGTAATACACTCAAGACTAGGTTTTATAGAAATTGTCCAGTAAGCCAAACTTAATTCAAGTATACAGCAATCAAGAATGAAATTTGGGGTTGTGGAATTTTTATTTACAAAATTTGTTATTCGTTTGTTAAAGGAAATGTTGTATCGCGATAAGGAAATTGACTTATTCATTATTCCCTTCAATTTGAAGCGGATGATACGAGAGAATGAGTCATCACTTGAATGTTATATCATAGTCCCGGTATTATGATTGAGACAGGACTGGGTGCGGGAATGCGTTGGATGGCATGACACTGCGTTATTCATCCCCTAACACACTGCAATCCCTTTTATTACACCCCCGACTCAATGTGATCAATAAGTTACAAACGATTTGAACGAGCACCCCATATCCTTTCATATATCTCTCACCACTATTATTTTCATCCCCAACCAGAAAAACTTTTTACTCATTTCATCATCATAATCGTATCTGTCTTGAAAAGAAAATAGATTTGGTGTCGCTTCATTTGAAAACTAGTTACTTTATTTACGTAAAATAATGCTATTAGTCGTATAAAATTCAAAATAACAATACATGGTTATCGATAAACTTAGAAAAAAAGTGAATTGGTTGAGTAAAAAAATTTGTTAGAGTTAAAATGATAAAAATTGAAACTTTTTTGTTGGTATTAGAAAATACCGAAAAATGGATCATTTACATATTGGGTTTGTCTTGAAAAAAATATGAATGTTTTACCGAAAGGATCATCCCTGTATCGTTTATTCAGTTTGAGCTTTTTCAGACAGTGAGCTTTATTCGCCTCGAGCTACTTGAAATTCAGACAGTGTCGTTGTCTTTGTTCTGATCCGAGAGCTGAAATAAATGTGTGTACCAAGTTCAATGCAAATGGTGGAGGTATTTTGTAATCGAGATCTCGGACATTAAACGTGTTACCAATATTTCACTCATTTAAATTGTTTTGACTAAATGAAATTCCGGCAAGTTCTTGTATTCCTGTTTAATGAAAATGTTATTTGTTTCCATCTTATCAGGTCTTGTATGTGAAGTATTGTAATTGAATTGTGAATTATGATAAGTCGTTCTACAATGAAAAGACATCCACTGTCATCCTAAGAAAATAGTTATAAATCATTTATCTTGTTACATTGCAACGTTTAAGCTATATTTTCTATTTAAGATAAAATCAATACTAAGTATTTTCCCAATAAAAAGCGTATTGAAGTAATAAATTTATTTCTAAACTTCATATTTATTAAAAGCTCAACGATGAGCTTAAATTTGAAATGATAAATCTAGGAGACTTAAATACACCAAAACATAGAAATGTATATTTTTAAAAATATTAAAAAATAAAAATTAAAACTTTATAATTGTTTAAAAACTAAACAAGAAACTTTTTGATTAAAAGCTAAAGCTAAAAATGTCAAAACCATAAAGTTCATATGAGTGGTTATTTTAAAACGGTACACGCTGTGATTATGAATTCTTTTATCGGAAAAAAATTTTGAGACCAATTTTTTCAATCGATGGTTTAACATAGTCTATTCAAAGTGTTCTTTTTTATTAAAGCATAAATATAAATTCACTTTAAAAAATTCCGTTTCCAAATTGTGAAAACGGAACCATTTGATTTTCACATAGTCCCTTGGTTTGTTTATAACTTACACACATTTAATCGGAAACTAACGGCTCTGTATAGATCTGTGTAGATTATATTTGGAAGATAGATATCTGCTATTAACCACTAGACAGTGGTCAAGTAAAATTACACGTTATACAATTAGGGTTAGAGTTTACCTACTCATTTAATTAAGGAGTGGAAAAAGTACAATGCACTTTTATATGGTAATGGTTTTGGATAGAACTAATTTTTATAATTTAATCTAAGAAAATCACTTTCACAGTTACGGATAAAAGTTTATTTCGTTTAAATTTCCGATAGTTTTACTTACAGTTCCTTAAAAAATAAACTGTGGCAAACCTTAATATTAATATTTTAAGCTCGTTTTGGCGCCAAAATTTTTGTTTCTATATTTACTATATATTTTTGACAACATAAGAAGAAACAAAATTAATAACACAATTTTGATTTAATATTTAAAAGATTAAACTCTCAGGAACTTGGATAAAAAATAAGATATACGTAGGAATTTTAATTAATTAACTAAATAAATTATTTTTTTTCAAATAGTACCTATCTACCTAAATTAATATTTTGTGTAATTTATTTGAATGATTTTGTTAGAAGAATATAGTATGAATTATTTATACGTTATATAATAATCAAGAAACACCTGATGAAGACCAAATAAAATGGTTGAAACGTTGTGTATTTGAAGTTATACGTATCTTATTTTTTATCCAAGTTCCTGATAATTTAATCTTTTAAATATTAAACAATATGCATGCTAATGACAACAATAATTTTGATTTAAATTTTTAATACTTTAATCGCCTAATACATACATTATATAGGGTGTCCCAACAAGAGTGTCAGATTTAAATTTGCCGTCATTTTGTTAATACAATATTTTTTTTAATACAGTGATATTTCTTACAGTTGTTTTCAAACCACGCGACTTAAGGATATGCCGAAGTATTGAAACCAACAACGTTTAATAATTGTATAAGCATATTATATACAAAAATGGTGAACCTTTTCAAAAACAGTTTGCAGTTTTCAAGTCCAGTCAGTTTTAAAAGTTTTTAGTCGCAATAATGCGCTAAATGAATCGACAGTGAGGCGTTTAATTACAAAAGAGACCATATTTACGCTGATGGCTCAGAATATCATTGTTCGTCGTCGTATCTTCTCGTTGTAATCTGTGACCGACAATCCAGGAACTTCCATTCGGTATCGTGGTCAAGAATTAAACATTTCCAGAGTACTGGAGTGTGGTATCGCAAAATGTTAACGGAGTTTTTGTACCCCAAATTTGGTGTAACTGATGTGGAGGATATATTTTTTCCAACAAGATGGTGCGACCTGCCACATGCAAGTGAAATAATGGTGTTACTGCAGACCAAGTTTCCAGGTCGTGTCATTTCTCGATTTGGCGATCAACATTGGTTACCAAGATCGTGCGACCTGACACCGATGGACTTTTTTCTTTGGGGTTATGTGAAGGAAAAGGTGTATGCGAATAAACCTGAAACATTTGAACATTTTAAAGAGAAAATACTCTGCGTTATTGGTAAAATAAAACCCCTTTATGCGAAAACGGTATTCAAAATTTCAACAAAAGAATAACCCTGTGCTAGAGATTTCGTGGTGCCTATTTGCCTGATACTGTATTTTACGTTTAATTGAAACTATTTTTATTTATTTTTAAAGTAAACTTTTACTTAATTCAAAAATTAAGGTCGTTCTTGTTGGGACATCCTTTACATATTTATTTGGATATTTGTGTTTGTTTTTTAAACGTGTTGGAAAATGTTTAATCTTGATAACACTGTGAAAGTCAGGTATAAAAATTGAATTATGCATTTTTCTATTAAACTACATTTACTATAAAATTCGATGTTTGCTTTCAACACATCATAACACTGTAATAAAAACGTTTATTTAGCGGCTACAATGTGCTTGTTTTGCTAAGCTTTTAAAATATTTTTAATTAACTGTTTTTAAAAAGAAATTAATAATTTCCTTGGGTGACTAGGACCTTTGTCTTAATATTCTCATATGCGCAATATAATGCAAAATGACTAACTTTTAGTTTTTGTGATTGCAAATAGGTTTTAAAAATGTTAACTTTATTAAAACTGTATTAAATTGCGAGGAAAATTATTCTTTCCTTAGGAAAAATTTTACAATATGGACGTGTTTTTTCGTTCTCTATTTTCAATAGATACTTCGACGTTGGGGTTGAGAGATGTAAGTTAAAGCGTATAATCTAATGGCACAGAAAAGAGATTTTAATGCAGTGTGTGTGGCTAAGAAATATAAGACTCTACATTTTGCTCGACGTGCTAGAGAAAAATATACATTGATCTCATTCTTCATTGCCTATGTTATACAAATCCACCTCCATTATGTAAGTAAAATGTTAAAGAAGACGAATAATGCAGGACTTTGTTTTCGCTCGAACGCGAATCGTAACAAGAGTGAAGTGAAATTACTCAATACGCCCCTGTAACACTACATTAGAGTAATTGGATATTATAATAGAGTACAACTCGTATATTACCAAAGCGAGTCCAACATAACCCGCAAAAATGATATTAATTTTGAACTAAGAGCGAACATGAGTTTGCTCGAGGAAGTAGTTTAGGGGTTGTGGGGTTGCCAAATTGTATCGGCGAAGGGTTGAACTCGATGACGCGTTACTCACATCCGTCGGCAAACAAGTGAATTTTGCCGGGATACGCGCCGTTTTAGCACAAATGTTATTCTTCACATGCAACAAAACTTTCTCATCGCTCGCTTCCTCTGTCGGGCTTTATCTTTGGAATGCTCAAGTGTCTCGTTTCAGATCGTTGACCAATTATATTTACATTACTATTCTCTGGAAGTGCTACAGTTTAAATTTATAATTTATTTTAGAAACTAATTAAAATATTTGCTATCAAATATGAGAAGTATTTGTTGACTTTAATTGAAAATTATATTGGAACATTCGTTTAAATAACATGGCCAACGGCTGCCTCGCTTATTTTTACTTTCTAAACTCAAGTATATTGTGGAAATCTACAGTAGTTTTACTTTTCAAAGCTAATAGCTACATTTGTTAAGAAGAAAATATAACATACAATCTAAACCTCATAAAATTTACATAAGTATGAGTTTCTTTAACATAACAATTAAAAATAAAATAAAAAATATTAATAACAATCGTAGGAATATCGAATTCCTAAAATTTCTCGAACCCCTAATTGTATGCCTGGCTAGGTACTGATCGTATCGTTGGTTAATTTTTGAATCAAATAGGTATATTTTAGCAATAAAACTTAGTTATAAGATTTTTTAGTATAAATCATAAGCAATTAATAAAATGGAGTTGATCAATTATTATTATTTATTGTTATTAAGATACTTTATTTTGGTTAGATTTAAACACGTATACATGTCTGCAGCCAAATAATTTACAAAGTTAATTTCAAAGAGGCAATTGGAAAAGAGAAGAAGAAGGAGGAGTTTTAAAGTTAGGCATAAACAATTGAATTACAAAGTTAGTGAAAATCACAAAATATTTTAACAGATTGAATTATAGTATACGACTAATTGAAAGTAAGTCTATGTTTCTCACTCATTAAGTTTGTTTTATAAAAAAAGCTTATATTTTTTGCTCCTCAAAAGCCCAAACTAGAAATTAGACAAACAATTATCAAAATCAAAGCTTCGGGTAATTGTGTGGAATGTTTGATAGTGTTACGTATATGTTAGGTACTTATAAGTAATGCTAATGAAAACGTCTACTATTAACGTTAAATTTAAACCACTGTATTACAAACGTACCATCAAATGGTATCAACAGATCAAATGAAATAATCTGGTGTCTAATTCAAATAAGGACAAAGTAAGTGATATTACCTGTGTTACTCTTTTACCTCTAGACAATAATTCGAAAATATTTTGCTTTGACTTTACTTCACATATTCTTGGAATACCTAATGTGAACAATGACGTATTAACACATTTTGCCACGAGTAGGCTACTCCAATTTTTAAGCCCCTACCTACCTTATAAATTCAAAACTCTAGTTCACAATCGTATTAAGTACAATTTTTTGTTAATTGAACTGGAATTTTATCATTTTTGTTTGAAATTTTGGCCCTAGATTTGCAGCCACTAAAAGGGCATTGAAATGGGTTTTAATTGAAATATGCAGGTATACTCGTTTGAAAATGTGGCTATGTGTTAAATTTATTAGAATATCATCGAAATAGTTCTGCTATATTACAAATGATAGCGCTAATAACGTAAAATAATTCGTGGTAAATGGCACCGATATATTCGTTCATGCGTTCAATGTGATAATATTATTTAAAATATAATGGAGGCTTATCGTAACAGGTAAGTGAATATTCGATGTATCCGACATTCGTTGGTCATTGTTCGTAAATCAAAACAGCGTGAATGAAACATGACGGAAATAGGCAGGCGGAACAGAGCTGGACGTGAATGTTAGCCATTGTTTGAAAATATCCATCCTCAAGCTAAATATTTTATCAGAAAGCCTACAAAGAGGATATCTCCTTGGTTCAAGTGTATGTATGTTTCTCCAACACAAACTCACATCGCACCAAATCATTTTAATGAACTCGTGTTTTTTTTTTTACAAAAATCTAGTCTTGGTGTAAAAAGAAAAGTTTTCACAATCAAGATTTATGTACCTTGAATTTAAGGAAGAAAAGTTTTTGATTTTATCTCGGTCTCGACACCTTTTTTATATATACCTATAAGGATACGTTACGTTATATTGTTGAAGTTGTGTTTTTCTTCTAAGAAAATTTTTATCAAGGAAAAAGTTATACCTAATTTAGTGGGAACATTCTTTTTGTTCAACGTAATGGCTAGAAACTAAGATAGAAAGTATTATTTCAAGTAAAAAAGAAGAAAATATATTTTTCTTCTTCACAATTTTTCCTTCCAAAATAAAAATCTCTTTGTTGAGAAGTTCAACTTGTGTGATGTATCTACGTTATCATGTAACTATATATTAGGTGTTATTTTATTAAGCGATTAAACAAATAATACCTACTTAATAAAAATTAAAATTATTGTTCATCAAGTCAAAATTAGACGACCAATTCTTATATTTAAGTCAAACAGTTATGTGAAATAAAATATTATAACTTTTAAATGCTTTTGTACATACATAATATCTATGTATAATCCCGCAAACCTTTGTATACTAAACATTTTCATGTTCATTGTCGAATATGTTTCATGATAAATACTAATCATTTAATTTTTATGGCTAGTACAACCGGAAAATCGAAAATTTAAGAAAATGTTTAAGATTCCGTTAGAATTTCATCCTAGCACCGGTATCGCATAGAATTTTTCTACGTTTATTATGTCTCGAGATAGAACGTTATCGGGTCGAAATGAGATACAAAGGAGGAATTTATATTCACCTACACACAATAATTAACCTAAATGAAAAAAATGGCTAACGGAAAAAATAGACCCGGGAGAAATATACGAAAAATAAGCCTCATTGTTCGTTGACCCGATTTTCACTATTTGACCGTATGTAGATACTATGTGTACACTTACTGGGACTGCGAAAGTTTAGAGAAAACTAAAGGTCTTAACTTCAAATTATGCTACGATTCATAGTTGTATATAATTAATAAATCTATCCTCACTGTTCGCATCCTCGAACTTTTTTTCTAGGGCTATTTTTTCCAGGCCTATTTTTCTCGGGATTCACATTAAGTGTTAATTGCATATGTTACAGTGAATCTTTATTACCAGTGACATACTAGAATACAAAATAAACAAGTAATTTTCAGAGAAATATTCAAAAGTGTACTAAATGTCATCCTAAATAGTGTTTCATAGTTATGATTAAGGATTAATGGATTTACAATGTAGGTTTTGCAATGCGAAACATTTTGAAGCTGAAGCCACTTTAAGTGGTAGGACTGCATACACTTCATGTTGTGATAAAGGTAAAGCAATATTACCACCCTTAACGGGGGAAATAGGTGTGGGGCGGCGTATTTTAATGTTTTTTAAACATTTTTTTAATCCTTACAAAATTAAAAATGTTTTTGGCATTATGAGGTTATTAAATCCACATCTTCTAGAGTAGGTATATTAAGATGTTGTCTAAAAATTTTTCTAAAATAAGCAAAGATAATATATGTCGTGAATTAAGTACAGATCACCATCTCAGTGAGTAGTTTGTGTACATCCTCAAGGTCACAATTTTCATCTGAAATGATTGTCACAAACATGTTCTTTATTTATATGCGTTTCTTCTATGTGAACTACACTTATTTTAAAAAAATCTAAAGTTAGTATTCTTTGGAAGGTGGTGAAAAAATGATTTTTAAACATTTTTTATGTCTTATTTTACAACAAAAAAAAGTTTAAACAAAGATATTGTTTAGAATTTTAGTTCAAATAGAGCATATGTATAGATATAAAAAAGGTGTGTCAAATTTGAAAATTATTGATAAAAAACTTTTTGAGCAGAGTAAAGAGTCTAATTAGAAAAAAAAATAATTTCAAGAAAACGCGTTTGAAAAAAAGTTATGAGGATGCTCACTTAATCGCTTTCCTATAACTTGGGAACGAATTGAAATTTAGTTTTGAAATTTTCAGAGAATATTTTGAAACCTGTACATCTATTTCCCTATTTAAGTTAAAAAATATATTTTTAATCATTATATGATGGACTTCCTCAAATGAACCTTGAAGAAAAATTAAGTCAAGGAATTATTTTACAAACATTCGCAAATAAAATTCATCATCTGCTTTAGTTAGTTTAGGAGCTAAAGTTTTCGAGGCAGTTACAAGTGAAGTGTACCATTAGGTATATTAAAATTTAAACTAACCATGGTCGAATTTAGACCACTGGGCGACCGACCACTAGTGTAAATAATTATTTCTATTAAATAAATAAAAAACAACATAGGTACCTGTATGAATTTGATAAATTCAGCTTATATTTAAAAGATTTTATAATTTCTTAAATTGTTTGCCGAACGTATTATATGAAGTTTGAGATTCACTGCTATATAGGTTTCTTATAATTTTAATTGAAATGTCATTCGTCGACATCTAGCGATTTTTTAAACATTAGTAAATACGAATTCCATCTTTCAGAAAACATTTTAATAAAATATCGTATACCGAACATAGTTTATTTTGATTTTACGATGTCAATTTAATGTCGTATCTCTAATTTTTATTTTCCACAATATTTTTCATTTTTCTCTTGCACTATTGCATTCGATATTAACTCATTTTTATTTCTCTCATGCAATTCATTCGGATTTTATTGACGCAAATATATACGAAATATAACGTTCAACGAACGCTTGGCGTTAGTTTTTGCAATGATGAGTTAATCAATAGTTTCAAACGAAACAGAAATAAGAAAAAGTACATAGCATCAACGTGAAACTTACATTGCGAATATGATATCAAACACCATACGGCTGCTAGCACTTTGTACGTAAAATATTCCGACAATAAAACGAAATAAATGCATGCAATGTGTACTAAAACTAAGAAAAACATAATGCAGTTGTACACAATATTATATATTTATAAATAATGGAGTCTATATGAATGTTTTTATGGAGATATTTCGGGAATGAAGAGTTGGAAAGATTACAAAAAAGTTACGCCAAAGTTTTTCAAATGCATTACATTATAAATAAAACTCATATAGTTTTTTTTTTCTGTGTAGTAATTTTTATCGCGTAAAATGCAGATATGTTGAAACTACGGCGAAACAACTTTGTTAAAAATTCAATTCTTCAGTTTAAAGGGATTTGAAGCGTTTTGCAATAATACTGACTTGTTTATTAGTTTCGTTAAAAATGCGCATTGTCTGATGCACCCTGATTTTATTATCCTTTATGCAGTCCTAGTGAATGCAAGTCTTAAGTTCACGATACAAACATGAAAGCTGTTTTAATTCCGTGTTAATAAATCTCGAGTCGGTTCTATTCAAACTTGTACTATTTATGCTTCTAATAGACAAAACAAACAAATCATGTTAAAATGCTTTTAATAATATATAAAACTATAATAATGGGAAACAAATAAATATTTATAAGAGTGAAGCTCGTAGAAATTAAGCTTTCTGGCACGTCGGAAAAATGATACGATCATGCAAATTTTAAGATGTGATAAACTTTTAATAGAACCATTTATATTAAAATGCAATTTAATGTGGAATAATTAATTTAAGGAATTTATTTAACTAATCAAAAGTTTTTGAATAAAAAGAAAACATTTTCTTTCAAACTTTAAGTTTTTTTTTGAGTGAATTGACTATGTTTTATGCATTTTAATACAGTGTAAGTAGTTTATCTCTTCCGTTTAATTTGTCTTCTTAAATATAATAGATTATAGGAATTCATATAGGAAGAAAAAAATGGTGCCATTGACATAATTATCTATATTTTATATCTTCAATCATATTCTAATGGAAAAACTTTTGAGAAGGCAAATTTTTGCATCACATTTTTAATAAAGATAAAAGCTAAAAAAATTGTTTTTTTTTTCAATTAATATCCTTGATGATAAAATTAAGAGTCTTCATAAATCGATTAAAAATCAAATTGTTGCCCATATTTAATTTTTGTTTAAAGAGGTACTTCTTTCTTCGCCTCCATAGATCATCTACCGCTGTTTAGCAAATAATTTTGATAGAAAAAATGTTAAATATTCTCGTTTTGAATAATTTTTCAACAAATCTACGTATTTATAATTCCAATTTTACAGTCGTTATCCGTTTTACAGGCTACTAACATAACGACCTCTGCTTCATGGGGGGTAGGAAAATATGTTAAATATAATTTCGAGTAAAAGTACTGAATAATATGAGATTCGTTCTATTCAACAAACAAACCGTACGGAACGAATGAGTTTGTGAACCAGATGAACTTATCGAAATCGAAGCTAGTATAGTACCACTTGACGCATGTAACATATAGAGCAACTACTCTAACAACTGCCCCAATAAATCGACAAACATATTTTTCTTTGTTTTTATTCCGCAAGAAGTATATACATTTTTCTGAGACAGCGACCAATCAATTTATTTTATATAAAAAGTCAGAGTAATTTTTGACAACAAAATACTGTAACTTGTTAGCTTCTATCCCAAAAAAAAAACATGTTTATAAAATAAATATTCGTATGTGGAACTTTTGAGCTAGAGGTTTATCTTTTTTAAGAAATCGTCTTTATTAATTTTTTAATATCAGTGAGAGAACCAATAAGCATGTAAGTCTAACTATAGCTTTCTTGCAAAAACCATACATCTTTTCGGAATTAATATCAATTTTTGCAATCATAGGCCTAATTAATAATTATAATACTATTAATTAATATTATTAATAAGTTAGCCTAATCCTACAAATCACATTAACCCTGCTGTACAACAGGACCATTTTTAGGGAAAGTTGTTTTGCTTTCATTAACAAAACATCTATTAAGTTTAACCAATCTATGCAAATATTCTAATTTCCACTCAACAAAATTCATAACATCGAAGACTGTTCAGTTCAGACCATACTTTCTGCTACATACGCCATTATGGTCTCTTAATTTAAACAGCTTTATACGAGATTGGGTTCCTTTACCCTCCTATCGCCTATACCTACTACAAATACACAAAGTTAAAAATAACTCCTTTTTCTAATATTAGTAGATATATAATACCTACATTATCCACAGTACAATAAACGGATATGAATTCATATTTATTTTTCTAGATTTTTAAATTTGAATATTTAAATATTTATTAATTCTTAAATTGATTTAAAGCTAAACAATTTAACATATAGGTACCTACTCCTCTGTTTAACTATTATTTTAATTTTTCAAGGCACAGTACAATATTTGCATGTGCAATTATTACAGTGGCATTAAGATAAAAAATGATAGATATATTATATCTATGTATCATACATCGTACAAAATGGTAGCATGTGCATTATGCTAATGCAATTTCTTTGTCACTTTATTGAATCATTTTCAAAAATAAACGGTAGAAAATAAATAAATAAATAAATAAATAAAAGGTTAAAACCGTTTTACGTAAATGCTTTAAATAAAAAATCAATGTCGAGTTACAAAGAGAGCCTTTTATGCCCTATTGCAGCAATTTTTTTAAATGAAAACGTTATATAAAGGAAGAGGATAAAAAGACAAAAACAAATTTTGCGATAAAAAATCACTTGAAAATTAAATCCTGCGCTCGAACCTTTGAAGGTTTGACGGTTTAAATTAAAATTGTTAGCTAATTTTTATGTTTTAATAATTCCAAATATATTTGACAGTTTCAAACATTGGACATTAAAAAATGTATTCAGTTATTTTTGCTCGTATGCGAAAAAATTGAGAAAAGCATTTATGAAGTTTAGTACCTACCTATATTTTTAAAGACTATAATTAAATTTAAAGTTTGATTCTAAAATTTTAATGTATAAATAAAATGTATTTATTTTTTTCTATGAGGCAATTCATTAATCGGAATGCTAAATATATCAGAATACTTATGTGAATTTATTCTGATTGTTGAAAAGTATTTTTATTCCGAATGACATGAAACTAAATGGAAATTAATGCTTATCGAGAATAGAGAAACTAAATATTTAATCAATTTGAATTTACTACTTAAAGGATAAATTATTGAATTTCAACAAGAAGCGAATTTATATAGTTCAATTACGCTATCATTCTATTTCAGTGAAAATGTGTGTTAGCTAATGGATAATAATCAGTAAAATTAATCGATTTGGTTAAACTGTTTGTTAATTTAGAATAATTATTGAGAAACCAATATTGAATTAAATCAATTTATAAATCAAAATAGTTTCACAAAATTAACATTTTTGTATACTGAGCTATTGCATATACAAATGTCAATAGAATTCAATAATGCTTTAAATAATTATATAGCATTTACGTTTTTGCCATGAACCTATATCTATCAAAAATATAACGTTTTGAAATCTTAAAGTAAAAATCAATGAAATGTATGATCATTGGAACCTAAGACATAAAGACATCTCAAAAAACTCATCACAAGAATTTAATAATTTTGAATTTTAAGAGCTCATAAAAAAACATTTTTCATCATTATTTTGCTATTTTTGTATTAATTTTGTTTAAAAAGCTCTTATGCTTCAACTTTCTTCTAATAAGACATTATTCTAAAAGTTTTTATTAAGTACTTAAGAAATCAACTAAAACACAAATGCAATGCCATATGTAAAACGTAGTCAGATTAAATGCATATTTTATTGCAGCAAATTTCTTAAAATCATTTTTTAACATTTTTTTAAACTGTTTTAAAAAATCTTTCAAAAATCTTACCTTTTATTCTTTGTATGTAGATACTACCAATTATCTCGCTTCTCTATTACTAAAAAAGTTACATTATTTCGTTTTTATTCAAATCAAACTTTTTTTTTTAAAATTTATTATATCATTTGGAACCAATTAAATAACTTCAGATAAGTTCTAAAAAGCATGTTTAACTATTTTATGTATTTTTTTATATTTTTATTTGAAATATATTCAATAAAACATTACGGGTATATTGACCTAGTTATAGTTATATATATTGTATTGATTTTTTATTGTCCAATGTTTGTATTGGGTTTGAAAGATAAAAGATTACAAGTAAAAAGATTTACTATGGTAAATTGTGTAAAAAAATTTAAAATCAGTTTTGTTCACGGAGATAAAGGCCTGAGAAAAATAAAGGTATTGTATTTAAATCTTATAAACAAAGCAGAACGATACAATTTCCCCTCATTTCCATTTTTACCAAAACTAAAAGCTACAATCCTTTTGTAAAATGTATGTGAAACAAAAACATAAAAGAAAATGCAATTAATTTGACAGAAAACCGAAAAGTGCAGGTAGAAACGTGTGGCCCCTGGACAGAGACTACGAACGAAGAAAAATCAAGAAAGGGCTACGAGGGTTAAAAAAACAAAACCAGGTATCACAAACAGGATTGAGTAAAAACTGTTTTATGACTGGGAATCTACACAGATACACTGAATAAATGTTTGCTCAGAAATCTCAATAAGATAGAAAACCTTGTCTGCGAAAATTCAAACAAATAAATACGAAAATTCTTCTGTCTATAAAATAGCAAAACAGACAACATTTGTTGTGGTTCAGTGGCTGTTGTTGTTTTCAAAACCACCACAGTCTTGCCTCTTATTTTTTTACAAGCTTTAATATTATGTTAAGCGGCTTCTTCACAAAAACCAATCTACCACAAAGATTTTTCAATATGCCACATATAAATTAGAGCAGTTCAACGAATTTTCCTTGTTTTATCCCAGTTACTTGCTATTGTTTTGTTTGGCTTGTAAAAATAAATTTAGGTTTACAAATACTTATTTCGACTTTGTGCTTCTATTTGTTCTATTTTATTCAACAGTTTGCAAGTTTATTCGATGAATGTAATACAGTAAAACCTCGACGTAACGCACTTCGGATATAACGGCCAAAAATCCGGTCAAATGGAAGATTTTTTACCATGACTAGAAGTAGATGAAAGTGATACAGGATATAGGATATAAGATATATCATGACTAAAAGTGAATTAGCAAATGAAGTTATAAACCTAAAATTGAGGATGGGGATGAAGATAGGGGAGAAGAAAAAACAACATTGCCAAAAATAAAGTTATAAGAGGTAAGATCACATCTCGACGATCTAATAACAGTGATTAAATAATCGTTATATAGCCAAGCTCAACTATATGATACGGATTTTCGTAATTTTAGAGAGTTGATAATAAAAAACAACAAACTTCAAAAGTGCAAACAAACCTTAATTCTTTTTTAAAATTAGGACTTCCGAAAGCAAACGTGTCGATATAAAATAGTAACGCCACTTCACGTCAAGTATCCGAAGACAATTAAATAGCATTTTGTTCGTATTTTTTTACTTATAACTTAAAATGAGTACGTACATATTTACAAAAAAAAAATGTAATTTAAACCAATGTTATTATAACCGTCTTTAGGCTTTAACGGACACCTCCTCCCCCCGATTAGTCCGTTATATCGAGGTTTTACTGTACTTACATTTTCGTCATCTCTTCGAACTACTTTGTAAGGCATACCCCAAACTCACCTGAAAAATAAAGAAAACCATTTTCAAAATCTTTAAAAACTCAAAAGGAAAAAATTCAAAGATGAAATCTAATAGACATCATTACTCGTATTTTTCACAGATAAAATCATATTTAAGTCTTTTTCGGTAATTCATTCGCCAAAAGTGAATATTTTATAATTTATCGAAAGAATAGAAAGGAACGAGGCGCGAGAATGTTAAGAGTTTATCTCAAACATTTGTGTATTTTTACGATCTTCCTGGAGCGATTATCTTGGTCATATTATTTTCGATATTTATATTCGAATATTAAAGTGGCCAGAATGTTTTTTATTACTATGCCGATCGTTAAATTTATTCCGTTTCTTTTTGTGGCAGATTTGATGTAAGACTTTGAAATTATATTTCTACGATATTTTTATTTACTGAACAGTTATTGCTTTCGTTTTGAGTAAAGTGAATCTATGTGCCATTCTAATCCATATGAAAATAATGACGTGATGTTTTTAACTCAAAAAATCAGGCATTAAAAAAGCATAATTGAAACGGTACATTTTACATTTTAAGTATTTAGTACCTATATTTTTATAGGTTAAAATATTTTTTAATATTTTTGAATAAATAAAAATAAGATTGAAACCGTCTAAGTACCACCTATTATTTTCAATTGAAAAACAGAAATGAGTTATCGTCGATTCTGAAGATAATTTGCATTAGATTTTATTGTTGTAAATTTTTCGAATATATACCAGTGCATAACAGTTATATTTATACAATTAAATAAAATAACATTCGTTCTAGTTATAAGTATGTCACATTATGAAAGCCAAGAATCGTTATCTCATTTTATTATAGTTGCACCCATTGCCAATTTGGCCATTTTAGCGATAATAATAAAAATAATAAGACTTGAAAACTATTTTATGAGTTTTAAATTTAAAACCTCAGTTTGAATAGAAACATATAGAAAACAAGCAAATTGTCTTATATCAGAAGTGATTTTAAAGAAAAGAAAAATGAGAGGACTTACTTTCGTTCGAAATCAAAACATTCCTAAGGTTGTTTCCTCATCAGCTGTTAACATATATGTTTATACAAATTTTACTTTCAATGACACTTATTTTAATTGTTACTAGATCAGATTTTTACTAGTCCGCGCCTTTTATTTCCCGCTTGTTTTCTGTTCTCTTCTCGCTCATAGTAGGTAAACTTTACAGTAATAGAAGAAGTATCTGTTGAACATATTCTGCGATATCCACGGGTAAAAAATAGTTATTGTAATATTCTTTAGTGATTTTGTCTTTTTCCGTCTTTTGCCCGTCGGGTATTTCCATTTTTTCATAAGAAACGATGTTGAAATTTAACTCTTGGGGTATTATTCTAAATTGGTTAAGAATTACCCTCAACCGTCAAACATCGCCAACGCCAGCCGAGACACTTTTCGAAGAAAATTTATTGCCAAATAGAAAACGTTAAATGTTTATTTTATATTGATTTTTTATAACGAAAAAACGGTAGATATTGTTACAATAATAGTGGTCCAATATAAATGAAAAATTGTGCAACTATACAACTTATACCATATAAAGAATTATTAAATAATTAGGTATAAAATTATTTTTAAACATAACTAAAAACATTGAACATCAGATACCTACCATTTTGTTGTATAAAGGCAATTAAAAAAATAAGAAGATAATTTGTACATAGCGGGTAGGCTATTTTGGTTTTTTATTATCATATGGAGCAGGTGAATCGTATCATCGTCTTTAAACACACATTTTAGCTTTGGGGATTATGGGGATGTAGAATATCTAAATGTTTTTTTTACGTATGTTTCAAGTAAGATAAATTCTTGTACCAAAAAAAAAACTGGTTTTACATTCTAAAAATATCTTCATTTTTGCAGTGACAGTGGCACATTAACACCTTCTATTGAAACCACATATCCTCTTATATTATTAGGTGTGATGATAAATTGATAGCAAACAATTTAAAATGTAAAATTTTTCAATAACCATCGTTTAAATTTTACTCCATAGTTGCGAGAGCAAGTTTTAAGCGTTGTATTAACTTAAACGAATCATTTCAGTTAAACTATAACTTTTGTTTTTAACGATAATTTATACAGTTTTCACAGTTTTTCTATTGTCTACTTTTTAAACTAATCGGAATATGTTCATTGGTTTCATGGTTCGTTCATAAAATTATTTGTTTCATATTATTTTTTTGTCGAATGTATAGTAGAAAATTATTGATATTTGGTTGCGCTGATCTGTAAAACATTTAGTGTTTTGGATGTATTGTGGCATCTTATAATGAATTTCTAACTTATTTAATCCCATGATTCAAGAAAAGTAAAACACAACAGGGCATTAAGCCGCCAACTAACAAATAAGATTTTTCTCACAGTTATCATGAAATTATTTTACTCATTCATAAATTTTTCTAAGGAGAGATATGCTTATTAAGTTATTTTTCTCGTTACCATATATGGCAATGGTTTTCTGAAAATTATATAGGCATACTAAAACCAGGTAGATATACCAACTATGAAGAAAGATCGTGAAGAAGACATGAAAATATATTTGTGTTATCTGTGCTCAGTCAAACTAATTTTTATAACTTGCTAAGGTTAAATGCCCATGAATATTCTTTCTTTCAATATTATAATTTTATTTTCTATCTGCAATTACCTTAGTGATTAAAATACATTAGCTCGCGACTAATGACTCCAAAAACAATTACAATATAAGTTGCTTGAAATTGAATCGTTTGCAGTTTTTTTAATGCTTTAAGTCGCTTTAACATCTAAGGTCATATTACGACTGTCTAAACACAAAAAAATTTCTGTTAGTCAATTTTTTATCTTGGGTCTAGGTCTCTACGATCTTAAATCTAGGATTCAACGGGGATCGAATACCTATACCACTTGACGTATGAAGCGGAGAGAGCAAACTGCTTTAACTATTACGCCAAAAGGTGGTCTTTTTAATTTTATTTCGTTTAATTAGGGAATATTCTGTAAAACTTACTCTAAGTACGACTTAGGCTACAGGTGGTACGATCAGTTAGGCGACTATGGACGCTAATCGTACCGAAATAACTTTTGAGCCTCTAGAAAAACTTTTTAAAAATGCTTTTCCGGTTTTTAGGATTGTGAGTTACGATAAAAATTAAATAAATAAAAATTAAACTCCCGTTGAATTTTTTATTTCATTTTGGTTACGCTAAATATTAAAGCATTACTTTCTTATAGGGCATGGCCAAGGTATACTTGTATCAAGTGATATTTTATATTTTAGTGCATATTAGGCATTATAGGTAAATATTATATTAACGTTTAGATTTTTTTATACAGTGGGTATACGCTATTGTAAAAACATCTGTATTATAAAATATTCCATAAATACCTATATGTTATAACAAAGAGCATTGGTGCCCAAAGAGCAGTGGTGTTCAAATTTTTATTATTTCTATGCTAACTACTATAAGTTAGAATAGTCAAAGCTCAACATGTTGTTGGAGCTATACTTTAAAAAATAATAACAAAAAATGTTATTCTTAAAAAAACATTATTGTAATTTTTCCTAGAATCATCAAAATCTTGTAGCCATAACATTTAATAGGCTTTTTAATCATGGATATTGTATTATAAATATTTTAGTACCTATAAGTACTTACCTAACTATTGGCTTAGATAGTAAACTTCGATTAATTGAGTTTACTTACCTATTTGTAATAGTTATAGCTTTTTTTCCTGTAAGTAACATGTTTACAATGGTTTATTTCCCATACCGATATTTTATTTTCAAAAGTTTATTATCATCCCAATTTGTATTTCAACACAAACTCTTAAAATAAAGAATTAATAATTTTGCACAGCACTTGTAGATTTTTTTTGAATTATTAAAATCGTTTTCAATGATTCATCATTTCATTTTTGAAACTTTTAAAACCAATTTTTAAAGTTGCTGAATGATTTAAGAATATAGATTTATTTAACAGATACAAATGGGCATGATCATCATGACTAATTTATTATTTGCGGTCTCACAATGAAAACGCACATTTGTTAATTTTTTTCAATCGTACAAAAACGGTTTTATTTATGTTTATCCTATTAGTATGGGGAAATATCATTCAACTTGATATTTACATTTTGTTTAGTAACATCGTTTCTATCGTATGACGTTGTTTTTCTTTTTTTTAATATTTATTGGTTGAACGTTACCAATAATTTTCCATATAAATTATTGGTATAGGTTATCGATACCTCTAATACCAATTAATGATAATGTACATTTCGATTCGTATATATACTGACAGCAGAGTTCAGCGAGGGTGGAAGACACCTGGGAATTCAAATTAATATAACTAGTCAGCATGGGACTCTATTATTTGATTTTCACATTCAAAATTTATAGCTGCAATATCACTCATTTCACAAAACTGTTGATTACAAATAAATATCGAATGTTTTAAAGGGATGATGAAAAGTGCAAATTTTATATTACTCAATACAGTTGGTTATGAAACGGTAACAATAGGCACATGAGGTACATTATGAAATCAGATACTGTTTCAACTATACTAAACGTATAATAGGATATTTAATTTCAAGAAAAATAATTAAGTGAATCCAGCAATGCTTGTAATAAGTTGTAAATTTGTATTCACTTAAACTAAAAGGTAATTACCTGCATAAATTGGACAAAAAATTATTTTCATGTAATTTCAAGAAAGAATTTTTATTTTCGAATTAAAAAAAGAGTAGAGATTAATCAACTCAAATAAATGGACATTGCAATGCTTTATGTTAAATATTTTAACTTTGAAATAAAATAACTTGATAACTGAATATAAGACTTAACTTGATATTTAAATATTAACATTTGGTTTGAATATAAATTGATGTATAGTTGAATTTAAGTCAAGTAGCTTGAAGATGAAGTCAAGTAATGAATCCCATATGCTCTCTTAAATCGAAATAGTGACTATCCACAATTTTGTAGTGAAAAGTAAACCACTATTTAAATTTGGTGATATACTTTTCACTACAAAATAGTTAAGAGTCACTATTTGTAGTTGAAAGTCACTATTTCGATTTAAGAGAGCAGTGAGACTACAAGACTTTATAAGTCTAGGTATATTTTTTCAATAATAAATAAATTAATTAAATATTTCTTATTAAATCTTATTCCAATAGTCGTAATTTTCAATGTAAAGACTAAATCCATCATTTTCCAAATTTAACTTTGTGTCTGTTACCACATCACGTAAAAACCACTGGACGGATTTTGATGAAATATGATATGATGATAACTTACTATCTGAGTCATTGCCTAAGATTTCTTTTGTAACGAAAAAATGTCTCATTTCAAAGGGAAAATAGAAAAATTCGTTCGAGCAATGACCATTCTAAACTAAACATTTTTAGTTGCTAAGGGGTTTTGATAAGATTTGTTACAGTGATAACTAACTATTCGGACTTATTTGAACCGATGACAAGATTTTTTGAATTTTTTTTCACTGCTGTAAATATCTCAAATAAAATTTTTATAATTAATATTAGGTAGTTTTACTTTCAACCGTAGTTTCCTTTATATTGGTTTATTTTGATTTACACTTCATATGTTTCGTATCTCTATATACTGAAACAGAAAAAAAAGATCTAAATTAGGCTACTTTCCCCTCTGTCATATTTCAGTTTCTTATTGCCTGAAGTACTACTAAACTGTCACGGAAATAAACGTTGATGGATTTTCATATTTTTTCTGTTATTCGTATATAATATATTGATTTTAAAAACGTATTTTTTACTATACTAAAAACCTAAAAAAGTTAACCTTATTTTTAATTTATAATTCGCATTAAAAATGCACAAAAATAGAGGGTTTTTTTAATAGACGAAAATATATCTTTTATGAATTGGTTTTGTGAAGAATCGAAAGTATTTATTTTTCGCTGGTATATTTTTTTCGTTGATTTTCAATTTTAACTGATATGATTGACAAGAAAAACAATTCGATTGTTATGTTAATTTAAATTACATAAACTGAATTCGTGTTGAACCTCTCTGAAAAGATGTACTATTACTTTTATTTATTCACACATCAAAAATATATTAGCCAAATCGAATTTTCCATTTGAAAATGGAACAAAACAAAACTGAATATCATCCAACGTCAACATCACAAATGTATTTACTCATCCTCATCTACCAAATTTTTCACCTTCTTTCTTTTGCCTATATGCACATGTACCTACAACGATATTTTTGTAAAAATGAGTTCTCTGATCGCTTTAAATTGCATCGCTTTCAAAACGTGTGTGCCCTCGTCAGTGTAAACTGTACAATGAGAAACGAAAGAAAATGTGTGTGTGTGTACGGGATCTCGTAGATGATGAAGAGGAAAAAGACGGGAATGAGAATAGGGTAATGGCAGATTTATGACATCTAAAGTGGTTGTGTTGAGATCTACATTTCATTCGGCGTTCGTTTTCTTTTTCACCCGAGTTATCTTCCAATTTAGCACACATTTCTGGATGCATTTATTTATTTATGAATTCATATATTGCTTTGTATTTACACATGTGTATTGTGTACATGATAGAAATTCAATGTCCGTTTCTCAAAATAAATAATCCTATATCATTTTCGATTTTTTTTTCGAACCCCTACCCTTTTGTTTTTTCAACCCCCGCCTACTAAATTGTTATAACAATATTGATTTGATTTATTAACAGACTGAATAAACATTACTCCTACATTATTTGGACAAAACGTTTCAACACATCATTATATCTGGGATAAATTACACTTGATTCCTCAATAGGAACAATCAAGGCAAAACGATGATATCTAATTTAATAATCTTAAAAATAAAATATATCTATACAACTATTTATTGTACCGACATTTATTTTTCCTGGAACACAAAACATTTATAGGAAGAACTTGTTTGATTTGAAATAACATACATATATGAAAAATTACTTTTCTTCTATTTATAATAATTCCGGCAGAAATGAACTATGTATGTACATACATTTTGATTTGCATTACCATGTTATTTACTTTTTAATATTATATGGAAATAGTACCGTTGAGAATTTCATCACTCTGATTATTATTATCTTGATTTCCATAAACATTCTGAAAACACATAAATTTCAACGTTTTTTTCAATTTTATTCCAAAAATATTTATTTTCTTTTTGAACCTTTTCGGATCAAGGTTTAAAACCAAATTTATTTTTAACGATAATAAACAATAATGATGAACAAACCAGATCAACACCAAAACTATCCTAAACATAGTATTGGTCTTACATTAGTCTTGCTTATTCACGTACGTCAAGCTAGCCTTGGCAACCCAGCCCAATCAAATGAAACTATGCTAACGATTTGGTGCTATTTTTGTGGTAAGTATAACATGGTTTTTATCAGTCAACTTATAAGTTATAAGCAGCCCTAAAAGTTTGGCACCCTATACGTACAAAAAATTTATTTCTCCAGAAACGTTATAAGCAATTTTTTTTCTAATTTCATGAACCTCTAGTTCGTTTTTTATCAAGCTACTAATTAGCAACTAATAAGTTTACACATTCTAAGCTTGTACAGGTCGGATAGCTTACTACTATTCGTTTAAAAGCCATTCGATACTATTAATTGGCGTAAACAGTACTCCTTAGTTCTAGAGTTTTAAATGTGCATAGTCGGGATATAGGCTAAAGCTGTCGAAACTTAATTTTTTTTTACAGTTTTTCAGAACCTTGCATGTTTTTTTGCAAGCAATTTATTAGCAACTAATTAGCAAAAATTATTTGACGTATTTTTTTTTTTAATTTTATTGCACTTTAGCGCATGTTTTGCATGACAAGGCTAGCTTAACGTGGAAGCTAGCCGATTAACTAATTTTTTAATTTTTTTACAACTTTTAAAAACTTTATATGGTTTTATGCTAGTAATTTATAAGCTACTTATTAGCAAAAATTATTTGACGTATTCTTTTCAAAATTTTATTGCACTTTAGTGCATGTTTTGCATGACAAGGCTAGCTTGACGGTTAAGTTAGCCTTGTTACAAAAATGTCGTAAACGGCACGAGCAACAAAATTTAAACTACGGCAACTAATTAGCACAAAAATAGTACTAAATCGTTAGCATAGTTTCATTTGATTGGGTTGGGTTGCCAAGGCTAGCTTGACGTACGTGCTTATTCGGTCTTGGTCTTGCTGATATTATCTCAGACTTGGTATTGGTCTTGTAGATATGGTGTCGATCAGGGTCTTGGTGTTGGTCTTGCATATTAAGCCTTGATGTTGTCCACTTAATCTGATCTTACGTTATTTCAAAGATTCGTTTTAGAAAAGTTATATAGAAATTGATACAAAGCTTTTGGAATTTACATTATTATAAACAAATTCTAACATAGTTGACCGACACAACAACTGACTAAGCTGCAGTTTTCTGTCATACATGCGAACATGTCATGGCTTTTAAAGTTTACTATCTCGATAGTTGTAAGAGTTATAAAAATTCGAGAATCTATCTTTCCTCTAACGCATAAATTGACCTTTTAGCGAAAAAATAGTGAAATGTGCTTGCAAGAAAATAAATTACTCGTATTTAATTTACTCATGTGTTATCCAGACGTACGAATAAAGAACACTTACTCCGAGGACATGCTTGTAGATCTTTTTTTCCAAAAAGTCGTAATGTTTCTTTAGTACTTACATTTAGTGTTAAAATCTATAGGAAAACTAAATGAAAATTACAAGTAAAAAATGTTTCCTTGAAAGAAAAGAATATATTAAATACTTCAAATACTTTAACTCATAAATCCATCGGAAGTAGTTATTCTTCGTTTAGTCTTCCGTATTTGGTCTTGATCTTGCATATTCGATCTTGATTTTGGTCTTGCATTTTTCCAAGACCAAGACCATCATTTTGCTCATCGCTAATTAATAAAAAATATCCAACGAGCATCCTTAAAAAATTTTCATTACATTATTGCAGATTAAACCGTTTTCGCGTTCTTTAGTTTTTCCTAATTGTGTTCATTGTTTTAATTATTACTTCATTTCAACTGTAAAAAAATGCAACCATATTTCATTTTTGATAGTAAATTGATGGAAAAACTGAACTGTACTCAGTTCCTTTATATCAGCGGTCGGGGAACTTTTTTAACCTTACCCCAAAATATTTTTGCCTACGTCGAAATTACCCCCTCATTTTTAAAAGGAGGCAATCAATGTAAATGTAAATTTAACATTATTTATTGCATTATTTTACACGGAAACTAAGAAAGTTGTATATGAAAATAGTAAGTACCTACACATGTAATAGTAAAAAAAAATTGTCATATTGGAACAAACGAAACGAAAATTAATTGAATAGTTTCCCTTTCAAGTTTTGCAGAAATGATGTTGCTTCATGTTTGACATAATGACTTCAAAATTGAGGCTTTTTGATTTAAGTTTAAAGAATGGATTGTAAAAATACTACTTACTTAAAACGTTTTTAAATAGAAAAGTTGAAAAAATTCCTTTGTTACCCCCAAAAATTTTATTTTTACCCCATTTGGGGTAATTTACCCCGGTTCCCCAACCGCTGCTTTATATAGTCAAACATTGTATTTGAAGTGTTCTCGAACAGTTCAGAAACTTCGATTGCCGAATCTTCTAAAACCGTTGCTTGTCAGTAACGTGAGATTCAAATGTCGATTGGCAAAATCTCTAAAGAACAATCTCAAATATTCGATTCTATTGATTCTTTTCTATCTCTATCTTTATTCATTACAACATTCGAGTGCATACATTAATAAAATATGTATAACATCTACAAATTGGACCACAAAACAAATCCGCTTGAGTAAAAATCTCACCACTTATAACACTTCAAGTTCTTGGAATTTTATAAATCTATAGCAAGTATTGGTCATCTACATACGTAGATGTTTTACAATGGTTGGATCATTATTGCACTATCATAACTATCATAACACTAATTGCACCACTGTGCAGATCGTGCATAACTTATAGGAGAAAAAAAAATGTGTTATTGATTGATTGATTTTTTGAACTATGGGTTGCCTGTATAAAATTTGAATATAATACAATTTAAACGTAAAAAGTAGACATTAAAAAAAATAATTTTTTGGTTTAGTTCCGGCACGAAACTCTGGTTAAATCCTCCACCACTACAAGTGACGCGAGGTGTGAGCTTACAAATTTCTCTTCTGTATTTCCTCACCCATTAAATTTTTAAAGCAATTACTAAATTGCACATTTGCAAAAAATATATTTGCGGGAAGTGGTATCTAAAAATATTGTTAAATTTTAATGGAATTTCAAAAGAGGCAATAAATTGGTAAATATTCCTGATATTAATAGATCATTGATGGAAATAAATTCGAATTCACGAAAACATTGTAAAAAAGCCGAAATAAAAATAATGGAAAACGGAGGCGAAGTCATTCGCTCACGCCTACTTCATTTCCGGTTAGAATTTTTTAAATAATATTTCTGACCCTGATAGTCCCTAAAGCATGGTTGAAATTGGGTACGTTTATCTTGTTATGACTTGGTTAAATTTATGTTGATTTTCTAAACCTAAATGTAATGACACGCCTTTAGCCCATTCAATTTTAATAAATAAATCATTTGCATATGGTACAAATAAAACGGTGGCTCAATATCATAATTTTTAATATTATTATTTTATTAATTTATCTATTGTGTTCGATAAAGTCAATTAACAATTCAAATTCGATCGTAACCACATAACGATCGGTAACATTTTGCGTGTTTGAAAGAATTTCAACGCAAATTGGTTCGAAGAAAAGCACTTTTGAAAACGCTCTCTTCAAAAGGGCTGGGAACGAAATTAGAATGACGGTTCGAATGCTACAAAGAATAGGATGTTTAAATTAAAAAGGAAATTCATAATTGTTTTCAGCTCGTTGCATTGTGAACAGCATTATACACGTGAACCTCTCGATCTAACTTAATTTTGGGCTAGAGATTTTCATTTTTCTCCATTCGCTGTCATACGTCGTTTCAGATTTATCTTGTGCGCTACTCTCGTGGGAATTTCAATCGAAAGCCTGATAAGAAATTTCAGATTTTATTTGCTTCAACATGTAATCGGATCGGTGACCATTTTCGTTTGTATCTTTCATCAATAATATCCATGTTGTCAGATAATTTAATTTTATGATTTAGCCCAAGACATATATACTCATAAAAATTCAACACTGCGCCATATCAAATCCATAAAATACGTTTAAAGCTTTGAGATTTCCAGCTAAAATTAAGTTTTCTTTTTATTTCGTAAAACACTATCGAAAATATTGCATCGTAAGATTATTCTTCTTATTAGGTACAGATAGGTTCTCAATAAACATTTTATTTCAGTAATTTTTTATTGAAAATTAATTAATTAATCTAATTGAAATTCGTTGAAATTTTTTTAATCAAAGAGATAGAAAAATTAAAGAATAATTGTAATTGAGATAAGCACGAATTTAAATCAAATTCGTGCAATTAATATTCAATTAGATAATGAAAATTTTATCCTATTCCGTTTTATTTGAAATCTTGTTGAATTAAGAGATAAGAAGTCCCACGTGTGCCAAGATAATCTGGGCCAGGCATATGAAAATATATTGAACGAGCACGTTGGGTCAGATGGAGTGGATGAAGGATAAAATTGGATATCTCCATAATAATGGACACCTGGCGTGGTCATATTTAAATGTTGTTTTGTTCGTGGGAGTCGGCAGCTGATTGTCTGGCGACATTGATACTGATTAAGCCAAAAGCAGACTTCAACTTCGCTCTTTTATCGAGCCCCCGGGGTAAAGTGATGCGTGCCACACGTCCGGCACATGTCATGCCCTCTTTGCAACACTTTATAAAAGGGTGGCTAAAATGTTCGAGCCAGTGTCTTCCTATCACGTTTACTCTTATTACATCTGCTACTTCTAAAATATAATATCTTGTTTAAATATTAGTTTTCATCATAATTAACATTTTATGATGGATTTTTTCACCCTTATTAATTTTATGATGATTTAATTTGTATAATAGACATTAGTTACATGCACTGTCCATGACCATCGAACAACTTTATTCATATAAAACATACCTTTAAATATTCAGGCAAAAAATTAATTACCTTTATTTTTAAACATCAATTTTCACGATTTAAAATATATTATCTTATCTTAATCGTCTTAAATATTTTTTGATATTCCTTATATATACTTATATATTACGGAACTAAAATCCTCCATTAGAACACTTTATTCATCATACGGTGAATGTTTTGAAATTTGTAAATATGCTATATTTAAAACTGGTTGAAAATGTATAAAAAATTGAAATGTGGTACAAGATATTCACATAGTAATGTTTTTCATTAAAAATATATATTCATTGATTTTAATTACTAAGATCTAATTATTTGTTTGAAATTGACAACACATGTATTGTGTAATAAATGTGAAAAAATTCAAAACATGCAGGAACTTGTCCAAGTTCCTGATAAAAATAATCTTTTAAATACAATAACAATGATTCCGTTTTTTTTTTATTTCACTATATACTTTAAGATTTCTAAGAAGATTGTCAACAAATTGTATTTTCTCTAAGTACCTATTTAAGTTCCTTATCTATAAAACTCCAAACAGAAATCTTACCTATTTTACTTTGTGATATTTGATACAGTTTTTAAAACTGATACAATTTTGTAAGTGTTAATTGGTAAGGTTAAGTGAACCCTTTGAAATGTCTCTTGACTTCCAGAGTTCTACAATATTTAAGGACCCAAGACATATTGCTTATGCATGTCCTTCTTTTACCTGTTCACTTGTAATTAGCTCGCAACTAAATCAATTGGGCTGGGAATAATTTCGTAACTGAATCCGATGGCGTGACTCGAAACAAGATAAGGGAGGACAGACTAACGACCGCGATGAGACGATAATGAAGAATAAGCGACTCAGTGAAGCCAGATCGTGGGATTTCTTTACCCCTACTTAGCAGCACCGACGTTATAAATTGAGGAGAAAAATGTCCCTTCCATATGACACGGATATCCACGGATAGGTAACACACACTTACAAAGCGTTGAATGGGTGTTGTTTTACCTATCCGTGTCATATGGAAGGGACATTTTTCTCCTCAATTTATAACGTCGGTGCTGCTAAGTAGGGGTAAAGAAATCCCACGATCTGGCTTCACTGAAGCGACTGCCTTTCAAGGGTAAGCGATTGGCATTTTAGGGCTGATGTGACGATATAGCTTATTAGCTACGAAATGATATGCTGGTGCTGACCAATTAACACCCGTTGTGTCGACTAGGTATTATACAAGTGCGCCAATTGAAAAGGGATCGAGATAACCCTCAAACTGAAACATTGTGACATTAATATGGTCATGCAAATTAATTTAAAAAAACAAGTTTTATCATTAAAAAAAAACTTTTAAACTTTTACGTTCAAACTTAGGCTACAAGAGAATAGCTTTTAAAACGCCTCTGAACTCAGAAGATAAGACTTTTTAATATTTGAGAAGGTAATCTACTAAGGGCTAAATTTATAAATTGTTAATTGAAACATGAACAAAGAGAATATATTATTAAGTAATATTTTTGGTTGGCTTTAAGCCTTAATCAAATTATTATATTAAGCCATTTGTTTTTTATTTAAAAATAGTAGTAATAAGTGAAATGATGAATATTTAACTAAATCACTGTTATTTATAATAGTAAATGCATTGTATATGATGAATAATTGTCACGATTTATTTTAAAAATGTTGTTTTAAGTGTTGTACAGTTAAAAAGTAAATTTGGTGTTGATAAAATCTCTATTGATTAATTTAAATGAGGTCGATAAATGAAATATCGAATGGATGGCATAACAATAAAGCAATGTATCTCCTGACCGATTTTCAATAAATGGAATTATCAACAAAGAATGGAGGGATTTTATCCATCGAATATGGTGGTTGAAGTGTGAGGGTAGGTCATGTGCCAGGTGATATCCTATGGATCGTGCTTCACCTGGTGGTCAAAATAGAAACAGGCTTCTGAGCAGCAGCTTTTTACTCATCGCTGTCGTGTGCCGTAAGCCACCAAAGCCGTTAAGTTCACGTTTTATTGCCTACTGATACAATTTCGATGTACATATTTCAAATGTAATCCGTATCGCTCTTACTCGACCATCCATACCCATTGCATCCCTAACACTCATCCCCCTGAGTGAATATGACCATCGCATTGTTTCGAATCTCTTCCGACTCCCTCGCAATGTCAAACCTCTTCGTTTGTTTCTCGTCTCACACAAAATTTATTACATATGTATTATGTTTTTCTATCTCGAATCTCACACCTAAACGATTTTATTGTTCAAATCGTTATATTTCCAAATGTCCTGTTGCACATGCTCAATTTTATTTCGCAGATATTGGTTTTTCCTATTGATTTATTGAACAAAAGATATCTGTTTACAGAAAAAAATTATATCCTTTTACATATATACGAGTGTGGTAAAATTAAATAAATCTTGTGAATGTCGTATTATTTACGTAATACTTGATTTGCATACATTGTGAAATAATTCAAATTTTTTCAAAGTTTATGCAAAATATTCATATTTATTTCCACAACCAATGGTTTTTGATGTTATTTTAAAATTGTAAATTCATGATAAATAAATACAATACGATAAACGAATTGTTTCGAAATGTTATTCATGGGCGCTTTTTAAGTACGTTTTTATAGGGAAAAAAAATGAAATTCTATATCTATATTTTACTTGCGTTCAATAATTTCAATGATCCGTTAAGTCAATGCTAACGAATGTATGAAATATATACTAAAAATATTATTAACATGAAGAGTTTGTTTGGTTGAAAGCGCTAATATAAGAAACTACTGGTTCGAATTGAAAAATTTTTAATATTGGATAATCTATTTATCGAGGAAGAGTTTTAGATCATATAACATCACGCTACGACCAATGAAAAATGTTGCAAAAACGGGGAAAATGTATTCCTTTTGAGAGCTTCCGTTCCCTGGGCTGAGTAAACGGAACAAGTTACGCAACAATCATGTAAGATATAATTGTTCCTTTTAAAAAATTCTAAAAAAAGTCCTCAATAGTATATGTCTGTCTTTTAAGGTTGGCTCATTTGTAATCAAATTTGTTCTAAAGTAATGCGTTATTAGGGAAGGTATTTTTATAAACAGAAAATTATTTCTTATCCAAAAAATACGTTATTCATCAAAAGTATTTAATTTTGAACAGAGTTGCCCTGACATGATTTGATGTCAATGAATATATTAGGAGATATAACAGTTCTAAAATAACTCCGTAGCAAAATAATAATTAAGTATTTAGTCGGAAGTAGTCGATAAAGTAGTATTATTTGTTTCAAGTTTATATGAATATATTCTATCTTTATAAAAATATTTTTATTATATGAATGTATTAGCAAGTTAATTTAATATGTATTAGTATGTAAATTTAATATTTAATTTTTCCTGTCTTTGGGATTTATAATTTGTTATTTTTCTTTTTGGTTTTCTGTCTACTGGGAGAACAGGGTACAAACTATTTTTTTTTTTTTGGTTTTATAGTCGCTTTAAAATCTATGGTCTTATCACGACTGTCTTACACACAGAAATATTATTTTTGTCTTGAATCTTAATTTTTAATCTTATATCTAGGGATTCGACGCGGATCAAACCCAGAACCACTAGGGCATGTAGCGGAGAGAGCAATTGCTCCAACCACTGCGCCATCAAGTGGGTCTGTATCTATTTTATTTTATTTTAAAAGTGTTTCTTAAGCCGGGTTTATGCATAGATGAAGTTCTCATCTCTATAGGCACATACATATGTATATTTTGTATGTACTGATAGTACAAATATATGTTATAGGTTTTGTGTATATTTCATTATCCTGGTAATAAATATTATTATTATTTAATATTTTCTTATACCTATATTATTTTAAATGTGGTTAAATTAATTTTATGAATTGATTTTTGTTGAGTTTCTTAAAATGAAGTTTTTTTTTGTGTTTTAAGTGGCTTTAACAGCTAAGGTCATATCACGACTGTCTAAACACAGAGGATTTCTGTTGGTCAATTATATCTTAGGTCTAAGATCTTAAGTTTAGGATTCAACGGGTTTTTATTGAGTTAAATATTAATAAACAATTATTTTAAAATAAATAAAAATATAAAATTACCTTAAAATGAAGAAATCGATTCAAAAGTCTTTTTCTAATTTTCTAAAATCTAACAAAATCAAATTTTATTATTTTCATTCATAGGCATCGGAGATGCCCCCCTGTATTCATGGGCATCTAAGATGCCCGGGAGTTAAAATTACATATACGTATAAGTAATAATCAATTATTATTTGTTTATTGATTTTTCATATACAGTAGCAATCGTTTATAACGAACTTCAGGAGACCGTCAAATGTCGTTCGTTATAAGCAATATTCACTATAACCGATATGTATCGCATGTATCGTCTTATCTAAGACATATCACGGGACCCGAAGGTTTTGTATGTTACAACCGGCTGTTCATTATATCCGGTGTCGTTATAAACGATTTATACTGTACTTAAAAAACCGTTTACCACCAAATTATCGATTATTAATAGCTGAAAAATTATTTCACTTTCATAAAAATGTTGATATTAACATTTATTGTGCCACTAAACAATAAATAGTTGCTCACCGTAACTACACTGTAAGTCACACATTGAAATCAAAAGCAGTGACATAATTTAAAACTTGTCTATATTTCGATATTCTATGACAAAACTAGTCCAGAGTGCGTTCCACTAAGAGCTTACAACGCTTAAAATGTTCTTTCACTCATTTCTTTGTCAAATCACCTCGAGTTTTAAATTATATTTAAATAAAATATATTTTAGACAAAAATGTTCACGTCAAAATATGAAGAAAATATGTAATTGTATCATAGGTGTGCAACATGTGAAAATATGTACTTATTTATAGTGAAATTTGCGAAAATGTGTAACATAAAAAATTCAAATTGTTCTCAATTTTCTGAAACCTTTTTTTAACATATGCATATGACGATATCTAACTCGAAAAAACAAATGTAAATACATATGAATCCGGCCCCTAGTCATAGGTTTATTAAGTTTTATTCCTTTAAAATTATCTTATTATATATACAAACTGAGGAAAAATACTTCCATTGTTATAATTACCTTAATTAACAAACGCAATGCGATTAGGAATTTTTTTACAAAAAAACACTGGAATCTCCAGACGAAAAAATTAATTTAAATAAATAATTAATTTAAGTAAATTAATTTTATCGTTATATGATTATCGGTTATGGTTCAAGCAATCTTCAATCTGTTCGTATGTAAGTATTTATAATAAATCGTATTTCTAGTAATTACTTAAAATCCACAGTAATAATATTGTTTTTGAAATTCAAATTTTACGTTTTAGAACAATCAATTGGTACAGTAGCATTTTACGGTTATTCATCGCAATCAAATGTTATCATAAATGCTATAAGATTGGTCCACACGTATAGGTATATATTAGGGTGTCCGTTATATGGGAGAAAAAAATTTTTTTTTAGATATCGAAATGCATACCCCTTAATTCTTTTTAAACTACCTAAACTTAATCAAATACGAAATTTTATCCTTATATGTTAACATTAACCCGTGCCGACAGAGCCTTGAAGATTATAAGAACCTTTGTCTTTAACGCTTACCGTTGTGTATGTATAATAAAATAAAATAAAATGTTTATATTGTATAAAAATAATAATCGAAGAGAAAGTTAGCAACGAGGTATTTATTAATCAAAAGAACATCACAAATCAGGAAAGATATTTTCTTTTAAGGATCTCTTTTTTACAGTCTGGATACAGATTTCTATGCTCTTATACACAGCGCAGCAAACATTGTTTTTGTTCTTCCTTTGCAGTGACTAAACCATGGAAATCTTGCATACGTTTTACAGCTCGTTCAGCTGTATCATTAATGGTCCTTAAAGAAAGCACCCTTCTTTTTGCTTGCAAATAGATTACACCTTCTTCTCATGTAGAAACGGGTCGCTTCAAGAAGTTTGTATCAATGTTTAAACGCGCAAATAAATTTGTGCTCTTATCTCTTATTTTAAAACCAGCCAGTAAACGTGATGGCGGTAAGCAAAGAGTAATAATTCCCTGTAGTTTTTGTTCCAAAAGTACACAGGCTCCTTTCAGTCGCCCTGTATTAGATGCAGTTGTTTCACAACACATTATTTGTACTTTGTCCTCGAGGTCATGAAGTGCAGTTAAAACAGTTTTAGCTTGATTTTGACCGGAAGAGCTTTCCAGTTTGGGCACAGATAAAAGTTGTTCCTTTTCTCTAAATGAAATAAGAATTGGCGTTCTTCTTTAGAACTTCTTAAGTCTAGTCCGGGTAATAATTTCTCATCCCAGTGAACGGTCACCGTTTTCAGGCAAATTATTCTGAAAATCTAATTTTATAGCTTTCGCTCTATCTTTTCTACTCTGTGCGAATGCGTTGAATAGACGATTTATTTATCGGGAACTCATCACAGCTGAGATCTAGGGCTTCTACTACAGCCTGAAGTATAAGACAGAGTCCCTTATGCTTAATTGACATCTATCTAAAGCGGCAACTACCTCTATACGGGCCACTGTACCCTGAATTACCACCTTCACAAGATCGGTAAAGCCGACACTAACATATGTCGTCTCTGCTGGAAAGCGCCAGAAACGGCGGAACACATTTTGTGCGAGATAGCAACAGCAACCCCTAGGCAGGCGCTGGCTTTCTTTAAAATCCTGGAGCTCTCCTAGTGAACACAGAAGGTCACATCACAATAGACCTCTTTGGTCGCAGTGATAAAAGGAAAAAATATCCTGGAACCCGCAAAACGGAAAAAACGCGGCAACTAACTTACGAGTGCTGAAGTCTTTCCTTAGTCTTTTTGAAGTTGTTAGAGAACGTATCATTTGAGATGCCGAACGCAAGGGTTCCTCAAGGCTTTCGTCAGAGCTGGTAAGTTGATTGGGATTTTCTTGCGTTTCGATAAAATCTTATAATATATAAAATCTGAAGTTAAAGATGACGACAAACTTCGGAATACATTTGCTCTTGTCTTTTTTATCTTCTTTTAATTTTCTCTGTCTTGTTCTTTTATCTTTCTCGGCTAACTTTTAGCTACTTCCGCTAAACATCCTGGACGCCTTGGTTCTTCTTGTTTTTGTAAAAAGATCTTATCTTCTTCTATTTTTATCCATTCCAAAGCATTAATTGCGTGTGCTATATCGAATAAATTATCTAAATTATTTTGAAAGTCCTCCTCACGGCGCTTGTAAACATCTTGTGTTTTTTTTTTTAATTTTTTTGTAACCCTCTCTTAGCACGATAAAGATCCACAAGTTTTTTTTTTACACAGTTAGGCACAGCTCTGGTAGGGATTCTCGCTTTTTCCCAGAATATAATACACTCTCGAACGGCAAGATTTGCGCTTTCATTAACAGTAAATTTAACTTTGCGAAATTTAAAAAAGAGGACTGCAAGAACTTGACGATTAGATGGTAACTTTACTCCAGTTATTTGATGGTTCACGTCACCAACTAAGAAAATAATTTTTTTATTGCTTCTTAATTCCAATGCCATTTTTTTAAACATTAAAACAATATGTTAATCACGAGAGTTACTGTGAACAAATGACAAATACGACGGGTGCGCGCTGCTAGTTCGGCGTTACCTGTATGACATGTTTCGATGCAAGTCGGCACGGGTTATCGTTCTCCAAATGAGGTAAAAATTTATTTTTGAGTGTTTGAGGAACACATGAACAAAACTAAGACGTATGCGTTAAAAAATATTAACTTTGAAAAATAAGGGACACCCTAGTATATATATATGCAGTTTTCCAATTACCGCATTAATGCATAAATACGGCATTAGACTCTAGCATCGAGTGTTCCAACAAGAAAAACATTTTTTTAACGCTTAAAGCTTAATTTTTTGTATAAAACAAACAAATTTTATTATTATCAAATATCAACGTAAACCGTATCGTATTAAATCTAGATAAGGATAAAGGTTTGATAATTGATTTTTGAAATAATTAATTATAATTGAGATGGAATTTATCGGGAAATTGTACAATAATTAAAAACAAATATTAAATTGACAAATGTTGCTACGTTTTGTTGTTATTTACAACTTCATCAGGCAATATTTGAGGTTAACATTTTTGATAAAAGTAAAGAACCACTCTCTAAATAAATAAATAGATAGTTATTTACTTTTATCAAGTAACACTGATTTTTCTTAATCAATTCGTTTTTAATTTTTTAGTAATCAATTGGTTAATTATTATTAAGTATTTGCTCTTAATTTTTTCTTATAATATGCCATACACGAAATCGTTTCACCTCACCTATTAGTTTTTATTTAATGACAAAGTTTTTTAAACAAGTTTATATTTTACGTGAATGTTAACCTCAAATATTGCCTGATGAAGTTGTAAATAACAACGAAACGTAGCAACATTTGTCAATTTAACATTTGTTTTTAATTATTGTCCAATTTCCCGATGAATTCCATCTCAATTATTCAACATCATGGATGAAAGTAATTTTTCCAATAATTAATTATGTTACTATAAGAATATTTTGAATTATGTACATTTTCAATGAATATCTTATACGTTCTTATACAAGCATAATTCATTAATATCTTTTAATAAAGAAAAGTTTTGAAATTATTTTATTTATTATGAGAATATGATATTGATGACACTTCCATCATATCTATACTGTAGTTATAATTAAATGAAGATATTTTTCTACACATTTATATTTATGTTATATTCAAATCAGGAACTCTATACAGCAACTAATTAAAGAGCAAATGTTGAACGACTGATTATTTCTTTCATGCTTTTACATAAACTATTTCAATAACCTAATCAACTTTAATATTATTGATATTTCAAACAAAATTAAATTAATATATAATTTCTTAAAATAATCACATTTCCAAGCACTTGGAATATATAAGTTAAATGGCATATTATTTTGTTCTAGTCATAATATAATAACATTATTTCTATCAGTTTTAAAAGTGAAAAATTCATCTGTGTTCAAAATAACCTTTTAAAAAATGCTTGGAAACAGTTTTAACGTAGTTATAGGGTGCAAATGATTTACTCACTACCGTAGGTTAGTTCAAGTAAATGATTTAATACCTTAATTAAGGGAGTAACCGAAGAGAAACTACAGTAGGGTTCTTGCTTTGGACATCATTTTCAAAAAGAGCGTGCTAGACTAGATGAGATTTAAAAAGTTAATTTTCATTAAATTATGACAATAATATGAAATAATTAGAAATTATGTACGAGGGTCGAACCCTGAAACTTTAAATAATGTGTTAAACAATATAATTGTTAGAAGAATACTTAATTAATATTTATATTATCCATAAAGCGCTGATAAATTTTCATTGAACTGTTGATAATCAAATTATTTTTAAAAATAGTACCAATTTTGCACGAAGATTTATTATTTTTTGGTTCATAATTTATAATTAGTGATTATTATATAAATTGCATAGATTGCAAAGGTAAGTGAATAGGTATTGTATATTGTTTTGTACGTGCATAATTAAAAAAGCGCTATGTTCACTATGTATATCGTCAGAACTTAATACTCAGTACCTACACAAATTCCCTAGTCTCTTAGGAGGTTCCCAATCCAAGGTTTCCCAATATACCAAACTTATTTATAGATTGTAAAAAAAATCAATAATATCGTTAAAAGCATAATCTTGAAGTACGTAGAGTTGAGAATAATCCTGAACCAATTTAAAACTAATAGAAATATTACTCCAAAAGATAAATTTTGACATCGGTTATTATGGAGAAATGAAAATATCCAACAGAAAAAATTCACTGTGAAAGAACAAACTTACAGAAATTAATGAAACTTTGCAGGTAAATTACAAAATTATAAAAATAAAACAATTTTTTTTCTACCAGAGCATATCGCAGTGTGTTTTTAGTATATAAAATATTCTTCAAATGCTAAAAAGTTCACTTACAGTGAAAGAGAAGAGATGAGATAACGAGCGAGAAAAAAGTGGGCTCTGATTTATTAACAATTATCATAGGCAACGTTGAAATTTAGATGTGTATGAGCGTGATGTCAACAGCGGATGAGCGTCAAATCGTAAGCGTATTTACTCTACTAATAACATTGCAAAATATGTAAATAGAGTTATAAATTCCATTCCGATTTTTCGATAGTTCTGAAAACTAGGGGGCCAGTTTACCAAGAGTCAGCAATCAGCATATTAAATTTGAAAAAAATGAAATTTTTATTGGATGAGGAAAAGCGTAAATAGAAAACAGGTAACATCGGGCTTCGAAAATCAGACAACTGACAATAGATGGTTCAGAAGGACAGAAGGATTTTTGCAGACACTTCTAAAGACGAAAGAAAACAAATTTTCAGGGAAAATTAAAATATTGTTTTTTTCTCGTTCGATTACAAAGAGTCGTTATTATGAAATAATGAAATAATGAAATAAATATAAAACAAATGCGCTGGAAATGGATCAGAGTTATATTACTTTAAAACACATATAAAATTACTAAGTGGACAAAAAACCTAAAAAGATAGGTTGTTTTATGTTAATTGTCTTTTTTCAAACTAAATAGTTATTTAAATACGATATTTTTCAACAAAAAATCTTGGAAATTTCAGCCCTCTTCTGTTAGAGAAGAAAAAACGAGGGATTGTTAATGCGGTATTTTTGGTTACACTAAACAACAGATTTTAAAAAATTCTATTTTTATAAAATGCAAAAAATAGAATTCTTCCAAACTATAAAAAGCAAATAATATAAATTTATGTTCTGTCGGGTAAATATGATATTAAATAAATTGATTACCAAATAATGAAACTCTTTATTGAAAATCTTTAACGCATATAATAATATTTTCGGTTTATTATTGCAAAAAAAAATTTTCAAGTTATTTTTTACGGTGATTTACAATAAGCTAAAGAAAAAATGAAAGAAAATTTTCCAAGTCCAAATTGTGAGTTACTTCCATCATCCCGTACAAGAAAAAAATATGAAACAAATTTTATTCTGACAATTTTCGTTTCAATAATTGAGTTATTATGTATTACGTGATAAAAATTGTATCGTTCCGAAAAAAATGTATTTATCATCCCCACGCCAAAGTTCTAAACAGCCATATCAATCATTTCTGATAGAATCTATTTCTCAAAACGTTATTTTTAGCATAACTTGCCTTTACGATTCTCACATTTGTCGCAATCATTAATCTTTTCTGCCATTTTAAGAGGGTTGAAATAGTTTTTTACAATGAAACAAACATGTAAACGATGCATATTTTAAATATTTAATAATAATAAGTTAAAGGGCGATTTCATTTTTCTTTTTAAAACTTAATAGATATGATGTTAAAAATGAATAGTTCAAGCTATTATTTTATTATTATATCATATTTTCATTAGCCATTTTTAATACAACAAAATATTCACAATAAAAAGATTTGAACAAAAACGATGGGCATAAAAATAAAGAAGATTAAAAGAACATCGAACAACGCCCTTTTTACTGAAAAAGAGCGTTGCCAAAAGCATTTTTAACTCATCTTGAACCTGATATCTCCTTCTTTTTTTCTTTGTGCGTGTCAAAACTAAGCGCTTTCCATTCTTTCATCTAAATTCTAATAGATAGTGACTACCAGGCTCAAATATCCCTATCGTGCTCCCTCAATTTTATCATCGAAATACGCGTGAAGGGCTGAGAAAAATAAATCTTAATAAGGATCGAATACCCAATAGAAAATAAAAATAAATGAAATGTTGACAAGGTTTGGCTGCCATTACTTTTCCAATTTTACAACCACAATCTTATCAGTGGTATCTATATTTAAGTTAAATTATAATTAGGGAAGTTTTTTTTTAATAAAAATGTTTAAGTTCGCATGTACTCAACATAATACAAAATGTGAACTCTATTTAACGTGCTATCTTTGAAAATGTGATATATTCTGTTTTAAATTGTTAATCAAAATGGGTATGACGTTATCGTGTCAGATTAAATAAAATATCATTAGAATATGTACGGAACATATATAAGGAAGCTATATATATCAACAGAACGGGGTTTTGAACGTTAGTTATAAAACAATAAGTACTCTGTCCTCAACAACTTCAAATATATTGCAATCATATAACAGAACGTTTTCTGATTCAAGTTTCATATAATATAATCAGCATTTAAAAATTTAAATATCAAATTATCATTTCAAAAGTTCTTTTTATTTATTTTTTATTTAAGGTCGCTTCAATTGCTTTGGTCATTATCGATCACCAAATTCGAAAACAAAGAAGTGCTTGTTAGACCTCAGTTTATAGTTTAAAATAGAAAATTATCAATTTTTTTTTCTATTGCAAACGTCCTTTCGTGTTTATACTGGTTTATATTTTAAATTGAGAAACCTATTACGTTTTACCACATAATGACTTTGGTCTCAACTTTATTCTAAGCCATAGATGTTACGAATGGTAGATATAGTAATAGACATTCGTGCATTAGATTTTGTAAATTTTAGTGTTTAGAAAAGATTTTTAAAAAACTTTTTATTTTGTTTTAACACAAGATATTTTAACAATGTTGGTTAAAATCAAGTGTAATGAAAATTGGTAGTCAAATTTTAACATGAAAAATTATACCGTGACGAGAGTTGCTTGAAACTGGTTTAAGTCTACTTTAGAATTCTTTTTTTTTTTCAATGAAAACTTACAACCGTTTAATAAAATTAAACGTTTCTTATTTATTTAAATTCTTTTAAATCACTTTTCTCTAAACTAATTATTGAATGAACCACTTTAAAAGTTTAACTAACTACTTGACTATTAATTTATTTTGGGTTTTTATTTCCAAGATATTCCAGAGACTTCAGTTGTTGACTGTAGAACATTCGAGAATATTTAATTTTCATGATCTGAATGGCATTCGCATTTGGAAAACATTCACATCGTTTCATACGAATAATCATATTTGAAATGCACGTATCATTCGCATAAAAGAATGTGAATCTGAGCATTCGTAGCATCCTTACTCTAACCATCAAATTAAAACCTTTATTTAAACAAATAATCAAAATGTTGTTTAAAGAAACATTTAAAGTTCCTTAATTATGTCTAATGAACGTATCTTACGATAATTATAACTTTCAATGTTTTAAAGTGCGTCCTGCTTAACTCGCTTCCTGTGTTTAATCGTTAATCTATTACTCAATTTTTAAGCTCCTAGCCTGTTAGGTATACAATTTTTCTCAAAATGTGTACGCGAGCTTAATTTTGATTATTATAGTATCTCTACATTTAATTTATTTAAATAATTTCGAATACTAATTTTTAGTGCATTTGAAAAGAAGTACTTTTTTAATTCCTATAAATCATCATCAAAAAAGTACTTTCTCGAGTGTTTATTTTCTCTGATTATTTTGAGATTTACTCATATTCTTTTCGTGAGCCTATTTCAAGGCTAATGGTATGGTCTTTTACAATTATTTCTGAATCTATATGTGCTTAGTTTATTTTTCATTAGTAGGGAGCAAAACTATTAGCGATAATTCAAGTATAAATAGAATAAAAATAAGGGAACATATTTCATAAGACTGCGGAAAAAGGATTTTCAATATTACTTTTATTGCGAAGGGTGAACGCCCCAATTCTATTAAGACTTCCGCTATAATAAACAGGAAAAGTGTGGAAAATAATTTATTATTGTTTGCCATAATCCAATCAAGTCAATGGCGTAAGATTTATGAACGACGCAAAAAAACGATGTAATTAAAACAAAACGAGTCATAATTATGAGCGAAAACTTCTATTAAAAATGCTTCTCCACACAACAACTGACAACAAAGACTGTTTTACATTATGTTAATAAAGTTCACTTTTTTACAAAACTAATTTAGCTCTAAAACACGGTATGAGGTTCCGAGTTTTTTTTTACCGAAAAACAAATAGTATAATCTACAATTAAACAAACGTATTTTTCCTGGTTATAAAACTCCCTTAATTATCAAGACATAAAAAGTGAAAGGCATCCCTAATTACAATAAACGTGACTAAAAACGGAAACAGTACGGAAAGAGTAAAAAATTTTAAAGGCCACATCTTATCAAAGTAAAAAATTTACATGTTTAACAAGAAAATGAGTCTCGTTAATATTTGTGAAAGCATTTTCAAAGTTGCTTTCTGAAAGAATGAATAACTAGTGAAAAAGAATACTTTTTACAATTTTATCTTAAAGTAAATTTCAATTTTTTTCCCTCAAAGAATACATAAATTACAGTTTCCATTACGGCAATAGAACGTTTTTAAATTCGAAAAAAATAATTTGCAAATAAATTAATATGTTAGATACCTAACCTACCCGTATCTAAAAATTGAGTCTTGAAGAATGTAAAAGTTGTGATAAATTGACACATATCTTTACTAAATAGATGTTTAATTGATACTTACAATTAGTGAATCTGATTTTGAACTCGTTTTAAGTGTGCAGTGTATGTATTTAATTATGCATTTTTTAAACATATTGTTTTACACGTGAAAAACAAATCAAAGAAATCAGTAGAACTTCAGATTAGCTATTAAATCGTTACACTTTTATGTTACTTATTTTGTATAATCCAATAAGATTCCAATTTCAATAGATTTGCACCCTTATTAAATATTAAATCGATGTGGACTAAATCTTCCGGCATAAGCATAAAAATAACTCACTAATAAAAAATCGTTAGATTTAATTTAATAAATTAATTGTTTGAGTATTTGGAAATTGATAGAAAAAAAATATTAACAAAATAAAAAATTATATTCCATAAAAAATTGGATTTTTCTGCAGCATTGATAAGGTGGTAATAATAATTTTTCTTGGCAATTGAGGAATTATTTTTCCTTTTAAATATTTTCAAATAAAAAAAATATAATTGAAAATACAGAACTATAATTAGGCTTAGAACCTCGATCTCCACTAAATTTTCCGTGTTTGTTTAGATCAATGTTTTGTTCCGCGACCCCTTGTTACACTTAAAGGGGGCTTCGTTTAAATTCAGAATAAGTTAATTTCTTTTGTTTAATTGTATTACACTCATAGTTTTGATTAATATTAGATTAGCTTGTAAATCCTTGGCAAAATTTTTTGTTCTTTATTTGTGAGATGGAATCCAGAAGGTAGCCACGATAACCACCTACTCCTTTACGTGATCATATAGCATTTTTTTTTGGCATTTTTATGCCAGTTGGTTTTTACTTTCTTTAACTTCTGTATAGACACGGAAGTATTGTAATCGGGTCGAATTTTCGAATTCGAGTTTTCACCGAAAATGGTGAACCAACATGGTTTAAGGTCCCCTGAATCCAAAAAAGTGGTTTTTACAAACAAGTTTGTCTGTCTGTGTGTTATACATCTAGTTGTACCGCAGAGCTTTAACTCCACTTTATTCTCTGTCTATTAAGTGTTTTTGAGCTTTTTCAATTTTTTTTTTTCGAAAACGGCTTCAACGATTTTCTTTAAACCTGTTACATTTCTTCGACTCATCAATGCCTACAGCTTTTATTGAAAACTTTTTTCTGACAAAAATCAAATAAGGAGGGTTCTGGGATTAAAGGTAGGTGTTTGTATTTGCATAGAGGCTGTATAAATGTAATTCTATGTATATTGTTATGAAATGCTAATGGTTCTTCTAACAAACAGTGAGTTTCATAAAAAACTACTGTGACGCCTCGCAGCAGATATTTTATTTGGACAGCGCTATCCATTGCTGACTCAGCGTCAAAGCATGTTAGGGCTTTCCATGTTATATAGAAACAAAATTTTTGTAGTTATGTTTTGTTATGCAAATATATACATAAGCTCTCCAAAATAACAGATTCATAGTCATTATTTTTGCACTTATCAATTTGAAAAAAAATATTCTAAATATAGTATGTCAATTTTTAACTTTCACAGTTCGTTGTAAGTACCTATAAAAAATTAATAAATGAAAATATGTTTTTGTTTTTACCTTTACACAAATATTTAACGTATTAACGAAAATTTCACAATAACTATGAATTGAACATACCTATGTGTATTAGTACCAAGCAAATTTGATTTTGTATTTAATTTAAAAAATAGCTCTAGGTATTTTAAATGTTGATATTGGCTTTGTCACACTAAAATATTAATACAAATTAAATTTTAATTCGATGACAAAAAAAAAAAAACTTTAAAACTTTAGTTGGTAGAGAAAGTTTCTCAACGAGTTTTAGCTTTCCAATCATGAAATCTGCCTGACGGCATATGTTTTAACTACCTCGTTGTGTTTACTACGTTGTGTTTCAAAATTGAGGAAAAAAACTGAAATGTATTAAACTAATTTAACCTAAATGTATAAGAAAAAGAAAAAAATTATGGCTCCCTTCAAATTAAATTCTTTTGGGAATTTTCTGAATTTGACAAGAGAAAGTTTTTCGTTTATTGTTCCATCATAACTTGAGCTATTTTTAAGCAATAGTTCCAGTTTGCTTCAAATATACCTATAAGGTACTCGTATCTTATTGTCAAAGTTCTGATTACTTCTAGAAAAAATTATGGATATTTACTAAATTATATACGAACTTTAAAACTTGTAGAAAAACAGCATTTTGTAATAATACAAGATTAAAATTTTTTTAAAATTATAATAATTTAAATTAATAAAACTAACTTCGAAATTATTATTAAATAATTAATCAATTCATATAGCATTTTAAGTTGTTTTAAAAGCGTTTCGACTTGATGCTTCTTGCATTTTTTTTTAATTTAATATATAATGAATATAGAAAAAATAAAGACTAAGATCATTGTAATTATATAACGTAGCAAAGAAAAACGATACCTTGACAAGAGGCGTAATGAAGAAAGATGAAGGTAAGCTTGATGTACGCCAAATCTATTAAAGAATATTAGAGACTGTAACAGCAACCATCTCTCACATTTTAAATTTCATTAAAGTTTATTTTAGAGTTAAAAGTTTAGTTCATTAGCGACGATGTATAGATTAATTATGCAAATGAATACAACTCCCTTCTAATTTTCCGACTCTTGTTTCTTGTCACAACAACGTAAGACAAAAGCGGAAACGGGAATGAAGGCGCGCTTTGTAGGGTGTGCGAGGAAAAGACGAGCGCGGACTTGGTTAAATACAAACGAAATAAACATAGAGCACATAAAGGGAAACTTATTCCCAGTTATATCATAAGGGATAAAGGATAAGAAAATACAGCACACCAAACATGCCAAACATTCCTAGTGTTTAGTGAAATGTAATCAATTTCGGGACAGCGTTTGTGGGTTGTACTTTTGCGTTGTGGTTACGATTTGAACGACAAAAAGTTAACAGGAACGTTTGCGCGAAAACTTGTTCGAAACGAAAAGCGTTTTGTGTGAAAATCATTTGGCATTGGTTTATTTTAAGACTTAATAATATAAAGTGTCTTTTGTTCATCAATAAAATGAACATAATTCTCATTGAAACCTCCCTACAATTTGTTTGTTTCATTAATTTTTCTAGTTGACAAAAAAATTATACACACAGGGATGGAACGATTCATTATGTCTCACAGGGCCCAAACATGTTCATATTAAAATTGTCCATTAAATATATGTTATAGAGTTGTAAATTATAAAGCAAACGTATTTAGGTGCCACCCCTAATATACGCAGCACCCCAATCTCATTCCGTTGGTCGCATTCTATTAACGATCCAATTAAGTCTAAAACAAGCATTGGCAACCGAAATTAATATACAATTCAAATATCGTGATTATGTTTGCTAAAAGATCGAATCAGTGTTACATTTAAAAAGTAAATAGAAAATTTGTGAGCTCGCGCTCTCTGTTGACATGCAAAATATGCATTAAAATATAAAATAATAATTGATATGCCTATATTATTTATCGTTTATGTACATTAATGACGTCCGTAATGACAATCATTCTGTGCATAAAATTTATATTGTATTTTTCAATAAAACAGTTCTTAACTAAAAAAAATTATTTTTCCACGATGATAGTTTTTGTGCATTTGCGTTAATTATATTTCATAGTCAATATTTGTTCTGATGTACATATTTAGATAATGAAATGCATCTCATCATATTTTTTCAATACAGAATGAAAATATAAAATAAATATCCGTTTTATTCACATTTAATTAAACTGTTAGAATAAAAAATAATTTTTTATAGTGAAAAAAGGTCTTAGAACTCCACAGTTGCTAAAAAATTTTAAATTAACTTCATCAAAAAAGAATACGTGAAAGCTTCATTCCGTGCACACGAAAGTTTCGTTTCCTTCCATTTCTTCAGTGGCATGAACGGTATATTCACAAGCTGAGCTGAGCTTGTAAATATGCCGTTATCAGTATATTATTGTATATGCTACACTTCCTCTCTCACCTCTCTGTGAAATCCTTATTTTCTATTATAAATCTAATTAATAAACTTTAATAATATTAATCTTTTATTTATTAGGAACTATTCTCCCAATTAAAACTCCATCGGGGTAGTGGGTGAGAAGTGAAACCGAAAAGGCTGAACTATTCGCTATGCACCTAGAGAGAGTTTTCCAACCGGCCGCGGCGGTAGCAATCAATCAGCTAGACATCAACAAAGAACTCAGTACACCAACTGCTTCACTACCAGCAGAACCAGTTCTCCAACACATCACCGAAGAATAAGCTGACTGAGGAAATCTTACTCATGAAAAGCAAAAAAGACCCTGGACCCGAAGAAATTACGGGGCGTATGTTCATTGAAACGGTAAAAGCCATCGCTCTCGTATTTAATTCCATAATAACAGTCGGGCATTTTCCCTTGTCCTGGAAGATCGCAAAAATTATTCTTGTCCCCAAAGCGGGAAAACCTAAAATAAAGTCGAATCCTACAAGCCCATCAGCTAACTGTCATCCTTGTCGAAGCTATTCTCAAAGTTGCTCCTCAAAAGACTTCAGCCTATCCTGGACGCTAACAACACCATACCCAGCCATCAATTTGGGTTCAGCCGACAACACTCCACAATCAAACAAGTGCACAGGGTCGCACGCACAATTATGTAGTATCTCCAAGAAAAAAAAATACTATTCCGCGGTCTTCTTAGATGTGAGCCAAGCGTTTGACAAGGAATGGCACAGCCCCCTACAACTCCATATTACAAAAATGTGACCATTTTTACTGGATTGCATTCACTAGTTGCGCATTAGTTGCTCACGAGTTGAACGAAGACCACAAAGACTGACGAAGACCGAAGACTTTTACGGAAGTCGGAGGTTAGAAATAATTTTTTTTAACGTCAGGCAAGTTATTAAAATGAAACTTTTTTAAATGTTTTCATTATTATTGTTATTATATGAGAATAATTATGATAAGTATTTTTATATTATAATTATAATAACTCTGATAAGTTTAAGTGGTAGGGGGCTGTTTGAGACGTATGACTCTTATAACAACACCGATTTCCGTAGAAATCGGTCACGTTTTTTTAGCCTTTCTCGTATCTAAGTGACAGGGGGCTGGTATGGCACGTAGGGCTGTTGCACAAGATCAGAATGACACTCCCAGAGCCGTTTGTGTGTATCCTCCAACCCTACTGCCAATAAATTTAAAAACATTTTCAAAGCTTTGCATTAATTTTTCTTGATTTATGAAAAATTTTTGAGGATCTATTTTTGAAGGTCATAGAAGGAAAATATTTGACGAACTATATAGATACTTTCTTGATTTTGTTTAAGACTTAATGAGATTTAAGTTATTGAGTATTGACTACACTTGGAATCAGCATTTTAAAGAAACATTGTAAATCCTTTTCGCAAAGCAACAATAAGAAATGTTTTACGTTGCAAAATGGTTACAATAACGGAAGGGTGTATATCCTCACATGTCCGTTTGAATTCCTGTCTAGAGCACATCAGATAAAGAAGCATTGGCCAGTATCACGCTGTGGTTTTACTTTTTACTTTTTTTCCTTCAAAGGTCACATCTTCAACGTTTATATAAGTAGCTATCTTAGTGAAATATCGTATTTTTATTTATTTGTTTGGGACAGACTCAAAAATGGTTAAATAAGTGATAGGTAATTAAGTAAAGATCTTAAACGTTTTAGTGACTTTGAGCATTGGTTTAATTTTTTATAAAATATTTATTTCGGTATAATGTATAGTTCCTGAAGGAAAAGCTTAACTAAACTAAAGTTTTACTCTGTCCCGCTAGCATATAACGGCTAAACCTATTTTGATGAAACTTACTCTCAAAAGGTCTAAAGTTTTGGAAGTTACACTGAAAACATAATGTAGTATGTATCATTATGAAGAATGCATGATTTCTGCAGGATGATTGTTAATGGAAAGAAAAAAAAAACTAATAATTTGGGTTTTTATAAACATGTAGTTTATAACATGTTATCATTAAATTTCCAACAAATTTAATTCATAATTAATTTTCATACTTTTCGAGCGTTCTTGAATTAGAGTGCGACATAAAAACTCTGCAGTTAAAAGATAAATGAAAGTCCACGTAAATCATTAAGTACACAACTAATAGGACAATAAGGTCTGTTGCATTAAAAATATTATTACTATTATTATTATTAGATTTTTCAAAATACTTTGAAATTCGTCCATCATGTCTAATACTTTGATAAGGTAATTTGGTACGAGTTCCCGTGGCTCGAAATTCATCAAATTTCGTTCACACGAACGGTCTTTCACAAAAGGAAAAAGATAAGGATTTATACATTAAAAACATTTTCCTTTGACATTCTGACATATACTATGGTTTACAGTCATAAATACTGCAGTTATGATTTTGAATTTTACAAAGAAAATTTTCCTCGATATCACTAGCTTTGATATTTTTTAGGTTTCAAGAAAATCGGAACACATGGTATAGTATATACATAAAGCATATACTTTTTCCAATTTATTCTTTAGATTTGCATCTTATTTTACATGGCCTCCGACCTTTATATTTCATCTAAAAAGAATAAAATGATTATCTTGAACATACGCGTATCTTACAGTAAGACGATATTCTTGTCATGTGACATTATTTCGGCTTCCTCGTTTTATTTCCCTAACAAACTCTCGTACTACACCCTTTAAAAAACAGGTAATATACTACTTTTGCCTCTTACATATCACCCCATTCACACTACTTGATCAAATTACAATAAAAACTGAATTTCAAAATGTCTATATCTTTTTCTCTGCGTGTCGCGTTCAATTTCATATTCGTTAGCAGTACATTACCGAAACGTATTCCTATATATGACAATTATATAATATTTGATACATATACATAAAGAAATACTCATAACCTACATACACGAATAAAATAAGATAAGAGTAAGATAAAAAAAGAAATTTTAAAAAAGTACACAAAATTGAATAAAAGACAAAGCTCATTTCTCCGTGTTACGTATACGAGTATTGAAACTGGAATCGTATTGTAGAAAGAACGGTGGCCACAATCTAATTATTATCCTTAATAAAAAATGAAGCCAAAAAGTACTTATCTACTTAAGACAAATCTACTTAGGAATTCAAAAGCGTTTGAGACTTCTCATTACGACCGAGTTGTAAATTAAATTTTAATTCTTAATGGACAAGAATAATACAAATGAAAGCATCACTTGAAAAAATTGTATGAGATACCCTAATTTAACGTTAGAGTTAGACTTCGAGTTAAATTATAAATTTTTTATGCAGGTCTCCCATTATTAGAGGTAAAGTCTTCATTTTTAACGACACATTATGTATGTTTTACTTACTGATGTAACATGGAGGATGTTTTAAAATCGCTCTTACCTAGAACAAAAAAATTAGGATGAGTAAAACAACTAAAATTGTATCTTAAAAATAAATCGAAAATTTGCGTCTAATTTCTTCATAGTAATAAAAGAAGAACATAGAAAGTGTTTATATTTTTTATAATTTTATAACTGATAAGATCTTTGCCATTTATCTCAAATTGGGTTAATAGGCTCTTAAAAATAATTGAAATTGTGTCAAATGTACATTTTTTATTGTTGCTGGGAGCTTAAAATAAATAATCCAGCGGGAATGAAATTTTTAACTGAAGGTAATTCCGTCATATTACTTTGGTTATAGTTTATCCTCAGAGAAAAATAATCTTTAGTTACAGTATATACACAAACAAGTGCATTGTATTGAGATGATTCGACTGCAAACAGCCCGAAGGATATTTTCCTCAAGTTTTCTTAATATATGAAAGAGCCATATGCTATGCTCTCATAGATTTGCCATTTTCTTTCTGGAGAAAAACACAATTTTGTTGAAATTTTGTGATTGGTGCATTACGTAATGCAAAGAATCTCACAGAGCTTCACAAAACTTTGTTCTCGATCAACTGGTTGTTATCGGTTCAATTATTTAATTATGCTGTGTTTTATATATTAGATGTGAAGTTCAATTTTCTCGAGATAACAAGAATAATGCATCAATAATATAATGTGACTGAATCATTTCCATTGTACAGACCAAATTGAGATTGATAGAAACAATTCAATTTTCTGATTTTATCTCATCTCATTTCATTTCTAAAACATATTGGTAGTTTTTTTTTATGATTTTTAAATCCGTCCTATTTATAGATTTGATAATTATGCGAGAGAAAAGTTTTCAGAAATTTTATTCACCAGCTGTGAATTTGATCCAATTATCTTAAGAAAGTTTTTTTTTTTTTTAATTAAAATAACCTACAAAAGCATACTACGAGAACAGTTTTCTTTATCTACAGTATTGCTCATAAGTATGAATTTTGCTTCATTGAAAATTATTATTTTCTCAATTTTTCTCAAGTAAAACTCTGTTATAGCTCTAAAAATATTATTTGTTTTAACGATATATAATATGATAGTAAAACACAATTTGGCATCATTTTCAAATTTTTGACTCATCTAGGTGACTTCCTCTGTTTCTTATCACGTCCTCACAAAGGGTCTAGCCGAATAAGCCTTTTTTGTTGGGGTATTTTCCTAAAACCTTCTTGAGATTTAAGACAATATTTTCGTTCCTGTCGATCAAGTTCATTCTACCATAATTCTATCGGGTTTAAGTCTGGTGACTGTGGAGGCCATATCATTACTTTTAAATTAGTATTATTTTCTTCTTCTTTTTCCCTTAAAACATTTTTGCAAAGCTTTGATGTGAGTTTGGAATCATTGTGTCGTTGTGAAAAACAAATTTTGAGCGAATCAACCGTATTCCAGACACTGTTATATTGCACTCTAAAATGTTTTGCTATCTTTCTATATTAAAAGCTCCTTGTACCCTTATTAAGTCTCTCACCAACCCACCGAAACACCCCTAAACCATTACAAATCCATCACCATGTTTAACTGTAGATACAACATAGACTAGACTTCCTTTACTGTTTTTATTACTCTGCCGTCGGCCAAAAACTCTTCTTTTAGTGCCAAAAACTTTGAATTTCTAATCGTTACTTCAAAGCACTTTTTTTAAAACATCAGTAGTCCAATTTTTATGTGTTTCTGGTCCATTAAAGAATGTTTTTTTATTTCATTAAAGCTTTAAGAAGTTTAGATGGATTCCTTAAGGCCCCCGTCTAGAAGTTTTCTTTTTATTGAAGATACACTAATAGGTTCACAGATACACGTTGATTTTTAAATTCTGCTTCTATTTCTGAAGAAGTCGACTGTCGGTTACTTTAGCTACTAACCACTATGCTCTGCTCAAATCTTCCTCAGTTGTTGTCTTTCTTGATCATCCTGAAGGGTGTTTGTTGACAATAGTTCCGTTAGTAATAAATTTCTTAGCAATAAAGTTATAGGTTTGCCTCGGAATGTTTGCAACCTAAGATTTCACGACTACTTTTGCCAGATTTAGTAACTCCGATAGTTACTAAAGAACTATTTTACTAAAGAAGAGAATTGTTAAAAATATTATAATTTAATTTAAAATAAACTTTTGAAGTAGAGAGCGCGTATATTTTTTGGACAAATAATAACTATTCTAGAATCTTGAGTATATGCTCAAAACCTTATTAAAGCTCATAGTTTAAAGAATTTGTGAAAAATTTATTTCACATTGAAGGATTCGTCTTCAAAGTAATTTCGGGTAATTCGGGTTTTGGCTTTGTGACCATAAATAATATATAAATTAAAAAAGATTATAAAATGTAATTTCAATGACCGGACAGAATACGAAGTTAATAGTATTACATTAGAACTGTATTATTTACACAAAAATTGGGTAATCTTGTATGTATTCTTATACTTACAATATCCTGATTTGAATGAATTTCCAATTTGAGTATGTTCATATTTTTGGCTTAATTATAAGCTTTACGTTTAATTTTTTCGTTCATTTGCCTATTTGAAATATACTCTACCATTTTGTTGCTATTTATGTTTTTAATTAAATGTATAATAAAATATCTGCTGCGAGGCGTCACAGTACTTTCTTTTACTTTCGATAATGAAACTCCCTGTTGGTTAAAAGAACTATAAGTACTTTATAACTATACAAATACATATAAACAAAACTATTGTATATGCATATAGCCTATATGCATATATGGGTATACGAATTCCGAACCTTCACCCCAGAACCGCCCTTATTCGAATTTTCCCAGGAAAAAGTTTCAAATAAAAGTTCTAGCCACTAATGAGTCTAAGAACTATATAAAGTTTAAAGAAAATCGTTGGAGCAGTTTTCGAAAAAAATTGAAAAAGCTTTAAAACCCCTAGAATAAAGTGGAGCTTTCGGTTAGCCCTTTTCAACCAAAAGCTTCGCGGCACAACTAGGTATAATGGATAAAACTTTCGATACGATATGGCTGTCACACACAGACATGTTTCTAAAAACCACTTTTTTTGGACTCAGGGGACCTCAAAACATGTATTTCCGGGGAAAGCTCAAATTCGAAAATTCGACCCGATTACAATACTTCCTTTACTATCTATATAGTAGTAAAAGAAAGTAAAAAGGAGATGTTTTAAGAAATGCTTGTAATGTGTATTATAATTTTTTGAATTAATATAACAAAATAATTCACATTGTTTTTATTTTTCAAATCATGTAAGAGCATCTTAAATGTGTGTAGTAAGTTTTTTTTTATTTATTTGCTCTTCTCAAACTCGGTGTGAACATTCTTATATCACCAGATTTTCTGAAGAACGGGAAGATTACGTTATGAAACGCCTAAGTTGACAAAGCTTATGACCATGATGCAGAAGCGTTATGGAGCTTTCAAGTAAAAATATGATTTATGCATTCAATGACATTAATGTGTTCTTTTTTATCTTTTCGTATACATGTAGACTGGCGTAAGTATTATATTTTACGACGCCAAGGAACGACCCGAAAAGAAACACACGTTCAAGTTTCTAAAGCTGTTGCCTCTCCCAAGTACAACTTGAACATATTGTTCTTGAGATTAGCACAACATTACACTTATTGAAATAAAAAAAAAAGTTAAAAAAATAAAATTTATTTGAATCTGTTAACCATTCCCAAAACTTTAGATTAATTTATGATTTTTTTCTGATAATATGACACAATCAAATGATTTATGTCATGGGAAAAATCTATTCGGAAGTCATAAAAATAGTTGAAATTATTATTTAATTTCCCAAACGTGTGCAGGATATTTTCACTGTTAATGGACATGGTATATGACATGGTATCAGAAAAAGAAATCGAAATAACAAATATTCGCCCCGTTTGGGAGTTGTACACGCGTGACATGTGGGATATTTCGTGATGAAGTGCAATTTAACAGGCGATTTGTTCGTAATGGAACATGTGTAGAAGTGTGTGCTAATGCGACTCTCCCTTTGATATTTACCTATTCGTATATACAGGAGAACATCCGCTATTATCCCGGGGAACTTGATTTGACACGACTTGACATTATTTTCAAAGCGGTTTAAGAAGAGCTTCGTTTCTCGAGCCTTTTATACGAAAATTTATATCCGGTTCGAGAGTAATGATGTGCTATTTTCTCTTTATTTCTTAGTTTTAAATGACTTTTGTGTCAAAGCCATTGTAATTATATCTTTTTGATATTATTTCAGGTATGCCTCATTGAATTTTAAATTGGACTCTTGAAAGATTTACGTAAAGCATAAAATGTTACATGGTTGTATTTATTACCGAAATATAAAGCTTTAATAAGATAAATAATACAAAATCATTGTTTTTTGTAGGGCCTTGGGCATATTTAGAGATACTTCAAACGTTTTTCCACGTAAGTGTATAAACTAAGAAAAATGATAAAATTACTTTTTTGTAAGATAAAATTATTTTCAAAAAAAAACAATACTTTTGAAGTAAAAGTAATATTAAGAATGCTATTATATTATAAATAATAAAATACATACATAACTGCATGTTCAATCTTTATTTCAACTTTCATGGGTCAATGTAATTAGCGTTAAGAAAAAGCACTCAATGTTTGGAAATGACTAATTTACAATTTAATGCTTTATCCGCCTTGCTTTAAAAGCTTTGACTATTTTGTCGCTAGGATATACATAAACAAATATTAGTGATGGTGAGCACAAGTTCTTCATACATTTAATGTATTTGCATTCACTAAAAATTATTCTGAAAAGGGGCCACGTCCAGTACAAGAAAAAGTTTATTGTGGTTGGTGTCACCCATAAAAATTTGAGACTTGCACAGGTTCTAAGTTCCATTACAATGCCTTTAAACCATTTATTTAGGTTTTATGGAGGGTAGAAGTTAGAAGTACACTATTTGTATCTTAAAGTATCCCCCGAACAACCGAAAAGAAATATAACACTAATGTGTGCTACGCTTTTTTTTGTGCGGTTTGTTTTATACTGCTCTAAATGGCTGGTTATTTCGCGATATTTGCTATCTTGATTACTATCTTTGATAGCCTTCCAAAAGTCGCCAAAACCAGATTCAGTATGTCCTTCACTTGCGTTTCAAAATTCAAAAATTCGAATTTCAGACAGCAGTTGTACAACCGTCAGCGGTTCTCCACATGAGTGACAAAGGAGTCGGAGTTCCCACAAGAGAATGAACGTATTTGTAGTAAAGGCCACATCTTCTTGTCTACCTAGATTACCAAAGAGTGGAAGTGTTCCCACTTGAAGCACTTTATTTTTACTATGCCTATGACAAAGGTGGTTTAAAAATCCGTGTAAAGTCCAAAAATTGACCACTTTTGTGCGTATCGAGATTATTTTTAATTATCAACACCTTTTTTGGATGAACGTACGCAAAATTTTAGTCAGATTAGTCAACTTGTGTTTGGCGTTAGTTTGAATTAAGAAAGTCGAGTGAGTATCAAAAAATGAATGAAGGAGAATTTCGTGATACGATTAATTAGACATTATTTTATGAAAGACAATTCGCTTCAAAAGTCAAAAAATTGAATTTCACACTTTCGATAAGAACAATTCATACGTGGGTTTAAGTGATGCTGAATATCGGGCTCCCAATCAAAGTCACTATTCCATAAATCCATTATTTGGTGATAAACAATAGACGAGTAAAGATGCGCAAGATTGTTAGTATAAATACTATGGGTATACTCGTACCTAGTGAATGGTAGTAGGTGCATAACATTTTGCATCAACACTTGGGCATAAAAAGACAATCTGAATGATGTGTTCCACGACTGCTCACAGTCGCGAAATGTGTGAGTATTTGAAGAACGGTTTTCAGCTATTTCAACGAAGTCGGGGGATTTTAAGCGTTGTTTCCTAAAGTTGGACGAAACATGGGTACACTTCTATCAGTACCAGTAGGTACCAACAATGAATCGCCAACAGGGAGGCTGCGCCAAAGAAGGCCTGATATCGTTCCTTCAATCAGGAAGATTTTGGCATTTATCTGTTCGTATTCTTAAGGAAAAATAATCGTTGGCTATTTAGAAAAGGGTAAAAACTAAAAAGGGTAAATACTATCTGTCTATAGTTATTAGACCATTTGAAAATCGAGCCACAAAAAATTTGTTCCCCGAGAAATCACCATATTTTCAGGAAGAAGATTTTATTTAAACAATTGGAACAATCCTTTTTTTATTTATTTACAAGTCATTTTTAACTACGTGGTCATCTTTCAAATCATCAATGACTTGAAGTTTAAATTAGAATTTCTAGATTTTTTCGTATTTAATTCTATTTTTTGGGGAAGGTTATTGTGGAACAATCTTATTATTAAAAAAAAGTTACAAACTGGTGCAGCGCTGGACGAAATGTATATTAGCTAAAAAAGAGACTACATTTAAAAAAAATTGTTCCGGAAAATGAATTAATTTTTATTTTTGTAAGGACTTATCAAACCACCCTCGTAAGTAGGCTTTTTTAAGTTACAACAAATTTAAAATTTTAACCACTTCTAATTTTGGAGAAATAGATCGGAAATATTATGACCCAGTTTACGTTTCTTAATAAACGACAAAGAAAATTGCAATGCATCGATTTATCGTTAAGAATATGGAAAGAAAAATGAAAGAAGATAGAAATAAAACTAAAAATAAAAATACATATGTACCTACTTTAATCTGACTATTTATGTTCTATATTTTTTTTGTATCTAATATCTGATATCTCTTTTATAATTCAAAATGAACACAATATTGAAATCAATTATATTTCAATACCTAAAATATCATGAAAATTTCGGTTTGACCCTAGAACGCGATTAAAAGAGAATGTCACGTAAATATTTTGTCCGATTTCAATTTTTATTATTTAACATTGAAATTTATTTTTATTTTTATCGTTTTACGTGATTAAAATATTTTCATTTAATTAGTAGTTCTGAGAGTAAAAAATAATACTGAAATCTATCCAATTTCTCAAAATCGAAACTTGCACTAGTCGCTTCCGATGGCGACTTTTTCATTTGTCCTTCATCTGATATTATTCAGTTTCACAACCTTGTAATAATTTTCCCGTTCAATGAGCAGGTTCTCGTCATCTTCCTGTCTATATTTGTGCAGACGAAAGCTTAATGAAGCGTTTAAGTGCAAAACCAAATATCGATATGGATATAGGATATGGCGAACCTATTGTTAATAATCGAAATGGGAATGAGAGGACGAGATGTTCATTATAGTTCCACCCGTAATTTTCATATTTATGCGACATTTATTTGCTGTGAAATAAATTTTCGGAGGTATTGTTTTGTTCTTAACGTGTAAAGGTTTTATTTGAGATTTGATTTTCATGAGTTATGTATTTGCAATTAAATCGAAATTTACTGATTTGACATAATTTTAGTTATGGTTGATTTAAAATAAAAATAAATTCGTTATTCCATGAAAATATTTACTTTTCGATATTGAACTGTTTTTGGGGTAGTTATTTAGTTAAAATTTTTATGGTAACTTTACAAAAAAAATTTAAAACAAGCATAACACGTTTTTCATCAAATTTTATAACTAAAAAACGCCAGCCAGTTAAAATGGGTAACATTTTGAAAAATGATAGGTACCTTAAAATTAACTATTAATTTTCTCTCCCCCTCTCTCTCTCCTTCTTTCTCGGAGAGGTATCACTCTATTTCCCACAAACATTGTGGAAAGTGGCGTGTTAAGAGCAACCAGGTTAAGTAATAACAAATAATCAGTAAACCATTTTACTTAAAAAAGTGAACTAATTGTATAGATTTTACACTCCAAATTGGAAATTTTGCAAATCAAATTGGAGACTTTTCAAATCAAATTGAACATTTTATAAATAAAATTGAATACTTCATTATATATAAAATTCTTATGACACCTGTTCTCAAATTGAAATAATTATTTTTTTAATAAAAACGTATAATAGATTAAAAATTAGAATATTGGTATTGTTTTATAAACATTCGTACTTGGGTTTAAAATTGAATAAACTGCAATAATAAAATATACAACAAAGAAAAAGCTTTATCTCCGATAGTTGTTTTGTTACTAGAAGTGTACATATAACAATGAAAAAAGTGATTTAAAACCAAAATAACTCGCAATATATATCTACGTACATAAAAGTAAAAATAATTTCCTTTTGGAAGAAAAAAATCGTTTCATGTAGCTGTAATTGGTGTAATATATACTTCCTTTACATCTATTTTGAACGGTTATTAGATACGCTTAACAAAAAAATCGTCCTAAAAAAACGTTAATACCATGTATTCATTATGAACACCTTTGAATTTGAAAAGCTTGACGCGTTTCAATTTAGGGCAGTCACAATAAACATGATATATTTAGTTCTCAAAGCTTTTCAAAAGTTCAAAATTAATCAATTATTTGCACAATAGAGCTTACAAGAAAAAAATTATTAACTTTTTTACCATTTACCTCATAGTACACATTTTCTTTTAAATAAATTGGTTAATTTTATTACCTACGGCTCTCATATTTTTGACAAAATTTATTTACTCGTTTTTTTTTAATATTTGTATAGAAGTTTTGTTGTTTTTTTCTTAAAACATAATATGGAAGTGCGATTTGGATTGTGAAATAAAACTATAAATTTCTATAGTTAAATTTCCGTTATAGATTAAAGTTTAAGAAACATAGCAAAGCACTTAATTGTCTGAGCTATTATATTAATTATCTCAATAGAGTGATATATACGTTTCTTACGACGTTTCTTCATATGTTTGGTTAAATTTTATAATGCTCATCAGAATTTGTCAAACCCAAAACAAACTGATAATGTTATATAATGCTCAATGTAGGTATAGGTTAATAACTCCAAAATTCATACCAACAGAAAAATATCAACTGTGAAAGGACAGAACAGAAGAAAACACCTGTAGAAACTAGATAAGCATCTCAATGCCTTGCGATAAAACTTTCAGGCAACAGCAAAAGCATAATAGCGGCAATAGAAATGGTCTATAACCGATTTTCTTGGGAAATGCCAAAGCTAAAATTAATTAATAATAATTATGCATTGAGACCGCTTTCCGCAAGAGATATTTCTAGAAATGAAACATGGATTGTCCTTTTGCTCAGGTTGTGTTCGAAAATCAAAATGAAATAGTGTGAACGTACGTAAGGGTGAGAGACAACGAGATGCAGCTCCATCCGTCAAACAAGTACGCGGTGTTCAATTTATCGTTTGAAACCTCATTCTGTTGATTTATTGCTTTCTTAACTGATACATACTTTATCAAATACATTTCTTTTAAAACACTTACTTCATCTCGACTAGAAATTCTTCATACCTTTGCAAAAAAAAAAATGCATCTAGTTTTGCTGATCGGGTCCATCTAAAATCTGAAGCGAGGATGTTAAGGAGCTACGTAACAGTAGCCAAAACTATCGGATATTCGAAAGAAATAATTTACCCGTACTCTCTTAAATCTAAATAGTGACTTTCGACTATCAAATAGTGACTGTTCACTATTTTGTAGTGAAAAGTATACCACTATTTGAATTTAGTGGTATACTCTGCACTGCAAAAATAGTGAATAATCACTAAAGTCGCTATTTCGATTTAAGAGAGTATCCTTACCCGAATCCTATAAAAAAATTAAGGATAACTTTGGATAGCTTTTAGATGAATTTTGATAAATAAAATAGAAAATTAAATAATGGAGTCTTTGATACGTTACTCCATTTTTACCAGGTTAAAATTAATACTAAAAATGGAGTAGCTGTAGTTAAAGACGTAATGAGAAACAGGCTGGGTGGGGCAGCTGCGCTCCTCTATAAGATGCAGCTAATCACGAACCGTAAAGTAGGTACTACTTACTGCTAAACGTACTACTTTTTTTTGTAAATAAAGTTAGTCACTGTTGTATATTATGTTGTGTATGTAATTTTGCAATAAATTTAAATGTAACAAAAGTTTAAACATTTGCCTATCTGAATATTTCATACCTGACCTTTGCATTGTTAAATTTATTTTCAATTGTATTTTTACTATATTTATTTGTTAAAGTTTAACTATAATTTGGATACCTATATGGAATTTGTAAATAAAAACTATGTCGTAATGAACGTATATGGTATGACAATGTTTTAACAGACTGTTTCAAGATACCTGCTGAAGTCGGAATAAGACCGACGAAACGTTGTAAAAAAGAAAAATAAATTGTTAAAACATAAAACTGTGGTCTTTTCACCTGATAATTTCTTCGTATATTAAATATTAAGACCTAAAGATTAGTATTATGGATAGCATTATTTGAAAAATAGTTATTTGTTATCTAGTATTTAACCTTATTAGAGTCCTCTCATCTGGTAACCTTGATCTGATACTTATTAGGTTAACTTAGCCTGATTAAGTTCATATAACAAATTTTGTATAATTACAACTTAAAATACGCTAGAAAACTATTTTAAAATGTTTTATTGATAACATAAAAAAATGTAAGCAATTTTCTAATAACGTATACCTACCTAATACCTGGTTTATTATAGGTAGGTAAAAACATTATTTTTTTTAACTTTTAATCAAATACAATTTTAAATGTTCGATTTCCAAGAGGAAACAAATATAAATTCAAATATATATTGACAAAAAAAATCTACAAAACAGTGATATACAGTTCACTAAAGGGTTTTTATTAATTACTCCCATATTTTACCTGTAATTGTTAAATATTGATCTTAAATAAAATTTTAAATTTAAAAACTATTTTATGGCTTCAACTGCTTTGAGATGACCTACAAAGTCACCCTCTCTTTTATGTGTAGTAAGACGAAAAATCAAATGGAAAAAATGATCTGTTAGACAGAAAATAAAATTCAAATAAATTAAATGTAAGATACGTATATTCCAATGAACATGTAAAAGGTTTCATTGTAATTATAACAAGAATATAAATACACAAATGCGAGGAAAATGCGACGGGTGAACTCAACAACACACTTGAAACTGTAAAAATGCTAATGAGGTTTTGATTTATATTTTATGCGGAAAATAGGAAATTTGTTTTGCGTAAATCAAGAGAATTATTATGTATTTTCTCCTGTTTTATGTTAATTTCATGTTTGAAGCCTTAAAAACGAAGAGAACATCAAATAAAATGCCTAACTGTGGATATGTTAAATAATTTTGTTAGTAATACAGTTGTTTTTAAGTTATTTTTTTAAATGGACAAAAATAATTGATTTAAACAAACCAAATCATAAATCCTGGCTTAATAATGGATATCTTACTGATTGACTTGTTTAATAAATTCATGTTGACATTTATTTCAATTAAGTGTTGACCTTTAAAAAATTAGTCCTTCTATAATTTAATCAATTTCGCATTATTAAGCTATTGATATTTGGCCTTATTAATAACGAAATATTAAAACTGACGCATTCAAAATAATGAACAAAATAAACTAATTATGAAGAGAGATCTATAAAATAAAATTTTTTTATTTAGATTTTTTAAGATTTTTCTATAGTACTGAAAATTTGTTAGAACCATAAGGAAGAAATTGCCTGTAAACATTTGAGCTTAAGTGCAAAGACGGTCGTGTCGTCCAAGTGTCAAAAATCAAATAAATACTTTTTCCGATGAGCGAAAAAAAATTGAAACAATTCCAACTTGAGGTCGTGTGTTCCATACTCTGGACAAAGACAGGAAAAAATGTAACTCCAAATATACGAGAGAAAACAAAAAGGAAATCACGTCGATAAATTCTCCAAGAAATACAGAGATTTTCGTAAAGGAAATTCTACTCGAAATGTTACATTTAACGATATTATCGGTCGAGCAGCACTGAATATAGGTCGGTGCTAGTTCGGGCTTTGCGAACAACTACATTTGTAAAAGTAGCTAAACTCCCTCGCATCAGATTTTCCCGACGTTAGCACACATTCATATACATCCTTCCCACTAAATCCTGAATCCAAGAAGCAAACGTTACAAGTGAAACACTCAATTGCATTTGGTGTTACTTGACTCGAAGTGCATTTCAGCTTATTCCGGTCTAATTTGATGTAATATTCGTTTGCTTACGAAATCACAAGCAAAATTTTATAGTGGTAGCTTTCCTTCAAATCAGAGATTATCACATTATGATTTACGTCATACCTCCTTTATTTTCTCAAATTTCGAACTTTATGAAACAAAATTTTAAGATCGTTTACTAACTCTTTATTAATTATCACATCAATATTTCAATATACAACTCTGTATACAATGACATTTTTTCAGTTTCAATTACAAATTGTTTATTATGCCTATGAAATCACTTCAGAAAAATATTTTTTGCTTAGATTATCTTTGAGGATTATCAAATTTTTCTAATAAAAAAATTATATTTCGTGTGATTAGCCGGCAACTCGACCCCCGTGGCCGAAAATATGACTTTTCGTAATTTGACTTGGTTGCTAAAAAAATATTCCAATTTTTTTACAAAAACTTTTAGTATTAAAGCTTTGTCTACGAATTTTCTGATTTTCACTATTTACCATAGCCTGCTTTTGTAGGCAGGATTAGTAAAATTAACCGTTTTTATCGTTCCACATTGGTACGGCCCAGAGTCATGGCCTACTTTACCAAGCTTTGACTTCGTTAAATTCAATCGTATATTATAAATTAGTCTTAAATAAAACTCACTAAGATTTTCATAAAGTTTATAACGTGATTCTGACTAAATTAAAATGATCCAAATACCAAAACTCCATAGTCTTATGTTCTCAGTTTCCTCGTCAGAATGAAAAACTAATTTATTTGTTATTGAACCACGCAGCTGCAAATATTTGAACTTTTTTCTTTGAAATGAAATTGTGCAAATTTATTACTGAATACACAGGTGCAATTCTGAACCCATCCAGGGACTCTTCGCATACGCATTTTAAGAAGAGCGTAGAGGAGTGAATTCTGAATTTTTAGTAACAGTTGGAAGTTCGTGGATCACACCAAATTCTTTGGTTAGAGATTCAAAACTTATTTTAATGCTTCTCGGATTTTTCTTAGGACAAAAAAATCCAATTTTTTTACTCGTGCAGTTTTAAAGATTGTGGTTAAGTTCAATTTTATTGTCAACGTTATTCAACGTGAGTTCTCGTTTGCTTTTGAAGTCTTACGCGGAAAAGATCCTGAACCTGTCTATAATGGCGCATGCGGGTGATAATGATCCTAAATCCGTTTTAAATGGATTCATAATATTCGGTTAAATGAGACCTACCAGCTTAACGAAATCAACAAAATTTTAAAAAATTACTCCTTTAAGGAACACAATTTTGCAGAAAAGTGACTTAGTAACACATCTAGACATCAAATACAAGATCCTGCTTGCATCCCGAATTTCAGTTAATGAGTATTTCGCACTATACGAGTAAGATTCGAGAACAAAGTACCTGGTTGGGGATGGATGAGGATGGATAATAGTGGACTGTATTTTTAGGTGTTGGTAAATAGGATAATAAAATGTCACAAATAATTAACTGAGTTTATTGTAATAATTAAAGAAATGATTGTAATGAAAATGTGTAGAAAAGAATAAAGAAGATTGTAGAAATGTATGTTGGGATGATGGTGCTGAGACCTCTCAAATCCGTTGCGTTTTAATGTAGAATAGAATTAAATGTAGATCGTGGATCACTTGAATGAATGAATATGACTCAATGAATATGACTGACCACATGGCCGTTGAAATGGCCCATGTGATTTCCTTATTTCTTGTGTATCGATCTTGGTCTGGACTTGTTTTGAATGATACAAGTTTCGACCAGGGATCGATTCGACAAGTTCTGAACAGTACCTATGCTCGTTAAGCGAAGTTCAACTGTATTTTAATTTTAACTAAATCTATCTCTTTCTACCCTTCAAATCAGTGGTGGAGCTACCGCAAGGCCAGTGTAAGCAAAGCTTACGGGCTCTCAAGCGACTGGGGCCCGGCTCAGGCTTTGAAAATTTGCAATTAAAGGTAAGAGCGCACTAGGCAGAACTACACTTCACGACACGGCGCGACAGAATTTGTGAGAAATTTTTGCTGCATATATATTGTATCACTAACCGAGAAAAATAATTCCAACGTAATTCTATAATTAGACCGATGTCATTTTGCAAATTTTGCTGGATATGGTGAGGGTAGTTTCGGAGGACCGGGAGCCCTTCGTGATGTTTGCCTACAGGCCCGAAAACCGTAGCTACGCCACTGCTTCAGATCTTAAATTTTAATAAATTAATTTAAAATTTTACAAATACGAGTAAGCACTTAAATATGTTTAACAATAAACATGTTTCTAAAACTAAAAATAAAATTGCTGCATTAACAAAAATGTTAAATTACAGATTCAAAATAAGAACGTTCCAATTCTATTCCATTAATTTGGTATTTGAAATTGATAAATTACAGATGCACAGTTACCAGAATGTAACGCTCAATTATGCAAATTTCTCGGTTAATTAATTTTCTCGAACGTCTCGAAAGAAATAATTTATTATTCCCAGAACGATTTTTAAAGAAATCTTTTTTTTTATTTTTACTATACTTTAAAAATAATAACAACATTAATCAATGGATTATAAAACAGAATGTTAGGATAGAGAACGCAAAGCTCGATCCGAGTGAATGGAATAAATTCAAATTATCCTGATCAAATGCAATCTATTATCCTATAACCGTAGCAAGGTATCGGCTATTTGTCTTTATTCTAGCGCTAGTTGTGTCCTGTATTGTTGTTCGGCATCTTTTACGCTGCTTTTCAGATCTCTATTCAGCATATCGATTTGTTTCACGCGTCCGGAAACACATGCATTGATGATAGCGCACCCATAAACATCCAGGAAATAGGAAATGCCACCATTGTTACCGTTCCTTGTTCACGCTATGGAATGCTAATCACGTCGTTGACGTCCTCGTCGTGTTTCAGAACCAAAAACCTCGAATTTTAGCCTCTACCTTTTATTCACTGTCGTTTTATTTTATTACGTAATTGATGTTCTGAATTTTACGATATTTGATGATGGTTTGTTGAAGCTTTTGCTTCTATGAGTTTAGCAAAAAAAAAAAAAGTACACTAAAAATAAAATAAAAATACGAGAGCAGCATTTTACTAACAGTTCAAATAAAAAGCAAATTAAATGGAAACGTAGCAAGCGCCTAAAACTTTTCAATATAGTTGAGTTTTATGAATAATTCAAAAGATCATAAATTAAAAATAAAAATAAAAACTATTGTAAACGAACTACGAATTCATTTACACGTCGCCAAAAACAATAATGTAAATATTGTACCCCGTTTCCAATATTGTTTAGAACTCATTCAAAATGCAGTTTTCTACAGTTCTCTTACAGTGTTCTATTACATGCAACGAATAAAAACCGAACTGCAATGTCACAACAGAACCGAGCTTTAAACGTGAATAATAAGAATTAGAACGTTTTTACTGTGATGTCAATTCATGCGAAATCCATTAATCGAGTTTTTACTTCTCGCACAGGCGTCAGGCGTCAAGGAAAAATCGTTTGAAAAATGTAATGTAAAAGTTTATCGCTCAATTTTCGTATGGTTTGACGTGAATCGGATTCAATCAAGCAGCTGTTAAATCCAACAAGACATTATAAATCTAAGGATATCGTTTACAAAGTTGAATTAAGATGAAAGTGAAGAATTTAAGGCTTTGTTTTATAAGAAAATGACGAAAAAAAAAACATAAAAAAGGAAAATTTTCCAATTTTTCTATTCCGCTTTAAATATTTACAAGAAATCATTTCATTGTTGATTTTAGATAACTTTTTTACAACATAAATATATTTTCTTAAAATTATATATCAACAAAAGACCATAACACTTAGTAAAAGTTATTATTTTGTATATATATTTTTATTTTTTATTTGAAAATCGTAAGATGCATTACTCTACAGTAGAGAATATTAAACCCAGCACATTCATTTAACAAAAGAAATATATATTTATAATTCAAGAGTTTGGTTTTTTTCAAACAACAATCACAGATTAAGAACCTATAAATAAACGCTAGACCAACGTCAACGTATAAAAACTTAAAGTTCATCTACACAATGTTCCCAAAACCTAGGCCCGATTGGTGACTGATATTTAGGTCATTGGAGCTTTGGTAATTACAAAAACAAATAGCAGAGTAATAGCATGTAAATTTGTTACCCAAAAGTGTCAAAGTATGAAACGTATTTTTTCAGGGTAATACTAAAAATCCCATAGCCCAGCTCATCCACTTGGTAGATATATATAATGGCAACCCCAGACACTTTGAAATTTTAATGAATTTTAACTATACTTTGTTAAGATTTTCTCTGTATCACGTTAAGTATTAATCTTAATATAATAAAATTAATATAAAAATTCAAACTAAGAATCTGACGATGCATCACGTGATTTCTGGTATTTTACCGAAGAAAGTAAAATTATAAACGCTTTGTACTTTTTCAAGTAGCGATTTTTCACACTTTTTCTATCTGTTTTTTCAATCTGTGCTTCAACTTCCAGGGCTATTAGCGAATGAGCATAGTGGTACTATGCCTAATAATTAATTAAGTTCTTGGTAACAATAATAAATATGAAATTAAAAAATATTGATATAAGTTGAATAGTGATAATAATAATGATAACATTGGGTGCTCTTTTTAAAATCCACGATGGCTACAATTTTAGTGACATCGTCGAAAGTTTGTCTTTTTTAAAGTAAAGAATCTATTGGTTAATAGTTTTACATAAATAAATTATCTGTTTTTATGACTAGGCTGTTAGTATTTCTAAGAAAAAAAAAATGTCTATCTTAAAGTTAGTACACGGTTTTCCTTTTCTACTTAAACTAAGTTAAACCGAATATTATGATGCTGCTCAAAAAAAAATAAATAAATAAATCAATCGATGCATAATAGAACGCATGTTTTATATAAGGAAGCGTTAAATCTATCAACAGAACGAGACTTCAAATGTCAATTAAAGCTCACTTAGTGAAGTCGCGGTTAAAGAGTATAGCCGTTTAACCATAAGCCAGCGGGCCTACTGGTTTTTTTGATCGGACGTTAATTTTGTTCTTATCCAAATATACCTCTAGGTGGGGGTAGTACGTATACTTGATATTAGACCGCTACCCCTTCTATTATCGGAGTTAGAGGGGTTACAACCCTTAACTTAATTATTTTTTTTCTCCGAAACTAATAAAGATAACTCAAAATTTTTTCAGAAAAACATGTACAATAACAATTTCTTTATTGCATATTTTTTTCGTGCTTCAATAAAAATATTTTAGTGGCAAAAAAAAAATATTGAAATATTTAAGGGGCTGTTTTTATACCTCCCTCTTAGTTGACACCCACCAAAAAAATATATTTTATGTATCTATTAAGTAACTACTTACCACAAAAATTTCCGGAAAATCAGTTTGGTGGAACATACTTTTAAAAAATATAATCCGCACTAATGTTTGGGTAGCAATCAATAATTTTATTAAGACAGACAATAAATTCAAAAAAAATTATAGTTTTTTTTCATTTCTTTTAAAAGTTTTGGTAAATAAGAATCAAATTACACAAAATGTTTAAAAAAATCAACATTTTTTAATTAATTAATCGTTATCACTGTCGCTTTCAATCGATGTAACAACAGCAGTTTGATCGAATATATTAGTAAATATTGCTGCAGGTCTAATAATTTTAGAGTTCTTTAGGAATAACAACACGTTCCTTTGTTGAATAACAAATTAAGCAATATCTATTTGTTTTTTGAACTCTCTTTATAAGAAGTTCCACTAGTTCAGTTTCTGATGCTGATTCGGGTAGTTGCGAATTCGCTGAATGAGATTGGCTTGGTGATTGTTCAGGTTCTGCATGCCTATATACCAGCAATCGGCACTTATGGCAAAAAATTGAGCCTATTTCCACATCAAAACTGCAATGAGTCTGGTACTTATTTTTTTCTTCCTCTGAAAAAATAATTTTGGATTTGCGACCGAATTTTTTAACAGAAACATGACAATTCACACATTTTTTCTCTGTATTATATTCTTCTATTTTATGCCGTTTTTTTTTAACTCTTAACTTCACAATTTAGGGCAACAAACGAGCACACTATATTAAAATTACAACAACTAAGAAATTATAGTTTTGAAAATGAGTACTTCTTTGATAATGTAGTAGACACAGCACTAAAAACACTTACTATGGCTGAAGTACATATAGTATTGTTAGTCGTTTATTAAATTGAATATGTTTTTTTATGGAAATATGTTTGTATAACAAACTCTCTAGGTTGGATTCTAACATTATAATTGCTATTTTGGCAAAAATAGATTTTTGAAGTCATAAAATTGAAAATAAGGGAGGTAAAAAACATTGAAAGGATACAATCAAGCATGAGTCACGTTATTGCTCCAAAAGTCTTTCCTAAAATTATTTTTCTTGAGTTCAGTACTTTTATTGTCTTTTACAACCCCTAATTTAACCAGAACATTAAGGTCTTTATTTTACATTTTTCTACCTATGGAGTCATGACTCATTTATTGCAACCAAATAAAAGTAAATTATTTGTTATTTTTAAAATATCTAAGTTTTTGAAAATTACACCCTTTTTTTGATTTTTTTAATTTTTTCTATCTGTTAAAATATTATTACCAACCTATTGTAATCCATACTTATTACTTCTCAAATGCAAGATACAAATCTAAAATTATTAGACCTGCAGCAATATTTACTAATATATTCGATCAAACTGCTATTGTTACATCGATTGAAAGCGACAGTGATAACGATTAATTAATTAAAAAATGTTGATTTTTTTAAACATTTTGTGTAATTTGATTCTTATTTACCAACACTTTTAAAAGAAATTAAAAAAAAAACTATAATTTCTTTTGAATTTATTGTCTGTCTTAATAAAATTATTGATTGCTACCCAAACATTAGTGCGGATTATATTTTTTAAAAGTATGTTCCACCAAACTGATTTTCCGGAAATTTTTGTGGTAAGTAGTTACTTAATAGATACATAAAATATATTTTTTTGGTGGGTGTCAACTAAGAGGGAGGTATAAAAACAGCCCCTTAAATATTTCAATAATTTTTTTTTGCCACTAAAATATTTTTATTGAAGCACGAAAAAAATATGCAATAAAGAAATTGTTATTGTACATGTTTTTCTGAAAAAATTTTGAGTTATCTTTATTAGTTTCGGAGAAAAAAAATAATTAAGTTAAGGGTTGTAACCCCTCTAACTCCGATAATAGAAGGGGTAGCGGTCTAATATCAAGTATACGTACTACCCCCACCTAGAGGTATATTTGGATAAGAACAAAATTAACGTCCGATCAAAAAAACCAGTAGGCCCGCTGGCTTATGGTTAAACGGCTATACTCTTTGTTAGACGTCCACCTTAAGCGTTAAAAGTACCTACTCGGTTCGATTTCCGTCGAGTTTTAGACTTTTTTACAGTAATAGTTTACAAAAGTTTCTATGTTTACATAACCATAATACGACCTTAGATGTTAAAGCATCTTAAAACATATAAGACATTTGAAAACTGCTTCTTTGTATGATCATTGGAAATTGGAAATGTAAATACCTATTGGTACGTAATTTAAATGTTCAGATACCTATATGAAATGATATTCACTGGTAAATTACTTAAAAAAAAGACATCAATTATTATTTGTTTTATCAATCAAGTGTGTCGCTGTGTTTCTTTAAGCTTTAATTTGAAACAAAAATATTTAAAGATTTTTCTTCTTGTTAATTTCTCTATCTAGAGCACTATTTACAGGCGTTTATGTTATAAATATAGGATAATAAAGAATAATATAGGAGGCGGTATTATTAAAAAGAACTAAGCATTTATTTAATTTTGAAGCTTTTGCAATGTCTCTTAATTCTTATGTTGCTTTTTATTTAGAACAGTTAAAAAAACTTTACAATTATTAAAGCCCCCAAATACCTTTTTTTTTTCTTTAAAACAATTACCCTTAAAGTTTTCTTAGATATTTACTAGTATAACTATCATCAAACTACACATGAAAAGCGCATTTGTGAAAGACTTTTAAAATGTTGTTTTAACCTTTCTCCTATCAAAGTAGCTGCTTAAGTCATATGTACATACTTTGAAAAAGTTTTTTAATTCAAACCAATGTTATCAAAGTGTCTCCAAAAAAACCTTCTACGAGAAAAATGTGTTTTTCAAAATAAAAATAAACTTAAAATAAAAACAAGAAAATAACAATAATAATCAGATAATTAAATAATTAAATTCAAAATTTTAAAAATTTTTAATTCAATATCATTTGTATTATAGTTTTTGCTAATAAATTTTAATATTCATTCGATATTTAATTTCATAGAAGAAAAATCTCATAGAAATCATGGATGTAAAGTACAAAATATGAACGTTTTAAATATATGATGTAATGCATTTTATGGTTTTGTAGATATCCTGATTATAGGTACTTAATTAATATCTAACAACTTTTGGTAAAATTTTAATTTTCAAGTTCTTGACACTGGCTTTTTATTTTCACATATAAAATATTACGATATTATGATAAAGATATAATAATTTCATTAAATAATTTGAAATGTTCCTAAGTGGTGAGGGATGGAAAATGTTTTATTTATTGACGGATATTGAACATTAAACAAAAATATGACTGAACATTTTCCTTACTTAATATCAGTTTTCTAATAATATTTTATCACATAACTTTTCTTTTGTCGATTGAAGCTTTATTATATTCATGAAATTGAGTTTAGTTCATTTTAGAATGTCTATATTTAGATTCTATAGAACTGAAGAAATATGAGGATAACACAAAAATATAATTAATGTCATGTCTACCTATGGCAGTTTTTAATTGCTAAATAAATTACTCTATATCACTAAACAAAAGTACACGTGTATTTTCAATTATAATAATACTGAACATATTCGTATTAAATTTGGAAAATACGACTCGTGGTTTTGTTTACGATTGCGGTCATTCTCCCTCTCTAATTGAAGGAAAATATTTCCCCGTTTTTTCATTATTTACGACTGATAAAAGGGTGCTTAAATCAGCTTTATGGGGTTATAAATAGAATTTTATTGGATATATAATTTGGTGGATTATGATTATTATTTTTTTTATTGCTATGCATATTGTTTTAAATTATGTATAAGTTAAAATGTGCGTTGGAAAGAAATATTTTCGTAGGGTATGTAAATTTCCAGTAATAATTCAAATTACCTACGACCGTTGTGAAAATTTATCAGCTACCTATTGTGGAAATCTTTAAAAGGAAAAATTTGGAGGGAGCAAAGCAGTTAGACGTTATAGGATATTTTCTGAGTTGTTCAGACATTATATCTGAATGTGGTGATGGTTTCGAATCCCATTGTAGCTTGTGCAAAGTCTAAAGGGATAAAATACAAATGTAAGTCTCGGGAGTGATCAGATAAACAGTGTTAGAGACGACATATTCGTATATACATATATATACGATTTTCTTGTTTATTCTCGAGAAACTTTTCAACTCAATTGATTTAAATGGAATTGAATTACAATTTTTAAAAATTTATAAGTTTCTTAACACCAAATATTTGTTAAAATGTTTTTTTTTATATAGCAATAAAATTTTTCCCAAATAAAAGAGTTTAAATGTTTATTTTTTTAAATATTCTTTACGTGTAAGAGAATAATTAAATTTGTAACACTTGTCATTTTAAATAGCAATGATATTTTTATAAAATGCCTCAATTAAAAAATCTGTTTTAGATAAACTTTAAAATGATAAAATATTTAATAGATGTTATATTATCATTTAATTAGAAATCCGTTTACAAGCCAATTTGCCTATATGAAATACTTGTCAAAAAAGCTTGAAATTTCTCACGCGTTATGTTTTCAAGTTTAAATTACACAAAGAAGTATTGACTTTCCAATTTTATTTAATTAAATAGTTGCGTGTGGTAGCGACCCTCTTAACATGTACAAATGTAATTTAGAAATAATTCAAGTAGCTATTTTGAATTTTATAGTTATTTTTTTGTTCAGTCTCAACGAGTTGTTTTTGGGGAGAATAATTATGACTAATTTTACACGTGTCTGTTTTAAAAAATTACAAACAAGACAACGTTTTTTTTTTCGCTATTTTTTGTGAAAAAGTTTGCATTTTGTGACTCATTGTAATATTAATTAATGAGATTCGTCAACCGTGTCCGCATGAAGAGACAGTTTCAAAAAATACAATGTTTAAAGTTGGTGGAAAATAAACAATTTACATATTTTATGTATGTGTATGCTTACGTGCCATAAAGTTTTTATTCAATCGTTGTAACTATTTTAATTGTAGGTTTACGGTACAGAAAACTAAACAGAAAGTCGTAGAAGTTTATGAAATTTTTTTTTGTTTGATACATCAATTACAAATTACCTACTTACTTTTATTAACATCTTATTATTTAAGAAACAGTTCCTTTTATTATTGTAACTAAGGAAATACGGATAATCAACTTCTAAGGTTGAATTGCATACATAACTTATAAGTATGAGTTTATTTTTTTAATTTTTTTGATTAAAATTAGATTAAAAGTTCAGTTAAACAGTTTTTCATAAATTGTGTGCTTTCAAATCTTACTTGATGCTAAAATTAAAATTTATGATTTAATGCCAAGGGAAACTATTATGAATTTAAATATTTGATGAGTTATTTTATGAGTATCTACCAATTTATTCAGTGTGGCGCAAAATCTCGAATCTCAAAATTCTAAAACCCAAATATCCCAAAAATGTTAACATCTCTGATACCAAAACCTAATTCCAAAAGGTCAACCCTAATGTTCAAGTTCCCAAAATTTTGAATACTCCTACTTCCTTTTTCTTACTTATAGTAGGTACCTACCTTTTTACTTTTTTCACCAAATTACATTTCTGTTTGAAACTACTATAATATAAATAATTATTCGGACGAAGTTACTTTAGTGGGCTTATTGTTAGATTAAAACGATTTAACCCATAGTGTAACGGAAAAGTGATGCGCTGATCTTCTCTCTTTTTCTCTTTTTTCTCCTTATCTTTACTGCTTGTGGTTGGTGAAATGAAGTGTGCCGAATGAGAAAGAGAAAATAGAGAAAGAAAGAAACAAACAAACAAACAAAAAAAAAACAAGAACTGACTCTATACGGACTACTAGAATTAGACGACACGTCTGCCGACTTTACTAAATTAAATGTTGTTAAAATCTATATCCTATAAACCAAAGTTTGTAATTAAAATGCAAATACAAAATTACTTAACTTTGAAAATTTTTACTAAGAAAATTTCAATTTTCATTTGCATAAACAAGAAAAATGTAAAAAAAATTGTTAATATTTTAGTTTTATTTTAAGTTAGAGAACGTTTAAAGCTGAAAAATGTCACAATAAACTTCATTTTTAACAGGGGTCGTCCGACTGCACTAACTTTTTATTTATTTTTATTTTATAAATTTAATTTGGATACCTAGAAAATACGTTTTAAACAACAGTAAAGTAACAGTAAATGTAACAGTATTTAACAGTAAAAAAAAACAGTAACAGTAAAAAAAAACAGTAACAGTAAAAAATTCGCAAAAATTTACTTCTTAATAAAAAATGGAATGTTTTAAGACTTAAAAAATATTTACAATTTAAAAAAAAATGTAATCAAATTTCAAAAGTAATCCTTAATCATAAGCGCTGAATTATTTTTAAGCTGTGCATAAAATTTTTCCCAAGCTTGTGGGCACGGAACGCACATTAAATACTTAAACATTAATTACTCCTGTTCGCACTTTAAATCTCGAATAACTTCCCATAAAATTTCCCCACAATGAACTTTCAGATGGAAAAATTCAGCCATACATCAAACAATTTACTTTTTTTCCTTTAATGAGATCAAAACTTTTCCCAAAACATTATTCTTCAAAGTGATTTATTATTTAAAAAAAGTGTGGAAAAACATCAAATTTCTTTTCAACTTCCTCATTATCCTGATTGAAAAATGTAATATGTTTTTCAATACTTGCAGTTTTTCGTATATATAAGTTTATCTTATATGACTTATTATAATACTAATCAGATTAAATTTTTGTATATTTTTTCAAAGAAAAGCAAGCAAATGAGAAGAAAAATTTTGAGAACAAAAATGTGTCATTATTCTTAAGTAATTTAATAAAAGCAAATTTATAAGAAAGAAAAAAAAACAAACGGAAACAGTTATAAAAGGTTTGGCAAAATTTTCATTTCAGCTGATTTCGTTGTTTTAATGAAAGTCTATTATTTGGATACATAATTTTAAAAAATATATGCATAAATAAAGCATAATCTTAATCTAATCTATTCTAGATCTAGGAAGAGCACTATGTTTAACACAGAAATTTTTTGAGTTCTGCTGGAAGATGGAAGGGTTCTGCTTAAAGTGAAATTCGCTACTCGACGTGATTTTAACTAGAATTAAATATGGCTTTAAATCAAATCAAAATCAAGTCAAATGTGTATATTTAAATTTCGAATAAAGTCAAACATTTAATTTCCAAGTCATTTAATATAAAAATTAAAATGTTAAGCTCAATTCATCGTACAAAAAGTCTTATTAGTTACTTGACGTGATGAATCCCAAGTTATCTTACTTCTTAAATATCAACTTTTTCAAATACTGATTTTGTAATTATGAATCTACGTACCTACATGCGAATATAACGATTCTAAACTGTTGTTCATTCATTCATTTATTGTCCAGTGAATTGGTAAATTTTTTTATGCAAAAGGGCGGGTAGTTCTCATTTTTAGTATGCTCATTTTAGCCTTAAATTATATAATTTTCTCTTGTTTAAAGTAAATAAGAATTTTTTTTTCGTAAAGTCAACTATTTAGGACATATTCAACTAATTCATAGAAGAGGTCTTCATTTTTGATGATTTTGTGGTCCTGTACATGGTCCAAAACTTAGATTTAAAAGTTTAGACAAATTAATAACAATATAGCAAAAAATCAGAAGTACTCGAATTTTCGCACAGCAAGTGTTTTTTTTTTCGCCGGATTTAAGTACATGCCTTTTTAAGGGTTGAAAAGAAAATACTTTTGTTCACCATCTGTAATTGAGTTAATTTTTAGTTAATCATTCTACTTTTTATGTTTGATGTGTTGGATATTTGTTATAAAATTCTCGGAAATTGATAAATTGTTTGCATTAACAGTTTTTAGTTTCTTTCTGTTTAGACCGGTGAGTCTAAAAATGGATGATATCACCCTTCTGGGGGCGCTGAAACAAATTAAAGAGGTGATGGTATTTGAATCGGACATTTGAAATTAAAATTTGATGATCCATGAGACTTAACTTTAATTTTTGCTCACCATTGTTTTAGGAGCTATAAGTACTTCATTCTTTTTCTGAAAAGGGAGCGCTAGGTCAAATTAGTTTGGAAACTTCTAGTATAGACTACGTTTTTTCTTTGGCTTGAAAGGTGGGGTAATTTTCCTTTATTTTTTTTCTTTTGGTTTACTTAAGGTCGCATCAACTACTATGGTCATTAACGACCGTCGAATTCCGAAAACCCATGAATAGAATCTTGGGCTTTTATTGGGACTCGAACCCAGGACCACTGGCGTATAGGGTAACTATCTAGTCAACCACGCCACTAAGTGAACTCTTTAAATTTTATATGAATCAAGTGACGGGTAGTCACTAGTCCGGTATAATATTATGTTAATTGCAAATAATATTGGACTTGTTATGCTTCTAGTTTCCAAGGAATTATTTTTGTTAGTTTTGACCACTCAAAGAAAACCCTCAATCGTCTCAACCATGTTCACGTTCCCTCTTATTATTCAACCTTATTCTGATTTATTTGACGATAACCAAAACCCTATGTGATATGAATAAATTGACTAGATGTGCTAGCAGAAGGATTTACCAAAAACATTATTTATTACAAAAGACTAAAAAATGAGTTTATCACACGTGCGCCTTCGTGCTGATGTAACATCTCGCCCTTCTCCTGTAAAACGCCTCGACGTTTTTTGCCTCGATCCCACGTCGCTTTCCTTCTTTGTACTTTTACGTTCAATTTGCCTCACTTTCTTTTATCCTTTTGCCTAACGGCGCATCGTATTTCATTAGGATGAGTAGGAGGACAGCGGCCTTTTGGGAAATCGTTGCTCAAAGATGCGTCTTTTTCGTCCCCTTAGTCATCGTTCCGATTTTTTTTTTTTTGTAAAAATGAATAAACGATGTGAGGTGGTGGAGGTAAAATTGTGAAATTATCCCGTTTTTGTGTCTTATTTTTTACCGAACAATAGGTCTACTATATATTATCTATATTCTATTCTCATGTGATAAGGAAATTATTTTTTCCATTATAATTTGTCAAATATTATTTTTCATCAAGATTATAACATTTAAGCTGGGGTTTCTGATTATGTTTTCCGTTTTCGTTTCACTTTTCATCTGAAATATTATCTTATAATGAACTTCCTAAAAAAATTGTCTTTGGTATTCTAGTCTTCTGTGTTCAATATAGATACTAACAGACTTTTGAAAAAATTCATGTAATTAATACCTCATAATGAATATTTAAACATATCAACTAATTATAAGCGCATAGAATGTTTCCAATAAATTTTGCATTTCAACAAAACTTATAACAAAAAGGTTTATTTTAATTTTTTTAAATATCAGCACAAAAGTGTTTTCTCAGAATTTTTCTTGCATTATTTCAATATTTTTAATACAAAAATGCACTGTAGATGTACACTACATACTTGTAGTCACGTGAAATTACTAGATATATAAAAGACACTGAATATGGGGAAAGTTAGCCACTCAAAAAGATAATCTCTTCCTGTTCTCTATAAATAGGTTATCTCAATTTTCTCATTCTATTTCGTCCGAATAATAAAGCATTGACCCAGAACCAACCCCCGGGTACTATCTTTATCAATATTTCGAGTGGGTTTGGTCGGAAAAATGGTTATTGAGTGTCGAAAATGAATTTTCCCTTCAAATAAAATTCGTAAATGTTGATTTTGAAACAGTGATAAATCGAGGTCTGCATGAGGTGTTTTCCAATCCAATATGTACGTAGTTGTGGTGATATGCATGGTTCAGAGACTTGGGTCATGGCCCATAACCTGCTCGTTTCGAAAACTCAATTCTGGAACGCGAAACGAGACCGTTTTCCGTTCCCATTTACAATTTACAATGGCTTTTGCAACTGCTTTTGCCACGATTCTTTATATTAGTCTTGCGTCCATTTAGTCCACACTCTCAACTTCCTCTCGCCAAATCTTATTATCACCATTATCTTATACATAAATCCATACGATATTTTTATCACTTTGAATTTTACAATTCATGCAAACTTAAATAAAACGTCCCTTAAGAATCTAGTTTATGGAGACTTAGAGATAAACCATATTTATAGAATGTTCTTATTTATTATCACCATTTTCTCTTAGAATTTATATTGGATAACATAGGTAACTGATAAAGCACAAAATTATTTTGAGTTAAAAAAGTAGAGAAATAATTATTTTCTGATAATTATATCAATAAAAAGGAACGGAATTGATTAATGAGCGTTTTATGTGAAAAAGTATTTGGCAAGGTGACTTCTAATATAAGGCTACTGTGATTGGGGACCGAACGAATCTACTACCTATATCTTAAGGGTAACAGGGAATTTTAGTGCTCTATATTTGTACAAGTTGTTTGTAATCAGAGCACGTATTAGAAGGGGTGGCGATCGAAGTTTTCCTGTGGGAACACGAGCTACATGCATGTGCGTTTATCAGGAACGTTTGTCGAAGCTTCTCCATCATTCTCATCCGTTTAGCCACTAGCGTTTCACCGTATATATCTCCGACGAACAATCAATGCAGAATTTTCCGACAATCATCTCTCTTTCAACCCTCTAACTCTAGCGCCGGATATTGACACGTTAATCTGTTTGCTTGTTGATATTTATTGAATTAGATAACGAAGAAATAGCGCGCCACATGAAATCAATATAACGTTTTTATTTTAATTTATTGAAATTGTTTCTTTACTCCCTGAGTTGTCAAACAAAAAAATGTTTAAAAATAAAAAAATCAGTTAATGCGGTTCTATTCTGCGCAAAGAATAAACTTCCTGTTTATGTATTTTCATTAATTGATTGAATGAGGTCATAACAATTTACAACCCCTAGCTTAAAAAGACTAAAGGCTCATTTGCACTTTGATTAGTACAGGTGCTTAGTGATTAGGACAAAGGACGTGTGGACCGCAGTTGATTAGTGTTCTATTTTTTGACGAGTTGCTACGTCTTTCACTTGTAGCTTGCCTCCAAGGAAACACCCCTAACAAATTAACTAATTGTAAGAATAGCAGCTCAACAGACAAGAATCACTAATCACTAATTACTTGCACCCGCACAAATCAAAGTGTAAATGGGCCTTAAGAAACATTCTATTATCAGTAATATTTTAAAAAGGACAAAATATTGTCATTAATCAACTTTGTACATTCGGTGTATAAACATGTTTTTAAACTAACGTTTCTGTATGAAACTTTTCTTTTTATAACAATTTTATTTCAATGCACTTAACACAAAAAAATTAAGTAAGTACTTCATTTATTATATTTGTTAATTATCAGTTAAATATTTCAAACTTTTCACTTCTTAAAGCTCAATCACTGACCCAAAGAGCGCTTTTTAGATAAAAATACAAACTTTGTTAGTAAAATACAAGGTTGTAAGCAAAATGCTGTAACGAGATTTTTCAAACCTGTTTAGAGCTTCTCGTTAAAAGTTCTTTTATCCGATGTAAATTTTACAACACGTTTAATACACCGAATGATTTTATTCATTTTAATTCGTTGATGAAAAATTTAACACAAAATTCACTTTAATTCAATTACTTTTCAAATCGCTCGTATCGCTATTTACTTGAATCACTTAGAAAGACACCATTTGACTGAATGTGTAGTTACTTTATGTAGGCAAAACATGTGTTTTCGAGCATTCGAGAGAGTTCGATTCGAACCTATTTAAAACATCTAATATTTTCCCGTTGACTAATAATTGAGATTCAATTGGCTATTACCAGAATTTCCAAAAAACAGTCTCAAATGTTCCATTCTTTTTCATCGCTGTTCATTCTTTCTGTCTTTGTTCGTTACAATATATTTGCTTTTAGACATAGAGAAATATTGAGTTTTAAAAGTGAACATTTAAAAGTATTAACACATAAATAGTATTTACACATTGATGGATTCGTCAAGTAAGGTATGTATTTGAAAAAAATTTGAAATAAATTCTACTCGGTATTGTGACTTGTAATGAAATTACTTGTGAAGGCAAAACTTAGCTTGATTTGACATTTCAAAGCAAATATTTGACTAAAGTTTGACTTGATTTCAATACAAAATTAGACCAAATATCTTGAAAATCAAGAAAATTTAAGTCTCTAAGGCATTGTAATACGGTACCTAATAAAAAACATTTTTATGAAAACTTCGCTCTCGTTGTCCGTTTGTGAGCTGATTTTTTTTCGTAAAGAAAAGAGATCCTACATTATTTTTATTTTAACGTTATTAATAGATTAATCGTATTCAAACCACGAATCATAGTGTTCGCAAGTTATTTTTTGGTTTTAATTTAAAATTAAAATATATTTAATGCTAAAACTTTGAAAAAAAAAATAGTAAAAACAAATTGCCGAAGAAGTTCAAATACGTTGATAAAAAGTCCAACATGCTTTAATTAAAAAATATAAAAATCTAAAAATATAAGTCTTTTTCCTGCGAAACATGTTAATTTACCAAAAAAAAATATATTTTAGGGTAAAATACGTTAAACGTTAATAATACGTTAAAGTAAGATTATTATCAAAGTAAATATACATATTTCGTAACACATCGTAAATAAAAAATTATTTACACGTTAGTTAGATACAAGATCTCCAACTTTTTTTTCCTTGAGTACGTAATAACATTTTTTTGACCTTTTAGACGTACTGCTTATAAAAACGTGTTTTCTAATTTTTAAATTATTGATAAAATTTCTTGCTTTAGATTTTATTCTTATTATATATTACTTATTAATATTTGAACACTCAAAATGTTGTCTGGTATAAAACCTTCTTTTAAAATACAACTCTCTTAGATAGCTTTTTGGACAGACTCTTAATAGTAAAAAATAGCTTGGGTAGTCGCAACCAAGGTCAACTAGGGAAAACAGTCAGAAAAGATAAAAAAACAGATTCTCATTTTCCTGAAGATATTTTTGGAAGAAGGCTATCCTTCCAAACAATAACATTACCTTCTTCTCAGCACTTGATTAGTAAGTACTTGACTTTTCTCATCAAGCTAAAGTGAGATTAAATTCTCATTTATTTCACCAAAGTTCTTTTTATTTATATATTTTAGTACCTACTAAGCAGTATTTAAATTAATTCATACAACCACGTTAATGTATAAAATTCCAAAAACAATATGATTTTTTTCGTGAGAACGGATTAATAATTTTCCTTTTATGTTTTACGGGAAAAATACGTTTGGTATAAGTCTAAGAATCGGTAAGAGATTAAAGACGTATACCGAGGTACCACTCGGCATGATGAACCGATATGGAAACAAGAAACAATTATTGTAACCTCATTTGCCACATCGCTAAACTACAGTTTCAGAATTTTATTAAATTTTATTGTCAAAACACTTGAGCGGTTATAACCTGAAATTATATTTTAAACAAATTTCTGATGCCTCAATGTCCATCCTGTGGCGAGCCACTGACCACTGAACGACTCCTGATGGGATGTGGCTTGACCCAACATCTGCCGATGCCCTCAATAAATTTAGATCCAGAGAGACCGGGTTTTCTAGAGTGTTGGCGAACCTTAAAGACGTCAACCGTCCACAACACTATATAGATTTTACTGACGAAGTCACGACTTAGCCTCAGCAGCTGAAGCGACAGTAAATAAAAAAAAAATTAAAAAAACTCTGATATAATGACTATTGTGTTATAATTCATTATATGATATTGTGGTGTGATGGATGAAACTTACTAGCTTGCTGACCGCACAGAACTTGGCTACAAGTGGTTCTAAATAAGATAGATCACTGGTGCAAAAATTACGGGTCAGTATGAGCTCACTTAAGTCTTTAGTATCGTTCTCTTTAAAAAAGGAACCGTAGAGTGGACAATTGCACTTAAATAGGCTTTGCCAATTAGATACTTGGTGCAATACTTGGGATTACATCTGGACGGGTACTTACTATGAAAGATCATTTGTGTGCCATGGTATGTGCAAGGCTCAGTGTTACACAATAGCTTGAAAGTAGCATTAGTACAAGAAATGATAAGAGAGGTGCATGGAGCAGTTACGCACGAGCGTGAAAAGTTAAAAAAACAAGCTTATTAGAGAAGAAGCATCCAGGATGATGCCACGAAGTAGAAATCTTAAAGTAGAAAGACTACTAGACTGAGAGACAGCTTTAATTCCAACTAAATAATGCTAGGATTTTTTACATACTTAGTGAAATAACTAAACACCTAATACCTGGTGCGAGATTGTTATTCAATAGGACAATTACCAGACACAAATGCCACGTAAATAAGATCTTCGATAGCAGCGGTTCTTAAATAGTTCGCGGATTCCCTATTAAACTTTTTTTCTCTAACCCCTTTCTAACTGTAAGTATTTTATGTCACCCTTCAATCTTGATTTTTGAATATATAAAATTATACAAAATATAAGTTTTAACTAGAAATGTTTTGCGGATCACAGTTTAAGAACCTCTTGTCTATATTATCTATACTATTAATAATAAGAGTACCTACAACTATAAATCACCTAGTAGAGTAAAATGGAAACAGTGAAAAATAAAGCACATACCTATAAAATAATTTTATCATTATTCTCAACTTTTTTATTAAGTTTATTAACTTGTCAAATATGGCTTTTATTTAACAAAGGGGTTTTCAATTTTCAATTTCTGTGAACATTTTCATATTTGATAAACGATATTTGCTTAAATATTCTTTAAGAATGTAATTTTATTTTATTACTGGTTACGAGTCACAAGAGTCTAAGCAAAGAAAGAAAATTGTCAGGGCTTTTAGTCGAAAACTGTTTTACACACGAAACGTCGCTTTAAAATCGTAAGTTAAAATAAACTTAAACAATTCCCCAGCAGGTACACAACAAGTTTCAATTTATCGTCTTTTCTTTGCTTATCTCAAAAATGTTTCTATAAATTCCATCACACTTGTACAAATGAAGACAATCGATTTTTTTCCTTGGCGTGCACCTTGATTAAGATGTTGCGTGGTGTCGTCAAATTTAACTAAGTTCTCGTGTAGAATTAAGATTTTTAATATAGATAATCTGCATCTAATTATATTTTAATATTTGCGTCTGAATTCTCGCGGAGACATGAAAAACGTAGGTATAACAGTTTTTATTAAACACTCGACGAGTAGGTATCTTGTGACGTGGGAAATTATATTGAGCTTTCACGTACCTACCCTTTTTATTAAGAACCATTATTTAGATTTTAACTTTTAAGTGGAAAAAGTTTATGTAATTAAGCTCGTAGAACAAAATTCAATTAAAAGTTTCGTTGTTTTCATTTTATGTTAGACGATCGTTTTCTTTTCTTCTTTTGATTTTAATCGGTTCATAGAAAGCAATTAAATTGGTTAATAGATCTTTTTTTGTTCACGTCTTCACCATTTTCATTCATTTCCAATTAATTTACATCTGATTTCCTCATGTATTTAAAAATTTAAAAATAGTAGTAATAAATGTCTCATTAGTGAAATTTAGTTAAATGAAAAAATATAACAAATTGTAAGTATCCATTGAATATAGATAATTTAATCGGCATTCGATCATAATATTGGTGAATGATTTGCCCGTAATTCTGTGCACGATTTGAAGCTTATGGATAAATTAATAATAGGATAGTGAATCGATAAATGCAAATTCATGATTGAAAAGAGCTTAAATGGAGTTTGCTGCGACACTGCACAAGTTCATGAATTCGGAGAGGAGTCGAGCGCATCATGAGAAACATAATGATCGAGATGAAAAGGATTTGGAGGGATGCGAATGCATACCGGAATTGCACTATTAATGACTTTATGTTTAGACAAGCCGATGTATCTGTCGCAGTAGAAACTGGATATTTGTTAATTATGTAGAATTAGCGAGTAATTACAGCTCGAAAGAAGATAATTTCTAAACAAATTAATTGAATTTTGCTGATTTGAAACTAAATCCAATACGAAATTCTAACACAAACATAATATGATGAAACTACGTTATCGGTGTAACTAAAGTATAAAAAAACTTACTTATAGACAGCCTAAAAATCGAGAGTTCAAAAAATAATTATAAAATTTGAGCATATTTTATTTCTAATAAATTTAAATTTAAAAAAGTAAATAGCAATCATCGATGAAATAAGAATTTGACATCTCTCAGTTGGGTGCAAAGACATATTCAGACGACATTTGGAACATTAAGGTCGTTCTCAATATAACTAAACCTATTAACAGAGTGTTATAAAAATTAAAAGAAAAATCAATAATAACGTCAAAAACTGGATCCTGACTTTTTGAGGGTTGAAGATAAGTCTAGACCGAGACATAACTACTATTAAGTTATTTCCCAAAAGTTTAATTTTAACATGGGTTCTTATAGAAAAATGGATATATCCGCCAAAAAAAAAATCACTCGGAAAAAAACTTATCAAAACGGTGTAAGAATAATATTATTAAACTATTAAAATGTAAAAATAATTATTATTCTGCTCAAGCATATCGTGGTGTATATTTTAGGCAAACTTTATCCAAAATTAGACTTCACTGGTGATAATACGTAGTATTGATACTAGTGAAGAATTCATTAAAGATTAAAAATCATTAAATTAAAAAATTCATCAATCAAGATCAATCAAGTAAAAGATAATTAAATCATTATTGTTAAATATTATTATTAACGTTTTTACGTGTTCTTAGATTTGTGTTTGAAAGACGACAAATTTATTTTTAACAAATGTTTATTTATTTACACTATTTACACGTTAACAATGATTAAGTTCACTGTTATAATAGTCACTAATTGTCATTGTTTATATTTAACTATATACACTGCAGTGTTACATTTTATTTAACAATGTTCTTAATTTAATTAACACTCGTTGTTTACGATTTATCAATCCCGATTTATGTTTCACTCACGATGTCGGTTTATTTCAGACTGCGTTGACGAATTATTTCAGACTGTTGACGTTCATGATTTATTTAAGACTGAACTGCTTGTGCTTGTCTTCCTTTTATATAGGAACTCGGAATTCTTCCAAAACATTCAATTCTATTATTCCTTTGTCAGGACTTTCTATTTTTCTTGGAACAATTTGTTGCCATAACTTTCTATTTTTCTTGAAATAATTCGTTGCCAAAACTTTCTATTTTTCTTGGAACAATAGAATGTGCTAGAAGCTTCGCTCTTTCTTAATTAACCGAGTAATCTTTTTGGTCAAACCCTCGCAGCAGGTGGTCTCAAAGACTTCTAGAGAACTTTCTAGAGTTCCTGGAAACTTTTGCAAGTTCTCACCCCATCCTACATCTATATCGGTCTCATTGGCTGGTTGGTTGGGCATGTGACACCCCAGACCTGCAAAATGGCGACACTCCTCCATTCGTAAGATTCTTAGACTGTGAGAATATCATCTTCGCAGTCTTCCAAGGAGGACAAAATAAACGGAGCTGGCAAAAGACAATAGTGATGTCCACACTGTCAAAATGGCAACAGAACCTAGATGGAGATTCGTCTATAGACATGTCTACAAAAACAAGCTGAGAGACTAAAATCACGCAACATGTCTACTAGTGAGGACTAGGCTTTAGAGTATTCCCTGATATAATAACGCGTAGGTTTCTATGGGTGTTTGCCACGCTGGCCAAGGATTCTCGCAGCTCTACAGCAGTTTGACTTATTAACTGGAAGTAAATGAACGCATTTAGTGTATAAGTACAGTGTACATATTTAAAAAAAAGTTTTTTGATTTTTCTAAACCTCTTTTTATATAACGGACTTTCGGATTTAACAGGTTCTTTGTCCTCCCAATTAGTTCATTATATCAAGGTTGTACATTTTAAATTTTTTTGTTTTTGTAAGGTTTTTATTTTTAAATACGATAATAATTCTTATTTTTCATTTTACTTTCTTTTTCATTCCTCTATTAAAATGGAAGTTCGATCAAATTGATATAAAATTTAACACAAACTGTGAGTCCAGTCTGATCGTTAAGTTCTTAGAGCTTTAATGTTTGTACTTGATATAAGTTTACCACTAATGTTGTGTTGTTTTTGGTTCACTACTCAGACCTAGAATATTGCCCGCAGGCTAAGAGTTACTTTCTTTGGTAATTACACGAACTCAATTCGGATACTTATGTTAACACAATTAATACAGACGCACCGACACCAATCAGCTAGTCGAGTAGTTTTTTTTATTATAGGCTTTATGATTAGATTTTATAAGATAAACAAAAGATGTTTTTCCACTTATGTGAGTGGCGCAATGGTTAGAGCAGTTTGCTCTCTCCACTACATGCGTCAATGGTACTCCCCGCCAAACCCCTAGATATAAAATCTAAGATATACATGGCCTACAGAAATTTCATTTGTGTAGATAGTCGTGATGTGACCTGAGATGTTAAAGAGACTTATAACACCCGAAAAAAAATTTTATAATAAAATGCCAGTTAAATATATATGTCTACATATTTAATTTTATTCGTTTTGAGGAAATAATTTATTTGCTCTATTTCTTTGCATTCTTAAAAGCAAATACATAAATATGAAATTTTTTCAAGTAAGCCAACATTTTTTCGAGCGTAATATTTCTTCTATTTCCTAAATGGTCGATTTATGAATGGAAGCGGGTTGTTTTTTTTTTTTCAAGGCTACACTTTTTCGGTGACATTAACGTACATAATTGAGCTTTAGATCGAATAAATGTTTTTTCTTGTTTTGTCCCATATAATTGTCGTGATCGTAACGAAACTTTATTATGTGATAAAGTAAAATTCGTAATAAAAGAATTATTGTAGTCACTTTTTGCCTCGCATTTCGACGAGCTTTTATATTATCATCGTAGGAGGTTTTAAGTGTTCCGGCTCAATTTTTTGTGTTTGAAATTTCGGAAACATAAAAGAAATAGCATCCGATGAAATAAATAAAGTTTTTGTGTGAAAGAAAATGTAATCGATTCGAGCTTTTTGAGTTTACACATGAAAAAATTATTACTATCGTTATACTATAAGACGTGGAAAAATAGAAATCGCTCTTTTCTAACCAAGCACAGTATATGCAGTTGAGATTAATATTAATCGTATCGTTGCAACTACTTAGATTTTTCACTATGCAAATCACGTTTGGTAAGTGAATATATTCACGCGAGGAAAAATCTCTTGCATCAAACTGCATTATCATAAAATTTGTATTAATGCGCAACATCGTTCTATTATTTTCATCGCGTAATAACGTGATTTATTCAAATTATCTTTTAATAGATTTTCTTAGTTTTTATAAGATATTTTTTTATCGTGCTAATATTGAATTTAAGTCAAAATGGGAGATAAATTTCATGCTATTATCGACATTTTTCCAATACTCCTTAATCACTCTTATTTACTATGGAAAACAAAGAAGGACCTACACTATCCTATAGCACGCATCATTGGAGAATTAGATTGGTTGGGCTCTAATGGCATCGTTATCGTGAGAAAAAAAACGATAATAAATGCAGCTTTCACCTGATGTCTGCATCCAATAACTTAACCACATTTTATTCAAGCCTCAATCCTAAAACTTTCTCGAGGATAAATCTGACTAATACAACAACCAATTTCTTTCGATTTGTTTTATCTTGATCCAATTTTAGTAAGAGGATAAATTGTGTCAATATTTTTTTATGATTAGAAAATTTAAAACGCTACAAACTAAGTTAATTTTCACTTTAATTTCCCTGGGGTTTTCAGGGATCAATCAGTTTCAAAGTGTTACTTCGATTGTTATTACTTGCTCCATAAAGTGAGAGATAAGCTCATCTCAATTCGATCAAAACTTTGTAAGGTTAGAACTTAAAACTAGTTTTGAAAAACTTGTAAAATTCATTTCATTTATTAGAAACGGAACTGCTGTTTTTTTTTTTCATTCGAGATGTTCGCAACAAGTTGCCAATCTTTATATGCGGCAAATTATTTCAACTGTTGCTTGTTATTTTATGAGAAAATTGGTTTTTTGTGTATAGGAAGAAAAACTTGGTCGGGATACAATCAGATTAGATAAATTAATGAGTTTCTCGTTTGCCTAAATGATTAATTACTATTTAATGTGCATTTTTAAGTAAGGAAAATTTCTTTTAGACGTTCAACTTGTATAAAATGTTTTCAGTAAAAACCTTTCAAAAAGGAAACATTAAGCTTTTATTATTTAACAACAATAGTATTAAATGAAACGCAGTTTTCAAGAAAAATTCCATGAACGTATTCAACGCAATTTTGTATTCCTGATATAAAAAAAAAATCATATTATATTTTTTGCAGTTCGAAAATTTGTAATTTTTTTCTTATCTACGAATATAAGATCCATTTATATAAAAATATAAGAACACATAATAAATTATCAATGACATAATGGTCTAATATGATGGTGAACGTTCTCAAAGAAAATTTTATTCAAATATTTGGAGTAATCGTAAACTTGTTATAAAATATTATTTTTCGTAGTAAACTATTTGCATAGGAGCTTTCCATAAAGCAATGGTTTTTAAGGAAAGCGGTGCCGCATATGACGGCCAACAAATAGCGGTGGATGACGTCCCCGAGACAGCGGTCTCTTAACATTGCGGAGAGTTGTTAGCTAAGACAACTGACTATTAAGGTGATCTACTAACGCAAAGTATCTATTTAGTCCTCAACTGCGGTGTAGAATGGATGATTTAGACATAGAACTGATAGTATATTTGGAAGATGAGCAATCATCGGAAGAGAAAAAAATATGATATAGACTATAGAAAGTGATTTTCAAATTTCCTATAGTCCCTGCTTTTTAATATATTATGTACAACTTCATTATTTCATACAAAATCGATTAAAAACTCATTCTTTTCATAAGTCCAAATTATGCTAAACAAAACTTTCACATCCCATACAAAGTCGCCGTTAATGACAAAAGCCCCGTTTATCGGCCCATGTCTGGCTATCAACGCTCGGCCTATTAATGGGAATTTGTTAATGGGCCATATCTGGTTAATTGCCGGTCGCCGTCTATTCGATCATCATTCAATATTCGTTCGTCGGCCAACGATAGGCCAAAGTCTGGCTAAATAATTTTTTGCTCACGCACAAATAATTAAAAGCCAGATGACTTACTATAAACCTTAAATACTTTGAGGGGGGCCTAAGTCACCCTGAGTTCCCTGAGTTATTCATCACTTTGAGTCTATTATATTTGACTTATGTTTAAGGTGATTTGTGTTTTAGGTTTTATTGAGCATCAACGTTCAAAATAATTGTACCTACAATGTCAAATAAACGCGTAAAAAAATTTCGACAATTAAAAAAACTTGTAAGTAGTGTAGATTTTATAAATAATGTGGATAATGACAATAGTAAACAGTGACAAAGCGATACATCTTTAATTTGAAACATACATTTCAAATGAATTTTTCTTCTGTGCAATTGCGTCAATTATTTTTAAATATTCGCACCATATAAATACTATCCAAATGTATTACAAAATTAACCAATGAACGCAAAGTATGAATATATCCTTCATTTAAGTGCTATCTGGTGGTAAATTATTATACTTTTAACGGTAGAACAGGGGCAAGAGGATTCGTTTCGCTAACACAGAAATTGTCGTTGAACAATACAGTCGCATGGTAAAGTGTTTAAAGTGTATTATTGTATTTCAGAATAGTTCGTCTATATCGCTTGTTGATAACCAGTCTATTAAAGTCTCTGACTAAAGTAAGTAGTTCTATTTAATAATTGAATAATAATACATTCTCTCGAATTAAACTATAGATAATTTATATTTATTTAATTTAAATAAAAAAATATTAATAGTTAAATTTAATGTTACAGATGGAAGGATTTTAATGGCATATTACTTTGTAAATATCCACCGGCTGATGAGTATCCTAAAGTTGATAAGTTTGCTGCAGACTTAAGCAATGCAAATGAAAATTGGGATAAATATCTAGTATACCAAATTCTCTATTATGCAGGTGAGTTATTTAGTTATTTTTCTAGAGAATTTTTTCTCATCTAAAAATTGGTTTTACAATTAAATTTTTTTTTTATACCCTTATGAAAATACATCTTCTTTTTTCACCTCTTATACTATTTTAGTTCTTACTCCTTCACTCACACATATTGTGTCTTAAAAACAAGTTTATTTATAATTGATTTTGCATATTCTAGATGTTGTAACTGAAAAGTTTGGGGATGCAGAGGAATCTAAAAATTTCGCCGGCAAAGTAGTCCGATGGCTTTCTGGTTGGGTGGACCGTGAGAATGGGCGATAAGAAAGAGGATCTTCATTATAAACCACCAAAAATTCCCGTTTGATTTTAGAGTGTGTATTATGTACGCCAGGTTTAAAACTCTACTTTTGTATTAATTATTGATGTTGTCTGATTTTTTCTTAAGATTGTATGTATTATAAAGTGAATAAATGATTGTATCATAATAATCGTTGAGCTGATTTTATATAATTTTTTTCAATATTTAAGTAGTTTTATTAATTTATAATATTTGCCATTAACGGTCCAGTAATTTTTACTGCAGTCGGCCGATTGTTAGTTTCTATTAACGGCCCTGTAACCTTTGCTTCAGTCGGCCGATTGTTAATCGCCATTAACGGCCCGGTAACTTTTACTGCGGTCGGCCGATAGTCGACTGCCATTAGCGGCCCGGGGTTATCATCCAGCCGGAAACCGTACTTGGGCCGTTAACAGTTGCCGATGTTGGGCCAACAACTAGCATCTCTGGCTAAGCAATGGGCCATTAATGGCCCTGTCGCCAAACTTTGTATGGGATATAAACACAGATGTAGGGTTCGCTCAGAGGTCGGGATTTTGAGGATTTTTCGCGTCAATTGGGGCCCGGGCTTTCATATTTCTATCAACTATTAGTAGCTAGGGCAAGTTTTTGACTCCAAATGCAATGTTTTTTATGTTGCAAAAGCCATAGCCGGCTCTACACAGATGACGGTCACCGCTACCGTAAAAAACTGTTGGATACTTCTTTATCACCATCATGACGGTCGTCATCTAAAATAGCGGTACCGCTTGTTGACGTTTCAACGTACTTCAACGTTCTCTAGGAAACCAACCTTTTTGATGCTTTTGATTTGCACAAACCTCGTTTCAATGACGTCATCCGTCGCTATTTGTTGGCCGTTATATAGCGGTACCGCTTTACTTAAAAACTATAGCTTTACCCAAATAGTAGTACTGAATCACCAATGGCAATAATAAAAAACTAGGGAAAATCTGTCGGACAAACTCGGATGAGTGAATCAAAATTTCAAACAAAGGTGTTTTTTACTTAAGGAAATCAATGAAGCTGGTTACATTGTTAATTGAGTTTCTTAAGGTTTTTCCCTCACGTCCTAACGTCCACAAACCACCTAACTCACTCTACAGGTGGTGTGGGTGCTCTCATGCTATGTGCGCTTAAAGAGTATAATACTAGGCAGTATACATGGCGTTACAGGTGAGGGGGAGGGGTTCAAACAGTTATGCATTACGTGGTTTATGAATGAACTCTACCAGCCGTTGCCTTATACGCACATACAAATCTTACTTTCGACGTCGATACTTCTCTGTCTCTCTCGCTCGCTTTTGACTTTCTTCTCTCTCATCGTTTGTGAATGTTATAGTACTTGAAGAATATTTATTTATTTTACTATCATCGCGATATCCTCCAGCAGTAAAATAATTATCACTAACTCTTTAATGAGTTCGTCCTTTTCTTATGCAATTTTGTCAATTTCTGTAAGTTTTTTTCCAGTGAATTTTTTTCTGCTGGATATTTTTCTTTAAGATCCCACGTTAAAATGTAACTTCTGTAGTATGATTTCTTTCGATTGTATCGTCATTCAAAATTATCCTCTACCCTCAATTAATGATTATGTTTATAAAAATCCCCAAATAGATGTTGTTATATTGGGAACAATTATAAGTTTATAGGTTATGACTGTAAAATCAGAATAAGAAACAAAAGTTATGAAAACAGTTACTAGTCTTAGTGGTGGTAATCTCATATCGGGGTTCTTATAGTTTTAATATTAAAAAAAATATATTACTAGAATGAATTAAATAATGTAATTAATGAAATTAAAAATGTTTGTACAAATTTCGTTCAATGAATCTATTTTAAAAATTTTTTGTAATCGTTAAGATGTTAAAATACAGTAGGTTTTTCATACATATGGACATACCAAATAGAAGAAGAATAACATTATTTTTATCTACTCCAAATAACCCCATAGAAAAAAAATCATATAAAACACTATTTTTGACATTTTTCATTACGACAATGGCCCACAGATTCACAATCGATCCAAAATGTTCTTCTCTGTGCAAGTACGATTAATATATTTTACAATTTCTAAAAATATCACATATAGTTGATTTTTTTCTTAACAACGTAAAATATAAGGTTGAGATTTTGAACTACTATAGTTATAACCAAATATAGTTCTATTTATATAAAGCTTGTCATTATTGATGATTAAGCTCTAGCTATTGTTTCTTTTACCTGGATTTTCTTTATCGTATTAAAATAATCTTAAGAGCTCAATGCTAATACAGAAAACCTTTTTAATTGAAAACTTTTACTTTTTCTTTTCAAGTATTAAACTGAAACTATATAATGAAATGTTTATCTACTATACATTAGCTAGTTGAGCTTGAAGTTAATTTCTGTGTAAATTGAAAGTTTTCACGTAATAAAAAAGATTCACGCACAAAACTAAGAGAGTTAAACGACCTACAAAATCCTCCTTTTTCGAGGCAATAAGAAGATACAGATTATATTTATTTATCTATCAAACCCAATTCAACGTAATTGACTATTTCAAATTCCATTTAGTTTTGCGAGCTATCTAAAACCTTTACGAAAATTGATAGTAATCAGCTGGAAAATCTAAATTAAACACTAAAAATAAATTACCAAAGCACCAAAAACAACTCGAATCAAATACATTTCCTCGTTGCGAGTCTCTCGGAGATCTTGAAACATCTTCTCATTTAATATTGATTTAGGTTGCTTTATGTTTAGCCAAAGGAAACATATTTTCCGTATGCAAAAGACAGAGATGTGGTTGAAATAAGGGCCGTGTTGGGCTTGTTGTTCATTTGTATCCTTGTTTGCGTGAGGATAACCGGATCAACATTTGTTTTTACCGCTCGTTTATTTTAGTATTATGTGATAATAACGCGTCCACAATGTCTTTGGGGAAGTCTTTATACAGCGTTGCTTACCTATTCATTTTGCCTTTTGTATTGACCAGATCTATAAAGTAAGAATGATATCGAAAGTTTCAAGTTTCATAAAACAAGCGATTTAGTTAAAGTTTCGAGTCTAATTATTCTATCAAATTGTATTTTAATGCAATTAATTTAGTTCACCGAACGATTTCATTAAAAATAATGATTTTTCTTAGGTTTATTCATTACTTCGTTCGGTTATTTATCTTTCCCGTGACATTTTCTAAAATCTTACTTGATCTTTCATCTTTTTTTGTTTCATTTATACATTAAAATACGGGGAACAGTCGTGAAAATTTCTTTAAAAACGTAATGTATCAGTAAAAAATATCGTTGTAAGCATTAAAAATATAAAAACGAGGCAGTAGAAAAAAGTACTTACATACATAAAAATATATCATATGTTAATGTTGATATATGGCTGCACTTACAAACATTTATCGGGATACAAACACGAAACCTTTTCTTACATTTTTTTTCTTCATTGTAAATAAGGCAAGTATCGCGTGAAGAATGTAGTAAATGTGTCATTACGGCTAAAAAAATAGTTCCACTTAAAATAGAAAAGGTTCAGTAAAAAGGGGTTTTATGGCTAAATTGTCTAAAAATATTCGGAGACAATCAGTCAATAAAATTGAAAATGAGCCCAGTGATAATTTATGATTTTTCCGAGTTATAGCATTCATAAAAAGTGATAAGTGATGGGTTTTTTGAAATATAATAAAAATATGGGTTATATCTAACGATAAAAAAATTCTATTCAGAAGTGTTGTTATAGATAGGATTTGGAATTTTTAACTTTGGCTTTAATTTATTAATTAAACTTGATATTATACCTATTTCTTAGATAATTTCGGGTTTTCAGTAAATTTTTCATAAGTCCATTTATGTAAATTAATTTTAAACGTTTGTAAATCGATAGATATTAACTTTAAATTAAGTTTCTATAAGATGTTGTGAGACTCTTCTATATTTAAATAAATTCCAAATATTAACTGAACAATAAAGTCAATGAAAGTCGCGCATGACCATAGCTGTTTAAGCGACTTTAAATAAATAAATTTAAAAAAAAAAAAATTAAGTCATAATTTATAATAAATAATAAATATAATATATAGTCAAATATAGTAAAATAAAGCATTTCTAAGCTTTTGGTTAAATTTCTTAAAATTTGCTCATAATATGTATGTACACATCTTGCTATCGATGTTGCTTATGTTAATTGTTACTAGATCAGAGTTCGCGCCTTTTTTCTATTTTTCTACCTTTCCTATCTCCTCTCTACTATCTCATCGTATATGAACTTTATCATAATTGAAGAATATGTTATTTATTAAACATATACCGCAATATGTCCGATTAAAAAATTAGTATTATATTCTTTAATGTATTGGCAGAGCCAAATTTAGCCTTAGTGTTACACCTAAATATTGTAAAAAATTTGCAAAATGGATAGTTTCGATGTATTATTTCCAAACAAATAAAATAATTTAAAACTATACGACTCGTTTAAAGTCGGATATTAATTGGAAATAGATTAATTGCATAAAAAAGAATTTTATTTGTACCAATGATTGATTACTCATAAATTGCAATACAATGTTCGTACGTATTTTCAAAGGTTAAGCATCTGACTTTTGACGTGATAACGTCTTATAAATTGATGAATAGTAGGTAGCATGCATGAAAAAGTGTAACGTTCCATTTGAGACTGTGCATGCAAGCGAGAACGCGATACAGTTGATAGAGAGGCACGATATTATTGTTGAATCCTAGACAACGTGTTTTGTGTTTATCTTTTACAATTTACTTAATAAGATTTAATTGAATTCTTCATAATTTTCAGTCTGATTTCATTTTGAAAAAATTGTTTATTTTCAATTAATTCCTTCTTTGTATTATACAAAATAATGATAGGTAATTCAGTGATAATAGTTCAATTTTTCATCAATTAGGTATTCTTTATGACGTTATCACGTAAAACTATCGCCCGTAAATCGACTTTACAGACAACCATTTTTTTATTATTTGCAAATCGGTCAATTGAATCTTAACAATCTAAGCGTTAAAGTATGATATAACTGCCCCTATGCATAGAATAGCTAAACTTGTTAGTCTATTCTTCTTTTTCTCACTCTCCGAATTTGGTAGTCCTTGAAAATTTGCCGCCTTAGACACTAGCCTCAAGTGCCCTTAGTGTAAATCCAGCGCATGTATTGATCACTATCTTACAGTTTCATCGAGTGAATTTTCACAGTGAATTTTTTCTATCGAATATTTCAATTTTTCCATAAGGATACTCTTGTTAAGATTTAACTTTTCGGTATTCATTTCGTTTTATAATAGTTCGGTTTAGAATTATCCTCATAAAACTTCAAAAATGTATGATTATGTTTGCATATCAAATTGGTTTTCTGTTAATTTTCATTAAAATCTATGAATAGATTTAATTAATGAACAACCTTATACTTGGATGCTTTAACTCTAGAAAATGTAATTTTCTAAACACAAAACAAATAGACTTTTGATTATTACCAATATTTTCCAATAAATGCAAACATCACCTACATACAGACCAAAACCTCAAAATAATGATTACCTACTTGTTTTTTTTTTATTCAAAAACTTAAATCGAAAACGTGTAGAATTTAATAAGTTTCACCGAGAAAGAAACGGAGGGTAATGAGGTCATAAAAAAGACAAGTACAAACCTTTTAACCTCCTGACCTAACTTCTCCTATAGAAATTGGCCGGGAAGATTTTCTTTATTCAAAAGAAAGTCTATCAAATTCAAATTTCTTTGCACAATAAAAAAGAAATCTCGTTTCAAGCGTCAATGATTACATTGATTTAAAAAAAAAAAAACAAAATGAAGTATTGGCATTGAGAAAAAAATTTATTCAAATCGCAAGATTGTCGAGCTTTGCTTTGAAAGAAGAACCTTACACACACGCACATACACACGAAGACATGATGCGACGTATTTACGAGAATGTTTTTTGATTGAATTGCAAAACTTATTCATTTTGTCAATTTCAATAACGTAACAAATGTCGAGGCACAACATCTGGAAAGATGCTCGACATTCAACCTGCCAATCTTCAGCGTGATAAAACACATGTAATATAAATTTATTATTCTTGGCTATACGCTACTAGATATTTGTGTATATTACATCGAGTAATCCCAAAGATCTTTCACAGTAGTTTCTGTTAAATAATCAATTTTCATTTAAAAATTTATATTCCAACTGCCATTCATAATGGTGATATATCAATACAACAACGAGATAGTTTGTTCGTATTATGAAAACTTGAAATTCATTTCCTTTTTTTCTTTTCAATAAAATTTATCTATATATAAGAAACTTCATTCCAAATTCTAAAATTAGAATATCAATTTAACTTGTTTTGAAGTCTCACAAATCTTTTCAAGCAAACAACAATATTATGTATTCATGTAATGCTCTTACATTGCTATAGTGTTAGGTAGCCTAACTCATTGCGAGAAACGTAAAAAAATATCCGTACAACTTAAAAAAAACATAACTACTTAATAAGGCAAAAAAAATCGCAAAAGAACAAAATAGTATAATTGGAAGATCCAAATGCGAGATAAGAACAGTCATAACGTGGTTTAAATCAAAACCTAATTTTTACATAAAATATATTTATGAATGAGAGAATCCACTTTTAGTAAGATGCCAATCAAAAAGTGCCCGCGAATACTTTTAATTTAAATAATTTTGATTGATTTTGGGATAAAATTCCATATATAATAATCAATTTCATAGCAATGTGTGTAAGGAATTTGGAAAATAATGGATGCGGCTGTCCACCTGGTCGTAACCTTTTTGCAGCCAGATGTAAACACTAAACAGGTTTTTTTTGGGTGTTTATAGTCGCTTTAACATCTATGGTCATATCACGACTGTCTTACACACAGAAAAATTATGTAGGTCTTAAATCTTAATATTTAATCTTAAATCTAAGGATCGAACCTAGTACCACTGACGCATGTAGCGGAGAGAGCAATTGCTCTAATCACTCCGCCATCAAGTGGTTTCGTAAACAGGTATTATTGTGTTATATTTTTACGTTCATGACGTATATTCATCTTTTATAAATAAAATGAATCTTCTTCTGTTCACGATGCTATATTGCTGACTATGAAAAATTGGCCGTAAGTATGGATTGCTAGCTGTGCTAGTGATGGTTCTTTTTCACCATGGTTGTTTTCTCAAAAATCTCAAGCACTATAACACACCCTTGCTCTTGCATCTGTGTATAATGATGTCGAATATTCACATATTAGGTTTGTTTCAATCATCCAACTATGGCGATGTACAGACACGACCAGCAGACAAAGAGCAAGGCAACATTGACCAAAAGACAAGAGTGAGTGAAGAACTGTTTCAACAGGTTCGTTCCGTGCGACTTCCATGCGAATTGCTCCAGACAGCAGTCAGCACACTTATTAACGTACATATTCATGACGAGCGCTTATATCGACAATGTTTCGGCGATGCTTATGCACTGCCTTGTCGCCCCTCAGCCGAAACTGAAACAGTTCTTCACTCACTCTTGTCTCTTGGGTAATGTTTGAACATCACCAGAAGGACGATTGGAACAAACCTATTCTATATTGAATTGTTTGATAAGGATCGAAAACCACTGTTGATGGTTTAAAGTTTAAACATTTTCTTTGAGTAGCTCTAAATATAAAAGTATTTACTGTAATAATAACATCGTATTACACTTTATTATAGAGAATTCTCTAACCTTAAAATGTATTCATATAAAGATTGATCAAAAACCGTAGTTAAGGGATGTTGCACAAAAATCATGGATTGAGTAATTCTAAAAAAAGAAAATGCTGAAATTTGAAAGAGCCATATCTCAGTTACCAGTTTAGCTACGAAGTTAGTTTTAGCCTCAAATTCTAGGAGATTTAATTTAGTTTAAATTAATTAACACAAATTTTCTTATAAAACCCACCATTTAGGTGATATTCAAATATGAAGGAAATTATTTAATATGTATTATTATCTAACGCAACGTTTCGCAATACTTTATTATCATCAGCGTGATCTATTAATAATAATTACAATTGAAATACACACAGTAAAACCAAACAATTAATAGAAAAAACAACTGGTTGTCTAAAAAGCCGGTTTACGCATGATAGTTTTACGTGATAACGTAATAAAGAAACATTGATGAAAAATCGCATACTTTTATGAATTGAATTGAATTATTATCACTGAATTATCATTATTTTATATAATACAAAGAATTAAGTAGGTAATTGAAAATTACAATTTTTTCAAAATGAAATCAGACTGTAAATTATGAAGAAAATCAATTAAGTTTTATTAAATTGTAGAAAAAATATAAAACACGTTGTCTAGTATTGAACAATTATTGAAGACGAGGCGGAGCTTATTGTAGAAGTTTTCAAAGAAGCTCACGTGGCGGCGTTTCAGTAGCAGAACTCTATCTTGCCTCTCTATCGCTTGTATCGCGTTCTCGCTTGCACGCACAGGTTCAAACGGAACGTGACACTTTTTCGTGCATGCTGCCAGTGTTCATCAATGCATAAGACGTTATCATGTCAAAAAATATAAAAATTTTATTTTTATTTATAGATTGCCTGATAAAGCATAAAGTATTGCGAAACGTTGTGTTAAATACTAATAAATATTTAATAATTTATTTGATCCTATGATGAAAATTCTGAACATAAATATCCTGAAAATTAAAATCCATAAAGTTATTATTATTTTCTCAAGATCCTTAAAAATCAGGGGAGAAATCTAGCCTCGTGGAGGGCGGAAGCTGTTCTATATACAGATTATTTATACTTGAAAGTTGAATGAATTTTTCTTTGAAAAATATTCTGTAATCTATCTATTATAAGTGCCTATTTTGCCATATATTTGTTAAGTCAGTCTGGTGCCAATTTACACTCTTCTTTTCAATATGTCACTAAAGTTATGCATCGTGCTTATGTTTTAGTAGGAATGTCACGCCCGTTACAATAAATATAAGTGCAATGAAAATGAAGAGAAATGAAACTTTTCTTGGTTAGTCTCGTTCGTATGAGTTTCTAATTTTATGAAGTCTATAGGAACAGTAGTTGAAGCTCCGAACGTACGCTTTTCCATAATGAAATTTACGAATTTGAGTTTGTAAAGGCAAGGGCGTTTCAGGCATTCGGTGATGCGACTATCATTTTACGAACTGAGATTTGAATCCACACATAATGCACATATGAGAGAATATAGAATTTGAAAAGTTTCCGTCCTCCGGTTTTAGTTAATATTAACATAGAAAATTATAAACTTAATAGCGAGAGATGTTATAATAACCGCAACTCAATTAACCAGTGAGAAATTTATCGAGTTTCGAACTGTTTTAGGTACTATGGCGGTTATAACTGTAAAGTATAATTGAATAATGCACCTCCCGCTCTTAACAAAACCTACATTTAGATATTTATAGACACATTTTGAGCGGAATAATTGAATAAAGAGGGTGTCTTAAAATTTGTTCAGCTCCTGAATCGTCAATTTCTCATGTTAGATTTTCAGTTGGTTTGAATGTCATTTCGTTATTGTGTTGGTCACCGTAACGGCAGATTGATTTAATTTATTGAAGTGCCCAAATACCGCCAAATACCAAAAGGTCCTAAATTATAAGCCTGCTATAAAGTATAATATTTCAATAAGAAAAATTAATATAAGGATTGCGTCAAATTGTTTCAGTTAATTCTGAAAAAATGTAAAATTGTTATTGAAAAATGTAACGTAAAAAAATTCAATTAGACTTGCAAATAGGGCGTAATAAAAAAGAAATAATAAAATTCTTTTAATTTCATTTTCTTTTTTTGATGAAAACTTTTATTATTTTCATTATCTGCTCTCTATCACATTCATTTTTATTTTCAACTAAAGTTTAAAATTCTCGGTTAAAAAACGGTTTTATACGGGTGCTGTTACATATCCATAAAATATTTTTCCTGAGAGAAAGTTTAGTTTTTTTTCGTCTTAAAAACGTCATAACTTTTTTCGATACAACGTATAACTATTTACGTATTCACAGGAACAAAAAAGTGCGATTTTTTCGTTAGCGAGGTCTCGTATATTGTGAAATGTTATCTCATATAATAATGTTTTCTTGCTTTTTATATTGGTGGAGTTATTGTTATTGCGGCATTTCTTCGTGAATCATAACGGTTACTCTTTTTTGAGAGGAAAAAATTTGATGTATTCGCTACTGTGTGGTTTTATTTGCGTGTACATACATACATATATCCAACAATAATTCAGATCAAAATATTTTGAGTTAATATGAAAAATGTAAGATAAAATGTATGATATTATATATGTACACATGATAATAAACTTCAACTCAAAAAATTCTACAAATCTTAAATAATTATTAGCAATGTTCTTACACATAAATAAACTATGATAAATTTAATTTTTTTACAAGACTAAAAACAGAATTTCAAATTAATTAAAGTCATTTTTTTAAATTTATTTGTTTATAGTTATAACTTATGGTATCACCATCTTAATTGATAAGGATGTTATTGACAACTGCCTAAATTTCTAAATGTTCTAGGTTTCTCTAACAATAAGCTCTAGAGTGTAGGGGATTCAAACTGAAACCACTGGCAAAGTTATAAACCCACAACGCAAAAATACGACTGTTATAATTTTGATGTATGTATCTGTCTGTCTGTGGCATCGTAGTTCTTAAACATTTAGACCAATTTGGTATCGTTTTTTTTGCTTTAAAAGCTGGTATATTCGAGATGGTTCTTAGCTTTAGTTCCTTTAAAAAAAATGGTTATAAAAAATGTATTATTATAGAAATTAAAACAGATTATATTTTCAACAATGTTATTATCAGACTAGGAATGCAGAACTGACATAGATAAATAGAAAAGAAATTTACTTAACGGTCCCCCGACGACACTTAGATCGAAGCTAGCTGTACCCGCGACTTCGTTCAGATGAGCTTCAGAACGTTTCTCATAAAACTTTTGATCTACGTTGTTTGAAGAACCTCTAAAGACATGAACAAAAAAGTTATAAAGAAGCCCATAGGTTACTTGGATACTATGCATTTTATACGAAAAATATGTATTTTCAAAATTGTATTCTTGATACTTGTACTGAGCTTCCGGTTAACCGATTTTAACCAAAAGCTTCGCGGCACAACTAGATATAATATGAAGGCAAAATTTTAAGTTTGGTGTAATTCGCATAAAGCGTTCAATACGATATGCTGCCACACAAAGACCCACAGACACACATACAGACATGTTTCTTAACACTACTTACTGTTCTTGCTTCATGTTTGATACAATAATTTCAAAATTGGGACTTTTGATGTAAGAACAATTTTAATAAAGTCTTTGGAAATACTAACACGTTGATAAAAAAGCTATGCCAAAAAAATTTCCTTACTACACCCAAAAGTTTGATTTTTACCCCATTTGGGGTAATTTACCCCGGTTCCCCGACCACTGCTATATAGTATCAAAGAAAGTAAAAATCATAAAATATATGTTGTTCTCAGCATTTTTAATATGAGTGGGTATGTAATTTTCTTTTTTGATAAGATTACGCTAAAGGTATTTAAAAAAAATAATTATAGCCTTACAAATTAAACTCACATGAAAACTCGTTATTGTCGTTATCAGATAAATAATTCAGAAGCATAATTATTCCCTTTTTAATTGCCATACAAAGCTAAGAGTTTATCATAAAAAACGCTTACTCTCTTTAATATTTAATAGTACCTAGCTCGGTTATTTTCGATTCAAACAGCCATATTTCCAGCCCCACGAATTCATCAATTTTAAATAATTAACATTTTCAAATTTCAAGTTTGATCATTTCAGTTTGATTGATGAAAAATTATACATTTTTCAATCAATTTTCTTTAAATTAATTATATTTTCATTGATTATCCTGTTTCGGTTTGATTCTAAAGACCTGTGACACTGATAAACCTTCCTCTTTGACGAGGTAAAGACTATCATATAGGAATTAAAATGAGCTATATAGCCTAGACAGCTGATGTTAATTTGCTTTCAATGTAAAATATGAAACATGATTGATTAGTCTCGATTATATTATATATATAAATATTATAACTTTATTTATTTTCTTATGCTGTAATTGAACGTGAATTACACTGACCCATTTTACTTTAAGATTTAACTTGGACATATTTATTGTTCATATGTTAATACTATATTTATACAATAATGCTTAGTTGCAATGAATGATTGTTGTTTTAACTGCATTTTAATTTGTTTAAAAAAAAATACAAATTTTATTTAAACTTTTCTGTTCATTTTTAACTCTATGGCTTATTAGCTGTTCACTAACCTCTTCGCTGAGGGTAAAATAAGTTCAATTGAATTTTTTTATTTATTACTTTCATTTACTAAGTACTACATAATAAAGAAAGTATTTTAATGGGGTCGAATTTTTGATTTCGTGTTTTCATCGGAAATAAACGTTTTGAGGTCCAGCAAAATTTTGTCGAAAGATTTATCCGAAATTCATCAAACTTTTTTTGGGTTTTTGGGTTTTCTCAATTCTTTTCAAAAACGTCTCCGACGATTTTTTTCAACTTGGTATGGTTAAAAGTTAAAACTCACCAATTTTTTCCTAGGAAAATTCAAATAAAAAATGTTTTGGGGAAGAGGGTGGTAGTCAGTACATAAATAGAGGCTGTATTTATATAATTCTAGTTATACAGATATTTATATATTAATTTTTTTTGGAGAACTAGTGGGCTTTATATACTTATATGTTTTTATAACCTACGGTGGGTTGCATGTAAAAAAAACTTCTGCGAGGTGCGTTTGGTCCACAACAGTTGAAATTCAAAGATGGTCCTATGATATTCCAAACCGACCGCTGTTTTATTAGGCGCCGAGTACCTAATTATTTTTGAGAGGAGCGACTAGGCCAAATAAGTTTGAGAACCTCTGGTTAACTAGGTGTAAAACTATATGTGTGTGTATTTTACTTTTTCTCTTATACATCTGATATTTCCATTTCTGTTTTCAATATTAATACGTTAATTAAATTGAACTACCTAATTACAAACATCAGTATTATTTTTACTTACTCTAGAAACCAAACATTTGTAGAATAAAACAAACCAAAATTCTATGCTTTTCAGTTGCCATTTGATATAAATGGTAACATCGCTGACATTGGCTACCATTTTATTTGTATAAATAATTAGTAATATAATATATGAATGCATAATTCCATTAACTTACAGATTTAATTTCGAAATGAAACATTTTCAAAAATTTATGACTAGAAAATATTTGTTACATGATTATCGATATCATTTTTATAACGTGTTATTATCTACTGCATTCATCCCTTGGTGTAAATGGCATTTTCTTCGCTTAATATACATCATTCCCTGCTATGTGAAAAAGAAAATGTCTAACGTTTTACGTATACATACATATGGCACAAAGATTTATTATTGTAATTTTATGTAGCCAGAGCGCTGCTTTTTCCACTCAAGAGGATTTACTAACTATTTTTGTTCTTGCTTCAATTTTTTTTTACATTATTCAATTCCGCTTAGTTATTTTTTTAAACACAGATAAGAATTATTGGTGGCATTAAAAAACTATATACATATAACCCTATTTTAAATTCATTTAAAAATTTCCAATTAAAACCTTAATCGAATCAAACCACTGTTAATTTGTAAGATAGACATTTTTAAATTTTAAAAGAATTATTTTCTTAAAATACATTTTGAGTAAATTTTAATGGGTTTTAACAACTTCCTCTAACATATTGTTGTTGCTTAAATGCTTGCGATAGCTTTTTCGATTACCTTATTTCAACCATTCTTATGAAATATTTCTCCTGAATTAAGTAGGTAACTATCTATAACAATAGAATATTCTTAATAATAACCAAGAATTCTCAATCTACACTTCTGATGAAGCAGGAGTCTCACTAGGTATGTATATGTTGGCATATATATTTACAAGCCTAAATTGTTTACAAAATAAAAATATTTGGTAACTATTTACATTTGTTTGACAATTTTATTAATTCAATTCGCCTCTAAATAGATTAAATTTTTAAAGATAAATCAATTTTAAATAATAAAATAAACGTAGATTTATTTCCTATCTGATTTTTTAATAAATTTAAATATTGTTGGGGATTTTTATATATGTATAAAAATATGAAAAGCAAACCGAGAACACCAAAAACGATATCTAAATATAAAATATGTGCAGTATATATCATATATTCGGAATCGCTATACTTTAAAATCAATTTTTGTATTCTTTTCAAATCTGATAGAAATTGATTGAATATAAATATTTACTGTTAATTCACAACAAACATTTCAAAACCACTGACAGATTTTGTCAATAGTTTTGACATATGGGAACAAATAAAACCAAACTCTATTTACAAAAATAGGAATTCTAATTAAAAAAGAAGCAAATCAAAAGAGAATTACAGCCTCATCAATGATTTCACGCGGAAAATCAAATTGCAATTGAGTAGGACAAATAGTCGAACAAAATATAAAATAGAAATAGATCGATGAAAAGTTACTAGAATTGATGATGTAGGTCAGCGACTCTCAACCCGTGGTACGCGTACTCCTAGGGGTACGCGTTTGATGGCTTAGGGGTACGCGTAAAAAAATTAGTAATGGCGGATGTTAAGAATATAACTATTCTCCTCTCGTCTCGATGCAGTTTCATAGCGGTATATTAAGCAGGGTATTAAAATGACATTTGGAAATATATTTTGTAGTTCATATGTAGTATACTGTTACCAGAATCTCTCCAGAGATTTGAGCAACAACATATTATCTGGACACTTAAAAGAGCTAAAATCAAGTTTCGAAAATTACTTTCACAAATCTGATAAACAATTGGATTTCAAATCCCTTCAATGAAGAATACTTTTGAGTAGCTAAATTATAGAAAAATAAATTATCTATCAAAGAAAAAGAGAACTTAATTGAAATTCCAAGTGACTCTAATTTGAAAGTGGAGTTTAGAGAAAAATGTCTCATTAACTTTTGGTCACATATCAGCACCAAATATGAACAGCTTTTGAAAGAGCATTCTCTTCGCATCTTTTTCTTAAAAACAAATACCGTAATAAGCTGAATGCAGCTCCAGATTTAAGATTGTACCTTGATCAAACTTGATTTCCAAAAACTATGTGCCTTAAAGAAAGCTCAAGAATCTCACTGAATTTAATAAGTAAAGTTAAAATTAATGTAAAATTACAAATATTTGACTTTATGTTAATTATAGTTTATATTTATTATGTTGTTTTTTATTAAAAAAACCTTTTAGTTTTCATCAATAAAGGTTCTGAGAATATTCTTTGACACGTTATTGCTATTTATTTAGTGTTAGAACAAGTTTAAAGTAATAACAACTACGAGAATTTAAATTAAAAAACATTTTTCTAATATAAGGGGTACGATTTAGGATAATAAACTGCCAAGGGGTACGCAAGCTAGAAAAGGTTGAGAACTGCTGATGTAGGTATTTACTTTTAGTTAATTATTTCATATCGAAATTTGAATGAAAAGAATTTTAAAAAGAGCTAATTTGCTGTTGATATACAGGAATTCGTGATGTTGAGCTTTTTTCTGAACCAATTTTTTGTAGAAATTTACCAAAAATACAAAAGATTTCCGAAAAGTAGGTGTAATATACCTATCACACACCGGATACTAAAGTGAATTATAACTTAAAATTTGCAAAACATCAAGTTACCTCTGTTTTTGGCGACTTCATTCGTTAACATGTATTCTACTTAATAGGTACAAAATAGGTTGTATATAGAATAACAGAATAGAAAAAAACAAAATGACCAGACGTTACTTTTTTTTCGGTTATTTATAGTCGCTTGGAACGTCCAAGGTCATCAAAAACTTATCTAATTCTATAAATTCTCACTTTTCACTCACTCATTTAGGTTGAAACACAGTTGCATTCACCCTTGATTACATTTATACACTCACGAGCCACATTTCACTCACTAACAGGCATTACTGTTAGTATACAAAAAAGATATTTTCGTCATATCCTAAAAAGCACTTTTTTGAATTGAATCGCTTAGGTATGTGCGATGTGTTCTATTCAATGCAAATGTTTCATAAGAAAAACTTGTAAAACAGCAAAGACCTTAGCCTACCGCAAATTGATATTAATTCACACACGGCCCATTTTAGCCCCCGTAGGTTTAACCTACGTAAATCCGTAGTAAAAATTAAAACCCAAATTTTATTGCTGAACATCATATTGAGCCAAGCTTAGATACATTGAATTTGTATTGGCTTCATATACAGTACCAATATGATACACGAATATTTATTGGCTATCCACTAAAAACCAACAATCCATGAAACTCACTTCAAGCACACACAACGTTGATTAGCTCTAAAATTAGTTTTTATTTAATTATTTCTTAACGATGTTATGATTAATGTAAAACAGAAATCATTGTTTCCAGAATTATCCACGCATGAGTTGTGCATGTCCTATATAGGACAATTAGGTTTAATTTGTTGCCAGACTTAGCTGAAGACATTGAAGCAAAAGACATCCTTTCATCCATAAGTGAATTATGTATGATGATGTTGGCTACTCACTTATTGAATAGAGAGCTCTTATTAAGATCATTTGTTTAACATTTCCTTTGACCAGCCGTAAATATTTGTACTTATCGAGGAAACATAATATTGCACTTTTTCTATGAATAATTAGCTCATTTTTAAAATTTATTGTTATAAAGATTAATCTAACCAGTGTTGTTTAAGAGATAATGCGCAAAAATTTAAAAAAAAATCATATAGGTATTGTGTAAATGTTTATAAAAATTCTATGATTTAAAAGACCCATATCTCTGTTACTATTTAAGCTACAAAGCTCATTTTCACCTTAAATGTAGCAATTTTTTGTTTCAAACTAAGAGGATATTGATTATACCACATAAAGGATATTGGGGTATTTAGGGATGATCTTGTGCTATGGCGCAGTATGGTCCAAAATATGGATTAAAAAGTTTGGACATAACAGTAACAATACCTATAGATCCAGTTTTTGTACTTTTCTTTAGAAATGAGACTTTTTCCCACAATAAAAATTAAATACTCATATTTAACTCAAATAGTCTTTTATCATCATACGAAACATCGAAATCCGTCGAGTGATTTTCGCGTGAAGTGGTAAGAGATAGACAAAAATTTGACGATAATTATGACTATTACAACAAGATTTTCCAAAAAATCAGCTCAGTTACATTTTTTATGTACAGATTATTGGTTTTGTTTATATTCTTTTAACCAAAAGTATGGTTTTCATATAAAAAAAAGTTATATGACGCGTCACAGCAGATATTTTAATTTTGTGGTAGGTCACGTAAAATCGATACTAATAATAAAATTGTACTTTTTGACAAAAACTTTTTAAACAATTCTGGTGATTTTTCTTAAGAATATTATATGAGTTCATTCTGCGGAAAAGTGTATGTACCAATATATTTTATTTGTACCGCATTCAACACATTAAGTATTTATAAAATAATTCGAATCATTACACATAGATAGTCATAAAACTTTGTTGTAGAAATGTTGTATTAAATTATAACTGAAAATAGGTGGAAAAGTTTAACAAGTTATTGGTGGTGAGACCAAACACTTATTTGAAAATTTCGAAGCGAGGAACTTTCCGATGGCTAGGCTGCAAGTACCGAGCGTAGCCAAAGTATCCGCAGTCGTAGGGAAGTTTACTTGCGCCTTCCCTACAGTACACCTCAAGTAGAAATTACAGTTTAATTTAGTTATTTGCGGTTCAAACTAACAACAATGTTGGAAAATTTCCAAACCAGTTGAAATGTTATTCAAATACCATCAACATTTAAAGGTGCGCATTATGTGAACAACGCAGAAGGAAAAACCAACGTCACTGACCAAATATACGGTCGGTACTTGTGGAAAAGCATCGGAGCACCTCTTACTTTCACAGCCACATATTCTCCTTACAGAAAAATTATCAAACAAACCAAGTCAACAATTTTGATTGGATGAGTTTAGAAAATACATATTTGAGGAAGTCGTTGAAAATGTATTTATTCAACTTTATCAAGCGTGATACTTTTCAAACCGTATAGGTATATAAAATTTGTACATAAAATTTAATTAATTTATAGGGGTAGACTGTGTTCCTTTTATAATCAACTAAACATAATGTTATAATAAGTTAAAAATAAATAGGTTATTTTATATATATATTTCGTAGTTTTTTTTTATTGATTAATTTTCACTTTTTTAAATATTTTCATGATAAATTCTATGAAAAATTAAACGAGATTTCATCGTTTTTTGCTATTAATGAAAAATGTTAGAAAATAAAATTTGTAATTGAAATGCGAGCGTTAAATTAAATATCTATCAATAATTTGAGGTAAAATTCTCTGTGACGTTCAGGAAAATGTATTTTCTTTCGAAATTGAAACGATGATTGACAGCTTTTTGTTAGAACTCACGCTATCATCAATCTTAATATAAATTATTAAATGAAGCGAGATGTTAATAAATTGGGATAGTACCACGCCGGTCGTTGTGTATTCAAGCGCAAGATATTCTAAAGCTTATTTTGACGAAGAAGGTCTTAAAACTAAAAAATGTGGTCATATTTACGATACATAACTATAATACATCGCAAATTCAAATAAATAAAAATCTAAAGATAAATTGAAAAGTAAAAGAGTTTCTAGATAAAAATTAGTACCCTATTTGAATTAAGGACAACAAATTCATAAAAATTGAGATCTATAGTATCTTGGCACAAAAACCACTAAGTTCTAATTGAATGATTATAATTTTAACACAAAACCAATTAACACAAGTGATCAAATCATTTTATGTACCTACCCGTAAACGATGTAATTTGCTTTGATAAAACATTTTATTGTGTGTTTGTCATTCATGTTAGTTAAAGAAGTATTTTACTATGCCATTTATATATAAGAAGTGGGTTTGATGAAATTTAAATTTTAATTTTTTCATAAAAATTCATTTTGAAGTTAAAACACAAAGTTAATTTGTTTACACCTCGCACTTAAATGTTTATAGGCGCTCAAGAAAAACTCTTTAAAATATAAATTGCAAAAGTTGGAATTTCTTATAATAGTGATTTTTCTAGAGATAAAGTTTTAACATTAAAATAAAAAGATGTTCATTTTCAAATCGTTAAAAAAGTTTTTTTTTTAATTGACTTATATTTAATTAATCACAACTCAATTAAATCGCAAGTGTTCGCGTTTAAATTCAAATTTTTTAAATGTATATATATGTACAGTTTTCTTACAGTAAAAGAGCATTGATTAAGTCACAAAATAAGGCAGTGAAAACCTCTTTCTACCTATAGTCAATAGTTACTTTTTCATTTAATTTTAAAGCAGTTATTATACGTTTTATACTCCAAATTCTACATTTTACAGAGCAAATTGGGCATTTTTTAAATCAAATTGAGCACTTTTACAAACCAAAAATTGGACATAAATTTCATGAGCTTATTAAACAAACAGGCCATTATTTTACATTTTTACCCCACATTCACCAATGATTAATTCAAAGAAGTAAGAGGTATTTTCAAAAATAATATTTTTTTCTATAGTAATTTGTTGGTCGATCTAACAAACTGTATAAATTGGGTAGATGTAATAAATCAGTCTATTAATGCCATTCTCACTTCTACGTAAGTATTTTATGAATTTATACTTGAAAATATCAACAGAAAAAGATTATATTTATATCTAAACGAAATTTTCATTTAGTTATCTTTGTTGGGTCATGACTTTCACAGTTTCACCAATAACCTTTAACTAATAATTTTGATAAACACCTAGTGAGTACCTAAACTACCCATGAATCCCTAAAATCCCTCCCTATAAGATCAGGACTTGTCAATGGACCCATGTAAGGTTCGTTTCAGTTAACATTTTCACACGTTAACGCGACGATAAAAGAACTACCTATGCCATTACTTTGCGCGGCTGTCTACCCTTAACTTAGTTTTAGGTATTTATAAACGATACTTTCTCGAGACCAAGTAGGTAAGTACCGATAATACTCTTTCAGATCCGTACAACATAAAATCGCAAGTTCATCTAGTGCACAAACTGACTCGTACAGAAATAGTCACAGATAATCTGGAACGCTATTTTACCGTTCAAAAACGGCAATGTACGATTTGTCTGTTAAGGGTCATTCAAGTATTACGTAAACACCGAAGGGGGGTAGGTGGTCTTTTGTTTGCTTATTTTTGATGACATAGGGGCGGGGGGGGGGCTTCAGATAGTGATTAAATCAGCGATGTATATGAATTATTTATTTTTTTTATTTTTTATAATTGTCTATGCTTGATAGCGATGAGTATATACAAGGATTCCTCAAAACAATTGATATTAAAACATACATACATGTTTACGTAAGCATAGGGCGGAGGGTTAAAGTTTTGCTAAATTTTTCTGACACGAAAGAGAGGGAGGGAGTTAAAAATCACTAAAATTATGCTTACGTAATACTTGAACGACTCCTTATATGAAACTAACCGTCTCTTTACTTATGAAAATCTGGGAAATAAATTAACTTTACAAAGAAACATAATGTCCATTTAGTTGCCTCAGATTTTCAGAAAATATCGACAAAAACCGAAAATAAGGTGAAATACTCGTTTTACTGTTTGACTATAAGAAACCAAGTTATCTCTCCTCATTAGTCCTTATAAAGATGTTTTATTATCTAAATTTTATAATTTATTTCCTTCCAAAAGCCTATTGATGAGTGAAAATTTACTATGAGAATCCAAAACATAAATAGCATGACCTCCGAATGGGTTTTTAAGTTGTATTTTAAGTTTTTTTATATCGTTTAATTTAAATATTTTTAATTTTATTTCTTTTAAATTAAAATTAAATCTTTAAATTGATGGTTTTGGTACAACTGGTACATCAAACTGATATGAGTATAAGTTTAAATTGTAATTTTTACGTAAAACATGTTTTGCAAAATTAATAATTGTTATTATATTATATTATTATTATTATTTTTATTGCATAGGTATACCATGAAAGTGTCGAACATAACAATATAATTGAACTAATAACCTCCCAGTTTTTAATTGTATTAATATTAGATGTAGATCTATGTTCTTATTAATTACGCTAACAAAAAATATATAATTTCTTATTACTTACCAATTATTATGAACACTGAAACAAGCAATGACTGCACCCGACAAAATCCCATTTTGTACACCTGGAACAGAAACAGGAACACTGGATGCCAAAAGCTACTTCCTTCCACTCGCTGTCCCGATATACTTTTTTCAATAAAATATGATTTTATAATTTAAAACGAACAACAGTTCACAACACAACACATTATATTGTACTTTTTCTATTTATAATTCACAAACTTTACAAAACGACAATTCCCGTTGTTTCCTCGTTCTCTCGCTTCGCTGTTTCCAGTTTGAAAAAAAAAACACCCGGTTGTTTATGATTGCGCTCTGTGCGGAAAATGTTTTCTTCGTTAAACCTGAAAAATATTTTTTTTATTTGTAACACTTGCAAGAAATACCTTACTACTTATATGTAAGATCATAAGATTTTGTATATTAAATTTTATTGTTGGAAAACTTTAACCATCTAATCTCTAATGTTTGAGAAAAACTTAGAAAGAAATTTGTTGAGAAATTCTACAATAAATACAAGAAAAATGTTTATTGCCCTACTTTTATAATAAATACTTGCTTTGCTATTATAAAATTTTCAAATATAGAACACCCTTTTACCCACTCTTTTTTATATTTGTTTTTGTTAAAAATATACTTAACGTTAACTTTTCGTGACCTAGTTTCAAAAATTTCAAGTAAAAAGATTTATTGTAAGCTCTTGACGCATAATTAATTGAATGGAGATTTTTTCTTAGGCAATTACCATTTTTTTTACAATAACTGTCATGTCTGCACCTTGATTGTAACTTTAGCTAACAATAAGACAATATGATTAACAACTTCCAGACTTTTATTTAAAACGTTAAAAACACAAACACATAAAGATAATTCCTACCTTCAAAGCCTTTAACTTATATTAAAAAGATAAAATTATCCTCAGTATTTTCCTTAACGTAAATGAAAAAGAATTAAATTTTATCATAGAAATTCTTAAGATATAAAACCAATTAGACATTAAATGAGGCCATTCAACTCGGTTCGTTCCTTATGGAAAAGCTCAGAATGATTATTTTAATTTTTCTTTTAATCATTTTAAATTCAAACATTTTCTAAAATGAAAATTGTTGAGAACTTAAAACGTTTTAATTGTTAAAAAATCAAAAATTATTTCTTCCGTTTCAAGTTAAATGAAAATTAAGGCAACGCAGAATATAAGGCCACTGTAGCTGATCTTACATAATTTTTTTTTTCAAGTTTAAGAAAAGTCATTATTTATCATACTTTATGTTTGAAGTGTTTGAAACAGTATATTTCAAATGATGTTTTTGTCGACAAATTTTTACGAACAATCGAATGGTCTTTTATGTTTTCGGGGGTGCTGAATCCGATTTTTAACAACTTTCCACGGTGATATCATTGATATCACCTTCACAGAGAAAATCGGGAAATAATTGCAAATTTTCATTTTTAGTAACTTGTTGAAGTGTTTAATTGCACATCCGTTGAATTTTTAAATGCTATTGATTTATTACATAATATTGATTCATATATCTACCTATAACTTTGAGTAACGGAATACTTCTATTTCTAATTTTTCCTTCATAGTTCTCATATGCATTTTTGCAGCTAGTGTAATGGTGACATAAAGACTCAAGTATAAAAGTATTTCTAATTCCAAGAGCAATGGCGGTTGCGACGGCCATTGCCATATGTGCCAGAGAAAGCCTGTATATTGGCTATCGGAATAGGAACATACAGATTCTCTCTGACAGTCAAGCAGCGCTAAAAGCGAGCGCCAATACAACGATCAGCTCTAAGCTGGTGCTAAAATGTCGGCAACTCCTGGAGGACCTGGCAAAGCACAACCGAGACAAACTTGGTTGGGTGCCGGGGCATAAGGGAGTTGAGGGAAATGAAGAAGCTGATGCTTGCGCAAAGGCTGGTTCAATAACCCCACTCGTGGGTCCGGAGCCTGGAGTGGGAATCACCAAATCTGCTGTTAAAAGAGCGATGAAAAGTTGGCTAAGACGGCAGCAAAACAAATACTGGCGAGAAATTCAGAAACAGGCACAAATCGAGCAAAAAGGTTAGTACAGAGACTGCTTTTGATAAGCAGAATGCTGAACTTGGAATAAGCAAGAATCCTTGCACAACAGGGGTACATAAGCAGAACAGGAGTATAATAAGCCTAAGGCTGCAGTGCGGGGGGAACGAACCCTAACTTGGTTTTCTGCTAACGGGAAAAAAAACCTTCAGAGGAGTTCAGTTTGAATTTTTCCTAGGATGATGTCAGTGGTGACATTTACAATATTGTAACATTTGGTGACACATGGGGACATTTTAATTTCCTCTCCCAGCCAGCAATTCCATAACTCACATTACTCTCAAAAAGAGTGCGATATATCGAGACTCGATTGATCGAGTGCAATTATCTTTAATAATTTTTTGCTCATAATTTTTTATGGGGATTTATTGGTCTATTTTGTTTAAATTTCTATATTCTGTGGTAAAACTAGCCTTGGATGCGTTCCATTTTGGGTTAACAACGAAATGTTGAAATGTTCTTTCACTTATTGCTTTACTTTTTCTGAAAAATATTTAGAGTGTTATGAGTCGTTAGTGGAACGCACCCCTAGTAAACCGTTCCGATTATGATCCTGTTAGCAAAAATAAATATTAAATTAAAAAACAAATAATCAAGTACATAAGGTAATTAAAAGTTATAAAGTTATTCATTAAAAGTACGCATTAGTAAATAAAATGTGTAATCTGTTTATATATGCAGTTGTTTTTTTTTTTAATAATTTAGTTCATTTTGGACAAAGATGGGATAAAGCTTTTTATTTTTAAGAAAGTCAAAGTTAGAACAAGAAACATCTTAGTGGTGAAAGAAAGTAACTTTGAGTCGTATCAATTAATCAATTTAACAAATAAGATTTAAAGTTACTGTCATGTTTTACAGAGTTCAGAATTGAAAAATCTAATTTGAGTGAGCAAACAAAATAAAATAAATTATCGTCAGACTTTAACATTATATTAATTTTCAACGAGCGTTTAAGTGAAGTTTATATTATGAGTTTGTATTTCCATATTGCAAATTTAACAAAATATTGCATCTGTTACGTCTTTATCTGGTTATGGGGGATTGCATAAAGACAATATAGAATGAAAACACTGAAAAACTTCTTTATTTTGTAAAGCTTCTTTGGCGAACATCTGTGTAATAGTGACCCTTATAACGTGCCAACTTTGAAAGTTCACTTCCGACAATTTAACTAATTACTTTTGAAATATTTATGGGAAATTTTCAGTTTCGGAAAACTTTTGATTGAAACATGGTGCAATCTTTATTATAAATAGTATTGGGAAATTGTGACGAAAATCGCATGCACTGAAGTTAAGTTTCCAAAAAATCAAGTTTGTCGTTGAAAAACTGTAAGTAATTGAAACAAGCTTTAATTTAACATGAGTAAATCAGTTTTTAAGTGCAATGTCTATATAAACTTAGAAAAAAAACTGACAAAGTGTGAGTATAACTCACAGTAAAAAGGTTTCGTAGTATTATTGAACTATCAACAGTTTACAATATTTACATAATTGACCAACAGAAATTATCTGTGTTTAGACAATCGTGATATGACCTAAGCTGTTAAAGCGACTTAAAACATTAAAAAAAAAATATTTGCATAATAATATGAACAATAAGACTTTCCAATATAACCGTGAATGCTATATGTTGTAATTATACTAATGAGTACGAATCAAAATTAAGGGGTTACACTTTTCATTAATTTCTACCAAATTATATGATGAAATCGGACGGCATTATCGTTATATGGGTATATCAAAAGTAATATTTTAAACAAACAGTAAAAGTTTGAATTTCTTGAGTCCTTATAAAAGACCAATTTTAAAAATGTTATGTTTTAAGGAGATAATATAAGACATTATGAATATCTATATTCTATATAAATAAAATGATAGCAGCAGTTTTCCAATGTTCACTTTTAACTCAAAAACTACTGGATAGATTTCGATCAATTTTTTTTTTTATTTTATTTCGTATATACTTAGTCTTACCTAAAAAAATAATATCACAATATCTTCATTAAAATCAAAGTAACTAAAGTTTTCAAAAATGCGATTTTTACAAGCAAAACGCGTGAAGCGGTGGATTTTTCGTTGCTCTGATAGAGTGGGGCAAACGATCTAATGAGCGTGAGCTAGCAAAAATATGTTTCCCCTTCCACTGCCTTCTGATTATTTCATATTTGAGCGTAGACTTAATGCAGCTCAGCGAGATATCTGATTGATAAAGATTTTTTGAACTCTATTTTCTATTTGTTGAGCAGTTTTTAAAATATTTTTTATAGCTTTTTTAAAAATTCTCTTTTTGAATTTTTTATATTTTACTGTAAATATAGATTTATAAATAAATATTATAAAAAAATGAAAAACCGACTTCAAAATATATAAGAATTCTTAAACAAGAAATGCACTAAAAAGTAACAAAATAATGGCGTATTCTTGCAGTATCTACAACTTACAAATTATTAGGATGATACAATGTACAACTATTGTTATTTTTGGAGTTGGTGTCAGCCAAGGAAATACGACTATATTGGTACTTAGCAAACAACGAGAATACCTTATGAAAATTATTTTTCAAATAAACTTTTAAACAATATACTCGAACTGTAACAATATCTAGCGACCTTTAAACTACAAAATATCAATTACCAACTACACACTTTTACAATTTTTACAAATTATCATTAATATTTATTTTCTTGACTGACACCAACTCCAAAAATAACAATAGTTGTACATTGTATCATCTTAATAATAATCGTAAGTTGTAGATACTGCAAGGATACGCCATTATTTTGTTACTTTTTAGTGCATTTTTTGTTTAAGAATTTTTATATATTTTGAAGTCGGTTTTTCATTTTTTTATAATATTTATTTATTTCTCGCGTTTTAGTGATCTGAAGTTTGATAACTGATTTTATTTTCTTGAAAATGGTTAACCTTCCAAACGCGCTGCTCATATAAGGCAGCGCCGTTTAATATTAAAAGTTACTACATCATCCCTTTTTGCCCTTAAGGGTTGAAATTTTTTGCTTTTTAATGTAATAAGAAAACTAAGTGGATTACTTTTTTCAACAGAAAAAAAAATTATCAAAATTCGGTTAAATGTCACTATTTCATCCCCTATTTTCATCCTTAAGGAGTAGATTTTTTTCTTCAAATTGAAATGTGAACAATTTAAAGGTACGTTGTACGTAATAAAAACAAAATTATCAAAATCGGGTAAGCCAGAAAAAAATTATAATATTATTTCATCTCTAATTTTTAACCCCTTATGAGTGGAGTTTTTTTTTTAAATGGATAGGAGATTAATTTAAGGTTGTGTTCTACAAATAAAAAAAGAATTATCAAAATCGAGCTATCCAGTAAGAAGTTAATATTTCATCCCTTAGTTTTCAACCCCTTAGAAGTGAAAGATTTCCTTCAAATTAAAATGGAACCACACGAAAAGCACTGGCTTTCAAATAAAAAAATAATTTTCAAAATCGAGCCATCCAATAAGAAGTTAGTATTTCATCCCTAAGTTTTCAACCCCTTAGAAGTGAACGATTTCCTTCAAATTAAAATGGGACCATTCGGGAAGCACCAGCTTTCAAATAAAAAAAGAATTATCAAAATCGCTTCACCCAGTCGGAAATGCTGAGGTAACAAACATAAAAAAAAAAAAATACAGTCGAATTGAGAACCTCCTCCTTTTTTTGAAGTCGGTTAAAAATACACCAATACCTCATTTTGCGTCGTGGTTACGTTCGATTTTTTTTTTTTAATTAAACTATATGCTAAAAAATTTTTCCTTTCGAACCCGCAATTTCTCCAAATGTATAGTTTTTAATTGATTAATAATTATCTTTTCAAAAATTTGCAAACTAAAAATTAAAATTGCTGAAAAATACAAAAACTCACTTTTTTATATTTTTTTTAATTGCTCCTTAAATGCTCTTTCCGGATCCGCAATTTTTCCAGGTGTAAAGTTAATAGTTAACTAATAACTAATTTTTTAAAAAAATTCAAGCTCAAGAATTAAAATCGCTATAAAACCCAAAATAATTTTTAATTGAATTTTTTTTAATTTCTCTATCTGCTATTTTCATTACGCAAATAATTGATCAAATTTTAGTAATATTTTTAATAATTAATTATTTTTATACATGTATTGTTGTACTATGACGTCATCAACTGCTATTGGATCTTATAAACATGAATAGTTTAAAAATTGAATTACTAATTAACCATACACCTGCAGCAATTGCGGATCCGTAAAGAGTATTTAAGGAACAATTTTTTGAAAAATATTAAAAACAGTGATTATTTTGGATTGTAGCAATTTTAATTTTTGAATTTACAAATTTTTGAAAAATTAATTATGGGTTAACTATTAACTATACACTTGAAGCAATAGCGTAATCTGAAGTAGCAATTTAGCAACATTTTTTTGGCATATAGTTAAAAATATTGTACGCTAAGTTCCTTCCGGTTATTTTTAATATATTTTTTATCAATTTTTTACATGTTTTTCCTCTGTAAATTAAATATGTTCTTAACATAATAACCTAGGAAGACGACGTCGCGGACATCAGCTAGTAATACATATAGTTATACATATAATATACATTGTAATTAAAATTAATTTAAAAATAAAAATGATACTTTAAAGGTACCAAGCGAGTACTAAATGAACAAATATTTTCAAATAGTCGTTCTCAAACTATGGGACCCAACTATTTTATTTTAAATAGTATCTGACATATATTATATATTATATCATTTGATGGATCCAACATTTTGAGAACCACTGGTTGAATTTTATTTACTAAACAAAAGGTTTTATTCAATTACTTATTTTAGTTTTTTTTTATTTTGTTTTGTGTAATCTGGCAAATAAAACTAAATTTATTCTTATTATTTCAGTCCCTAAAATTATTTATTATTAATTTTTCGAAAAATTGTGATTCGAAAAACTGACACCTAACCTGTTAGCAAATTAATTATATAATATTATATAATATGAATAATAATTAAAAATAGATGTTTTTGGACCTTGACTAGTAAATTAGAATTCACTGGAATACGAGTATACCTAGGTACCTACTTAATATTTTAATTACAAAAAAAGAAATGAAATAAATTTTTTCTAACAAGTTTTTTACACATTATTTAAATTAATTGCGTTTTTTTTTTAAAGTTGCATAAAATCGCAATTTAATGTCACAACAATTTTGATAAATGCCAAATAGTCAGAAGGTGAACATGAGGCATTAGTGAAGACATGAGGATTTTACAGAAGATATTACAGTGAGAGACGTACGAAATACCTATTAGAGACATTTATGTTAAACGGAGCCCGTGTTATTGCGCATTCCGTCTGCTTATCAACGACATGTTCTATAATTTCACGGGGGTTGCGTGCGTGTCATATGGGTCGGTGATGCTTATATATGTGCAATATGCCTACCTACCCCAATTCAAGATTATTATCATCCGGTGACTTGACTAAAGGGGGTAGCGTTACGATACGATATAACACACATTTACGATTGAAATGATAACAGTCAGATCGGCTGACTCATTCAATGGAAAATGATGACGAACTAAAATATTATGATCAAAATATAAAACATCACTAGACTGCGCACAATTAAATTTTATATTAATTGCTTCCGCGTCAATTTTATCAATTAAACCCATAAATATATCAGCACAAATAAACGGTATTAAATTGTTGTCAAAGTTTGACCAATGCGTGAAACACTCCCAAGTGTTTATACATCCCCATCTTCATTCGTCTAATTAAGATTGAAAACACTTACTGTTACAGAGACACTACAACTTTCACGAAAGCTCTGTATTTAGAGATACAATCTACTCTTCAAGATGCTACGTGCTTGGACTGTTTAAATGTGTATTTGTGCTTTTCAAGCACAGTGCGTGGAAAAATACGTGTTTGTAGTTATATTGAGAGAACATTTTTTTGTATTCTCATGACTTAACAAAAACTATTCGTATGCCGAATAAAATAAAAATAAACGGATTTTTCCATTTATTAACCGTAATAACAATAAAACACATCGTGTTCAAAATCAATTTTCTAAAGAAATTTTGTCGAAAATTTAAAAAGACTTCGTGAAAGAAATCGTTGAAGGGAAATAAATTGAAAAGTAACTGAAAAATTATAAAGTGAAAACGCAAACAAACATTGTTTGTACTAATTGGAAACAGGAATTAGTGGTTAAGTAAAAGTTGTTAGGAAAGATTTCAGGAAGGGAGTTAGACAAGGGTGTTTAAAGGTAAACAACTCGACAGACGTCGAAGAGAATTGAAACCAACACCTTAATATCGTTTAATTGGTGGTGTCAACCATTAAAGGTGTGTGTCCGGATGAAATTAATTACGGTCATTTCGGTAAACTCATATCACAGAAGGAGAGCTTGTCATCTCGAATTATGTACATTAACAAGCAGACAAACTTGACAGAAAAATGATAATATTTACAATCCTCTTCCGCACTTCATTCATTTACATAAATTCTTGGAAGTTTTTGATATAATGAATTTTCAGGAAAAATTTTAATATTGTAAAAAAAATTATCTTTGATTTTATTTTTCACATATAGGTATTTCATCCACTCAATGATATTATAATATATCCTAATATACCATAAATAGATTTTATACGAAATATTAACAAGAAGGTACAGCTGGAAACATTTTAATTACCAAATTATGAAGCAAACAAAATCAAAATCTATTTTGATGTTAAAACACGTGAATTTTCCTTAGTCAATTAAAAACAATTATTGGACAGTAAAAAGTTTCTCTATTATTTATATCAGTAAGAGGGGTTATGTTTAGTCTTAAAAACCCGTAGTTCCTGTAGGATAGCTATAAGTTTTTTATATTGGTTAGACGAATTTTAATTGGTAAGATTTCGTTATCAGTTTGGTTTATAAAACTTTTTTTTTTAGAATTTCCATCGAATAAAATAATCACAAGAGAAAAGCTCAATAAAAGTTTGAAAAATTCTATTACAACATAAATGTATTCGTATAAATTAAATTTCATAAGTGAGAAACATAAGTAGTTAGCTGTACATGAAGAAAAAAAACACTGTTGCCAAACAGGAGCTATACCCTAGTTCTGTTACACCGCAACTTTCTAGTTTCTACAGACCAATATTACTTAATCAGTGAATTTTAGACTTTATATTTTAAAAAAACTGAACTTTTTTGATGTATATCAATGTCACTGTCATAATGTATGTAAATAAAAAGTAGAAATGCAACGAATAGTGATTTAGCCGAATACCGAATATTCGTCCACACTCTCGGCCAAATAGCCGAATATTCGGCCGTTTCGTTTATGAGTAAATCGTATCACAAGACGCATTATTTTGACGCAACTTTTCTTTTTATTAAAAGAATTTTAATAAAATTTTATTTAAAAAAAAATGTTTAACGGGAACCGAAATTGATTTTTATTTACAAAATATTCGCCTAGATCGGACACTAAATCCTATAAGTAGTGGTTTCTAAACTCAAAGCAGGTTCCTACTCGAGGAAACTTTACTCATATGCAGAAAAAATTGTTTTGATTCATCATAATTAATTCTCCCTAATAGATTTTCAATTTTAGTTGGTAATTTAAATAAATATAATTCCGAATTTAACATTTATTTTGTTATGATTTAGTATTCGGTATTCGGCCGAATAGTACACACTATTCGGCCGAATACCGAATATTAAAAAATGCAGCCAAATAGGCCGAATACCGAATAGTAGCCGAATATTCGTTGCATCTCTTATAAAAAGTAACAGACTCAGAGACATTTTTACGCTTAATTTTTTCCAGGTGCTTCCACAATTAAGCCAAGTTATTTGGTCTATTATAAGTACTGAGATCGCTAATAACCTAGAATTTTGAAGCGACGTTAAACAAATCAATTTAAAAAAATTACTGAGACAAAAAGACCGATTATGTCGAGTACCTACCGAGTAATAAACGAGCATTCGATGCATCTTAGCATAATAATATAGATATTCTTTATGTAAATCTGACTGGAACACCTACGCGAAATATTTCTTCTAGTTTACTAGATTGAAAAAATATTGTTTTGAACATTTTCGTACATATCCCATTTGATTATTAATGTCTTAACTTTGTCATTTCAAAAGTATTTTAAAGCTTTTAACTAGTTCTACTATTTCAAAACATCATAAGTATACATAATCGTTACTTGACAAAATTTAAAAAAAAAATATTTAAACTCAATAAGTAATCTCAATGCATTTACAGTAATAAGGTTACACGTTACAAATGATAAAGTTCTTAAAACGTATTTAAGTAAATGAAAATGAATTCCACCGTTTTTGCTAACAACGCGATAAAGCACTTATAAACCAAGGCTTCTATTATCTAGTAAAACTAACTGTACATTCATAATAAAATAACGCCAACGTCTGTTATTCAATGGGAAGAACAATTCTTGTGTAAAATAATGCGGGTATTTATCATTAGGTAGTACTATAAAATTGCCATTGACAGTAAAACCTAACTAGATTGCATTAAAAGTTACTGTTTCAAACAAAATGGACAATGCATGAAGAAATAATGCATGGAAAAATAATACAAACAGCATACAAAAAATGCATCAATTTGAAAATATTGAAAAATCAATTTATAGATTTTACTAAGAAAATCATATTATATTATACATATGCATTAGCGTACTTAAACATTTCAAAATTTTGAACTTTATAATGATATCATGAAAAAAGTAATCAGTCCAAGTAGAATATCATACCCATGATAAATATTTTTTTATGAATTCAATTTTAATTCAACATTTTTTTAACACTATTTCCACAGGAGATTGAATTTCAGTTACTCGATCTACCAAGTTGTTTCACTTTCTGCTAGTTCTGCCTTACGTCATTATTAATACTGTAATCTTTCCGGCTCACAACCGCATTTAAAAATAAAATTTGCATATTTTGGCACGCGTTTCCAAATGGCTGCTCGCCACTTCCCGCGTGCTTAGAATGTACGCTTCATAAAATCGCTTATTTATTATTGTATTATGGACAGTATAATCCATGTTGGTAACGAAACAAAAAATATCTTTATCTGCTGCGACTCGTCACAGAACTTTCGTTTACATGAAATCGGCTGTTATTTCAAAAAACACATTAAACAAAATCCACGATTGGTTCAAAAAAAAAGCAAAGTAAAATGTTCCATAATTTTCAATGAAAGGCTTCGCTAGTAAACTTAAATTAAGTTATGATTTTATTTGTAAACTTGATGAGGCTTTGATGAGTCTAATAAACAGAGCAAGTTTAAAGAAAATCGTTGGAGCCATTTTCGAAAAAAATTTAAAAAACCCATAGAATAAAGTTGAACTTCCTGCTAGCCAAATTCAACCAAAAGCGTCACGTTACAATAAGATGAAATATAAAAAATATAAAAGCATAACTGCAAATTTGAGGAATTTCGAATAAAGCTTCCGATACGATGGCGCTAACATACCTACACACATTTTTCTAAAACCCACTTTTTCAGACTCAAGGAAACTTTCGGGAACTTTAACACGTGAATTTCCGGTGAAAACACAAAACTGAAAATCCGACTATATTAGGATACTTCATTCACTACGTAGTAGTAAAAGAAAATAATAGTTTAATTATGTTTAAAAGTGATCAATCTAGAAAGAAAAGTATCAAATCGATTGTTTTTTTATATAAAACATATTTTTATGATAAAAAACCCTGACGTCAAAAAGGGGTTGTTGAGAAACTACGAGTGTCATCACTGACATGAATTATGTGATGAAGGCGACTGGAAAAAATTAAATTACAAATATTGTAGCTTTATAATCAAGTTTTGCCATATGGGTTGTAAAGGGAACGGTTATTTTATTACTCCTGGGACCTATCCTTGGCCATAGAATTTTCTGAAGAGGGTGTATTGAGCTGTGAGTATTTATATGGTGTGAATGGGGGTTGTCGACCTTATAAGAATCATATTTTTTAATAGCGCTTTTTTGCTGTGTCAATATAATGCTCATCTTGTTCTTTTTAAAATTTCCATTCCTTTCTTAGACCCTTTATGATGCTACCGTGTGTATTTTTTAGACATGCCTGAGTAATTAATTCGTTTTTTTTTTTAAATTTTGACAGCATCAAGCTTCTTCGTTTTTGCTCTAATTTGTATTTTATTTTAATTAGACAAAACGAAATGGCACATTTTTAATTAAGAGCTTTTTACCATTTCGTCTCACTCAGAAAATTCTGTTTTCAGGTATTGAAAGCTTCATTTTCATTAAAATGTTGCGAATTTTCAAAACGTTAAAATTTTTAATTTCTTGATTTATTTGCAATGTTAAAATAAAAATGTTTTTCATTTAATTCATTTCACACATATAATTATATTGGTTTTTATGAATATTTGCTTTTGATAAATGAAATGGCTAAACATTAATTTAGATCACAACTAACCATTAAATTAAATTTGATTCAAATAATTTTTATACAATTTCAAATAGTTCAATTAGATATATTATGATGAATTAATACTTCAAATGGAATAAGTTTTAGTGGATTTTACTTTCATCCGTGCAATTCAATCCGGTTTTTAATTTATTTCGAAATTATTTTCTATATTGATATCGAGTTGTTATATAAATTTAAATATTTGGCTATTCTATATTTACTATTAAGTTATATAGTGTATCAATGACTAATTCATATCCTACAACATAACAACAACATAAGGTAGGTCAATTTTAACACAGTGAAGTTTTAAATAAATTAGAAGTGAAATATTAAATTATAATTTCTCAATTTGAACGTCGACAAAAACTGTTAATCAAAGATTCAAAAAGAAAATAACATTCTTAATTTATGGAGAAGAAAATATAACAACATTTTTGACACACAGTGAACGAAGTATGTAATCAGATTGAATTTTTGAGTTTTCCCCGAAAATATACGTTTGGAATTCTCCTTGGTCTAGTTAAGTCGTTTTTAGAAAAGTTGGAGAGAGAGAGTTGGTATAGCTTTTTCAGAAATATACCAAACTTGCATTTTTGCTTTTATATTTCATCTAGTTGTAGCGTGAAGCTTTTGGTTGAAACCAGCTAGTATAAACGCCACTTTATTCTATAGATTTTTGGTTTTTTAAATTATTTTCGAAAACGGCTGTAATTATTTTTTTTAAATTTGCTACAGTTATTGGACTAAAGTCTACAACATTTATTTGAAATTTTATCCTTGATAAATTCAAATAAAGAGGGTTTTGGGGGAAAAGGTGGGAGTTAGTGTAAGGCAAGCGTCGGTAACCTTTGGTTATAAAAAGAGCCAAACATTTTACGTGGGGTTTAGTGCGGGTCGCACTATAGCAGTGGTGGATCTAACGGTAAGCATTTCAGCAAATGCTGGTTAGAGAACCCCCCGTCGCGACCGCTGGGATCCCCTTATGGGTCATGCATTGTGAACATTAAAAAATTGACTTACAAACTACCAATGAAAATTACCACCAAACTTACTGTTGATTTTACTCCAAAAAAATAAATCTCATATTGCACAATCCCCGTAATGTTAACTTCAGAATCCCGCAATTCAGAGAACTCCACGCGAATTAACACAGGCAGGCCTATATAGAGAAATATACTAGCAAATTCGAATTGGTGAATATCATGTGGGGCCGCATCAAGACGCCTCGGGACGCTGGTTGCCGACCCTGGTGTAAGGAATAAAATAATATCATAACTCTATTTAAGTTTAGTAGCGAACCTATGGATAAAAATTATAAAACATTCTACGTTTTTTTTTTATTTTAACCAATTGTGGGTTTTGTTTTTTTGTGTTCTTTAAACCAACAGCGGGTTTCGTGTAAAAGAAAGTCCTGTGACCCATTGCAGCAGATTTTTATTTTTTATTTTTATAATCTTTGACGTATTATTATGAAATCAGTGAGCGTCATATAAAACATTTCTTAAATTTCAAAGTACATAAAAATGAGAAAAATTACGACGTTTTATCCATAAAACAAAAACACGATATTTAAATTTTAAAAAAGGCATTTAAAACTTTGTTCTCTTGATATACTGTTTCCTTATCTGGTAAATGAATTTTCTAATGTTTTCTTATTCTTTACAAAGTTATTCCATCATAGTTATTTTAACACGACAATTTCAAGCGATAAATAAAAATTATGTTTTCCAAAATATTTATGGCGGCAATACTCAACGTATGTTCAGGTATTAAAAGTATTATCTTTATTATAGCAAACGTAAGGTTCAAGAATAGGAAAATAATTTTTCCTGGCGAAAAATACAACGTTGAAAGATTTTAATCGAAAAACTATGAAGGATATTACACAGGGCATTCTGCTTCTTCCCAAAGGAAATTAACGAGCAAATCTATGAAATTATAACTCATTATCTATCTGATTATTGAAAGGAAAATTGCTCAGTCGTTAGAAAATATTTCTTGTTTCAATCGTTTCTTCTTCGCATTGGAGCCGAGAATGTTATATGAACGATTAAGAGAAATTGTTAAAATCAATTTTATGAAGAGCACACACTCTAAAACCATTCAAGTGTTGAATAAGCACATTTCTACTGATTTCTACCTCTTTACTTTTCATCAAGCATCTTGAAGCAAGATAAAAATAATAAACTCTTTTATACGTCCCAATATCTGCATATAATAAAAGGAAAATTCTGTGACAATCTAATTAATAGTTCTTACCTTTTTGAGATAATTTAGAAACAAAAACGTATTAAATGAATTGTAACATTTTCTATTTTTCATGGACTTATTATAAGTAGTATACTCGTTAATATATCGATTTTAGTTTACATACTTTCAAAAGACTTATATTTTGCATTACCATGTACTCTTAGAATTAAAATATAATTTATTAATGCTTTTTTTTAATTAAAATGTGCAAAACACAAGCATAATAAAAGCTAATTAATTATTATGAATAATTAAAATACATATATTAATTTTCCTCCTCAATTATAACAAGAAAAATGCTTGTTGTTATGCACAAAAAATGCCTAATTAATCTGGCATTTAAAACTCGTATATTTTAATAACTTCATTATAAATGTCTTTGTTTGATGCATAACAATAATATTTTAACAAGAAATCGATTACAAGATATGCTCTTAAGTCTTTTATAAACAACATCGTTTTTCGTCTGAAAAATTAAGTTATTTTCGCCAGAGGCGTAATTGCTTCTGAATTTCCTCATAATTCGTTTATATTATTGTCTATTTAACAAGTTTTACTTTACATTTATTTGTACATTTCAATTCGATTAATCGATGCATCTGTTTAGTCTCGATTTCAAAACAAATATTATAAACGAAATTAAACTTTTAAATATTTGTTCAGATCAAAGCATTATATAATAAGAAAAAGAAAATTTTTCAAATTCCAAGACGAATATTTTAAAATTGTTTTAAAGCTATTGGATTTCCATTTCGTGAAACGCGACAAATGATTAATTATTTACGAAATGGATCAATATCAGTGGAATTATTATCATTCTTGTACTGTGTTGGCTTGGGATTTTAAAATCGTTTTTTTCGGAATGTCGTGATTAACAACTGAAACAATAAGGTTTATAATTTATTTGTTGTTTTTGTTACGTTAATGGACTAAAATAAAAATGCTGCGCTATTATATTTGTACAATGAAATGGGGTTGTAAAATTTATTTTTATAGGGGTTGATGTATCCGGTTGTTATAAAATGCATTTGTGGTTAGTTGCATTTATTATCAAATTATCAATGTTTAGTGAGATAGGGTTGAACTGAATATATTTGCAGTGACGTAATTATAAGTCTCTTAAGATTCATTATTTGGGATATAAATTAAACAAAAGCTTAGGAGGCACTTGAGTTGTATTTATTTGACAGTGTCTCAAATGGGCTTTAAAAATGAGGTTTTATTGTGTATAGATTTGAATAAATTTAAATTTATTTGTTTATATATGTATCCATATGGGATTACAATGAAATTTAAAATGTTTTTTAATTGTAAAAAAATATAAAGATATATTTCTAATAAAAGTATTTAAGAGCTTCCACACGTTTAGTACATATTTTAATATAGAAGATATTTTTTTTAAATTGTAAATACTAATTTCCAATACACAAATAATCACAAAAATAGTTACAGATAATGTAAATATTATTTCATTGGGAACGAATTTCCATTAACAGATGTATGCAAAATTTCAAACCTTACACAGTTACAAAGGTATGGAGTTTCAATATTTTATTTTTCAAAATTCTTTTTTTTAATAATTTTAATTTTCAAATAAAAAAACAAAAGGCTTCAATACAAAAATATTATTTTCTACTGAATGAAACAAGTTTTCAAAAACTTTTCAAAATAATTAATTTAAAAAAAATTAATCCAGAGTATAAAATAAAAATTAGAATATGTAGTATATTTTCAGTAGGTACAGAGAATGATCATGAAGAATACAAAGAAAAAATTATCTGCTGCAACGCGTCACAGAGCTTTCTTCTACATGATTGAAACTCGCTGTTGGTGAAAAGAACATAAATTAAATCCACGGTTGGTTGAAAAAATTATAAATAAACTAATATACTATATATATCTTAAGCAGAACTATGTGTAGCTTCTTTATACTAACTCCCACCCTCTTCCCCAGAACCTTCTTAATCCGAATATTCCCAGAAAGAAGTTTCAAACAAAAATTGCAGGCTTTAATTAGTCTAAGAACCATACCAAGTTTAAAGAAAATCGTTGCGAGCCAAAAAAAAACGAATTTTATGATAAAACGTTTAATACGAACTCGCTCTCACACACAAAAATAGACACCCACACATGTGCATTTTTTAAAAACTATTTTTTCGGACTCAGGGGAGCTCAAAAACGTGTACTTTTGCTGAAAACTCAAAACCGAAAATTCGTCCCAATTAAAATGCTTTCTTTACTGTAGTATATAGTATTAAAAGAAAGTAGATAATAATTCTATTAAGTCTCTAGTATTGTCGGTGCTGAAAGTGATAAAAAATGCCCCTTTCTCAGGGATCGCAAACCAACTTTTTCATCGTTCGTGTCACAAACTTAAAAATAATCTTTATTTAATAACTAACGTGTCAATGGTAAATATTCAGTATGAGTCAACAAAAACCCAATAGATCTTTCAAAGCGTACCAACAAAAGCGTAACGTCAAAATTGCGGTAGCAAAACGACTCCAACAAAATCGCAATGCATAAAAAAGTTATTACGAATTAATTAATCCACGTATTTTTTTTAAATTAATTGTGCTTGATATTTTAACTAATAAAGCCAAAGCTTGACTTGATTTGACATTTGAATATACTTATTAATATTTGCCTGGAATTTAACTTGATTTTAGTTTGGGTCAAACAACTTAAAAATCAACTCAAGTAACCTTAAAATCAAGGGAAGAAATGAATCTTAAAAATTATTTAAATGACAAAATGCTTCTCCTTAAAAAACGTTAATGTATCAAATATTGATGACTGACAGCGTAAAGAATATGAGATATTTTTTGTTCAGTAGATACAATGTGAGTTATAGATAATATATGTATGTAAAGTAAGTAGAATTACATCAAAACGGGTTGATATTTGATTATATTTAAAAGTGCTGATTATTTGACTGCTGATAATTTCATAATATTAATTATAATGTTAAGTTTTGTTCACGACAAAAATAATAACTAACTAATGTGTAAATTGTTAAAGGTAGGATGACAGCGATTTCTTCAGTGCAAATCATTATAAAACTGTGGCGCCCCAAATACCAACTATCTAATTTCTCTATCCTCTTAAATTTTTTAAGACCTACGTTTAAGTTTAATGAAACGTTTTATTTTAACTTTTTAAAAAAATAATTATGAGAGGGTATAATAAAACCAACAATCTCACTTAATGTAGTGTTTTTCCACATTAGGAGGAAAAAATGTTTCGAAAAATTCCAATATTATTTTATGACGACATAAATTTCAATCAATCATCCATCCACCATCGGATGAATCATTTCTGATAAAGCACTATAAATGTCCTCACAGTTGTTTAGGCAATGAATAATTGTTTTAAATGAAAATGAGTGGGAGTTTTCACAAATTAAATTATAAACTACCTACCTACTTACACATAAAAATTTAAACTAAAAACATTTTCAACACGGATAATTATCTTCAGAGTTTTATATCTAAATGAATTCAGCATTTTAGAGTTCTCATATCACTTCAGTCCGTTCAGCCTGTTTCACTTTTTTAAACAAATACTTGGTTTGAAAGACACTATCTGTGTCTCAAATGCCTACCAAGATTGTAAATGCCTTTTTATTTGCATAGCAACATTTTCTTAGACTTGGCTGAGTTCTTCAGAGCTCCAAATATTAGCCCTAAAGAAATCAGCAAAAACTGACAAAACGGCGGACATAATAAAAAGTTGTACATAAATTAATTGTTGTCCATAATTCCCATTTAACAATTAACATAATTTCATTGTTTGTATTTCTTAATTTCAGTGATACACTTGAGGAATTTCGTAGCACCTAGAAGTGCCGCGGCACAATGTTTGAGATTAATGGCCTCCTAGAGTTTAAACACATTATCAGAACTGGAATCGGCTAAAATTATAATCGTATTTTTTGGATATTGAATAGTACGAATAACGTAATGTTTCGCTAATGTAAGACAGGAATTTTCCAAATTCTTACTCTGAGTGGGTGAAAAAAGAGTTTAAAAAAATCTAATTTCTAAACTAGGTATGACTTGTAGGAAATCTTCACTTAGCAATTACTCTTATTAACCTTCGTAAGAGTACATAGAAAATTATAACTTTTCACGTTTCCTAAGTTTTTCATTTAAGGGTTGCAAAAAATTCCCTAATGCATGGCTTCTAGCTCTATTTTAATTTTATTTTTTTTAGATAATTAGCTTGCATTTATGACTTGCGCTTTGGTAATCTTACCGTTTAGCGTTGGAAATTTTTTACATGTCAACGATACGATATACAGTAAACTTATATAATTATCAAATTTTCTACTAGTCTATACTAATTTCCATAGCATAGATACTCTTACTGGAAAGTGTGCATCTTTGTATGAAGAACAAAGGGAAAACAAGATATAACTCCATTTTATCAGGGTTTTTAGGATTAAAAAAACAATTGCTATAAAAATCTTACTTTTATAAAATGAAACTAATTAAACAGATATATTTAATTTTAATGTTTAGCACATTATGTGGTCACATCCGTAGTTGTATAGAAATTGGAAAAAAAAATCATTAGTCCTTTGGGACTAAAAAAATAAACTAATAAAATAAGTCCAGATAATTTTCAACGCTAAACGCCAAGATTACTCCCCTTGTATTTTCACAAAGAGCAGGGATGTTAAGGAGCTCCGTATTCGTAATCGAATCCAATATAAAAATTTCGAACAATTTTGGATTAGGGGAGTCTTTTATAATTTTGTTACTTTTGCATTTTTAGTAGAGAGCGCTTAATATTGAGTACCCCTAGTATTCACTTATTTGAGTGATTGTAGATTGAAATAGTAACTTAGAAATCAAGCCAAATTACTACCAGTTTGTGTTTTACATTTACATTTCTTAAATATCTAATATCCGTAACCGAAACTAACGGATAATCCGAGAAATAATTGCATATCCTTAACCGTATCCGAAACCGTTTTTTTTTTATTTCTATATATCCGTAATATCCAGAAATTAAATTAAAATTCAGGAGAGGGACTTTTTTCACATCCTGAATACTTAACAAATTGCTTTTTTAACTTTAAAATATGATTTTTAAAATTCCCAACATGATTTTTATAGTAAACTAGTTTTATTTATTTTTGATTAAAGTCCAGTATCTTTAATCTAGTTAAATTTTAACTAGATAATTTACTATATAGATAATATACTAGACAATTTACTTTTTGATATTGACTAGATTTTAACTCTTTCCCCTTATAATGACTTGATATCGAAAAAGCACCCTTATTTTCAATCGAAAACTCTCACGTCAAAAAATCTGATTTTTTTAAAAAGGAGGTGAACTTTTTGTTCGTTGAAACCTCTAATTTCTGATGGTGCAAAAAAATATACACATTAAAATGTTAAATGTTCTCAGAAAATGCAATAATTAAAGTGTAAGTTTTAATAAATTGCTCAAAATTGTACACAAAACAACTAATATTGTACTAATACAACTTTGAGCAATTTATTAAAAATAACACTAATAATTATTCTGAGAATATTTAACATTGTAAAGTATATATATTTTTACACCATCAGAAATAAGAGGTTTCAACGAACAAAAAGCTCACTGACTTTTTTAAAAAATCAGATGTTTTGACGTAAGAATTTTCCATTGAAAATTAGGGTGCTTTTTCGATATTAAGTCATTATAAGGGAATTTTTCAAATAAATGTTGAGGTTATGTGAAAAAGGTGTTTGCACAAAAAGTGTAGATCTACTTATTATCTACAATGTTGCCATTTAACTTCGTTCCATAGGACTTGTAGTATGGTCGGAAATCGAGATAAACAGTTTCTATTCTTAACCCCCCCCCCCTCTTTCCACTTCCCCACCACAGATCGACCGTAATTTATTTTTCCTTTCATTTTTGTTATATTCGCTTCCTTTTCCAATGGGTTTCATCCTACTATAATTTGTTTTCTGTTCAAAAATTATTTTCCCTAGTCTAATAAGATGCAGGGATGTTAAGGAGTTCCGTTATCGTAACCGAAAGTCTTAAATATCCGAAATAAAAATATATCCGTAACCAAATTCGATATAAAAGTTTCGGATAGTTCCGTATAGAATGAGTCAATTACAAGTCTATTTTTTGCGTTTTTAAGGTAGATATGACTTAAAATTGAGTTTCTTTAGTAATTACTTATGTAGCTGATTGTAGTGCCAAATGATTACTTAGAAAAAAAAACTGTTTTACTTTTACAATTTCTAAAAGTTTATATCCATAACTGAAACTATTCAAAACTAACGGATAATCCAAAATAATTTCTTATATGTAATCGTATCCGAAACCGGTGTAATATTTCTACATCCGTATCCAGATAAAAAATTGTATCCCTATTAAGTGTAGGTATATAAAATTAAAATGAGCTTTTTCCTACTTTTAAAAAAGTTTCTTTTATTTTATAGCAGACATAGTAACAGGTTTCTATTATATTATGATTGGTATTCACTATAATATTAATTTTAAGTTTCTTGAATAATTGAAATTCTTATAAAAGTGTTTGTTATTATTTAATGCTTAAAATGGTTCGAACTTTGCGTATAAATGGTTCTTTGTTTATAGCAAGTTTTAAAGCTTTGATATAAGGTTATATTTATCTTTCTCTACTGTATTAACCTTTATAAGATGTTTTCATAATTTTGTTTTGTGTAATTTTTAAAGTATAATAATTTTATTGAAGTAATGATTGGTTGTATAATTACCAATTTAAATGCGCTGTTGTTGTGGTTTGAAAATAGCATTGCAATTTAAGAAGAAGTTTATATTCCGACAGAAAATGTGACCCATGTTTTAAAAAATTCAAAGCACTAGAACATTTCACGTAAGAATATTTTTAAATGAATCTCAAAAAGCATTAAATTGAGTTGACGGATGAGATTCGAACGCAACGAAACTCACGCGGCACAAACGACAACAATAGTTGGTTATGTTTTTGTGAAGCAGCCGAGACCGTTACCGAATTTGTACTGCGGCATCAGCGACAAAGCTGCATGCGCCACCGACTGTTTCCACAAGTTCATGCCGTCTCACTTGTGTACATCGATCGCGGCGTGTGATCTCCCTTAGTGCGACTCAGCGCGACTCAAACAATTATTAATCAGTGAGGGTGGGCCGCCACCAGCATTTCCATGAATACTTTTGATCGTCAAATTCACCCGCAACAGTCCACCCAAACATTCCTCTCAATATTGGGGTGCTCTTATTATTTTATTGGCTTCTCAAGAAAACGGCATTTTTTTTCGTACAAAAGAATCAAACACCGCTCATTTGCGTATTTCATGAACGAGGAAATAGGTACCTAAGTGTTTTATAATTTCAAAAAAGCGTTATTTATCCACGCAGAAGTAAGACGAAATTGAAACGATTTTAATTTCTTGCAAAATTTCATACTTGAGAAAAATAATAAAATTAATTCATATTTTCCAAGACAATTGACTTGCCACACAAAAGGTTTTTTAACATCATCCCCATACATACTGGTTATACCGAAATTGTTAAACTTATTAAATTTAATATTTTAAATAATTATAAAAAGTATATAATTTTTTTCAGCATCTTTATTGTTATAAAATGTTAAAAATAAGTAAATAAAATGAAATAAAATATTCGTTAGAAATCTATTATGGTTTTAACTTTTAAGGATGTATAGGAGATACAATCGGAAGGAAAAGTACAACACTAATAGTTCATGAATATCTACTGTTTGTAGCTTATAACGAAGCAATTAACTAGTTTTAAACCAAAAGAAACGCAAAAAAAAAATTCATTTTGATTCATATAAACCATTTTCATAAACCGAAAAATTCGCTTTACTTTTGATAATGAATTAAAAATAATACTAATAACTAATTTATTAGCCAGTAAAATCAGTCTTTTGATTTGGTTTTAGTTTTTTTCTTAAAAATCGTTTAGTGAATGTTTCATCAAATTTCCCAAAAATGTTTTATATCATCTAAATTATATAATTTTAAACCTTTACCATTCTTACTTGTCTTGATTTTCAAGCTACTTGACTTGAATTTCAAGTTACTTGACTTGATTTTCAAATTACTTGATTATAAATGATTAGTCTGTACAAAAACACATATGAAATAAAGTAATTTTTAAACCGCTTAATGAGCTTATATCAAAATTTTATTCAAACATAAAAAAGAACTTCAGAATATCAAGCGAAAAATAAATATACACCCTCTGCCATTTGATTAAGGCCACCTGAATATTTTTGAATTTCTCAGTAAATAATAATCCTATTTCGTTATTTTTTTTTTTTTTTGAAACCAATGTTACTTCCACCTTTCCATTGCCTGCTAACAAGAATTAAGAAGGATAATATATAAAGGGGGGAGACTTAATTTTTATGTTTTTCGTGTTTTGCAAGTCGGTCATTTGATTATAGCCACTAATGAAAATAGTCGTTTATTTGTAAAATACTTTATTTTTTCTATTTCTAATAGTTTGATGTATTCAATGAATGATTGTCTGCCTTCTAACACCACCAAATTAATTACACAATGATACGGCAGCCCATACCATTACAGAACCATATGATGAATGGCGACGACTTAAAACTAGTTCTTCTTTTCTAACGTCATGGAAATAATACTGAAACCCCCCATCAGGCCCATCTAAATTAAACTTTTTTTCATCAGAAAATGTCACTTTTTGCCACTCTTCCTTCCATCCAAAATATTTCTTTGCATACTCCTCTCGTGCAGTTTTATGTCGTCGTAATAGTTTTGTTTTTTTTTTAATTTTTTCCCTTTTTAAATAGGAGCACTTTTGTATTACCCGTCTCACTATTCGTATACTAGCAGAAACACCTAATTTTGCACGAATAGCAGTTGCAGTTGCCATCGAATTCGACGCTTCGCGTAAAATCGCGCGTTGTTGCCGCCTAGTTAAGGCAGTTGGAATGCGCCCTTTTCGATTTTTTCCATAATTTTCTGGGTTTTTTAAAAAAAGCTGCTATTGTTTTATGGTGTCTTCCAATTCTTTTGCCGATTTCACGGTTTAGAACATATTCGGAATACCATGCAACTATTTGACACTTTTCTTTTTCAGTCAGAGTCTTTTTACGATCCATAGCGATCCAAACAAAATAATAACTGTCGCAAATTAAAGAATAACTATCCTTACACAATAATTAAAACAATTTAATTTTTTTTTTTGAGCTTAGTTGTCTTGAACACTTCTAATAAACTAGTGGCGATATAATCAAATGATCGACTTGCAAAACACGAAAAACATAAAAATTAAGTCTCCCCCCTTTATTTATTATCATTTTTAATCTTTGTTAGCAGGCAATGGAAAGGTGAAAGTAACATTAGTTTCAAAAAAAAAAATAACGAAATAGGATTATTATTTACTGAGAAATTCAATGGAAATTCCAGGAATTCTAGAATATTCTCTCTCTTAGAGCTTCGTCTTCGAGACCACCTAGCACGAAGGATTAAACAAAAGAATGGAAATTTCTACCAAGGAATAATAGAACCGGACATTCGAGAAAAGATTCCGAAATCCTATTCCGAAGCCCCAGAGAAACATAGGCGAGTCAGTGTGAAATAAATCTTCGAGCAGTGTTAAAATAAATAGTGAACCGTGTTAAATAAATTGTGAACATTGTGAAATAAAGTGAAACAGTGCAATAGTGAGTGACAATAATTAGTGAATAGGTGACTGTGAAAACTGAATAGTTAAACAGTGAACTAAATAACTGTTTAAGTATATATAAATCATTGTTAACGAATAGTTTATAAGTGACAATAGTGTAAGATAAATCAATAAACAATTGTTTAAATAATTGTGTTGTCATTAAACACAAATCTTCAAGCCCGTAAAAACGTTATAAGTAATATTTTTACAGTATTGTATGAAATAGTTAATTTTTAGTGTGAGATAAAAATAAATCCATTCATTTAATTATACTGCAATCTATTAATTTCCTTCATGCATTTTAAAAACTATTTAATTTTTTTAAATACTTATCAGCTACATAATAATCGAAATCAAAGCGATTTAAGTTCCTTTTCAAATAAATTTGTTTGTATGCCAATTTACAACACAAGTTTATAAATAGGTTAACTTTTTGTGGAAAATATCTTTATCTAATTGTTCTCATTTATAAAGCTGACTAATTTCTATTATCTTTCAAGGGTTCGTAGTGAGATTGATAGATTAAGGACTTCATATCACCTTCAGCTATACGCTTGAAATTATTTATGTTTATACAACCTATATCACGGAAATAAGACAGAATTTCCAACTAGGCCTTATTATCTTGAAAGGGATTTAAGTTCAATGCAAATAGCTACGTTAATACTCCTGTACTAGCTACATAATCCTAATGAACACTAATGTAATGCTCGATTACTTCCATCTGACCTGTACGTTAACTTACATCAAGGTATACTTTAATCCTAATAGAAATAAATAGGTAGGTACCTGTTTGTACTCAACCAAAGTCTTCAACAAATAGCATTAAGTAATGTAAAAATAATAAAATTGCAAAAAGTTTTGGTAGTTAACAGCTTCAAAAAGAAATGTAAAAAGCGGCTTAACTGAAAAAAATGGAGAAAAATTAAGTTAAAATTTCACCGAGCTTTCAGAGCGTCTTGGATTCTAACTTATAACCACTCAGCTTATTTAAAAACTTATAGGTACTTGTATTATTTTCTCTACAAACATCTGGAAATAAAAGTATGCAATTGTATTATTCCTGAGAGAATTGTGAATGCTAATATAAAGAAGGATTTTTCAAAATTCCACCCCTATAAGTAGCTGTAGAAAAAATTATTGTGTGGTTTTATGAAACCACGATGTAAGTGAAACTTTTTTCGGGTTGTAGGCATTTAAGTAGGTAACTGACAATTTTCGGACAATTAATCGATTTAGGGTGTGAAAATAAAGGATATAATTGATTTCCAAGGTTTTGCATCTAATTCCATTTGCTACGCATTCGGTATAATTTTTCTACTACTTGCAACTAATTTTAAATTTGTAGCGCAGCTTTTCTTTATTTATATTATAATATTAACTTGTTAACTTAAATAAATTATAATGTTTATTGGTTTAATCAACCCCAAATATTAATATTACATATTTTAAATTACAATCAAGTTAGTTTATATAATATATTTTTAAATCACGGTTATTCGTCCATGTCTTTGTTTTTAACAACAACAAAACAATCAATCAACAAGTATAACAAATTAACTAATAACAAATAATAATCCATTAATTTATTAATTTATTAATTTATTATATAAATATCTATAAACGATAAAACTTTATACAACATCAACAAAATAAATGATTAATTTAATATATAAAATAGAACAATTATACAACAACAAAAAACGGAGTCGACCGTTCCAGTCGTGTGCTGGGCCCATAACTGCCTTGTGTCTCAATAATCCACTTTAACTTAAAAACAAAAATCATGGAAAATCGAACTGCCCGAATTGTGGCTGAAAATTGCATTTTCTACGCCACAAATTTTCATTATGGAATTTGTTTATTATTGTTAAATCAATCATTTGCCTATTGTTATCTGTTGTAAATTTACTTGAAGAATACCTATCATGTTCAATCATTGTTGAATAAAGTTTATTGTGGCGAAGAAATTGTCTGGACAAAAGGGCTACACACTAACACAAACATCATACTAAACAACGCTCCGACTAACTACCGCTCCGACATACATAAACATATGCACCAGGAGAGAGTTCTAATAATTCTAATAAAGTTACTATAAAAATTAAATAAACTCACTAAGAGCTTTTTTCCTGTCTCTATAAGCACGAACTCTGTCGGCAGTCTTTCTCTTACGGCGTAAAATTAATTCACCGTCGGATATTTTCGCACTATTCTCACTAGCTGTATCTTTGTCTATCATGATAAGTGAACAACAATATTTATATCAATACACTGATCAAAACACACAAATACCAATACAAATATGATTGATGACAATTATGACAATGACAATTAATGACAACTTATAATATACTAAAACGTTGCGTTGTGATGGAGAGGAAAGTAGCCATTCATGTTATAATAACTTGCGCAACAACCCTGGTAAAACGACATGGTATATAGCTAACAATGTGTATACGAGCTCTGCCGAACACTTGCCGATTCCCTGCCAAGAATGTAACACATATTTAACGACATGCTAAAGACAGGCCAAAAAATTCGAGACGATGTATAAAAAGTTTCAATTTAGAAATATTCTGGTAGATTCTATAAATCAAAGACGTATTACAAAACCATATACGGCTCTTTAATTTTTGTTTGTTTTGCGGAAAACTAATCTTTTGATATTATTGAACAGTAAAAAATATGCCATGGACTAACTAGATTATCCAATAATACTCACATTTGAGTGAAGTCGGATTACTCCTGAGTGGATAACGATGGCAAATCGTATTAATGTTACAATTGGTGTTCAGATAAAAACAAAAATATTAGTTTTATAAATACGATACTAAAACTTCGGTAAACTCATAATTTACTGACGAAAAATGAAGCTTGCCTTGATAATTTGAATAAGAGTACAGTTTGCCGCTCCTGAAGCAAGAACATTAAATGTGAGCGTTGCAGCACATATTTTTTATTAGTTATTTAATTCAAACCGTGTATAATTTCCTTTTTGTCAAAGAATTTAAATTGTATGAAGTTAATCATTGAAGAACAAACAACACGTACGGCCACACACATTTATGCAAATATTCCAAACAAAAACTCCACTTGAATTTATTACGCTAACGAGAAAGATGAAGCTTAGGTTTCCCTTTTCGTCCAAAAAGTAGCCACTTTTCTCTATAATATTATTATGCATCCATGACAAACAATTATACAGTAATTTGCGAACAAGGCAACCACCATCTGTCGAGCAATGCTTTTTAGTTCATACCATTCATTTTTGTTATTATTGTTATTGTTACGAAAGCACCGAATAAACTTACATAATTGTCTAAATTTACTACTATCTATGTACTGTAGAAATAATTTAGACTTATTACTTAAACATAAGCTAAAAAAATAATTTATTACTAACGTTAAACTGCTTTTGGCTAATCAATTATTTTTATTATGAAATAATGTAAATGTAGGTACTATGAAAGTATTTAACAAACATACAAATTACAAACCAAATATTAGCTTTCATTGTTGGGTTTTATTTTATTTCGTTACAAATAAAGAAATAAAAATAAAACATTTAACTAAAAATTTTATAATTTTTATAGGTAGGTATTATGTATAATACATGTAGACCAGGGTAGATAATTTTTGACCAGAAAAAAAAACTATAGTAGGATGAAACCTATGAGAAAAAGAAAAGAATATAACAAAAATGAAAGGAAAAGTAAATTACGATTGATCTGAGGTGGGGACGTGAAAACGGAGGGGGGTGATTTAAGGGTAGAAACGGTTTATCTCGATTTTCGACAAAACTACAAGTCCTATGGAAAAAGCTAAAAGACAAAGTTATAGATAATAAGTAGATCTACACTTGTTGTACTTACACTTTCTTCACATAACTTCAAAATTATTGTGAAAAATTCCAATAACGAAGTTCTTAGTTTTTTTATTTTTATCTTTTACAAAAAAATAAATTTTTTTTCATAAAGTGTTGTAAAAATGTACTTTTTGATGTCCCAAACATAATGTATTTTTTTAATTTAAAATTTTAATTTTTTCACCTTATAATGACTTAATATCGAAAAAGCACCCTAATTTTTACTCGAAAATTCTCACGTCAAAACATCTGATTTTTTTTAGAAGTAGAAAGTAGAGATTTCAACGAACAAAAATTTACCGATCTTTTAAAAACAGTAGATATTTTTACGTGAAAATTTTTGATTGAAAATTATGGTGCTTTTTCGATATTAAGTCATAAGATAAAAAAATTAATATTTTAAATTAAAAAAATACAGTTTGTTTGCGGCATCAAAAAGTAAATTTTTACAAAATTTTATGAAAAAAATGTTTTTTTTGTAAAACTAAAATGAAAAACTAGGAACTTCGTTATTGGAATTTTTCACAATAATTTTGAGGTTATGTGAAAAAAGTGTAAGTACAACAAGTGTAGATCTATTTATTATCTATAACTTTGTCATTTAACTTTTTTCCATAGGACTTGTTGTTTTGTTGGAAATCGAGATAAACCGTTTCTACCCTTAAAAACCCCCCCTTTTCCACTTTCCTACCTCAGATCGACCGTAATCTATTTTTCCTTTCATTGTTGTTATATTCTTTTCCTTTTCCAACGAGTTTCATTCTACTATAGGTTTTTCACTTTTTACCAGTTTTGGAGGCTAAAAGCAATGGTCTATAAATGAACTTAATGGTTTTTTTTTTCAAGAAAAGCTAAAGGTAAATTTTAGATGCTTTATTTTGTTTATTTATTAAATTCTAAATCTTAAATGCGAATGCTTCGTAATTAAAAATTAACGTTAATTCTTCCATCTCCTTCATCACGTATTTGTTCTTCATGATATTATTCTGTAAATTGGAATTTATTGGAATAAATGGAAAACATTAAGAATGATTAGCAGTAAATTCATTTTTAAACGGAAAAATCTTTGTGTAATGAGTTGAATGTACTTGAGAATGTCTCTTGCGTAGCCCTCTTTAAGTATAAAATATATTAAATTGTCAAATTTCGCTTAATTAATTGATACAAATATCAATTATTTAATTATGGGCTTGTAATTACTCATGAAGCTCAATGTCAATGAGTCATGTCCATTTATCAAGACAATAGTGGATGGGGAGGCAAAACATCGTGTTGAACATTCACATACAGATCAACTTAATGCCCTTTGGGTAGATAGCTGCTAAACAATCGCACTGAATAGTGGCGGAACTTAGAGACGCCAATATCCAACCACTGGACATTGGCTCGTTCCCATCGACCTCGTTTGCCCCTTTAACGTCATTGTTAAATATTTTGTAATTATCTCAGCTAATTGTAGATTCCATCACTCGACGTATCGCAACGTCTGTTTTCTTGTTTTGTTGGATACTGGGGATGTTTTAAATATTGCGGTTAATGCCTTCTTTATGAAATAGACGATAGCATTTGCTTTCAATAGCAGTCAACAAAGACCTACCAAATTGGGTAAAACCAGAAAGAAAGCTTTTATAAAGCGACTATAATACCTATTAACCTAATATAATGACTTTTTGTCATTAATTCTTTCCTATTGTATACGCATCAACAAATTGAATGAGTAAAAAAAATTAAAACTTTATTATTTTTATCTTTTATTTATTGTTAAAATCGGGTGCTTTTAAAATGAATTATTTTCTCAGTTGTTAGTCTAGCGCCGCTAAAGCAAAATTTAACAACTTAATTAGCGTTATCTTTAATATATAAACGCAATTTAAAATTGCGTGACACATATATTTAATAATTAATTGCTATCTTTCATATAAAAAAAAAACTTCATAAATAAACCTAATAGCAATAATAATTTTTTTTTATATTTTTGCGGTTGCAAGATGACACAATTAAAAAAAATAGGAAGATATGTAATATATAACTTTATTAATAATTGATATCTTAAAAATGTTTTATTTCTATAGTAAGCAAAGAATATTTAATCAAATTCAACCACAACGTTAATAAAATTTATCTAATGATATAGCTGGTTCGTTATATGATAGGGTTATTCTTCGATTCTTTTATGTAATTTTTCATCGAAATGCAATGACAAATATTGTTTATCGGCAAAAAACACCAATAGGAGTTGAAATCTATCTTCAAAATATAAATAATTCATATGACTGATTTTTTGCAATTTTTACATTTTTGTAAATCTTTTCTAAGAAGGATTTAAGAGTGATTATGGTTAGTTATTGTTTATACTTAGTTTATAGTTATTTTTCTTGTTAAATTATTGATTAGTCAAGTAACTGCTCAACTGCTCAAGCTTAGATCAACAATTTAACTTTGAAATGAAATAATTTGAAAATTTAATGCATGATATGACTTGATATTTTAATATTACCATGTGGTTTAAGTTAGATTTAATTTTAAGTTTTTAAGTAAAATAGCTTGAAAATCAAGTCAAGTAGTGTATTTATAGGATTGATCTATATCAAACTAATTGTGGTAGCTTTTTGAGAGAGAAAGCTTTGAAGAGAATTTTAAAGATTAAAATATACAAAACTAAAATTTTTAAAAATATAGTCTGAAATCTATTATAAAACACACCTGTTATAAAGCTTGAAAAAATTAGTCAATGCTTTTTTTTGTTTTGCGAAACACGTGATCTAAATAGAGGAAAATCTATTGTAAATACTAAATATTCATTCCCTCCATTGAAAGACATGAAAAATTATCTCCCCAGATAACACCGATAAATGTCCTTTTTGTGCCAGCTGTATTTATGTCTTAAAAGATCATGATTTGACTTGATTTTTAAACCACTTAACTTGATTTCCAAGCTACTTGACTTGAATTTGGGTTAACATCAAGTCAAATTCACCTGAAATCTTGTAGGTACTCTTAATATTTAGCAATCACACTAAGTCGAACATTGAATTGTTTTAAATAACGTCATTTTCTTTCTTGTGTTGTCCCTAATATTATACTATTAGACACTTGCAACAAATCTATGCGTAGGTATATAAAGTGTGCGTGCGTTCGCATTCACATATACGAATAGTTCGCACTATTCTAAACTTTTACATCAACATTGCCATCGAAATGTGAATTTTTTTCGAATAAAAATGCCATGAAAATTATAACTTCAAAAACAGGATTTTATATTAAATGGACCACAGAGAAATTTAGAAATGAGCGAAAAAACAATCAGATTATTAATTTTTAAATATACAGTATAAATTGGTTATAACGACACCGGATATAATGAACAACCGGTTGTAACGTACAAAACCTTCGGGTCCCGTAATATATCTTAGATATGACGATACATATCGGTTATAGTGAATATCGCGAATACAACGAATTTGACGGTCCCCTGAAGTTCGTTATAAACGATTTCTACTGTAATTGGCTAACTTTAAAATGTATTTTCTAACTAAAACCACATTTAATATGACCTAAACGATTAAAATGGTGACTAAAACCAAAAAACAATGTTTTATCATTTTCTAAATATGTATTCACATTCGCATTAGCGTTCGCACATTCATATACGCATTCGTGAATGCCTAAATTATAGTATTCGTAACATCTCCGATCCAGTCTGATCGGTCTGATCGATCAAGTTGAAAAAGGAGACTTACCTCAGAATGAGTAACTTGGAGAGTTATTATCCATATTCCAACGTTTAAAAAGTTGTCTCAAAAGTCTCACAACATCTCATTTCCGAGTGTAGGTATAGATATTTGAGTATAAAATTTTCAAAGTCAAACTTTGGGAAGTATCTCGTTTCTGTGCTCTCGTAAGCATTTTGAGCTATCTGTAAAGTTGTACAAAAATTCTCAGGAAAAGTTAGTCCTTGCCAAATTTTCATATAGTTAATCGTTTCCAGAATAGAACCCAAAATATGAAACCAACTTTGCGGGTAGGTTTCAACCCCTAAAAGTTTTTTTTTTTTGTAAAGCTAAGAATAAGATAATAGATAAGATTAAGGTGAAGAATAACAATTCAAAATGAACACAATAAGTAAAATCTCGAATACCTACCTTTATTAGCCTTTTATCTTAAATACAATTAAAATGTTTTGAAAAATAATTATTTTTGTTTTGAAAATATTTTTAATAATGTGAAAAAAAATGTCAGGAAAATCAAACTTAGTTTATTATAATTTTAAGATCAGCTTATTGATCAAAACCACAGCAATTGAAAACTGCCTTCAGCTATATTTCCAATTATTAAAAGAAAATATTTACTAATTTTATTTATAGAAATCGCTTTTCTATTTGAAGAATAACATATTATTTGTTGTTCTAAATTAATTAATTCGTATCTTATTTTATTTGCTTGCTTTGTTTTAAAATTCATAACTTCAATGAAGGGAACTTTGATTTCCATTGGGGTTTAGAGGATGGGGTAATATATCTGTAGGCTATATTATTTGGGTAGTGCACAGAGGAAAAAATATAAATGTAGATATACGTATACAATATACATACATATAACATTTGCTCATGTAGGTTTACGTATATTGACACAAGCCAAATATTATATAATTCATCCATATATTTCTTACAAAAATAATTTAATTTTCAATTCAAACAAACCATTTTTTTCATAAAAAATATATTGAATTTTGTAAATTATTTTTGGTTCAGTGATTTAAATGAATCACGAATCAAGAAATAGTTGAGGTATTAATTTCCATAATTGGAAATCCTGACATTGGCAAGGACTACAATGAACTTTGTTAGAATGCTCTCGTTAGAAGAACGGATGATGTGCGCTTCGGTGCTTTTTTTAAAGCGCTCAATCAAAGGACACCTATACTGCCTAAGGTTCCTAGCTTTGCTAGCTCGCAGTGCTAGATCATATAAGACATTCTATGTTCCTCTAGCTAGATCAGCTCTGACACGGTGTTCACCATTGTACAGAGTTACTATAAATACTATAAATAAATACTGAGTAATGCTGTTAATCTGGACCTGTTGGACATAAATCAACCTCTTTCTGCCAATTCCCTTGCATCAATAACCATATCTTTGTGTAATTATCAGTATTTGTAATAATCAATAACACATAGTACCTACTATTATATTGTATGGTATTATACAATATTAAACTCTACATTTACTATGTTGTTGTTATTATTATTATGATCTATTAAGTGTTCCTCTTTAAATACTGCGTTATATATTAGTAACCCTGTCGTGGGCTTAAGGGCCTGTTGGGTCTATAATATAATGGTTAAGTAAAATTTTTACAAACGAAATCGGTATTTAACAAAAAAAATTGAATTGTTAGAGATTTACCAGTATAGATTGGAAAAAAAACTAAAAATGTGATTTCTAAATTGAGCATTAAGTATTTATTAAACGGCAGGTAATGTCTATAGAAAGGGAGTACTTTCTATAGATTATAAAAAAATAGTAAACAAAACATTCATATTTTATGATTGAACGAATGGTCTGAATGGTTAAATGAATTATAGAATTTCTATCGTTTTAACTTTGGCCGTCGTTAGGTCATCAATCAATCAATCCCATGTTTAGTCTTTGACAAAAGAAAAGAAAATTTTGACACAGAATGAAAATATGAACGAAAAAAAACATCGAAAAGACTACCATAGCTTAAATACATAAATAACTTTTGCGTTTGAAAGGTTTAATGCTTGACTTGATTTGGCATTTGAATATAAATATTTAACTCAAGTTTGACATGATTTTAAGTCAAATTTAGGCTAAGCAGCTTTAAATTCAAGTTAAGTAGCTTAAAAATCAAGGTAAGTAGTGTATGTTTAAGTTAAATTGTATATATTAAAATCTTGGAAGGTCTCATTTTATCAAAACTAAAATTATCCAAAAGCTTTGCCAAAAATTCTGATTATACAAAAATATAGTAACGCCAAAAATAATACAGACACACAATAAAATATAAAGTATCTGGTCCAGATAATAGAAAGATGCGATATATGGTTTCCGGTGTATTTTTTTACGTGAAATCCGAATCACAAAGCCGTGGTCAGTTTCAATCTTGCATGTTTCAATTTTCAGAACATCGCTGAAAAACTTTACTACCACACAGAAAAAAATATCTGGTTCAAAGATTTTCTGAAAACAGTGGCGGAACTACCATATTGCTAGACCCCGCGACGCGGAGGGCCCGAAGCTTTGGGGGGCCCGAAAATGTTGAGAAAATTAGTACTAGTGGTGCTGCAGAGAGGGTGCAGTAAGAAAGAAAAATTGACAAAGGAACAGGAACGTCTAGCAAAAATATTAAAATAATCCCGTTTTCTTAAATCGATGACAGAAAACCAAAGTACTTCTAAAGATGAACAGGTATTTTAACAAGTTTATAGCAAAAAAATTAATGCACCTGACGTAAAACTAAAAAGTCAAGGTACTACACCTAGTGATGAAGGGGAATCTGAACCTGTTGAATGTTTATAACAGAAGCAGTACGGCAATTGATTTGAATAACGATGAAAATACCATGGATTTCGACTAAGATGTTACAAATAAGGATATTAAGAATCTGTTGTTATTTTTAACGGACAATACTAATTTTCAAAACAAAATATTACACCTGATATGAAAAAAATGATAATATCTGCAAACTCCTCTAGACCTCAAAAAAAAAATGTACTAAAAAGGGTACATGGGTGACCAAGCTTTGCTTGATTGACTTTTCTGAACGTGTTTGGATTCTTTATTGTTAAGTATTTTAATTTGGACATGCACAATTTGTCTATGTTTGTTTCTCAACTTTAAACTTCGTTCCGTTATGAGCAAAACTTTTCAATTACTATTAAAATGTAATTGCTTCATGTAACTTTCCATGCAGATACCACCCACGTACATTGATATAATGCTGATGGATAGGCAATCCCTTTCTCCCCAATGCTTAACACTTTCCCAATTTTTTCTAGTATTGAAATCAAATTAAATAGATTTTGCTCCCCCGAAAACCTATAAATTGTAAATTTCATTGCAATCACCAGAATCGTTGCCGCGAATGTGATAATAAGTAATTTCCGTTTAATAATATACGATTATTTTTTTATTTGGTACAAGACTTCATGCCCTCCATATTCATGCCTTACAGAAGACACCACATTGAATTTAGTGTACCGTCACATGGCCTATAATCAGTGGGTTATAAAATACTTTTCTAACAATACTGCATTTGTCAAATTATGATAAGGGAGTTGAAGGGTAGTTTTGAACATATTTGGGAACAGACTTTTGACTTTGTCGTAGTAAAAACAAAAATATGTAAAGCAAATAAATGAAGGAATTTCTATGCTAAATGATTACAAAGTAAAGCTTAAAGGGCTTAAAGTAGGTACTAATACTTGACTAAAAAAATTAATAGATTACCCACTTGATGGCGCAGTGGTTAGAGCAATTGCTCTCCCCGCTACATGCGCCAGTGGTTCTGGGTTCAATCCCCGTCGAATCTCTAGATATAAGATTAAAAAAAAAATAAGATTCAAGACCTACAGAATATTTCTCTGTGTAAGACAGTGATATGACCATAATTGTTAAAACAACTATAAACACCCAAAAAAAAATAGGTTCAAAATAGATATCAAGGATAGGTTATTATACATTTTATTAATACACTTAAACGTTAAAGAATATTAATACGTATATACAGTAACATTTTATATTAAATAAAGATGTAAAGCTGAGATTGTAAAATATTCAAGAATTTTTTCCAAAAGCAGCATATTCAACACATCGTGACGGATCAGTAGGGAAATATTCCTGACATTTGGTCATCAACCGCTTCAATGCTTGTATATATTTTCGCTGAGTTTCATCGTTCATTACATGAGCGACATTTTTTGAGAAAATTTTTTCACGACCAGTACGAGCGTGGATACCAACCATAGTTACTCCAATAGGCCAAGGAGCATTCCCGATAGCCATTTCCAAATAAGCATCGCTTGCTTTCAAGTAATTTCGGTACAATAAGTGCCTTGTAATATCAGTTAAACTATCAGATATATCTTCCGGTAATGTTTTCGTTTTTAATTTTCGCAATAACGGTTTTAAATAAACTTGTGTCTGTGTGTAGGTAGCTCCTGCTAACTTTCCTCGTGTGCTCGATTTTTCAGTCGCTGGACGGTTATTTAGTTTATCTCCCCACATTTTCAGTAGAAGCTACAACCAAAATTATGAATTAAAAATTAAAGTTGGAAATTGGTTGGAAGTTGGAATTGGTTCTTAATATTACTTTAATAAACGCCATAATAACATTCATATCTAAGGTTCTATTTCCTCGTCCAATTTTACCAGCCATTGCATGGATTTTATCATACTCAGTGAGCTCGGTTAATTCAGTTTCGATTTGTTCTTGATGTTCTTCGCTAGTTTCTTCAGTTTCTGTTCCTGAAGTTTTTGGTTCTTTTGTGTCTCGTCCACTTGACTCTAGTAATTCATCCAAAAATGCTTGATCAACCTTTTCCATGGCCTCTTGAAAGTCATTTCTAAAACCCTAAAAAACAAGTAATGTAAAATATACTTTGCTGCATTGTATTATGAAATACTTACTCGATTCATTTCAGGTTCTAAAATTTCACATTTTCGTAATCGACGAAAGGCTTCAATTTCGGTTTCTCCAAACAATAAGATTGGCTCACCTCGCTCTCTGAGACGGCGAATTACTTCTGAACGAGGCAAAATAGTGTGTTCGCTACCATCTTCAACGGCAATACCATCTATAAGGAGAAAAAAAAAGATTTAATTTGGAAATGAATTTAGTGTCTTGAAACCAGTGGTGGTTCGTTTATTGAGGCATGAGTTACTCAAATATAAAAAGGGAAGCAATTTTAATCGAAAAAGCACCATAATTTTCAATCGAAAACTCTCACGTCAAAATATCTACTGTTTTTAAAAAGTCGGTGAGTTTTTTGTTCGTTGAAACCTCTACTTTTTGATGGTGCAAAAAATATATACATTACAATGTTAAATGTTCTCAAAAAATGCAATAATTAAACTGTAAATTTTAATAACTTGCTCAAAGTTGTATTTGTGCAATTGTTTTATGTACAATTTTGAGCAATTTATTAAAATTTACAGTTTAATTATTGCATTTTCTGAGAACATTTAACATTGTAATGTATATATTTTTTGCACCATCAGAAAGTGGAGGTTTCAACAAACAAAAAACTGGCAAACTTTTTGAAAAACTGATATTTTGACGTGAGAATTTTCGATTGAAAATTAAGGTTTTTTTTCGATATCAATCGATATAAGATGAAAAAATTAATATTTTAAATAATAAAAAAATACAGTGTGTTTGTACATTAAAAGGTAAGTTTTCAGCAAATTTTGTGTAAATTTTTTTTTTTTTTGTAAAAGTTATAAATTAAACACTAAAAGCTTGGTTATTGGAATTTTTCACATAAATTTTGAGGTTATGTGAAACAAGTGTTGACACAAAAGTTGTAGATCTTTTTATTACCTACAACTTTGCTATTTAACTTTTTTCCATAGAACTTGTAGTTTTGTCGGAAATCGTTATAAACCGTTTCTAACCTTATAAACAGCCCCCTTTTCCACTTCCCTACCACAGATCGACCGTAATTTATTTTTCCTTTTTTTTCATTTTTGTTATATTCTCTTCCTTTTCTAATGGGTTTCATCCTACTATAATTTTTTCACTTTTTACCATTTTCAAAGGCTAATAGGCACTGGTTTAATGAGAGAAAAACCTAAAATAGGTACCTTACAATAATTACCATCCCTAGTTATGAATGAAAAGATGACAAAATAAGTTTCATTTTTCAACGGAACCATAAACTATAACTATAAAAAATATTAGCTAAAACTTTAGTATTGTAAAATTTCGACCCAAAATTAGGCTCTCTAAAAACTTTTAGCACGATCCACCACTGCTTGAAATAAATTAATACAATAACTTTAATATAACCTTTATGTGGAGTATCACTGTTGGAAGTGGATTCAGCTTGCTTAAAGCCGTATTTTTGTCTATACTCTTCCTCTTCTTTAGCCACAAGATCACCTCTTTTGAAATACTTCTTTTTATCATCCTACAAAATTAAAAACAATTATTTTTACATCAGTCTCCAAGTTTAAAACATGTAAACATTAAACATATTTAATGATACTTACCACTAATTTACTTTCTTCCAAGAGTTTTCTTTTCCTTGCTATTTCTGCTTTTAATATGTCCATTATTTTTTTTAATTATTGAATGATAAAGTTAAAATAAATAATTTAATTATCATTCTATATTTTCTGCTTTAGTATTATTCGTATCCTTGATTCGTATCATTCGTATTATCTGTCAATTGTATTTCATTTTCGTAAGTATATTTTAGTTGGTAAGACAGGTGTCTTCATTGTCTTCCACGAGTGCGCAATGAAAGTGATGTGATATTCTATATTTATTTTAAACAAAGATGCATTAACACAATGCATTGTAGTAAAACAGAAATAACTATATGTCCAGTAAAAGCGTCATATTTTTCAATCTTGTTTGATCTTTTCATGTAAATGTTGCCGGTTTAAAAATTGAAATTTGATTAACTTAAGGCAGAAATATGGCAAACGATTCAATTTCCCAAGAGGACGTGATCAATATACTTCTAGCAACTGATATCCACCTCGGTTATGCCGAAAAAGATCCCGTTCGCGGTATGTATTGAAAACTTGAAGGTTATACAAGTTTAAACTTAAAAGACAACTCGAATCAAATTTGATTTGAATATTTTAAGGAGAGGATTCTTTCAATGCTTTCGAAGAGATACTTGAAACTGGCCAACGGCTAAATGTTGATTTTGTATTGCTTGGCGGCGATTTGTTTCATGATGCCAAACCATCGCCGGTTTGTCTTCACCGATGCATTTCATTGCTACGCAAGTAAAAAAGATTTACAATAACTTGTGGTATTTATACTTATTTTAAATCATTAATTCTAGCTATTGTTTGGGAGATAAACCTGTTAAATTGGAGTTCCTCTCAGATCAAAGTTTGAACTTTTCCCACTATGAAAATCCAATTGTTAATTATGAGGATCCAAATTTAAATATAGCGCTACCAATATTTTCTATTCATGGAAATCATGATGATCCCATAGGTATATAAAGTTGATTATTTATTCAGATTTCATAAAGTAGCTTTTAACAGGTCTTGAGCAAATATCTACTTTGGATACGTTATCTACAATGGGGCTTGTTAATTATTTTGGAAAGATTACAAACTTTGCCTCCATTGATTTGTACCCAATTCTTTTAAAAAAAGGAGCAACTAAACTAGCTTTGTATGGCTTATCTCATGTGAAGGATAAACGATTATGCCATTTGTTCAACGAAGAAAAAGTATGTTTTTTTTTTTGTATCTGATAACAACAGTCGAAATCGGATAAATACCTTGGACTGGATTTTTACTTGATAAAGCTATTTGAAATATGACGCCCTTTATAAAAGCAGATATTTTATGTCAGTGACAAATATGATTTTTGAATACCTAGAGGGTTGAAATGAAATATATTCAATAATATATTGATAGTGAAATAATAAATTTTTAACTCAAAAACAAATTTTGGGGCCCCCAATTATAAAATATAGATTTTCAAATCTTTCATAATTAAATAAATTTGATAGCCGTGCTCATCTAGTAGCCAATAGAATCAATTTTTTCCCCTCTCTGTATCTTTATTTTTTATTTTCCTCTCTTAAGATAAGGTCGTCTGGTCGTTTTTTCGTTACGTTATGATCCCCAAGATTTTATTCTAAGCTCAACAAAAGAACTTTTTTAATTAAACTATATGCCAAAATATTGCTCCTTCGGAATCCGCAATTTCTCCAAGTGTATAGTTATTAATTGGTTAATAATTAATTTTTCAAAAATTTGCTAACTAAAATTTAAAATTGCTCTTAAATACAAAAAAGTCACTTATATATATATATTGCTCCTTAAATGCTCTTTCCAGGTTTGCAATTGCTCCAGGTGTATAGTTAATAGTTAATTAATAATTAAATTTTAAAAAAAATTCAAACCCAAGAATTAAAATCGCCATAAAATCTAAAATAATTTTTAATTGAAGTTTTTGTTCTTTTAAAGCTCTATCTGGTCTTTTCATTACGGAAATAATTGATCAAATTTATGCAATAGTTGTAATAATTAATTATTTTTAACTATTTATACATATATTGTACTATAACGTCATCAACTGCCGTTGGATATTATAAACATGAATAGTTTAAAAATGAATTACTAATTAACTATACACCTGGAGCAATAGTGTATCCGAAAAGAGCATTTATGGGAAAATTTTTGAAAAAAAATTAAATAAGTGATTATTTTGGAAAGTTTAGCAATTTTTATTTTTGAATTTTTGAAAAATAAATTATTAATTAACTAATAACTATATACTTGGAACAATAGCGGGTTCTGCAGGAGCAATTTTTTGGCATATAGTTAAAAATGTTCTACGCTAAGTTCTTTCCGGTTATTTTTAATATATTTTTGCTCTCAATTTTTTAAATATTTTTCCTCTGTAAATTACATATGTTTTTAACATTATAACCTACGCAGACGACGTCGCGGGTATCATTTAGTGTCACAATATGATGCTATTTAACTCGTTTGCCATACGATACAACTGATTGTGTAACGAAACGAATATTTTTGTATTTTTCCTATGAGTAAATTATTGATATTTCTTCAAAATCAGCTTAGACAAAGTTGTACGAAATAAAATAATGTACATTTTTTGCACGAAGATTCGGATTTTCAAGACATGTACATTATTATATAATCTTAAATAATAACTTTTGTAAATACATATCCGATAAAAAAAGCTTCAATAAGTACGATTTTCACCATATGTACTAGCACCGTCAATTTTCTTATCCCTTCTTCCGAAATGCACAAAGTGAATAGGCAACCGGCAGCATGTTGTAAGAACATAGGTCATAGTTGCTGAACGTGGGTCAATTGGGGTCTTGTCATTTATTTATAACAACTGATTCGTCGTTACATACGATATCGATATATCCGGTTTCGACTGTATAAAATATTGTATTAAATTTAAAATATTTATGTAGGTAACATTAAGTAGACCAGCTGGAGAGAATGAATGGTTTTCACTATTAACGTTGCACCAAAACCGCTGTAAACGAGCAAAACAAAGTTACATTCCAGAATCAGTACTTCCTGATTTCTTAAATTTTGTTCTATGGGGACATGAACACGATTGTCGTGTGGATACAGAAATATCCGCGGCTAATGAAGTTCCCATTACACAACCAGGAAGTTCTGTCGCTACATCTTTATCTATTGAGGAATCAGGAGAAAAATACATTGCGTTACTTAGTGTTCATAAGACAAATTTCAAATTTGAAAAAATTAAATTGAAAACAGTGCGACCGTTTATTTTTAAAAATTTAAATTTAGATGATTTTGAGCCCGATACAGATTCAAAGAAAACGATTTCGGAGCAAGCAGTTGCATTTGTTCAGGAAGAAATCGATAGAGCGATTATTGAAGCAAAGGAGTTAATCACGGGTCATCCAAAACAACCAACATTACCACTTATTAGAGTCCGAGTCGATTATATGAATGAAAATCAACAGTTTAATGCTGTTAGAACTAGCCAAGCGTATCATGATAAAGTTGCTAATCCTAACGATGTTATTCTTTTAAGAAAAAGTAATCTGTACGGAACTAATAAAAAAATCAAAGATGAAATTGATGTCGGTGCTATGGAGGTAAGAAAAATGTCGTTTTGTTATTATTGGTTTTTAAAATATCTTAATGTATTTAAGAATCAAGTTATACAGTCTTGCGTTGAAACCAAAGTAGAAGAATATTTCAACGAGGTGGAGGAAAAAAAGAAAACGCAAGTGCTGTCAGTCGCTGGTATGTGTCAGGCTGTAACTGCTTGCATATCGAAAAATGATTATGAAGCTATTGATTTAATATTCAAGTAAGTTAACGTACCCAATTAAGATATTTATCATATTTCTAATACCAAGGATAGCTATCGTCTTAACCAGTGGCGTGCGGTCCATACATGCTATAGATACGCCGCATGCCTTGGGATTGTAAGACAATTTTATTCGTATATTGATTTTTTTTTAAATTTATGTAATTGCATGCATTGTAAAATGATTCTAAAAATGAAATATTATTTTTTTCATTTATAAATTGTTTAATTTACGCAATTATAAAAGGTATGGCTCATAAAATTGGAATATAACACCAAATCAAATGAACGGCTAAAGCCGAATGAATGCGCAGGCGACCGCAACATGCGGCCGTTTGCTTCGAATTGTTCGCGCAGACGCACTAGTATGGACGAATACTATCTCTTGACGTTTCACATTGCCGATTGACGGCTTGTAGATGCGTTTGACGTTTTGAATCCAAACAGAGGTCATACAAATGTTCTGTTCTTTAGGATAAGAACTATTTTGTAGGTTTTTAAATACATTATATGATGCGGTTATTGATGATTTTTTAATACCAAGTTTAACAAATAAAACAATTAATTTAAAAATTTTGATGCCTCCCCCCTCTTGCTGACCGTATGCTGTTTTAAAAGTCACCGCACGCCACTGGTCTTAACAGCCATATCAATGATACGGAGAGCCCAGTGGCGTGCGGTGAAATTTGCAAGTAGGGAAGCTATTTTTTATTGTAAATTTTACTTTAAAAATGCCTGGTAAATTTTTATGCAAAGAAGCCATTTTTTACCATCGTTTTTAATTTGAAAATGTCAAATAAATTTTTTTGTAGCGCTAGATATACTTGACGTAGATTTTGGCCTTCTGCGTTTAACAATTATTTATTTTTCTTTAAACGGCGTGGAGTCAAAAATTTTATTGAAAAAATTTTCAACTATCCAAATTGCATTCTCAAACCATGAGGATATAAAGACTACATTTTTAAAATTGAAACTTCTAGAAAATAATTTAGAAATATAAAGAAAACAAACGCACTAATTACAATATTGTTAATAACAATGCGACTGCCAGATATAGACACGCTCATTCCACTCGTTATACGTTTTTTGGCTCACTCTGTTCTATTGAATAGAGCTAAGGAATCTTCTATGCGATATTTCAGTGTTTAGCATCCAACACATACACGACATCTCATACGCATGCGCGATTATTTTGAATCGCTGTATAAAGTGGATTCTACAACCCTAACAGCTTCCACAGAGTATTTACATAAGTCTATCTCATTTCATCATGTCATTATGGTGTATAGTTGCCACACTGTTCAAGCCACGGATTTCAAATATGTTGTTTGATCTTATATTTATATATTTTATATATTTATATATTTGATTGTTAGTAAGTTAAAGGTTTAAATGTTTTAGATTTGTTTGAAACTTAATTGGAATATTTAACCAAAATTCTAATAAATAATGCATATAGTCTGTATGCAAATTTGAAATATTTTTCAAAAAAAAAAATATTTACTCATATATTTTTGTAAGAAACAAAGGGAAGCGACGCTGCCACAGCTTCCATGGACAGTACGCTACTGGGAGAGCCGGTAATCGAGGCCCCAATGTTTGTTACCAAAATTATAGACTCAAACTCCTAGACTGAACACTAAAATTAAGCGAGCTTGCAACAAATATTCATCCTTGATCCGCCTAGAGAGGTCTTCTCTGTTGCTTAATACTTTTCTTTAATCAACGTTTTTTTCATCAATATTTCAAAATATCTCATTAAATCTCTGTAAATTGCTTTACAATATCGTTGGGTTAATAAATCGTCTAGAGGTCGATGATACCACTTAGCAACGGTCCTGTTAAACGCATATGTAAGTGTAGAGCGGTTCAGATTCTCAGGTCTCCGTGGTGCTTCTTCTTTAGTATTCTCTGCCTTCTTGGTTTTTGGAGGTAGGAAGTTAATGAGGGAAACATTTTTGTGGGTTGCTATAGTGGGGTTCATATGACATTGCTTACCTCTCTGACTATGGAGATATCCAGGTCTCTATGAATAATCGAATTCCGTTCATACCAGTGGGTTCCTTGATTAGCCGATAATTCGCGGTTTTGGACTACTTAAACTTGGTAAATTTGGAAATCGCTCACTGTACTCCAAAACGTCTATTTAAATATATTCTTATAAGATGAATCATACTACTGCAAAAGAATCTGTATTTAGTTCTAGTAATTTTTGGGTATTTGCAAAAAATTGCAGCAGATCAATTTTAAACTAGTAGTAATTTTTACGGGTCTTTGGATTTTCTTTCCTATTTATTATCGCGACCAATGAAATCTATTGTGATGTGACCCTAGCTGTTTAGGGACTGCCCGTACTATATCGCACAGTTCTGGTAAGCTAAATTGTGCGATTTAAATGGTTTTAAAATTTAAAACATCAAAATAAATCGAGAACTAATAATTTTAAAAAAAATTATAAAAAATAACAAGTCATTTTAATGGAATTATAATTTTTGATTCACTCTTGCCATACTTAATCAAATAAGAGATCGTGTTTAATTCTATTACTAGTTATTTTAATTTAATTTTTTTTCAGTATTATTAAGGATTTTGGAAAAATAATTTATAAGATCCTTTTTTTAGGCATGGAATTGAAAAATCTATGGAACTTATCAAAGATAGAATTAGCCAAATCAAATGTATCGATAACGAAATATCATCACTTAACACAATTCGTAGTGAAAGAAAAGAAGAAATATCAGAGGTTTAAACATCTTTTCCAACCAAAATAAAGGTGTTGCAATAATTTATTTTTTTAGATTGATAATTTATTGAATGATCCGGATCGTGAACGAAAACCACCACCGTTTCCTGATGATGAAACGGTACCCGTTGGTGGTGATTCCGATGAAGAAGTTGTCCCGGTACGACCAACACGTGGTCGCGGTTCTCGAGGAGGACGCGGAGCAAGTACAAGAGGTTCAAAACGTGGACGTGGTCGTGGTGCCAATGTTATTGTAGTAGCAGATGATCCACTTGAAGATTATGAACCAGTTGTGACATCCCCGACTACTCGCAGTGGCCGACGTGGACGACCGTCTCTGAAATTGCGGCAAGTCGATGCTCCCAGTCCAGCTGTAACGCATAACTCGCCTAGAAGAGCAGCCGCTCTGGTATATTCACAATCAAATTATTCATGCATATTTTTTACTAAGTAAGTCTTATTTCATTTCCAGGGTAAAAGTTACATTATTCTCAGTGACAGTGACTGAATGTGCCATTTATACTATCTGTTCATAATTTTACGAGTCTCCATCATAAAAATTTGTTTTGTATCGAAAAAAATAAAACTTTCTAACAATCAACAACTTTAATATACACAATTTAATAGTAAAACAATTTGTTAAAAATCAACTAAACTTTTGATCTTCAGAATTGTCGTGTTCTAAAGCGTTTAACACTTCTGGATTATTTCTTGTTTCTGGCTCGGTTAAACGTTCCTCTGTGGTTGTAAGATGTACAGTTCTAAAATGAATAAACATTAATTGAAAAAGAAAAAAAAATGCACATTATGATTATTACAATATTAGAACAAAAACTGCCACTTGCGTTGCGAAAGTTAGCCAGAAAAACGCTTGCGGATACGTGTCAATCGTCGCTATATAAATTTGACTATACATAAAACTGGAAAAAAGAGGAACAGCATTGTCGGCGACAGATAAAACTGAAAAAACACAGCCTCTTTCACTAACTGAAACAGCCTTTGACGTCATCGAGCGTAACACAGGAGCTACAATCGGTCCGATTGACCCAATGAAAGCACCTGAAATATATTACATTTAACATTACTTGAAAAATATTAATTTTGTTTGTTAGGGTTGGGGAAATGTATAGACCAGGGGTCGGCAACCTTTTTTGACTGCGGGTCTAAATCAACTAATATTTGAGTATTAAATACAAGTTTTGGTCAGTGGTATTTTCAAATTAAATTTTTTTTCAATGAATAAGAGGGTATCAGACGTTTTGATCCCCGGACAAAATATTCCCATGACAGAATATCCCCATGACAAAATGCCCTCATGACAAAAATATTTGCGATAAATTATTTTATGCAATTCTTTGAGCTCAATAACTAAGATTTTATATTTAATAATTTTTGGTTAAAACATGTTAAATTGACCTCCATGTTATTCGTGTTAAATCCGTAAAAACTGTGTTAATCAATGCCCAACGAGTCCCCCTGGCTGGGATTTGAATCAATAGAAATTATAATCATTCATTGACTGAATGTGCACTTCTTGACACCGCGAAGTTTTACACAAAACTAAATGTTGTAGCATCAAAATTATGCTTCAAATACGATTTTCAGTTATTCTATGATAGGCCAGTCAAAATCGACATAAAAAATAGCTAAATTTGCAAAACATGATGTATCTCTGATTTTTTAATATGTTGTTTGGACCCATTGAGGCTATATATTCTCAAGTTTGCAACTCCCAAAAAGTTGTGGAAAAATTTTTATAGAGGAAAAACCGTGAAAACTTTGGACTCGTTTCAGATTCTGCTCGATATCTTCTAATCTATGCATTTTTCTTCAAAAGCTGTTCTGTACGTTTTTTAAGAACATCAAATTTGTGACAATTTAAGCACAATCGGAGCTCTGCACGTTAATGGGTTACTGAGTTACGCCACTTTGAAAATAGGCTAGTTTTTTTCAAAAATTGAAAATGTTAGTTTTAGACCTTTTTTGGATCGAAGTTGCGTCGAAACTGTTGATCCTACGAGAAGAACTTATTGAATATAATTTGTAGACAATTTAATTAGCGTTAAATTAAGTACAAAGCGGGACTTGTAAGCCTCGTAGTTCTCTCAAAATTTTAGACAACAAGTATTGGTGGAACGTCAGGGTTTATAAAAAACTATTGCCGTCGGAGGACCCCCGTCAAGAACGAAGCTCTTTACGTTATTTTTGTGTTAGTGTTATTTAGTTATCTTCGTTATTAGTGTATTACTTACTTACGTTATTTAGGGTATTTTCCTTGCGCTAAAAAGTGCTACCCTCTTTCATTAAACTCTATCTTTAATGTATCTCTTTGTGTGTTTTTCATTATTTATAAAAAATTAAAATTGGAGTTTTCTTAATAAAAATATTTACATAGTAAATGGAACGGTTAGAAATAGTAGAATCAGTTTTTTTCTTTTTTTCTAAATCTTTCTATTTTCCCTCTCTCACTCGGGGCACCTCATTTCACCACTATTGGCAAGCAGTGAGCGTAAGAAGCTTGAAAGATAAGGAAAATCTTCTGGCTTTAGATAGCTTTTTCATAGTTTTATGGTCTCCACCAGTTTGCTTTCAACCTAGTAAAAGAACTTGGTTCAAAAAAATAATTGACAAGATAAAGTTTGACTCGAGGTTTTGTTGGTAATTTTTGCACATTTGTGGTGCGTAAACTTGACATGATCATCATAACTGCTTTTGATTTGATGTATGAGCTGTTAAGGACATTTGGATCTCTTCGGGGAGAATAATTCGAAGTCCTTTAAACTAAAGATAGTGACTAAATAGTTCCAGTATCACTTGTATTCACAGAATGTATGAATCATTTAGAAATCAATGAATCACTGCTGCGTCGTCCTTGAACCATGACACAAACCATATTGTATTCTCGAGCATGGCACGATCATGAAAAATGAAATTTTCCTAAAATTTCCATTTTGGGTTAACATACTAAAAATCGAGTTATTATTCTAAAATAAACGGATATGTTATGTAGCTATCTTAATATCAAATTTACTCTAGGTCCGTTCCATTTAATATTTTTGTGCCTTAACGGGGCATGAAAGAACTACATGTTTTTACTTTGTGATGCATGTCGACCCTTAGATTAGTTTTAGGCGTTTTTAAACGATACCCAACGACCAAGTACATACTGGTATTACGAGTTTAAATTCGTACAACATAAAATCACAAAGTCATCTGATACATAAACTCAACCGTCTAGAAAACGTTACAGATTCTGTGAAATGTTATCTAACCGTTCATGTACGGTTTGTCTGTCAACAGGAACGAACCTTATGTTAATTATATTTTAGATTTTAGTTATTGATTCATAACTCTCATACCAAAGCAGGTTTTGATGATTATTACATTTATCAAAGAAAATAAAAATTATTTTCACTTCTCCTTTTTGTACATACCTAAATAATATTCCCAATCAACTGTTGAAAATATATAAACCAAACGACAAACTGCATGCCCCGTTGCTCCTGTCATAATAATAATTGTGTCTCGTAAATTAAATACCCGATTCATTATAGGAACAATAAGTAACATTAAAACTGCATATAGAACTGATTGAAACGTCCTGAAGTGACTATATTTAGTATCGGACCAATATAATACATTTTGGAAATATAAGTACGAATAAGTTTTTTCATCTAAAAGTATAGAAGAAAAATTAGTACACATACAAATTACAGCTGATTTTCAGTTGAAAATACCTCTTTGGAATGTATAAAACATCATGGCTAATATAAAAATAAGTAAATACGCTCGTCTATTATACGGTCTTTTTTTCACTAAGCTCTTACACGTTTTTTTAACGTGATTTAGATCAAAGAAATCGATCAGTATACAGGTTTCTAATTCACTCAATGGTTTCTGTTTGTCATTTGATTGCCATTTTAAGGCAATCAATGAGTAAATGATTGATAGAACTAGCAAACTTGCATTTATTGAGAAAAGAATAGCATAAGACCTATGGGTTAATGTAAATAAGTATCCACCTATCGCTATTCCTGTAGGCATTGTAAACAGATAGCAAACTTCAAGTATTGTAATTCGTAAAGTTCGATTTTCTGGATTTGTTAAATCTGATAAATAACTATATGCAGCAGCAAAGATAATTACGTCTGCTCCTGTAATTGTACTTGGTAAACTTGCTGTATAAATTACATACTGAACCGGCCAAGTCGCTAAAAACCAAATTGCATTTTTAGCTGTTTGTCTCGTTGAAATTGACACTATTTACGTTGTAAGGCATTAACGACTATCATAATTGAATAGTACAGCTTCCCGACGAGTCCCATTATCAACGGTAGTTTCCTACCACGTCGATCAGACCAGGCACCCATGAATAAAGCTAAAATAACTGGAATTAAGTGCGATGCCAAATCGTTCCATTGCGTAAACGTTGACACTGTTTTCTATAAAGTTTTCTATATATTAAAAAACATTAAATGATGCACTTCGTGATAAGTGATTTTACTTGAACTTCCGTTTTTATAGATTGGTATTTTAGGTCGTTAATATTGACGCAAATTTCTTCACTATATCCATGATTGACTCGACAGGCTTTGTAAACAAAAAACGATTGTTCCCAGACCGTCGTTATCATAAAAGCCATCATGTATAAAGTGATTGTTGGCTCTACGGTGACTAATTTGTAGTATTGGTACCATTTTAAATTTTCCAAATTTTCCGGCGAATCAGGAATTGTTGGCATCTAGAATTAAAATGGCATATGCATCTTTTACAATGTAACGCTGTGATAAGAATAAGTTTTAATTATAGTTCTACTGGTAGAGATTAGATTAACGATATGAACAGGTATTTGTATAATACAATCGAGTGATATGATTAAATTTATTTTTGGAATAAATATTAAATGATAGAGTAAGTGCGCCAAATATGGACCACCATAAGGATTTTTTCAGCTAAAACTTCGATGTTCAAAGTGTTATCAACGTTCTTTATAATAATCAGTACAACAATTATTTGTTATATCAAAAACAATTAATAAAATTCTCAAAAAATATTAGGTCTACCGGAAAGTTCTGTCCGTTTTTAGAATAAAACAAATTAATAAAAGTTTCATATCTTTAATAATATTTATTGTACAGTTTAATTTTCATTATTACTAATGACCTCTTGCCTGCGTGGTGGCAATTTGTAAATACCATTTTTGAAAAATGACTGTTCCTTAGAGGCTAAAAACTCAAGCAGTACTTGTATCACACTTGTTTCGTTTTTGATATTTTTCCTTTCAAAAAATTTTGTAATGACAAAAACAAGTGATAATCAGAGGGCGCTAGGCCAGGGGAGTATGATGGGCGCAGCAGAATTTCCCAGCCTAGCTGTGCAATTTTCTGACGAGTCCCCAAAGCAGCATGTGGTCTGGCATCATCATGTTGTAATATGATGTCCTTCTTATTGAGCATCACCGGTCTTTTTTTTAAAGCTTTACTTAAAGCATCCAATTTTTGACAGTACTTCTCCGAATTTCGCCCTGTCTTAGGTTCCAAAAGCTCATAATATATTGATCCTCGAGTATCCCACCATATACACAGCGTTCTCTTATACAGACTTAAGTTCGGCTTAGAGGTGGAGGGGGGAGGTTGTCCGGGTTCACAATATGCATTTTTTTCTTACGATCCACTTTTCGTCCCCAGTTATCATCCGGTCCAAGAAGGGTTCGATATTGTTCCGAGCAAGCAGAGATGTGCATATGATAACTCGATCATTCAAATTTTTCTCACTTAACTTATGTGGCACCCATCTTGAATATTTCCACACCAATCCAATTCTCCTAATATGGTCCGAAATGGTATGTTGAACTGAATTAAGCCTTTCTGCAATCTCCGATGTTCACAAAAAAGGATCTTTCTCTAACATGACCTTGGCAACATCGTCATCTTGACATGGCATTATCGGACAGAATTTTTCGGTAGACCTTATATCAACATCATATGTTTCATATGTTCATAGAAATAATTAAAATTTTCTCAAGTTAATCATTTTTATAAACTTATAAAAGTGAACTTATTATGGACCACATGGTTTCCAATATGGACCAGTCATTTTTACTCAAAATGCATGAAAAAAAATAGTTGTAATACGTACAATTGTATGTGTTATTTTAAATCAGTCAATGTCTTTATCTAATCAGTGGTGCAAAATTCACACGAATAAGTCAAGCATATCTTTCACACCAGCACATTCTTCATGTTGCCTACAAAGTGAACATTGGATCCATTTTTTACCTTGAATATCTTCAGAGAAAAGACCGTTGCAATATAAACATTTTCGTTTGCGGAACGATCAGAGCTTTCATCTGTACTATCGTCAACCGAATAACTATCACTCTTTTCGGAACTTTCAGGAGTTGATTCATTGTATTTTATGTCTTTTCTTTTCTTCTCTTTTGATTTATTTTTTTCTTCTTCTTCTACAAGGTTTCCAAAGCTTTTTATAGGGTGAAGAAGTCAAAATCACCATTTTTGTGGCTTTTCTTCCCCTGTTGCTGGTTGTTTTCTTTAATAGTGGTATGAGTATAATTGCAATAAATACCTTGGTCGATAAATATGTTCCTGATATAGAGAGACCAGCCATTAAATTATGCATAGACGAATTCAGCTGTGGGCTCTTAGACTATGCTTTTAATTTTTGAAGGTCTTCGTCAATAAAGATTTGTAGTTGGGGTCAATAAATGGTCTGTTTATAATAATATGTGTAAGGTGGGAGTGGTTACCCACATTTATTTAAATATATATATATATATATATATATATATATATATATATATATATATATTTATATATCATTGGCCAGCACTGGCCCCGAACAAATTGAATTGGTTAAGGTTTATAATGTCGTTCCGTCAGGGCAGCTGTGAGAGTTATCACTGCATGTTTAAATTTATTGTCGCAACATCAATCCCCTCCTAGTCACTTGGTCACGATTATTGTCATCGTTGAGCTGTGAGACTCTGGGCTGCTGGAGCCGTCGTGGAGCCGGGGCCGCTGGGACGAGCTGCTGGGCGCAAGTCCGAAAACGACGTGGGACGGGTATGGAGTAGTTCAACCGAAGCCTTGGATGCCGCTACTCCATAATTGAGTACTTCGTGAGGGGGTCCGATGTATGTGGCGACTGTACGGAGTCCAAAATATGAGGCCAAACTTGCAGGTTTAGGAATGACCGTTCCTCGCTGCTGCGTTGCGTGCTGCAATTCGGGCTCACCAAAATGTAAGGCGGTAGTGGTTACCCACATTTATTTACATACATATATATAATTGCATTGGCCAGCACTGGCCCCAAACAAATTGAATTGCTTAAGGTTTATAATGCCGTTCCGTCAGGGTAGCTGCGAGAATTATCACTGCATGTTCGAATTTCTAGTCGCCACATATGGACTGCCAATCCATATTCAAAACAGGCTAGTGGTCCATATTGTAATACTCATATATTTGGAGGGAAATATTGTTGTTCCAAAAGTTACATAAAGTTAAGAATGTCTCAACGTAACATGAATAATGGTAAAAAAGCTAATCTTTTCCTTGGTGTAATCTACTTTCAGATCGAAAAATGTTTGTTGAAGTGATAAGCTTAGCTAGTTAGTTAAAAAATTACATTGCTAGTTGAAATAAACGAAAAATGGTTCCTGTGAATACTATCATGTGTGCTATCTCACTGCAAATGACTGGCAAGCAGCTTACGGGATAAAGTTTAGTGTGCACAAACCATTGACTCGACACAACAATTGTTTTTTGAGTAATACCGGTGGTCTATACTATAAGACTGGTTCATATATGGCGCACTTACTCTACTCTATAATTCTGTTGACTATTTTAACTCGTGTAGTAAATTATAATTATGAATATTTTAAAAACGCTTTAAAGTAACTAATTTTAATATTTATTCCGTTTAAGTGAAATGAAAATTCTTTATTGGTTACACCACTGCAAATATATTTTTCATATTTTAGTTGTCTTCTTGCGCATCATACGCATATAAGTGCATTATAAATAGCTTTACACCACTCAAAACATTGTAATTTAAAGTAGTTGAATTAATTATCTTTCTACTTAGTAAGTTCTTATTAATTAATAAATTTAATTTTTTAGAAACACAATGATTAGTTATTATTATTATTATATATTAGTATATATTAGTAATAATAGTAACATGTAAATTGAGGTTAAATTTTACAACAATCGATATTAAATTCGAAAAACTATGAAATTTTGTTTTTCTTACAAGAAAATTTATATTTTTAAAATAACTCATTTTTTTATTACCTGATAGTTTTTTTATTGAGACTTGATTTAATAATTCGTTAGACATTTCAATCACATGGTCATAATATAATTATGCGTAAACTTACAAGTGATAGTATACAGCACGTGTGAAGTTAATTTTATATATGGATTATAGACAAATAGCTAATAACGCTAATAAGTACAAAGTACTCACCGTATACTCGTAAAAAAGAGTTTTTAAAAACACAGATCAACTACAATATTTTTTAACAATGTTTTGAATAAATTTTCATTTATTTAAAATATATGTACCAGTTTCAACATATAAATCTTACATAATCTATTTTTATTGAACAATAAATATAATATAGATATGGTAATCTTTATAAATCTTGGTCGAAGCTCGATTATTCAAGGTGTCTAATTAAAATTTTTGATAACGGATAACGGCTCTAAAAAAACTAGCAAAAAGTTCTGTCTATTTTGATCTATTTTCTAAACTAGTTTTAAGTGCCGTAAGGGTTTATTTATCATATATCAATTTATATATAGAGAGAGTATAATCAATTGACCTCAACAATCAGTTACAATAATAAACTTATAATAGACTTATTATTGAATCGAAGATTTGTAAAACAACCAATTTAAATGGTACATTGATTGGGTTAAACATTGAATCAAATATACATATACTTACATAATTTCGTCGATTTAAAACTGTCATAGTGCAAATCAAACACAAAACTATTTATTAACTGCAACACGCAAAATAATTTTTAATTTGAAAAGTTCTAAACATACAAAATGCATTTCCTCTGATAAAAGTTGACGAATGCAAAAAGAAGAGTTATGTTACTTGTAACATAATATTTTATATGAGTTATACTTGTATTTAATTTGAAATATTCGTAAAATTCACTGCTATACGATAATTGAAGCTAATCAAACATTGCGGCGCCATGTCTTAAAAGTGTTAAAAAAATTACCTTTTTTTTAATTTGCAAATGTAATAAATACAAATAACGATAGCACTGTTGAATGAAACCGATTTTCATTTACTTTTTCATATTTATTTACAATACTGATTGTGTAACGTGTTAGATCAGCATTCTCTTTCTTACAACGCTTCCAACTTCTAATAAGCGTCGCATGCAGCTTATTATTATTATGAATCCTTATTATTGTTTGTAATCTTTATTATTTCTTTTATTACGTTTAAAATAATATGCTAGTATTAGACGTTGATAGTAAGAAGAAGTATGTTTTTTTTACATTGAGTTAAGATGTATCATTTATTTTCACTAGGAATGCTTATGTAATAAATTTTTGAAGTCAAATGTTATCAAATATCAATACACATTATTTATTATAATATTTTATAAGATATGAAGTGGAAAAAAACAAACTAGGGGAACTTGTCGAAGTGCCTAAGACCTAATGCAACTGCTGATTAGAATAAAATATAGGGTTACAAAAGATAAGCAAGTTCAAATATTTTATGAGTGCGTTTTATTAGGCTAAGGTGCGTTGTAATAAATACAATTTAAATATAAAAAAATCAGAAATATGTTATGTTATTGATCGCACGTTACTTTATCTACATTCGATGATTGTATTATCGTAGTATCGACATTCGGTAAAAGAGCATTTCCTTGAGGTTTTGTTTTATAAATTAATTCATCTTTTTTGAAATTTATTTGATAAAAACTGAAACGAAACACAAAATGAAACAAAATTATATCTTATAATAATAAAGAGTGTCATGAAGAGGAATGAAGATAATTTGCAGGTGAGTAGAACTAGAAGCCTGACAATTTGAGCTCCCATCGTAAGCTTGAGAGCTTTAAGAGCTGCCAACTAAAAGAGACATATCTTTCATTATTTTGATACCGTGGGCGTTGAATGTGGAAACGTCAACTCTTTGAAACCCAGATTAAAGACATTAAAACGAAGAAAATAATAAGCCGTTTTTACAGTATGCTAGTGCCAGAGTCATAGCGAGATATTACGGCGTCCAGAGCGAAAAATACAAGTTTTCGGGGCTAAAAAAGAATTTCTATTGTTGAATTATTAACATTCGGTGCATGGTGCTGAGGCATTGCTCGCACCACCTACGCTATGGGTCTGGTTAGTACAAGTTGTCACTATAGGAAGATAAATACATTGAATATCAGATCCCAGGATGGGGCAACTCTTATCAAGAATTATTAACAACGCCTTTATTTTCGCGTTTGTTGACTCTAGCTACGAGTCAATTAACGCGAAAGACCTTAAAGTGGTGCTACGACTTAAAACGAAAAACTACTAAATAAAAAACAAATTCAAAGATGTGTTCACACAGACAAGAGGCAAAACAAACTTATTTAAAACCAAACTAAAAATGTTTCAATTTCAATAGCCCTGTGACAACTAGGACACGCCTCCAACCAAGCGGCGTAGTCAATTAAATAATTTTTAAAAAAATTGACCAGGACTTCTAGAACTATATAAAAACCAGCAAGCGTCAGAACTTAGAACTACGAGGAGATTAGTTTCTCAGTGATCTCTTTTTTTTTACGCCAACCAACCGACTAAAACAACCTACGCTGGCAAATTTCGGTATGCTAGCTGGCATCCCAGACCACATTCTTTCATTATGTAACTGTTACAGAATTGTTACTTAGTTGGACTTTTAGTACTCACTGGGGTGCCTCCTATATGGTTTATCTCAAAGAAATAAAAGGGTAAATTTCAATTAAGACAAAACCAAATATTTAATGTAAATTAAGTAATTGAGTGATCGTCATCGTTCTCATAAATATTTCTTTGCTAAACTTTAAATTTTACCTCACATATCAATTATTACCATTAATCATAAATTAAAATTTTCGGGTTATTTTTGTATCAAAAACATGAATTTCATGAATCGCAACCAGTTTTATAGTAGTCCAGAGTCCAGAGATGAAACCTAAGAGATTCATACTAACAACTTATCAGATTAAAAATCAAATAAAATGATATGAATAAAAAAATAACCAAGTCAAAACTAAAAATTAAAGCGAATCTTCCATTAAACTTTCAAGGTAAGGAATAAGGCAAATATGATTATTGATATACAATTTCAGTACCTACCATTAAACGTTTTATTATAATAAAAATGAAATGATGAGCATCCTTACAAAATTAACATTATTGCCTCAAAAACTATTTTCGATTTCAATCTTTTAATAATGAATTTTAAATTTAACAATCAAATATTTGAATGAATGCCTATTATATTTGAATGACAAGAATGAAAAAAAAAACCGTTACAGCTAGTTTGCATTTAAGTTTGCGCTGTTTATGAAAATCAATTTAAACGCGTAATTTATATAATCGATTATTTAAAAATCAATTAATATTACTATGAAAATCGATTATAAAAAATTGATTATTAAAAAATAATAATCGATTTAAATAAAAATCGATTATTTTTTAACATCCCTAGACTACAGTCTACTCAACCTGGTGATAAAATCGCCACTGTTTGTGATCGTTTAATTATTTTAATTTAGAATCTATTAATAGAAAATTGTAAAAAAAAAAACTAATCATATGTTATTATTAGAAAAATTAAAATCATGCAAAATCATTGCAAATTTTGGGAAAATAGAATTGACTCAATTGACTTGAAAATAGAAAGTTAATTGACTCCAGTTACGAAGCCGTAGCATGTCGGACCATAACTTACATAATAAACAGATTAGTCCTACCTATATGCAAATTCTCTACCCTCTTCCTCATATACAGAGAGAAGACTGAGAGAGCCAGATCGCATGAATACACTTGCTGCCATCTACTGCGAGTAAAGGTGTTTGGAACTATTCCTTAGTCAGTTTGTGTTCCTTTCTCCACCGGTCTACACTCGGAACGTCTGTCATAGAGAAGGTTTTCTCTGTCAAAACATACTCGGAACGCTTTTTTTTCTCTCTCATGAGCATAGATAAGTCGTAAGCTATCGCAAAATAAGTAGAGCTATAATTCTCAACTGAAATAACGATAGCTTACGACTTATCTATGCTCATTAGAGAGAAAAAAAAGCGTTCCGAGAATGGTTTGACAGAGAGAACCTTCTCTATGGCAGACGTTCCGAGTGTAGACCGGTGAAGAAAGGAACACAAACTGACTAAGGAATAGTTCTAAACACCTTTACTCGGAGTAGATGGCAGCACGTGTATTCATGCGATCTGGCTCTCTCAGTCTTCTCTCTGTCATATAACACGCCACAAAGGGTGTAGATAACTAAGAAATCCAAAATTTCTTACCAAATAATTCCAAAGACAAAAATTTGAGTTGCTATCGTCAACCACCAGAAACTTGCTGGATTTGATTTCACCGTTGCATTATAAATTTGAGTGTACAGTACTCCTGATAACATAGGCACTGAGTTATCAGCTGCTGAAATAATTGAAAATACTTTTCCTGCAATAAAAAGAAACTTTAATTAAGAAAGTTTAAGAAACTTAAATTTTCGAATAATTTCTTGTCTTTACTTCAAAACATATATAGAAATGCACACTCAAGCCAATTTTATTCAATGTAAAAATAATTAAGATAAATAAATATGAGTAGGTACTATAGGTTTAGTCTATGACCTATGTTAACAGTAAGTACATTGAAATTCGCCAATATGTACTATACTTTTGTGCTTAACATGTAGTTACGATATACAGGTTGCCTCAAAAGTAACAAAAAGGCCAAAAAATTAGGTAGATGACGCAATTCTAAGACAAAAAGTCCTTGGTCGTTCTTTTATTTGGTGCACCGTTAATCAGTTATTAACTTAATTAAACTAGCCAATTAAAAACCTCGTAGAAGTGCACTGAAACTAAACGATAGATACTTATTTTCAATATGAGAGCGTAAGTGTATGTAACAGGTGTTTTAATTAGTGCCAGTACTTCATTCCACTTCGCATCTCTAACAGTTCATTTTTGTGCTCTTTTCCTACGAGCTCTGATTTGCAAGTTTATACAGTTAATATTTGGTTAACTGCATATCAAATAAAAAAAATGATAAATTCATCTTAAAATGGCGCATCTACCTTCATGTTCTGGCGTTTTCATTACTTTTGAGACACTCTGTATCAAAACCTCATATAGGCCTGTGCAGTGTGCATGCACAGTGCATACTTTTAAATAATTATAGTCTATAATCTATATTGTTCTACAGACGACAACTATGTGTTTTAAACAAAAACGGGAAACTTTTATGTTTACGTAGACAGAGTTTAGCCACACAATACATTTTTATATCTTATTGTTAACACGACGAATTTAAACTAACAAAGAGGCCTAAATGTGTGCTTAAATATATGTTCAAGTGCGGACGAGTTATAACAAATAATCAACCTCGTTCTGTTGGAGCGATCAACTTGGAAACCAAAGATCGCAATACGGGTCCAGAAATAGGCCCTAAAGATCCAACGACCGCAGCTAGAACCGTAAAAAATAAAAAAAATATAATAATTTTAATTCCTCGTAGCCCATAACATTTTAATATGGTTCTTACCCAAATAAAACAACCAGTTTTGATGAGAAAAAATGCAAATAAGTCTCGATACTATATGAGAGCTGCAAGCTAACAAAATAAGAACGGTATCTCGAAATTTGAGCATTTTTACCCCAAACAACATTACTAAAACGTAAAGAAATGATTGAATGGTTCTATAATCGCTATACTCGTTGTAACTCCAGTCCATTGCATTTAAGAAATATAAGAATGTATAATTACGTTCCTCTAAAATTGAATTTTAAAATCAATTAAATTTTTCAGTTTAAAAATACATTTAATTATACCTCGTTGAAAGCGTGATAAGGCCGTTACTATTAAAAATGGCAACAAATAAATTTGCCCATCTTTGATTCGATCTCGAGTGAAATATTTGTAGGATAATAATGGTTTTCCCCCATCAAAAATATCGGCAAAAAATCCACGTTTTAATTCTTTTAAAGGTTTTTGTTTCTCATTGGTTCTCCATTGGAGCATTAATAACGAATATGTTATAGAAATGATCATAAACGCTACATTAATTCCAAAAAGGATTGTATACGAACGATTTGTTACATTCGAAAATAAATATCGTCCTATAAATGATCGTGCTTTATAATTAGCAATAATACTGCCTTAAACACTTTACATACCGAAAAGAATTCCTAATGGCATTGTACTTAAATAACACGCATCTAAAATAGTTATTCGAAACGTTCGATTTTCGATTGTTGTGATATCAGTTAAATAGCTATATGCTGATGAAAAGATAAGAACGTCTGCTCCCGTTAAGGCCATGGGAAGCGTTGCAAAATATGTTACATACTGTAATGGCCAAGTTGCTGAAAAACATTTGCGATCAAAGGAAATCATTTTAGCTTTTTCAAAATATTTACTATTCAAGTTGAGTATAATAATCATTGATGAGTAATATAATTTTCCGAAAAGGCCTAGGATTAATGGAAGCTTACGACCATGGCGATCAGACCACGATCCCATAAATAACACTATAATAATTGGCATTAAATAAGTGGCGATTTCATTCCATTGTAAAAAGTTTGAAACTGTAATCTTAAAATATTTTGTTAATAGTATCATATTAAATACATTGCTAACTATTTTCAATTAAATTAAATCATCAATTGCTTAGCTAATACTTTATTTGTTGAGACTATTTACACGTGCTTATTAAAATTAATGGAAAAATAGTAATTTATCTTTTTTTTTTTAAATTTAGTTATTAATTCAAAATAAGCTTTTAAAAAATGATGGAATGGACAGTATGGTGTAATTATTATTAATAAAATGTACATACTTTTAAATACGTTTGACAAGGGATTAGTTCATTAAAAGATAGCTGTATCTTTTTTTTTAATTTGGAGTTTGGACCCACTGATAGAGGTAAAATCCAAAGGTCGTTAATTTAAGTGCAGTTCAGATCAATATGCATTTCTTAGCTCCTTTTCAATCGCTTAACTTTCTTAACCGAACAGAAAGTGAAAGAGTTTGGCAAATCTTTTAAAAATTTCGAAACAATAATTTTTTTGTAAACAGTTAAATATTTTAATTAAATACGTATGTATTGTTGTTCAGAGGATAGCCGTAGTCGCAACACGCTTCTTCACCTATCGTTAAGGGCTGTTTACTAAAAAAGTTTTAATAAAATTTTGAAACTTTAGTAAAATTTCGGTTAAAGGTCGTTCTCAATATAATTACACCTATAATTACAGATTCTAAATTAGCAGAAAAGTTAGTGATATCGTTAAATTCAAAATCCTAAATTTAGAATACTTCTGAATCAAGACATAATTTAAAGAAAGTATTCCTCAGAAGTTGAATTTTATCATAGGCTTTAGCTTTTATGGGTTAAAAATAACCAAAAACAGAAAAAAATTCAAAAAACAAATTTATAAAAATTAACGGAACTGTTTTTTTACGTGTCATTTTAAGAAAATGATAAAATCATTAAAGAATATAATAATAATTTCTTTCAGTTCAAGTATGTTTAAAAAAGTATTCTTCGAATACTATAAAGTTCCTATAAGACGACAGAGAAAGGGGGACAAAACAAGCAAGAGAGTAACATAAACAACTTCGAAAGTAAATTGATAGTAAGTGATAGAAGTAAATTATACATTTATACATTATTTAAGTAGCTAGCTGTTAAAGATGCTAGCTATCCAAGATAAAATGAAAGAGAGTTAGCGCGCAACGACACTTGTCAACACTTGCAACAAAATGTGCATAGTACTATTTTATCTATTGGCCCTAGTTGGAAGCCCATGAGTTCCTATGAAGTGCATGACATCTGCCGTATCTTTTATATACATATATCAAGTTAAAGCTTCTTTTTGTGCATGATGATATACGGCTACCTATGAAAAAGTGGACGTAAGTAGGGGTAGATGCAGTGGAGCCAGATCGTGGGATTTCTTTACCCCCACTTAGCAGCACATACGTCAAAAATTGAGGAGAAAAATGTCCCTTCCATATGACACGGATAGGTAACACACACTTACAAAGCGTTGTATGGGTGTTCTTTTACCTATCCGTGTCATATGGAAGGGACATTTTTCTCCTCAATTTATGACGTATGTGCTTCTAAGTGGGGGTAAAGAAATCCCACGATCTGGCTTCACTGCATCTACCCCTACTTACGTCCACTTTTTCATAGGTAGCCGTATATCATCATGCACAAAAAAAAGCTTTAACTTGATATATGTATATAAAAGATACGGCATATGGCATGAACGTAAAAGTATAACAAAATAATATCTGTTTACACCTGCCTGCGATGATGGTGCGGCGAAATGGGCAACAGAAGCCATTATTTTACAAAACATTTACACACATGACCAGTGGCGTAACTATACCATCCGAGGCCCGTGGCAATTTCATTGAATACCCCCCTCCCCGTAGTTAGTCATAATATTGGCAGGTCCTAACCCTCGTGGGGCCCGTGGCATTTTGCCAGCCCTGCCACCCTATAGTTACGCCACTGCACATGACTATGAAAGGGATTATATTTTATTTAATAAACAAGTAAATTAAGTTTTTTCTCAAAATTAAATTACCATCGTTCTAGTTAAAAGTATTTGCGGGCACTTTTTGATCGGCACCTTGATAAAAGTGTATTCTCTCATTCATAAATATATGTAAACATTAGATTTTGATTAGCAAGCTTTTTCAGAATCGGGAGATATAAGACGTGCATTAATTTTTTTAGTATAATTTAAAAATAATGATATCATAATAAATCAAAATATAGGTAATCCAACTTAGAAGTCTTTGTTGTACAATACACGTTTATAAGCATGGCGAAATGTAAAAAATATAACACAAATATTTACTGTTCCTATATTCTATTTACAATATTTGACTGTACAAACAACTAATGAGGATCGTTATGTTTTTTGTAAACTGAAATTTCGTCCAATTTGGTAAATATTATGATTTATGCTAAAAGAACCTCAAATCCTTCAAATCTAACGTTGTCATGCCTAAGAATGTGTATTGTATAATTTGGACTTAAAGTAAAAAAACTTAAAAAGATTTATGGAAACAATAGATATAAATTAACCTGAACTTGATGCTTTGCATTTGGAAAACTGTTCAGTTTACCACAAACGCTTGCATTATAGCCATGGTTTACTCGACAAGCTTTCTGAACGAAAAAATCCTGTTCTACAACTGTGGTAGTCATAAAAGCCAGCATATAAAACCCAAGAGTTGGTTCTACGCTGATCGAACGAAAGCGATACCATCTTCTATTTTGATCCATTTTATTCAATTAAATTTAATTAACTTGCTTGAATTTCACATATCGTTAAAGTAATAATAGACACTTATTTTTTTAAAACTTAGACTCATAATAATAACATGCATTCCATGTATTATAATTGAAATCAATTCCACCACTGATTAAAAAATTCCATGCTCGAATCACGTTTGTGTTGAATTATTTTTATTTATTTTAGTTTTTCAGATGAATGCGGTAATTGTTCTTGAATCATAAACAATTATTATCTTATCAAACTTTAAATGTGATTACAGTATTTGCATTATTTTTACACGAGGTGGATACAATCCATTTCCTAATCTTTTCTAATGCTTATAAGAAATATATAAATTGACGTCAACTTAAAAGAAGTGTGAAACCTTATGGACACATGTTACTTATAATTTTTTTACATCCCCTTTTGATTCCCTCCTGTCATGTTAAATCCATTTTGAAATATAAGTCTATTTCTTACCAACAAGCTAGGCTCTTCAAGGCCGGGCTAATCGTAAGGATAAAAAGATCATAGTTCAAGCGACCGAAGTGACCTTGTCTTAAGGCAACTAGGGTACGTAGAATATCTTGGGCTTACTGAATTATGAATCATTGAATATAACAAACGTTGAAACACATTTTGTAGTTCTATTCATTTTTTGCATGAGATCATTGCTGAATTTATGTCTGGCCCCGTGAGGCCCGGGTCTTGTGCGATATAATTTAAGAAGCGACAAAAACTTAGGAGCAACAATGTATAAAAGGTGCAAAAGTATAAAGATAAATTTAAAAATATATATTTGGATTCGTTTTCTGCTGCTAGATTTACCTATATTTAAAATTACTTAAACAGTGTGTATAAAAAACACTTTTAGCAAATCACTTAGTAGAAAAGCAATTATAATTATAAACAAAACTAGAATAAGAAGCACCTCTTGGCGCAGTGGTTAGAACAGTAGTTCTCTCTGCTTCATGCGTCAAGTGATACGGGTTCGATCCCCGTTATATCCTAGACTTAAGTTTCTAGACCTAAGACTAAAATTGACCAACAGAAATTTTCTGTGTTTAGACAGCCGTAGTATGACCTTAGATGTTAAAGCGACTCAAACACCCAAAAAAAAAAAAAAAACTAAAATTATAAAATATTTTAATATAAAAATGATATACATAACAATTGTAGTCAAAAATTGTAAAAAAAATGTTGTAATGTTTGTAAATTTTATTGTTAAAACGTTATACGAAGTAATACCATTTATAGTAAAACCCTTTACCCAAAAACGAATTAACTGCTTTTGTTTTTCCCTGATTCAATTAGTCAAAAAAATATTTTCATTTTTTTAATAATTCGTATTTCTTCCTTCTAGAAAAAAACAATAATGAAAAAAAAATTGGAAATTTTAAAGCTTATTGTTGTGACAGACAAAATTGAAAAAACTACAACAATCACTAAAATCTTGAATTTTTAGTTTTATTAGTTAAGACCGTTAAGACGTTAATGCGTAACTCCATCAAATTGACGGTTTCCTAAGCACAAAAAGAAATAAAAAAAGCAACTAAAATATTTTAAGGGATTGTTAAATTATATTCCTATAATTTTATTTAAATTGCTTGTCAAACGATAAGGAAGTAAGGCGAATTTGTTTTTATTTTTTAATTTCTGAAACATTTATTAATAATTATTGTTCTCGAAAATCAAATATATGAAAGTTGTAAGAAATATAATATATAAAACTTTCTACACAGTTATTTGAGTCTTTAATAAACGTAATATGTAATCGGAAACAACAACTTTTCCTTATCAATATCTAGAAAATATCTGCTGCGAGGCGTCACAGTAGTTTCTTTTACTTTCAATTATAACATTCACTGTTGGTTAAAAAAACTATAAGTACTTTATAAGGATACATATAAACAGAACTATTGTATATGTATACAGCCTATATACATATGGATATACGGATTCCCAACCTTCACCCCAGAACCGCCCTTTTCGAATTTTCCCAGGAAAAAGTTTCAAATAAAAATTGTAGGCATCATGAGTCTAAGAACTATAGAAAGTTTAAAGAAAATCGTTGGAGCCGTTTTCGAAAAAAATTGCAATAGCTCAAAAACTCCTAGAATAAAGTGGAGCTTTCTCTTAACCGATTTCAACCAAAAGCTTCGTGATACAACTAGGTATAATATGGAGGCCAAATTCCAAGTTTGGTGTAATTCGGATAATGGTTTCGGTACGATATGGCTGTCACACACAGACATGTTTCTAAAAACCACTTTTTTTAACTCAGGGAACCTCAAAACAAGTATTTCCGGGGAAAGCTTGAATTCGACCCAATTATAATACTTGCTTTACTATATAGTAGTAAAAGAAAGTAAAAAGCTGTCAATGATGCCGTCTGTCGCCACTTGTAGCGGTATCGTCGATTCTCTTGTCCCCTCTATCGACGTGCATAAGTAAATTGTTTTCATTGAAACAATTTTTTTTTATTATGCTACCAACGGTCATTAACCAATAATTATTATTATACTATTAAAATAAAATATTAGTGACGTCGCGTTAAAATTTTCAGCTTGATATAGATTTATTTGATTGTTAAAAAGAAAATTATTTTCATAATTGCTTCCATTATTCAATTTAGAGAAACAATTTCGTAGTCCTTTTAAATTTAAGAGTCACGCAGTCAATTTCATTGAATCAATTTTATTGAAATGGTCGCTTGAAACGTAGTTAAACAGGTTTCATATCCATTTAAGATCATTTTGTGATTAAACAAGAGATTATTTGATGAAACTCAATTCAAGTTATAAAATTACTTTACTTAAAGTTTGTAAGCCACCAATAAAATTTAAATATTTTATTTTGAATAGTATAAATATTTGAAGAAAAATCTGTAAAAGGGAAGATAGGTAGAATATTTTTCGAGTGAACTAAATTCGATGAGGATAAAAAGCTAACTTAAAAACTCTGTCAACAAAATGTTAAAAGGAGCGAAAACATAAAACGCAGTTAAAGAACGATAAGTTATTTATCCATAGTAATAAAATAATTACAAATTTAACGTTTTAATTATGTTAAGTATTGTTCAAGTTAGTTACGTATTGTTTGTAACATTTAAGTTTCTTAAAGAAGAAAGATGAGCTTAAATTCTTCAATTGATATTAGTAAAATCTTAAAAATAGTACGTCATTTTTAATGAGAGACACGTTTAACGTTATTCATTGCTTGATGGAAAACCTACAAAATAAAAATTAATTAATTTATATTTAAATGTAATAAAGGTTTATACCAAGTTACCTTCAATAAAAGGAATACCAGAGTGGACATATTTCTTATATTGAATGTATTGATCTTCATATTTCCTTAAGAGCTCATATTCTTCAATTAATATCCTTTGATCGAAAAATTGCCATGAGACTAGAGTATACAGGATTGTACAAACCGGATTTACTAGTAAAACCTAAAAAAAATCGTTGATACAATATAATTTTAATATTATCTTTTTACAAATTACTTGAGTTGCAATTGCCCAGTAAAACCATCCAGCATAGCTGGGATGACGACATATTTTATAAACTCCCGACGTGACAAGTTCGTGTTGTTTTGGTATAGGAATTTGAACTTCATGATGAAAATTACGATCTGCTGTTAGCATAGCGATTTTCCTGAACACATCTCCGCAAATACATATCAATAATCCGATATATGTTATCCAATGATAAGCTTTTATTCCTACAAAATCCAATTAAATATTTGAACCAAGTGAAAACAGACTTATTAATATTTAATACCAGGGCAAAAATAGAATTCTAAGCCGAATTCAATCCAAGAACTAACGGCGGCAATTCCATATTCAAGACTATGAGTCAAAACGAATGATCCAATACAAAGTGTCGAAGGATTAGCAATTGCAATTCCCATATATTCTGTAAAATGAAACATTGACATCACACACATGTATAATCCGAAGGCTTGCAATTCCAGCGAACATAAGACCCAAATATAAATGCCCATTGTAAATACAAATCCCAAAAAAGTAGCACGAAGTGCAATCTAAAAATAAACGTATGTTAAAACTAAATACAGAGATACATTTTAAATTCAATTACCTGAAAGTCATGGCTTTTATAAATAAAAAAATTTGCTATATTACAAAGGATATAAAACACTGGAGGTATAAACCAATAAAATGAACTTGGCAGTAACAATAATGGAATTAGTAATAGAGGTTGTGCAAAGCATAAAGCACAAACACGCCCCGAATGACACAACATTGCTGATATTTTTGTTATTTTATGATTTCATTTTATGAATAATAATTAACACTATTTAACTTAATGCTATAAAGCATTTTTTTATTTAAAAAATAATTCAGATGGTCCCTTTCATTGGTATTGGAGGTATTGAACGTATTGAATTTCAAATAAATGTGTTTCCAGCCAAATCCATGAAGTTGTCGACAAATGGTCTTCACCACTTGACAAATTTGACAAGCCGATTACTCTGAAGCTATTGGCAATACAAGTGACGTTGATGACCTTGATGACAACCGTCATAGTCCGTCATACATGCATGTGCATGCATGCATTGATGTTATTTTAAAAATTTCATTTTTACCGTATCAGTAAGTATAATTAATTATATTTTTAAAAGTACGTATATGATATCTTTAATTTTTTGGAAAAATTATTTAATTGTAAGTAGCTTTTGTCAAATTTTATTAAGGTTGAGTAGTTTAAATGATCAAATCTTTAATCCTTAATGACGTAGTTTCAATGTTAACTTAATAAGTTAATAGGGTTAATACTTAATAGTGTGAATAACGTTTTATACTTATCGCGCGTTTCACCAGTTGCTCATACAGTAGGTTAAGTGGACAGCTAATACAAATAGTATAATAAAGCTACCTAATATTTGTGTTTCATCATTAGTTTATTCATTAAAATATCCAATACATATCTAGTTACTGTAGCTACTATACGAATTAACTCGGCAGCATTGTAAACCCCCTAATTGACGTTAATAGTTTACAAAATACAGTCCATTTTTAGATAAAAAGAGATATAAACATGATTAAGGGTTATTATTTACCCTTAATACAACATTTTTTCTTAGATTACGGTTACATATGTTCATGACTGGATTAAAAAATTTGCCGCCTATAAATACTTCTTCAAACGCCGCGGCCGTCCCTAGCGGATCCATTTACACTGTACACATTTAAATCCCACCATGCAAATATGTACTAAAATATACACGTTGTTTATACTCGAGTACCACGGTGTGATATAGTGTAATTTTAGTATTGAAATCCCACCATGCAAATATTAAAATTTGTATGCGAGTAACACTGAATAGCTGTGTTTTACATCGTCTATATGTCGTAAACACATCTTGAAAGTAGACACGTCGTGAACTGTATAGGCATTTCACGAACTGCAGATAAAACTGGGGGATGGGTGAGGAGTTGGAAGATGAAAAAGATGGTTGTTGTGTAAAACTACGAGGATGGGCGCATAGTGGTTGAGAGGAAAGAAGCGTGTTTTTTTTTTTGGTGAAATGTCTAGAGAAGAGTTAAATAGACAAAAGAATATGAATTGAGACAATTTCAGTTCATTTAAGGGGGTATTCTAGTCTAGAGACCCGAATTTCGAGCGTTTTTTGGCAATCGATAAAAAAAAAGCATTTGATATTTTTAGTATCCATTTTTTTATAATTTGCTTATTCATATTCAGAGAGTACACAAAATTAATTTCGAAACAAAAAAAAAATTTCATTGAGTTATGCGTCTTTGAAGTAGAGGGGGGAAAAAAAGACCGTGTCCTCGTCGCCATGACTTCTACCCTTGTGGTCATTTGAAAAATTAAACAATGATGGATTCTTGATAAGTACAAATGTCGCTATCGCATGAACCTCCAAAACTGAAAAAAAAAATTTTTTTCATAAAATGGCGGCTACTCAAAAATATAGGTCGATTTTTTCACTCATTTTTTAACTTTGTCGAATTTTTAAAAAATATTACAAATTTAAAATTTTCATTTTTTGTTGGTTCATGCGATAGAGAGATGTTTAAAGAATATTCATGCAAAATTTCAAGTAAATCGGCTGATTAGAACTTGAGATATTATGGCGACCGCATCAAAAAAAGTAGTTTCGAGAAAAACGCATTTAAAGTTTTACGTTAAGTCTCAACCGGTCCAGTTAGCACGACACTAAAACGGCTATAACTTCGGAAATAATTTGATTTTTGAAAAATCCTTTCAGGGAGATATTTTTGAATAAATAAACTATCGGATTATGAAAAAAAAAAATTTCGATTTTTTTCAAAATCCTTGACTAGAATACCCCCTTAAGCTGCCACAACAGGCACTTGCTCACATGGTAATAAATCTGGTCATGCATAAACTGTAAAAGCTGAATAGTAAATAAATAATGTACTTTTATTTGAAAATTTTTAATATAAGTATGATAAAAAATGACAAAAATTTAGCACCACATATGGTACATAGTAGATATTCAACGAATATTCGGCTACCATTCGGTATTCGGCTGCATTTTTTAATATTCGGTATTCGGCTGAATACCGAATACTAAATCATAACAAAATAAATGTTAAATTCGAAATTATATTAATTTAAATTGCAGTTTGAGTAAAGTTTCCTTTGGCACGACACTAAAACGGCTATAACTTCGGAAATAATTTGATTTTTAAAAAATCCTTTCAGGGAGATATTTTTGAATAAATAAACTATCGGATTATGAAAAAAAAAATTTTTGATTTTTTTCAAAATCCTTGACTAGAATACCCCCTTAAGCTGCCACAACAGGCACTTGCTCACATGGTGTTAAATCTGGTCATGCATAAACTGTAAAAGCTGAATAGTAATAAAATAATGTACTTTTATTTGAAAATTTTTAATATAAGTATGATAAAAAATGACAAAAATTTAGCACCACATATGGTACATAGTAGAGATTCAACGAATATTCGGCTACCATTCGTTATTCGGCCTATTCGGCTGCATTTTTTAATATTCGGTATTCGGCCGAATACCGAATACTAAATCATAACAAAATAAATGTTAAATTTGAAATTATATTAATTTAAATTACAATTTGAGTAAAGTTTCCTTGAGGAGGAACCTGCTTTGAATTTAGAAACCACTACTTATATGGATCTAGTGTCCGGTCTAGGCGAATATTTTGTAAATAAAAATCAAATTTGGTTGCCGTTAAATTGTTCTTTTTTAATAAAAAATAATGCTTCTTGTGATACGATTCACTCAGAAATGAAACGGCCGAATATTCGGCTATTCGGCCGAGAGTAAGGCCGAATATTTGATATTCGGCTAAATCACTATTCATTGCATCTTTAGTACATAGTTTACAAGCCAAATAGAATTAACAATTGTGAAACAATTACCTATTATTTATAATATATATATCAATAAGGCTATCTGTTATGAGGCTATCTATAGGTAGTGAAATAACACTTAATGATGTGGTTGTTAATTGAATCAATCAATTTTCAGGCAATGTTAAGTTCAAACACAGCAAACCAAGCTGCCGTACAATTAGTTCAATACGTGATAGTGAGAAGTGATTTATTAACAAAATTAAAATGGCCAGTCGGCGCTGTTATTGCTCAGGCATGCCATGCAGTTTCTGCTGTAAACCATATTTATAACTCAGACGAAGTAACCACGGCTTATTTACAAGATCTAGACAACATGCACAAATGTGTCTTAGAAGTAATGTACCGACTAAATGCTATAAAACTAAATAAAAACAATTTGGCTTCATCTAGGTTCCTGATGAAGACACCCTCGTAAAACTACAACAGACCTTAGAAGATAACTCTGTACTTCATAAAGTTTGGACCGAACAACCAGAAAACATTAAAACCTGTATTGCTGTTAAACCATACAATAAGAAAGAAGTATCAAAATATTTTAGAAAATACAAACTGTTCAATGGGTAATAAATAAGTTAAACTTTTAGAAAACTAAATTTGTTTATTTTTACTCTACATCATTTACATTTTTTAATTCTATATCTTCTTTTACTTCATCCGGATCCTTTTGTTTTTTTGGCAAACATCCCGCTAATAATATGCATCCTTAAAACAAAAAATTGTTAGGAATATGATATGAAATTGAGATTTCAAATTTTTTTTCTTATACCAAGCACAATGATAGCAAATGCACCGAATGCTAGTGAACAACTTCTTCTAAATAGATATCCAACAGTTCCACTTCCTACAGCCGCACCCATTCGAGCCATAAAATGACTAAGGGATAAAGCTGTGGCTCTAAAATGCAAACACCATTAATAACTTGTTCAAGATAATGGTAAGACTTTTTAAACCTGTTACGGATCGAGTATATATCGACGACAATAATTTTTAATACTGGTAGGCATGTTATCGTTAGTAAAATACACAGAATTAAGATAATAAAGAAATAGTCATTTTCAACGTATCCGACTATAACATTTGCGACACAACTGATTGTATATGCCCCAACTAAAATCATTCTTTTTAGTGTTAACTATAAAAATTATCAAATTTTTCATTATACTTAAAATATATTTCTTTTCAACGACGGTTAGTAAAAACCCTGTTATTAGAAATAGGAACATGGATGTTGCTGTTAAAAATAAATATACTTTATAGACGTAAACGTCCACTGTATCAATGCATGTAGCACTTATAGTTTGGTTTTTATAAACATTATCCCGGTAGTAATCCAGAACGGGACAAACTGTTTGATCTGCATCAGGAAATTCATTCCTGAATAATTTACGTTGATTTAACATTCCCGGTAAATACATTAAAAATCCTGTAGACCTAAAATATATAACTTTTAAATTGATAAATCTAGGTATTGGTTTGATTCTTACATGTAAACCGAAAAAAAGTGTAATACACAATTAATCAAAGTCCAAATGCCATTTTTTCCTTGTAGAATAGGCTTTACATTGAACCATAGTTGACTCAAATTATTAACAATGAAGGATTTCTCCACGTTTGCACTGAATTTTTCCTTTTGTTTTGGAGTGTCCAACTCTAAAACCTTCACTAATTTATTATCTAAAAGATACGGTTGGAGACAAAATAATAATACTTGAAATGTGTCAATCGGTTTTCCAGAATTCTTCGAATACATCGTTTGTAGTAGCTTTAAACATTTTTCCGATTTTCCATCAGCATATAAATATTGAGGAGATTCAGGAGTGAATATAAGTAAAATGGCAGCTATGAAATTAGGAAGACCACATAAAAGTAAAACTAATCGCCATGGCCTAAGATAAAAAAGATATTCCATATGTGTTAGTTTTCGAAATGTGTGGTATATAAAATTGTTATATAACAAATACCTGTAGTTTAAGTCTAAAAAGTCTATTCTTATGTTAAAGTTCATTGGGATTAATATCCACGCAACAACTAAAAATGAAAAAAAAAATCGAAATGATTTATTCGATCGTGTTCCATTATTTCATAGAGCACCGTTAATATTGAGGTGATACGCGATATATCACCTAAGCAACCGACAATTGTTAGCTCCTTCGTACACAAGACTACACAAATCTTCGGTACTCTACGATTTTAGTCTCCAAGCGACTACCGTTTTACAAATCCGAGTCGCGGGACGAATGTCGGCGACGCGACTCGTGTACGAACCTCAATGGATTTGTATGGCCGCGTTCAGACGGATCAACTAAACTCGCCCGACTATTTTCAATCTTGTAGACTGTAGCAGGGTAAGCGACGCGAGAAGTGAAGTACAAGCGAGTTGAAAGGGAAGCAAATTGAGCAGAATTGAAAGAAAACTGATCAACAAAACTCGCCCAACAAAAGTTTGATTCAGTCAATCTTTTGTTGAACGAGTTTAGTTGATCAGTTCTCTTTCAATTTGCTTCCCTTTCAACTCGCTTGTACTTCACTTCTCGCGTCGTTTACCCTGCTACAGTCTACAAGATTGAAAATAGTCGGGCGAGTTGAGTTGATCCGTCTGAACGCGGCCTATGGCGGTAGTCGCTTGGAGACTAAAATCGTAGAGTATCGAAGATTTGCGTAGCCTTGTGTACGAAGGAGCTTACTTCGAGCGATATATTGCTTGTGAACTTTTTTTATCGCCTCCATTGTGACTTAAAGCGTCTGTGCATATCTGGTTTATTGCATATAGCCTCAATGTGCAAACCGCTTAAGATGTGTCACTTGTTAAGTGAGACGACATTTGTATTCTGTAAGCTGTCGTTTCACGGAAAATGTCGTGTATATATGCAACATTTTTTGTTTTTTTTTTGGTATTATATAACACAGTGACTCTCAACCTTTTTTTTGTTGCGGTACACTTGAAAGTTTCAAAATTTGGCGACACACTTTAACAGTAAAAAAAATATCTGCTGCGAGGCGCCACAGTACTTTCTTTTATTTTCATTTATGAAACTCGCTGTTGGTATAAAATAGATGAAATATAAGCACTTTATAACTATGCATATAAACAGAACTACATGCATACAACCTATGTATATAAAATTACAATATTCTACACTGTACATATACCTAACATATACGAATTTGCAACCTTCACCCTTCACCCCCGAAAAAGTTTCAAATAAAAGTTGTAGCCACTAATGAGTCTAAGAGCTAAAGAAAGTTTAAAGAAAATTTTAAGAAAAAGCTAAAAAATTCCTAGAATAAAGTGGAGCTTTCGGTTCACCGATTTCAATCAAAAGCTTCGCGGCACAACTAGGTATAGTCCTAGATTTTAGACAAGTAAATTATAAACGTTTTCTGAATTTTCTGTGTTTACACAGAATTGTTCTAGTTAAAAATAAAAACGTTTATTGTACGGTACAATTTATGAGCAGTAAAAAATTCATGTTCAATAAAAAAGATACCATAATTTTATATTGCCCATGACTTGTAACGTAATATGCGAATGCGGAATGGTGCGTACTGACAGAAATTAAAACACCTCTTTTACACATACACACACAAAACGCTTCTACGATTTCTCTGTTTAGCTAGTTTATTTTGTAAATAACTAATTTTAATTTAATTTGGAACAAATTTATCATCTAAGACGTTATAGCGACTTTGAATACCAAAAACAAAGGTCTACTATGAAGGCAACAGAACCGCATTTTCAAAATAATTCATTTCTAAAATTTGTTATATAATTTAAGTACCAAAATAAATGCACACGAAATAAAATGTATTACTTGCATTTTTAAAATTTAGCAGCACACTCAAAGAATTTTGCGGCATCGTGGTTGAGAATCACTGATGTAACAAATAAGATTCGTTCCAAATAACAGAAAAACCATACATTGCCGTACAAGAACGGCAAATTAGCGTTCCAGATGATCTATGACCGTTTCTGTACGGGTTAGTTTATACATTTGCCGCAGGAACTTGTAATTTTATATTGTACGAATCAGTAATACCAGTACTTGGTTTCGAGCTATTATATTTTAAAAATACCCAAAACTTAGCTAAGAACAGACATGCGCACAAAGTAAGAATAAAGAGGTTTTTTTTACTGTCGCGTTAACGTACAAAAATGTTATCTGGAACGAATCTATTATGCATCGGACACTGTCGTTTGAAGCGAGAAATTCACAAGGTTTAGCATGAAGCGATATTGTTTCACTTGAGAAGTGACATATCTTACGGAATAGGCTTGATTATTTTGAAATTTTTTTTTACTTGGAATGTAAGCGTTTGAAAGGCCTAGAAAGATTTGAGTCCATGCGATGGATCTAGCTCTGTATGTAATTCCATGAAATTCTCCCACAAATGGTACGATTATAATCAGAGATGCAGCCAACCTAAAGTTTACCTTTCAATAATTAAAGAATCGATAAATATTAAAACACTAACAAAAAACCATTCAAAACTCGTAGCAGTACAAAAAGTGTATAATTCTGTACAAAACTTCCAAATAGAGAGCACGCAAATGCGATCCACATAGTGAATAACATGACTTTTTTTCGTCCATGATTATCGGAAATATATCCCCAAATAGGTCCTCCAACTATTGAACCTGCAGCATAAAATAATTTGTACTTTCTAGAGTCTAGACAGTAGACTTAATTTTTATAAAACTTACCTGCAAATCCAGCTGATAGTAACAAACTTCCAGTTTTTAAATCTAAGTCACATTTGGCACTCGGCACAATTTGACTCATGCATGCATTTTCGGCATTGACGCCCATCACAATCATACCACAGACAAATAAAATTCTAAAGTTGTATTTTCCGAAGCCTATAAAATTAATCGATGTAAAATAATTACAAAAAATATTACGAATAATTTACCAGTCTGAGCTATCGCTTCTTCAAACGTGCACTTCGAATGCGATTGTAGAGCTAATATAAAAAAAAAATAATTATTTTACTTAATTATTACATTGTTCGGCTTACGTTTTATTTCACTATTCACATTGTCCTCCAAGTCTTTTTCTATCGCCATTTCGAATGAATATGCCTCACGATGTCGATTGACTATAATTTATTTATAATTGATACCTATCAATCGAAACAAAAAAAAAAAACAAAAACTTAAGACTCGTATAAGCAATAAAATTTTTTAATCTGAATTACCTAAAGCTTAATCATCAGTCATATAACTGCGGTATGAAAGTTTGAATTTCAAACAATTTTTTACTACTATTATCACATCGCTTTATTATTTTCTTGAAATGCGAGATAAAACATTATGTTGACTAATGACGACTTATTCAATATTTGTTTTTGAATTATTCTCTCTCTTTTTTCACATTAATAATTAAACAAAGCAAATATGAAATTGGTTTTTTCCCATATTAATTTGTTTAATGACTTTTAATTTTAAGTGAATTTAAGTCCCAGTCAAATGAGACACAAACTAATCGTTTAATTTTTACAAAAATTTATGCGTTTTTGTTAAACACGGAAAACTAGGTTGATAGGTCAGAGATTGAGGCAAATGAACTTATAATGAATACTTTATTAAAGTTATATAATTTTACATAAAACAATTTGATTTCAAAGATTAGAGTTATGGTCGCTCTTTTTCGTTGATACATTTGGAAGAACGAACGTGACTGCTGCACAAACTGAAAAAAAAAAAATTTAAGTATCAAAAGTGTTACGGCCATTGTACTCGTAAATGTTGGAATTTAGCCAAAACAAAAATGTATTGCATGCTTAGCCGATCACCTAACTGTTTAGTTAGTGTTATAACCGGTTGTGAGGAGCTCGTAGAGAGGTACAAAAATGTTAACTAAAGGAACTAAAGGCTCGTTTCTAGTTTGTTAAAAATTAAAATGGCATCTCGTTATATTATTACAATTGATTTGATACATTAATAAGTAATGAAAATACGAAAAGGAAAAATTACCATTTACAAAAACAAACTGAAGTAACAAAAGGTTTACCAATTATTAAAATAATTAACAAAGGGCTCGCACAAGCTCCATTCAAGTGATGAGCCTCATCTTGTAATGAGCAAAGCAAGACCAAGATCAAGATGATCCTAGTATTGGTATTGGTCTTATTCGTTCGGTCTTGATCTTGGTCTTGCATTTTAGAATGATCAAGGCCAAGACTTCAACTAACTGCATTTTTTCAAGACCAATTTCGTTCATCACTACAACGCAGAAATTGGACCATCCACCAACTCATAAATTTATATTTAGCGAAAAAAATAGTAGACGTTACTTGAAAGAACTGCAAATATTGAAAAAATTTTACTGCGACGCGTCACAGAACTTTCTTTTACATAAAATCCGCTGTTGATTAAAAGTTACTAAAAATGTTCCGTAATTTTTAACGATAAACTTTGCTAGTAAGCATAAATTGAGTTATGGTTTTATTTTATGCCAACTCCCACCTTCTTTCCTAGAATAACCTTTATTTGAATTTTTCTCGAAAAGTTTCAGTTATTCAAAGTTAAACCCATTTTTGAAAAGAAATAGAAAAAAAAAACTAAAAACTCATAAAATGAAATGGAGTTTCCTGCTAGCTGATTTCTACCAATAGCTTCGCGGCACAGATGAAATACGAAGACAAAATTCCAAGTTTGGTGAATTTCGGATAAAGCTTTCGATACAATGTCACACAGATAAACCAAGAGACGTATTCTAAAATCTACTTTTTCGGACTCGAAAATTCGGCTAAGGTACAATATTTCCTTTACTATTTAGAAGTAAAAGAAAGTAAAAATTAGTTTGTCTCTATATTTCAACGATGACTTATCCAGACATATGTAGGAGCAAAGAATACTTCCTCCGGGAACCTTCTTAAAGATTTCTGTTTTCCATCAGTGGTATCGGTCCTTTTTTTTGTTTAGTATTGAAAGCTAACTGGCAATTTCAAGTTCAAAAATGCTTTTTTGCAAGAGTAGAATATACCAAACTTGCATTAAATAGTTCAATTCATAAATCCTCCGGAAGTTATAATTTTTTGTTTAGTTTTGCGTATTTGGCCTTGGTCTTGTTCTTTCGGTCTTGATCAGTCTTGCTAGTAGAAAGATAGTCTTGTTCTTTTGTTTTCGTAAGACCAAGACAACTTTTACTCATCACTAAGCTCATCACTGATTAAATATACTTAAGTTGATTAAACGATTTAAAATTGACTAAAATGTTAAGAAATAAAAAAAAATTACCAAGTGCCACCGAACTTAATACTCCAAACGAAGCGTAACAATTGTAATTAAAGAGTTCTCCAATTGTCGAACTTCCAGCGATTGTGCCTATCTTTGAGCTGAGTAACGTAAATGCTAAAGCGGTAGCTCTATGATGAGTAGAATATAGATCTATTACTATTATACTTAATAATACTTGACATAAAAGAGCCAGATAAAATAAATTTAAAAGTATAATTAAAAGCCAATCTTCAGTGCAAAACATGAGGCCAATTCCTGCTAAAGACGACACTCCGTAAAATAAAACTGAAAAAATATAAAATATAAATTAATTAGTTAAATATATCCTTGTTAGAAATCAAATTCATATGCATTTACTATGCATTCACTTTAGAAAAATTCACTTTTTAGAAATACATTCAAAAACAATACAAATTTTAAAAGTAAACTTTAAAAAAATTTTATTAATCTGTGAATTGTTCTTTAATTATTTTCCATAATAAACGTACCAAGAAGTTTCTTTTTTCCAAAAATATTTACAATCCATCCCACTATAAAGTAGGTAAACACTGAAATGCAGGTAAGAATTAAAATGAATTTGTAAACGTAAACGTCTACAATATCCGAGCATCCACCTTCAGTTTGGTTTTTCGAAAATTGGTTTGTGTAATGATTTAGTGCATTACACAGAGCTTTGGAAGCCTCTGGAAAGTCTGACATGTATTTTTTTCTTCTATTTAAGATTTCTGGAAGCCACATGAAAAATCCGGTTGTGCTAAAATTAAAATAAGTTATATTTAACAAAATTTTTGTTTAATTTTTCATTCAACACAAATAAAAGCATCAATATGCACGATCAAGTATAATCCTAAATTTATACTAACAGTACACTGTTACAGTCATTAATGATCGTAGGCGTTAAAAATGCCTATATTAAAAAAAAAAACTAAATTTTATACTAAGATGCTTTCCTCTTACATTAAAGTTTAATCTATTGCCTATTGCGACATAAAAGCTCGTAAAACCTTATAATAATTAGTTGCAATGTCACAGCTATATGAATAAGTTGACTTCATACTGTTGATTAATTTGATACTTTTTTTAAAGTATCATATAGTATCGATATAGTGGCTCCTTAGTTTTATTTCATATGAAGTTTTGGGTTAATTTTTAAGAGCTGATTTAGTCCATTGACCTTTTTTTGATAGTTTAAAAATGTTCAAATGTTCTTAGTTAGGTACAAATATGCAATGTTTCTTGATAAAATGATGGATAATTCCAGCAATTTTACTATTTATCTTAAAAACTACTGAGTAGGTTTTGATAAATCGTTTTTGTTTTGTTTTTTGGACGCTTAGTTTCTAAAATAAGTAAAAGTTATTCTGAAAGATCTAATTAATTTTAAATAGTTAACTTTGTAATATTGACAATAGAAATGTAATTATGAATATTATTCGTGTAAAAGACATCTACATATACCATTTTAGCATAAATAAAAGAATCCAGTGAGGCTCAAAATGTATTTTCTATGTACCTATTTGTAAAAACGCATTCGAAAGTTTCTTTGGTTTACAACGGGACGCGCGGAAGAGAAAATAACTTACGTCTCAAGCCGCAACCATAGTGAATAATTAGAAGTTAATTTTCAAAAATGTAATCTTATATCAAAAATAAGAATTATTAGATATTTTTACTTCTGCAACATCGTAAACGTAAATGAACGAATTTTTTAAAATAGATTTAAAATTTGGAATGCCGGTGTTATGGTCCATTACAATCCCTTCATAAAATGAATAGAAAAACTTTCAGACCAGTGGATTCATCAATTATATTCTTGACTTAACTTGATGTTTAAATATTAACATTTGACTTGAGTTTGGTTTGATTTTAAGCCAAATTTAAGTCTAGTAGCTTGGAAATTTAGTTAGGTTAAAAATATGCAAAAATTATTTTTACTATAAAACTTCATTAATACGCCAATATATTTTATTTTTACGCTCAGTGAAGTGAGCAAGAATTAGAAAGTAATATAATAGTTTTGTAAGAAAAGCGTAGCTGTTCCAGTGAGAGGATGAACAGTTAAAATTTGTAACTCGGATATGCATAAATCGAGCCTAGGCTTGCATGGATCAAACCAAACTAAGTATTTAACTATGGTCCAAAGTCTAAACTAAAGTCTATAAATTACTAAAGGTGATGTTTTAGTGGGTAAGATTTCAGTACTTGCTCATTCACAGGACCTTGCTTAAGAGAAAATAAAATGAAAAATTCTCAAGTGAAAATATTAAAATTTTCTCGAAGAGGATAGCATTGTCTTACAAATAACCAGAATTTCGATTTTCCAAAAAAAAAAATCCACTTTAAAAAACATAGTTTTGAACATTTAGTTCAGCGTTATTAATGTTGGGATTACTTTTGGTGCACTTTGAGCTCTAGGTGTAACACATACTGCCAATCTATACTTTAAAAATTGAATATTTACATGTATAACGTTCCCAATGTCATCAAGCAAATAATAAACGACCAAAATCCATACATTCCTTTCCAAATCGGGGCTAAAGTTAACCAGAATTTTCTCAGTAAAACTTCGACAGAAAATTTTTTCGTATCCGCAAAACTGCTTACAATATCTTCTCTTTCCAAATCGCAAACCTAAGCAAAACCTTCCTTTATTTGATTTGTTCTATTTGCATATATATGGTTCTTGGAACATTACCTCATATTTTTCAGCTGGAAATCCCGTGTTTATTCTGTACATGTTTCGAAGTATTTGCAAACATTCGTCTTTTTTTTGTTCCGCCAAAAGATACTTAGGTGACTCAGGCAAAAATATTAAACAAACAGCTGCTATTAAATTCGGCAATGCACAAAATAATAGCAACAATCGCCATGATCTACAGACAAAGTTTAGTTAATAATCGTATTTGTAAAATTATTAAGTAAAAACTAATTTTTATGATAAAACCATTGAACTGATTTAGTTTTATTTCTAAGCTGGTGATACATAAAATAGCTCAACATTGATTGAAGGTTTTCATCAAATCAAGCATCTGCAAATTTTGGGCAATTAATTAAGCTTAATATGTAAACTTTAAAATGAAATAACTTCCAAATTCAATGCTTGACTTACTTGATATTTCAATATTTATATTTAACTTGAGCTTGACTTGAGTTAAATGCCAAATTTAAGTCAAGTAGCTTGAAAATCTAGGCAAGTAGCTTAAAAATTAAATCAAGTAGTTAATTCCTACATTAATTAATGGAATCAATTAGTTTTTATTAAATAAGTTTTATCATATACTTATGTACTAATTGTTATTCTTATTAGTAGATAATTTTACATACCGAAATGTGAGATCTAAGAAAGGAATATAGAACGACCAAGTCATTGGTATAATAAGCCAGGCCATACCTAAATTAAAAAGAAAACAAAAAAAAATTTTTTGTGTAAAAATGTTATAAGATAATTTAATTACCAGGAATATAAACATTGGCTAGAGAATTCGAAACATGCATCCAAGTAATTGCTCTTCCTCGAGTTTTGTTTCCATGAAATTCACCCAAATAAGCTGAAATAGTTACTGGATTTGCCGCAACACTATAAAAGATCAAAAAAAAAAATTAAACTTGTAGAATAACGTACAATTAAAAATTTTGAATTTCAATACTTACAAAAATCCATTTAAAAATCGCAACAAAATAAAAAGCCACGAATATTTTATAAAGCAACATATTATTGTTAAGGCTGACCCTATGAACGTGTTAACAAGCATAATTTTTCTTCTTCCTGTTTTGTCGGCTAAATATCCCCAAAAAGGACATCCAACGAAGGCACCTTAGTAATTAAGAAAAAAAAGAAGATTGTAGTACGATATAAAGTATGATACTGATGAACCAACCGATGAATCCAGATGAAAGTAACAAATTTTCAGTTGATAAATTGAGATCACATTTTGCACTTAGTGTTACTTGATTCATACAAATAAATTCAGTGGTGGTTCCCGTTGCAAGTAAAGCACTTACAAAAATAAGATAGATATTATATTTTCCAAAAGCTGAAACCATTGGAAGATATTAATTTCAAATTTCATATATTCTAAAATTTTCTCCTCACTTGTTAAAGTAATAGCATCCTCAAAACAATACGCTTTTGGTTCTGAAATTTTTAAGTTTTCGTAGCTTTTATTTTCTTCGGTTTATTTTTGTAAGACTTACCAGGTTTTGATTCCGAAACCGCGTTAGTTTTCTCTGTCATTTTTGTTTTAGACTTTTCATACAGTTTCAGAGAATGAAGTAAATATAGGGTAATTGCTTGACCATATTTAACCTAGACATACATTTTCTATTTTAATTCAAAATAATCATTCCGGATTTTTTTCAAATTATTTCATTGCTTTCGTTGATTAGATAAAATGTTTAGGCGGACTCTTTGAAATTTTTTTTCGGTTTTAAGTGTCATTAGTTGAGCTTAAACCCTCAAAAGATTCTAATCTAAAGTAATAAATATTATTATGGCTGGTTAATAAATACCTTAAGATATCTATTGAAACGTTTAAGGCGTGACATAAAAATATGTATTGATTTTATTTATGTATCAATTAATTCCAAAATAAGCATTATTACAGTACAAAAAAAACTAGATCAAAGTTTCAATGTGAGTTTCTGTTTATTAATGAAAAGCTAATTATGTTTCATTTACAATTTACATTTCTTTAAAAAATAAGTGTTAGTATTAGTTAACAAATGATTCTTTTTCAGAACAAAAATACATTGCTTAAATACGAGTAAATACTATTTCTTAAAAAGAATAATCAACTCAAACAAAATATTTTACAAATGATTAAACGTTTTATTTTCCAAACAAATAATTTATAATTAACTCACAATTTAAACTATTAATTTTTGTACCAAGTACAAAGGTTTTTCAAATCACTTCGAAAAGTTTTTACTTTGATTAGAACTTGGACCAACAAAGATTTAAGAGCTATCTATATAAAATTTGCAGCACACGAGTTTTAGCTTATGGAACCACGTGAAAACTGAACATAATGTCCCAAGATATGACTTGATCGCTTTCTTCATAAATTTTAGTAAATTTATTTTTTTTAAATACCTATTATTTGTCTTTAAAATATTAAAAGCCTTATTGCACAGCCTTGTTGTATAAGCATAATGTAAATAAGGTAAATAATGTACACGTATAAGAACAAAAAAATATTAAAGTTTTTTTTTTTTTTTTTTTTTTTGTTTAAATGAGTGCATTTGTTAAAAGGTTTTCTAAATATTTGCTTAAGGAATCAGTGGTGTAGATTTAATTAATATTATTGGCTTACAATAATATTAGTTTTAAAAACTTAACAAACCAAACTAAAGCGAAAAAATCGTTGGAAAATCGATTTTTAAAATTATTTTGACGTGATAAAGTCTTATAAATTGATGAACTACGGCAGCCAGTCTGAAAAAGAACGTCTATTTTGTCACGTTCCATTTAAGCCTGTGCGTGCAAGCGAGAATTCAATACAAGTGATAGAGAGGCACGATATTATTGTTGAACCTTAGACAACGTGTTTTGTGTTTTTCTTTTACAATGTACTTAATAAGATTTAATTGGGTTTTTCCTTCATAATATTCAGTCTGATTTCATTTTAAAAAAATTGTTTATTTTCAATTAACTCCTTTGTATTATACAAAATAATGATAATTCAGTAATAATAATTCAATTCATAATAGTACACAATTTTTCATCAGTTAGATGTTTGTTATGACGTTATCACGTAAAACTATCGTCCGTAAACCGACTTTACAGACAACCAATTTTTTTCTGATGCTATAACTTATTCACAAATCAATTGCAGCCAATAACAGTATTTTTTTTAAGCAGTCGAGCATGACCAAAATTGACCAAACAAACGATACAACTGAGGCATCGGTTAAGCCAGGTTAGGCACTTGCTCTCCAATGTCCGATAGGAGGAACGCAATCAAACTACCCAAAACAATGAAAGAATACCTCAGTACAGACGAAGGCATCTTCCAAACTTTAAAGTGTCTCAAAGAAATTAACATGTACGATCAGATGTTTTAAAATAACAACATACTATTAGAGTCGTTAATGTCCTTAGATGTTAAAAATTACTAGAACTTATAAAAATATCGTCAAACGTATTCAATTCTTCTGCTAGAAAGTAACGTTGTTATTTTGGTTATACATCAAGTTTGAAACCTCTATCATTTGCCATTTAACTTATAATTAGGATACTAATATTTGTTCCTTGAAATGGTACCTAATTAAAAAGTTATGATAAAAATAAGTTTTAAAAAACTTGGTTTTATCATATAATCTACGCCACTGTAATAATATTTGCCGTATAGTTGCAATATATAGAAAACCAAATTTTAATAATTTAGTTCATCTGTGTTAAGGATTAAAAGCTTAACATTTGCAAAACTTTATAAGTTTTACCAAGGCCATTTTCAATGATAAAGTATATTTTCTAGAAACAAGAAATTCCGTTAGCTGAAGCTATATTTGGAATATTTATTTATTTGTTTGAACGATTTAAACTTGATCATAAATTAATACATTGAAATATTTCCATATACACACTAAGTAGGTATACAAATTGAAAGTATATTCTATAAAATATAGATAGGTACATATTATAATTTTAAACACAGCTTATTAGTATCTATTCTTTTGAACACAATTCAATTTTAAAACCTAATTTTTAATAAAATTAACAATATTTATAATCTCACCAAATTTTTTCGAAGATTGTGGTGAAATTAAAAACAAATTACATAATAGTGTGTACATTTATACAATACAACACATATAATATAGGTTTAGACTTTAGAGTTTAGACGAAGGAAAGAAGGATAAAACCAATGTAAGCTATTGATTTTTCATAAATAAGTTTAATTTACTGATTAAAAATACGGTTTTTGAAATCTTACTGTAATTATAGTGCATAAAATTTAATAAAATATCGTAAAAATATAACATATTTCAAAAAGTCGTTAAATTTGTTTATTATCAAGTGCCGGTATATATTAAGCTAATATACCTTATAGATATACATATATTTCAAAGTAAAAAATAAAAATTAATAGTTCCTTAGTTAATAATTTCATCAAAAGTGGATATGTAATTATTTATTACTAGGTTTTGTCCCACCCTTAATTTATCAATTTAAAAATATGTAGGTACGAATATTTAATTTATAACATTTTTATTTTCTTTATGGAACAAGCCATTTCAAATTTTTCAAAGAATTATATCCCTTATTTAATACACTTTTAAGGAACTTTCTGTGTTTATAACCCAAATAATTTATTATATAGTATTAAATTTTAATGCTTAGTAATTGCCAATTTAACAAGGAATAATTAAAACTTCATAGCTTCTCAAGACCTCCAAGTTTGATTCATTTATTATTTAAAATCGTCTTATAAATAAATAAAACATGCTATATATTTATAATTAGTTAATAAAATATAACACCTTTGTTCAAATTTTTAACAAGTTCATTCTTCTGGTTTCACAATATATACCTTCCCTGCTGACTTCAATGTTACATTTGTCTTAATTTTGCTAAAGACTTTGTTTAGTTTGGACTTGTTTGCCTAAAAACCATAAAATATATTATTTTTTTTCTATTTTTAATGCTTTCTTAGTAATTATTACCTTTTTTTCCTTTAAATTAGGTAAAAGTAGTCCTGTGAAACCGCAAACTGAACATAAAAAAAATTTAATTTTATAGGTTTTATTTATCTAATAAGTTTCTTTAAAAGCGAGTTTTATTAGTATGTATTTTCGATAAGAAACATAAAAACGTGAATTATAAAACGTGGACGTCTTTTTTAAAAAGCCTATTTTAGTAGGTAATATGCATTTTCATAAGAAAGATGAATCCGTGAACTTTAAAATATGACTTATATTTATCAAAAATTATTTACTGCATGATTTTTACAAAGTTTAAAATAGTTATCTATACTTTCTATTGAAAAATATTTGCATTAACAAAAACGTGCGTATGAAAATCAATATTGGCGAATAAGTACCGAACAAATCGTTAATTAACTATCGACAACTACGTGCCGACAAAATCGCGACAAACCGAAAATACCAGTAGTCAAATGCGGCTAGCTAGATTAAATATGTTCAAATATCAAGACGTCTATTCAAATGGTGTCTTGGTCAGGAAAAAATACAAAAGTAAGTTTTTCACATGTCTTTTATGTTTTTTAGGAGCGCTGAATAGAAATTTTTTTCCTTCTTTCCACGAATTACTTCATAAAGAAAATCGTACAAAGCATAACAATTTTCAACCCTTTTCCAAGAAAGGTCCAAAAATTCCAGATTTTTTGCAATTTTCTTTTTAAAGCTATATCCATAGAAAGTAGGTAATGCTATTGAATTTTGGTTTCAGCATCCCGGAAAACATATACTTAAAATGAGCGACCAAACACTATTTGACATTTGATTAAAAATAATCTATTCATTACACAAGCAATTCACAAGCGATATTATAACGAACAAACACAGAGACAACGAACAGCGATTGAAAAGAATGGAACATTATAGATTGTTCTATGGCAGTAATAATAAGGGGGATTTGAACCGTTTCATTATTGATAGCCAGCGGTTTTGGAAGTTTGTAGACAGATTCACAATCAAACTTTCTAAGCCGTTCGAGACAATTCAATTTTTTGTATAGAAGAACGAACAATCAGTCGAATAGATTTATTCGAAGTGATTCAGCCTGTGAATACAAGTGATTCGAATATGAATAATGATATGAGCGATTTAAAAAATGATTGAAAAGTGATTAATTGTTTATCAACGAGTTAAAATAAACAACGTAGTTTGACTTATTAACATAATTGTAAGTTTTTTATCGAATAAAAGAACCCTTAACGAGCTTAATAAGAGCTTGAAAAATCCCATTACAATTTAACTTTTGAATACCGTCTGAGAAGAAGAACTATGCGATTTATCGTGTTTTTGTCAAACGATTTCAACACCAAGTTTATATCGCATTATAAAATATTTAACATTAACTTTTTATTCATGATAAAATGGAGCTTATTAACTTCACCACTAATATGTTAGTTATTACTTCTGTAAATTTATTGTTAAAAATTTTTGAAAATAAATTATGAAGCTGAGCGTGAAATTGAGATAAACTATAGATACATTGATTTGATCAAATAATTCTATTTTAATTCTAATCTATTTAAAGTTAAACTTTTAAGAAAACATTGTTTAACGATTCTTACTTATGTATGCTATTCCATAGATATAAAAATATAAATCACAGTAATTATCCAGCATATATGTATTATAATAAGCTGTTAAAATCGGTCCTATACGAGCGATTGTTGCAATAAAAGCCGTAATGGACGATCTGAAAATAATGTGAAAAATTATTATAGATAACCATTTTCTTCAATTACATATTATTTGATACTCGAATTGTTTTATTCCATAACTAAATCTAAATATAAGATATTTTTAGTTATTTAGTTATTTTTAATGTTTTGTTAATTATTTGCTTTTAAGATTTTTTAAAGAAGATACTCTTTGAATTCTAGTAATATAGATTTTCTCCTTTTCGATCTCTTTCAATTAAAATATTTACGGAAACCATTTTAAAGTTATTCAAAAAGTATTCAATTTCTTTTTAAATATCTGGTTGTGGAATAAAACAACTCATTTACGTGATAGATACCGATATTGCGATGGAAACATATAAATAGCGAAAAATGATACTAAACATAAATTTAGTGTTATAAGTTGATACATTGACAGCAACAACAATCGTAACCAGTCAGTAGAAACAAAGGTTACAACAATACTACAAAGGCCAGTAGAAAAGAAGGTGATAACTAGAAAAAAAGTGTATTAATTCCCTATAATATATTCCTCTATAAATACTTGCTGATTGCTTCCTTAATTCCAATTTTATTTAAAAAAAACATAGAAAGTGCAGTTAAAACTAGTGCTGGAATTGAAATAATTATAGTTTGTATATAAAAGTCATTATTTGATTCGAAACACATTAAAGATTCGCTGGATCCATTAGTGATGATTATATTTTGTGATAATTTCCATAGCTCACACATAGTATTTGAATCACTCGTAGATTCGACATTGGATATGTTGTAAATTATTTCAGGAAAAAATGTTATTAAACCAAAGCATCTGAAAAAATAAAAAGTCAAAATGCATTCTTAGAATCAATATTTTCTATATTATCTAAACCCCAAATAAGATCCACTTTGTAACACCGATAAGAGAAGGGTTTTTTTGGTGTACGGAGGTATTAATATAGCTATTAGTTGTTTCCCTAATTGCTTGACTTTTGAATCGCTGGCGTTTTCTTCAATCAAATTTTCATTTTCTAATGCAGTAACCTGTAAAGGTGAAGATTATTTTATTAGTTTATGGTCAAACTTTCTAACGGCAATTTAAATATGAAAAATTAATAAATCTATTTAGAAGATAGGAGAAAAAAGCTTGGGATTAGTTGTCATAATATAAGATATAAAGATATTATAATGAAGAGGGATGGAAAAGATTGGAATATTCTAGATTATTGTATAGACGTTCTTAATTATGGTCATTTGAACCGTTAATAGTCAACGCTTTTTTACTTTCTTTTACTACTATATAGATAGTAAAGGAAGTATTGTAATCGGGTCGAATTTTCGAATTCGAGCTTTCACCGGAAATACATGTTTTGAGGTCCCCTGAATCCAAAAAAGTGGTTTTTAGAAACATGTCTGTGTGTGTGTCTGTGTGTGTGTGTGTGTCTGTGTGTGTGTGTGTGTGTCTGTGTGTGACAGCCATATCGTATCGAAAGCTTTATCCGAATTTCACCAAACTTGGAATCTAGCCTTCATATTATACCTAGTTGTGCCGCGAAGCTTTTGGTTGAAATCGGTTAACCGAAAGCTCTACTTTACTCTTGGCCTTTTTGAGCTTTTTCAATTTTTTTCGAAAACGGCTCCAACGATTTTCTCTAAACTTTCTATAGTTCTTAGACTCATTAGTGGCTACAACTTTTATTTGAAACTATTTTCTGGGAAAATTCGAATAAGGGCGGTTCTGGGGTGAAGGTTCGGAATTCGTATACCTATACCTATGTACATATAAGCTGTATAGTGTATACATATTACTTTTTTTTACTACTTAATAGTAAAGGCAGTATTGTAATTGGATCGAATTTTCGAATTCGAGCTTTCAACGGAAATACATGTTTTGAGGTCTCCTGAGTCCAAAAAAGTGGTTTTTAGAAACATTTCTGTGTGTGACAGCCATATCTTATCGAAAAATTTATCCGAATTTCACCAAACTTGGAATCTGGCCTCCATATTATATTTAGTTGTGCCGCAAAGCTTTTGGTTGAAATCGGTTAACCGAAAGCTCTACTTTACTCTTGGCGTTTTTGAGCTTTTTCAATTTTTTTCAAAAACGGCTCCAACGATTTTCTTTAAACTTTCTATAGTTTTTAGACTCATTAATGGCTACAACTTTTATTTGAAACTTTTTCCTGAGAAAATTTGAATAAGGGCGGTTCTGGGATGAAGGTTGGGAATTCGTCTATATACATATAGCCCTATAGGTTGTATGCATATAGTACTGTTTATATGTAATGTTACAAAGTGCTTATATTTCTTTAACTAACAGCGAGTATTTTCATAAATGAAAGTAAAAGAAAGTAGTGTGACGCCTCGCACCAGATATTTTATGGAAAGTTCGCAGCGAACTCTTTAGTAGACTCCAGAGGATAATGGCTTGCCTAAATAAACTTTTTAAGGAAGCAGTCAGTGAAATGAATTTACTCTGAATAAGTCAGTCAGTAGATACAAGAGATAGTGATAGGAGCGATACAAAATGTGACTGTAAAGTGATTTTTGGTGAGAAATTGTTTAAATAAAAAAGTTAAAATAAAACAATTTGTAATAAAACAACCCTTGACGAGACTTTTAATTCAGGTTTGATAAATCCCGTTACCTATAATATTTATGTTATTATAATTTTTGTTGTGTGAATTCTAATTATTTACATTTTACAAAAAAAGGTTGTAGAATGTAGTTTAATATAGGTTTTATGTAGGTAGGTGAATAATGAATATGCCAGCATCTTTTTTTGATTGGGTAACCTTATTTAAAGCTTTGTTTTGAAATATTTTATGCAGAAGAGTTGCAAAAATATAATACTTGGGGTTCTCGAAAAGTAAGTCTAATACATTTATGCAGTTATTATGCATATATGCAAAACTTTCAACCCTCTTTTTAAAATACTTAGGGATGGAATTTCAGTTAATCAGTTTTCTTTTTTATTTATTTACAGAGATAAAGATTTTTTTGTGTGAAACCTTACTATTATTTACATTTTGCGAAAATAAGTTGTAGAATGTCAGTTTATAGCAGACTAAGAACATTTTCTACCTTCCTTTACTGCTATCCTTGATATTTCAAAATTAAAAACGTAAATAGTATTTTTGAAATTTTTTACTTTAAAAATTCTTAGACATTATAATAAACCGCTTTCTATTTTATTTTTTTATTCTTCTATTTATAACTAGTAACAAACTTCAAAGTTAGAAAAACTTACAATTAGTAGGTAGTTAATTTTGATCCATTTCTAATACCTAATTATTAAAATTCAAAATCTTGTCAAAACTATTTTTTTATTTAACTTTATTTATAGTCGCATCAACTACTAGGGTCATTAACGACTTTCATATTTAAAGTACATACAATTAGTGTTTAGTAAATATCATATTACTAGGATAGAATGTAAGTTATATATAACAGAATGAATGAATAACAGTCGAAACTATTGTTCAAATATAAACATAAGTAACTAGTTGTTGAAATATTTAAATAAAGATGTTAACGTTTTTAAGAAAAAAATTTATATTATTTGAATATTCTATACTCTTAGATACTATTACTAATAATAATAACTACTACCTATATTTGCCTCATTTAAATATTTTCACTACTTTAAAATATATGTTTTTTTTTTGGTGTTTTAAGTAGCTTTAACATCTATGGTCATATCACGACTGTCAAAATACAGAAAAATTCTGTTGGTCAATTTTTATCATATGTCTAGGATCTTATATCTAGGATTCAATGGGGATCGAACCCGGTACCACTTGACGCATGAAGCGGAGAGAGCAATTGCTCTTAACCACTGCGCCAATAGGTGGACCGATATGGTTTTCTTTTTACGTTTTACAATTATAAATTAAAACGATCTTGTCGTTATTGTTACGGAAATATGAAATAATTACATTAAAGAATATTTTTAACAGTTAAGGAGGCAGTGTATGAACAGAACGGTGTTTTGATATACCAGTTTCAAGACTTTTGAAAATATTTCAAGACTGCATCTTTGCTTGGTGAGTGTAACGTTGTGTTTTTTTCTCTCTTACGAGTATATGCATTGAAATTAAAAAAAAAAAAATTAAAGTAAATGATATAGGTAATACTGTGTCCCTTAATCTGTAATTTACAGTTTATGATAAAACTTTTTTTTTCTTTTGTCCTAATTCCTAGTCTCAAAACATTAATAAAAGATTTAAAAATTTTTGTAATAAAAAGCTTTAGTCTCTAAAAATATTAATTCTATATATTACCGGATATTCTTCCTTTGATTTCGAATGATTTTTCTTATATATCTTTTTGAGGTCTTGTAAAGTTTGTTCTGGATCCAATTTAAGTGTGTAATTGAAACTTTCAGGATAGAACAATACACCAATAACAAATATTAGTTTTGGAACAGCATACGAAATCGTCAATAACCTCCATGGTGTAAATTTCGTATTTAAATATTCAATTGAAAGCGCCCAGTCATATGGTAAAATTATCCAAGCAAGTACTGATAAAATCAACACAATTGAATTAATTGTTCCAGTTAATATAGCTTATACTTACTAGATAATCAAAACTTACCAGGCATGAAAAGATACGAAAATGCGAGGCTGCATCCAATAGTTGCGACACTTAACTGTCGATATTTGATTGGCGTTAATTCTCCCAAGTATGGAATCAAATTTGCCACTATAGCTGCTGCACTGTAATTTTATATATTTTAAAGTGTTGGAAAACGAAATATGGATGTATAAGTAATTACCAAAATCCAGCTAGAATTCGTGACGTTACTAGGCCAATAAAACCAAAGAAAACTGATGCACATGTAAAAAAGACGCTTGGAATAATAGCGACTATAAGCATTTTTCTACGTCCAAACAGATCACCTAAATAACCCCAGAAATAGGTTCCACTTGCAACTCCTATAATTTTTTTTTTGTAAATCGATAGTTTATTTTTTTGAAAGCATGTAATCAGTAGGTAATATAAGTAGGTACATCTATATGCAAACACATATTATAATACTAGGTATCTACTTCAGTTAATGTTATATATTATAGTCGCTCCTGAGAAAAGGATCTGGATTGTCATTGAAGTCAAAACTAAAGATCTATACGCACATAATAAAACCAATCTGGTTGTACGGAATAGAATTGTGGGGGTGTGCAAAAGCATCTAACATTAAACTGATCCAGACAATCCAGTCTAAAATACTCAGGATGCTGGTAGAAGCACCATGGTAGGTACGTGTCGAACCAAACCATCCATGAAGACCTGCAAGTGCCATTCCTTCAGTGAGTAATCGCGGAAAGGTTTCGAAGTTTCAGAGACCGGTGTGACAACCATCCAAATTCCCTGATAACAAACCTACTATATGATGCGCTTAAAATTGGAGGCTGAAACGAACATAGCCCGAAGACCTACAGTGAAGTTGATAAGGACAGCCCTCCATAACTGGCGATCCTCAATGGTTGACTGAAGATCACACATCAAAGGACGTTATCCTACCAATCCCAACTCCTCCCTAACTCTACCCCCTATCCCATTTCAACTTTCTCCTCCACTTCCCCCCAACTCAAAATCCTATCCCAATCAATCCATCACTTTTACTAAATGTTCTAAGAGCAGATTGTATAAAATTCAAATTTAAAAAAAAATATATATTGTCACAAATCCAAGACACCCATTTGTGTCTGGCGCCTGAAAGTCGAGGATTAACCAATAACCAACAATAAGAATTGCACAAAAGGATGGACCCCCTGAAGCGGCTTTTATGACCACGGATTAACAGTACAAAAGATGAGACGAGGAACGTGTTGTTCTAGAACTCTCTCCATTGGTAAATCAATGGAGGAGAGTAAGACAGGCGCTAAGATTACCAATCGAAAAATCTAGAAACGGGTGATCGCCTACTATAAATATCCCGAAGGGTGAGCCAACAGTTCAGTATTCAAATAAACCTCCGACGAGTATTAACATAAATCATCGAGTATTCAAATAAATGTCGAAGAGTATTTAAATAAATTCCTCGAAGTGCTTAGTGAAAAGTGATCAGTGCATTGTTAAATAAAGTGAATAGTGAATCGCGAGTATAAATAAATTGTGATTATTGTAAACATTGTAAATAGAGTTAACAGTGTAATAGTGAAATATAAACAGTACTGTGACTATTGTTGACAGTGAACATTGTTGTCTTAGATAAATAAATAAACAATTGTTTAAAATAAATTTGTAGTCATTATACACAAACCAACGAACCCGTAAAAACGTTACATTGGTGTCAGGTGTGGGGTTTGTGTGACATAAAATAAATTAAGTGATAAAGTGATAAAAAAATAAATAAATTCGACATGTCGACGTTGGACAAATTGAAAGTTTCGGAACTAAAAGAACAATTGGAAGACCGGGAGCTGAGCACCGAAGGAAAGAAAACGGTACTCAAGGAACGACTCGCCGAGGCCCTCAGATCGGAAGGACATGATCCGGAAACGTTTCTATTCAAGTCGTCGGAAACAATGTTGGAAGACCTGCAACGGAAGATTGAGGCCAACAATGAAGACCTGCAACGGAAGATTGAGGCCAACAATGAAGACCTGCAACGGAAGATTGAGGCCAACAATGAAGAACTGAAGAAGAACAATGAGGACCTGCGAGCTGAATTGAAGAAGATCGATGCCAACAATGGAGATCTGCAGCGAAAAATTGAAGCCAACAATGAAGAGCTGAAGAAGAACAACGACGACCTACGAGCCGACTTGAAAGAAACCATAGAAGGGAAACTAAACGAGATGGAGAAAAGACTTGAAGATAAGGTCGGTAATATCAAAGAAGAGGTCGACCACATCAACGAAAAAGTCGGTGACATCAAGGAAGATGTCGATCACATCAACGAAGAGGTCGGTAACATCCGAGAAGAAGTTGACAAGATCAAAGGAAAATTCAGCGAGGAAGTCAACGACATAAAAGAGAAACTTGACGAGAAAGTCGACAACATCAAGGGAGAATTCGACGACCGATTCCAGTCCATCGAGAAGAAATTCAAGGAATTTGAGGTGAGCCCAATCGTTGGTGAAAATAAAAACATCGCAAGGGCACCTTTGGCGACGAATTCAGGTGGTCACAATCTGGTAAAGCTGCTAACATTCGATGGGAAAGTTCCTTGGGCAAACTTTTTCGCCCAGTTTGAAACTGTGGCCAAGCATAACAATTGGACACAAGCAGAAAAGGCGACTAATCTTGTGCTTTCCTTATCCGGGGATGCACTAAATATCCTCCAGGTCGTGGCCCCGGATGACATGAACAATTACGAACAGCTGGTCCAACGATTGGAAATGCGATATGGGCAGACTCACCTCGAGCATGTGTTCCATACACAGCTAAAGAACCGGGTCCAGAAGGCGGAAGAGTCTTTACAAGAGTTCGAAGCCGATGTGGCCCGAATGGCTCGCCTTGCTTACCCAGGAACACCGGAGAATATTGTGGAAAGATTGGCCGTCCAAGCTTTCGTCGACGGGGTACGGAACGGGGAAACCCGCCAGGCATTGGTTCTCGCTCGGCCAACCCGCCTAACGGAGGCCCTCACCCGTGCTCTCGAAATCGAAGCAGCGAAACTGAGCGCCTATGGAGTAAGTCGGATCCGTGTATTGGAAAGCCGGAAACCAATCGAACGAAAGACCAAGGAAGTGAGGTGCTATGGGTGTGGAAAGTTGGGACACATCAGAAGACAGTGTCCCCACGAAAACGAGCCTCATGAGTCACCAAAGTCGGAAAACTAGAGCAGGTCGATGTGAGGGGGCAATCGTCGACCTGTATCCACCAGGCCCCAAGGAAGATCAAGGAAGCCACTGTTGCCGCACTACAACACGAGCCCAGCAGCATTTTCGTCAACGGGAGTGTTGATGGAAACCAACGAGCTCTCCTGCTGGATACAGGGACGACGAGAACTGTTGTGAGAAAGGACGTCGTAAGGAAAAAGCGCCTTCTACCATCACGATGGCGACTACGAACAGCGAATGGACAAGCCACCACCGTTCACGGAGAAGTTGACGTCATTCTTACTATCGGCAGTAACAGTTTTAAACATCGAGTGCTCGTAGCGGACATCGACGAAGAATTCATCGTTGGAATGGACATCATCGGAAGTCGGGGTTTCACACTGAATTTCAAGCGCGGTGTGTTGAAAATAAATTCGGAAGAACTCGTACTTCACCGTCGGGATGAGAACAAGTTGTGCATCGTCTTGGCCGAGGGTGTGTCATTACCAGAACGAAGCGAGACAATCCTAGGAGGAACTGTGGAGAATGGAGTCGCCAATGGAAACATCATGATGTTCGAGCCGAAAACCCATGATACTGAAGTCGGGAAAGGGATGATACTTGGAAAATCCCTGGTTCGTGTGCTGCAAACAATTCCGGTACGGGTAATGAACACCAACTATTGCCCGATGACGATAAAGGCGGGCACCGTTTTGGGCTACTGCACACCGGTTTCATCTGTAGTCCGACAGGTCAAGACGGAAGAAAATACGGATACCAAGTTCCCAAGTGAATTGACAACGTTATTGGCAGAATCCACTCAACAAATGACGCCAGATCGGAAGACAAAAGTGCGGGAACTCCTCGGTAAATATCGGAACGTCTACGACATCGGAAATGGACAAGGAGGAAGAACCAACATCGTCAAACACAAGATTAACACGGGAAATGCCAATCCAATCCGACAACCAGCGCGAAGACTACCATTGGCAAAACGTGAAGAGGCTGAAAACATCATAGCCGAAATGGAAAGCGATGGTGTAATCGAACCATCAAATGGACCTTGGGCTTCACCGGTAGTCTTGGTCAAGAAGAAAGATGGATCGACACGTTTCTGTGTGGACTACCGCCAACTGAACAACGTGACGAAGAAGGACAGCTACCCACTTCCTCGGATAGATGACACCCTCGATACTTTGGCCGGATCAAAATTCTTTTCGACCCTTGACTTGAAGAGTGGATATTGGCAAGTAGAATTGGCACCCGATGACAGAGAAAAGACTGCGTTTACCATTGGTTCGGGATTATGGCAGTTCACAGTTATGCCATTTGGACTCTGTAATGCTCCTGCGACATTCGAACGATTGATGGAGACTGTCTTGAGAGGATTGTCGTGGAAGACTTGCTTGGTATATCTTGACGACATCATCGTTGTGGGACGAACATTTGAAGAGCATTTGAAGAACCTGGAGGAAGTATTTCGACGATTACAAGAAGCTGGACTAAAGTTGAGCCCGAAGAAGTGCCATTTATTCCAACGCAAGGTCCAATATCTAGGCCATATCGTATCCGATAAGGGAGTAGCAGTCGATCCAGAGAAAGTCCAAAGCGTGAAGGAGTGGCCAGTACCGAAGGACAAGCACGAAATCCGAAGCTTTTTGGGACTTTGCACATATTATCGACGTTTCGTACCTGGATTTGCCAACATCGCCAAGCCGTTGACCAAATTAACCGAAAATGGACATCACTACGAATGGACGGACATCTGCCAGGATGCTTTCGAAAAGCTGAAGCACGCTCTGACTACGGCTCCTGTTTTGAGTTACCCACTACCATCGGGGAAATTCATCTTGGATACTGACGCCAGCAACGTAGGAGTTGGAGCAGTCCTATCTCAAATTCAGGATGGAGAAGAGAGAGTCATCGGATACTTCAGCGAGACACTATCCAAGCCGGAAAGAAACTACTGCGTAACGAGGCGGGAACTACTGGCAGTAATCAAAGCAGTCGAGCATTTCTACAAGTATCTCTACGGAAAGAACTTTCTGCTACGAACCGACCACGCAGCTCTGAAATGGCTCCTGCAATTCAAGAATCCCGAAGGACAAGTGGCCAGATGGATCGAACGACTTCAAGAATTCGACTTCAACACCGAACATCGAGCTGGAACATCGCATCGAAATGCTGATGCATTGTCAAGACGACCTTGTCCTGACAATTGCAAGCATTGTACCAGGACTGAAGAACGCGATGCCGAAATCTACAGAACCACCGTAGTAGCGGACGACTGGCAAGCAACCGATGTACAAAAGGATCAAGAAGAGGACCCGGATATGAAACCAATTCTCGAATGGAAGAAAGAGGACCGTAAACCTACATGGGAGGAGGTGGCAAAATATTCCCCAAATGTAAAGGCGTATTGGGCTCAGTGGGAATCCCTTGTTGTCGACGGCGGACTCCTGAAGAGGGTGCTGGTGAATGCGGATGGAAAAGAAGAGCGGAGACAGACTCTTGTTCCACGTTGTAGGATACCAGAGGTGGTGAGGGAAATCCACTCTGGTACTTCTGGAGGGCACCTTGGAGTGACAAAGACGTTAATGAAAGTGAGGGACAGATTTTACTGGGTCAATAGCCGACGGGATGTGGAGGAATATTGTAGGAAGTGTACCACCTGTGCAGCGAGTAATGGGCCACAGAGGCGGCAGAAGGCCGCCATGCGACAGTATAATGTAGGAAGTCCATTCGAGAGGATCGCTATCGACGTAGCTGGACCATTCCCGGAAACCGACAAGGGGAACAAGTACATCGTGGTAGTAATGGATTACTTCAGCAAATGGGCTGAAGCTTACGCTCTACCGGACCAAACAGCGACTACAGTTGCTGATGTACTGGTCAAGGAATGGATTTGCCGATTTGGAGTGCCTTTGGAGTTACATTCGGATCAGGGCCGAAATTTCGAATCTACTCTGTTCCAAGAAGTATGCCGAATCCTGAACATCAAGAAGACTCGGACCACTGCATTACACCCGCAGTCAGATGGATTAGTGGAACGGATGAATCGAACCATCAACCGATACCTATCAAAAGTCGTCTCTGACCATCAACGAGACTGGGACCAGTACCTCAGCCTATTTCTTCTGGCGTATCGATCATCAGTCCAGGAAACAACTGGAGAAACACCGGCCAGGATCATCATGGGTCGAGAACTTCGTTTGCCATGTGACCTACAATTTGGATGCCCACCTGGAAGAGAAATTGCTGGAGAAGATTTCGTGACCCAACTGCGGAACCGAATGGACGACATACATCAGCGTGTTCGTGTGAACATCCAGAATGCAAGCGATCGGATGAAGGACCGTTACGACTCCGGTGTCAACGGAAAGATCTATCAGCCTGGCAGTAAAGTGTGGCTATTTAACCCGAAACGACGACGTGGATTATCACCGAAACTCCAAGTTTATTGGGAAGGTCCTTACGTGGTAATCGAGCGGATCAACGACACCATCTACCGAATAAAGAAGGAGCCGAAGGGAAAACCTCGAGTGATTCACTTCAATCGCTTAAGTCCGTACAACGGAGACGACAATCAGCCGACACAGGAGGCCCGCTTACGAACTATGGGAACGCCAAAAGAAATGACTTTCGAGGAGTTCATGGCTGAATTCTCCGGGACTCGAACAATCCGATATGGTGTGACAGAAGAACGAAATCAAGACCTATTCCGAGTGCCTGCGGAGTATTCTCTTGCTCACTGCGTCTCTACTGATTTGGATATGTCCCATGGAGTAGCTGCCGTGTTCCGGACGAAATATGGAGGCATCGATGAACTTCGTAACCAACATCCTCGATTGGGTCGAACACTCCAGATCCCAGTTGGAAACACCAGGAAGGCTTTTTATCTCGTGACACGGACCAAGGAGGGCAAGAAACAGGGATATCAAGTTCTATGGAACGCGTTACATGAATTGAAGGAAGAATTAATGCGACAACACATCAGGAAGGTGGCGATCCCAAAGCTGACCAGTGCTTTCGACGGCGCCGATTGGAGGATAGTACGTACCATGATAGAAGTGATTTTCCGGTCTACTGGTATTCACGTCCTGGTATGCTGCTACGGCCGTTCGTCATTATCAAAAGAAAAGACTGTGGACTGTTTCTTTTACCAAACATCGGGCTGCCGTTATGGTTCGGGTTGCCGCTATCGCCATGGATACCTTTCGGGGCGAAAGGATTTTAAAGAGGGGGCAGTGTCACAAATCTAAGACACCCATTTGTGTCTGGCGCCTGAAAGTCGAGGATTAACCAATAACCAACAATAAGAATTGCACAAAAGGATGGACCCCCTGAAGCGGCTTTTATGACCACGGATTAACAGTACAAAAGATGAGACGAGGAACGTGTTGTTCTAGAACTCTCTCCATTGGTAAATCAATGGAGGAGAGTAAGACAGGCGCTAAGATTACCAATCGAAAAATCTAGAAACGGGTGATCGCCTACTATAAATATCCCGAAGGGTGAGCCAACAGTTCAGTATTCAAATAAACCTCCGACGAGTATTAACATAAATCATCGAGTATTCAAATAAATGTCGAAGAGTATTTAAATAAATTCCTCGAAGTGCTTAGTGAAAAGTGATCAGTGCATTGTTAAATAAAGTGAATAGTGAATCGCGAGTATAAATAAATTGTGATTATTGTAAACATTGTAAATAGAGTTAACAGTGTAATAGTGAAATATAAACAGTACTGTGACTATTGTTGACAGTGAACATTGTTGTCTTAGATAAATAAATAAACAATTGTTTAAAATAAATTTGTAGTCATTATACACAAACCAACGAACCCGTAAAAACGTTACAATATATATGTATATTATATAGTCATTATTATGTTGTGAATCGATAATGGAAGTATTGCAATTTTGTATGGCCTCCAATAAGTTTTACTGGCTTCTAACTGCGGTATCTACACGTTCCTGTAGTTTTTTTTTTTTTGGTTTTGTTTTAAGTCATAACTCCACTCTAAAGTATTTTCGTTAATTGGTTAAAGCTACGAAATTGTAGCAACTGTATCATAATATAGGTATATTCACAATAAACAGAACCTACTAAAAATACGATACACTATAATTACCTATTAAACCAGCAGAATTAGCAATGCTTTCTTGATATGGCGTTAAATTCAAATCACATTTTGATGCTGGCGAAATAAGACTGACTCCGGATGTCTCTGCCACATATCCAATAGCCGCAAGAGCTCCATAAATAAAAAGCAGTACATTATAAAATCCAAACCCTGTTAAAAATCCACCATTAAAATAAGTCGCATAGTTTTCAAAGAATTACACAGAACGGATACCTGTTAATGCAAGCGCTTCTTCCAAATTATGTACAGTTTTGATTTCTTAAAAAATATGACCAATATTAAACTCATTTCTGAAGTAATATAAGTTAGTTTACCTGTCATAATTTTCTTGATAAAGAGAACAAAGCGTTAACAAAGAATCAAACTTAGTAATAAATTATTTATTTAAAATTTTTAAAAAACCATTTATTAATTACGCATAAATATCTAGGTTAAAAAGGCTTTCTTCCACTGCCCACTAACAACAGAAGTAAATACTTGCAATGTTTAATGATTATTATCTATTATTATTTAAGTATAAAAATGCGACATATTTTTTGATAACATAAAATATTTGCTTAAATTTTAGCGCTACCAATATGACAATAATATAAAGTACAATAATTTATCTATTCGATAGCGACTCTGTTTGTTATAAGCGAGTAAAAGTTGAATTTTGTTCATTTTCGTTGCACCTTGTCGTTTTGGAAGTACGATTTGTACCTGAAATCACACTAATTACAACGGGAGGACTTGGTTGGGTTGTTCCATGTGAATTATTCTGCAAAAGTTATTTTTAATTATTTTAAGAAATGTGTGTACCTTACTTTTGTTTTTATATACCTGAGTAGATGTTGCTCCAGGAAGAGCAAGCGATATCAAAGCACATACTAAAAAACGATTTATTATAAAAATTTTAAAAATCAAACATTTTTAATACACTTTGTATGTAATACTTACAAAGTAACTCTATGCCAAAGCCTATAAATGTTGAAGAGCAACTCCATTCTAAAAGAGGATTGGCGATAGAATTACTTAAAATAGCTCCAATACGTCCAAAAATAAAGCTCATAGCAATAGCCATCGCTCTGAAAAGATTATCAAAAATTTATATAACCGAATCAATAAAATTATATCCTTTTAAAATTATGTTAGTTAAATTAAATTAATTAATTATTGTAAATAATAATTATATTATTTCAATGTGATCGATAAGACGCTATATTTAATGTAAATACAATCATCGCATATTTAAGTATTGAAAAGCTAATCAAATAAGGAATTGCATACAGATAATTAAAATAATTTAATCATAAGTCACACATTTTAATAATAAAACGTAATGGTAACTGCTAGTACTGACGACACGTGTCACCGACTAAATAGTTAACGTCTAAGCGGGTATCAACTATCAAATTCCATTGCATTTGCCTAAGTCATTAGGGATGCATGTGCGTATTTAGTCAATGTGCATTTCATAAGGATTTCAAATTGATATGATTTTTATCATCATCATCATGTAATCTATTATATGACAATAAGTAATGCTGAAAAACGTATAAACAACTAACAACTAAGAACTAACTACTTAAATACGACAGAATTAAAAATAACAACCCAATTATCTCTTCTATATAATTCGGGAAACTCACAACCAAGTGGCTGTAAAGTTTATTTCAGTTTATCTAATATTTATATATAAATTAGGTAGTTAAATCCTCATTGCTCATCATGCTCATTTTACTTTCTTTTATTACTAGCTATACATTAAAGAAAGTATTGAAATGGAGTTGCAATAAAACAAAATTTGATCGATTATCGTTCAACAATCAGTGGCTGTTTACATCGATAGTCTTTCTTACCAAATAACTCTATTACAAAGCCTATAAATTCTGAAGACCAACTTCGTTTTAAAAGAGGATTGGCGATAGAATTACTTAAAACAGCACTAATCTTACTTCTTACTTTTATGTTATAAACGTGAAAGTTGGTAAGAATGGATGTTTGTTGCTCTTTCACTCAAAAAGTACTAAATGGATCTGGATGAAATTTGGCAAAGATATACATTATAATTCGGTTTAACATATAGTATACTTTATATCCAGAAAAAATGTACGGTTCCCGTGGGATGGATATTTTTTGTTTTTTACGGAGCAGAAGATTAATATCCTTTTGGTAATGTGGTAGTTTAGGGGCCAGAAAATGATATAGATTACTTCTCATACCAGAATAATAAACGGTTCCCATGGGATAGCAAAACAAATATGTACTCTATAAGAGCCGTGTATTTAAAAGCAGTTTCATTAAATCCACGAAATAGAGTCTTAACTGATTTTAGTTAAGAAAATTTGATCTACTCTTTACTCAGGAAAGATGTACTATTCCTGTGGGATAGATATGTTTTTTGGTTACCCCATAGTTAAAGATTGATATGATTTTTGTAATGTGGTAGTTTGGGGGAGAATGCTATAGCTTACTTTTAAGACTATAGAATAATGCATGGTTCCCATGGGATAGCAAAACAATTATATCCTACAGGAACCGTACATTTAAAAAGTTTCGGTAAAGTTCGTGAAATAGAATATTAACGCATTTTCTTCCAATTTTACACAATAACAAAAGAAATCTCTACAAAGTTGGAATTAAATAATTGACAATTTTTACTGGAAAATAAATATGAATTTCAATTTAACACCCGATAAAATTAATAATGAAATTGTTTATAATATTTGAATTTTTTCATTGTTCATTATCGAACATATTAATTAGAAATATACGTATTAAAAAAATAAACTAAAAATTTCAAAATTTAACAATTACTTAACGGAACGAATTTTAATGAAGTTTTGCTAAAGATCCTGTAGGATAGCTACTAATCTATTCTTTTAAGGGAACATCCATTAATTACGTGAGGCGTTGAGGGACCGATAGGGTCAAGCCGAATCTTATCTTATCTTACTATGGGGAAAGAGACGTTCTTCCAAATATCACGTATTTTTTTGTTTTGAAAAATATTACATTAGATTGGGGGTTGGGGGAATGATATATGCCAAATCTCATTACATATTACCAGAGGAGAGGGGGTGGGATTTCAAAAAACGTAAGAAACGCCTCGCGCAATTAATGGATGCCCCCTAAAATAGCTGTACGGTTTTAAATGACATTTGGTATGAAAGATTTTCAAGTCCTAAAGGAATGAATACAGTTACTTTTTTACTAAAAAACGTATAGAAGCTGATGTGGGGCAGCTAATATCTCTTTCTTGAAAAGCAGTTTTACGAATTTTGATAAACTTTCTTTGGATCTAAAGTCTGAAAGTATCTATCATTTTTTTCTGTCAAAATAGATTAATTTTTATATTTTGCTATGAACGTAGGAAATCTTTTAATCAATCAGTTAAATTTAGATACACCCAGCGAAGCGAGCGGGTATCAGCTAGTACGTTCATAAATAAAGCTCATAGCCATAGCTATCGCTCTAAAAAGATTATCAAGAGATTATCTGAGAAAAATTTGGTGAATGGAACTGTAAGTGGCAACTAGCATTTCCCATTGTCAACAGTTCTGACAAAAATAGAAGCGCAGAAATAATTACTGACAAACCATCTGGAAGAAAGTAGTTTTTTAGCTCCTTGCGCTGTGTTTGGCTGAACTAAAATTTGTTCTTAGTTTAAAATTCCCGTTTATTTCAGGGATGACATCATCAGTATTCGCCTTAGATGTTTCCCATTAGTTTCTACATTCTGCTGATTAGTATTTTGTCGATAGTTTTTCTTCTTGACGCTTTGATTTGAAAGCTACGCAGACTCTTCAATTTACACACAACACTATTTATTTTGAGGACTAAGCTAGTAGTGATTTTCCAACAAATGTCATTTTAATTTATTTTTATTTTCTGAAAAAGGCAGTTTTTGACAGTAAATTGTTAATAATTTTAACAAAATTGAATTTTTATCTAATTTTCTGCTCGAATTAATATTTTACGAGATATAGGAAATCACGAATGGAAAATCACTACATCTTAAGGATAATGTATTTCAGTATATAGGTACTTATAAATTCATATTTTTGGAACGATATGCTCACAGAAAGAGTATACATAAATCAGCGGTCGGGGAAGGGGATTAATTACCCCAAATGGGATAAAAATGAAATTTTTGGGGGTAATAAGGAATTTTTTTTGGCCATGGCTATTTTATAAGCGTGTTATTATGGTTGAAGACTTTGTTAAAATTGTTCTTACATTTAAAAGCCTCTTGAAGTGATTGTATCAAATATGAAGTAAGATAATTTTTTCAAAATCTAATGGGCGATAGTTTTCAATTAAGTTTTGTCTGTTCCAATATAAGAATTTTATTTTGTGTATTACATATTTACTAAGCAACTTTTCTTTTTGTGTAAATTAATTCAATAAATATTGATTAATTTAAATTTACATTGATTGTCTCCTTTTCAAAATGAGGGGGTAAAATCTACTTATACCAAATTATTTTGGGGTAATGGTATAAAAAGATTCCCGGCCGTTGGTATAAATGCTTTCCAATTAGTGTCTTCTATAATTTTCTTAAAAGTTAAAATTTTTTGGATTGCATTCATGTAGCTAAATATAAAATTAATTTCTCTTAAAATATTGTTAGTTAAAAAGTTGTTGCCACTGATATGATAATAATTAATTGATAAAACAAGATCTTTCATAACTTAATTTAATTTCAAAAAAGAAGTGTTAAATTTGAATTTATTTAATTAATTATAAATTTTTTTACCTATATTTTGTTGGAAACATTTGCGCTGAAAATGTGTTAATCAATCCAATCGTAATAACAGCAAATAAAAATAAGCAGAGAAAAATCAAACGAAGCCATTGTACTCGAGCGAAATCCAATAAAATTCCTCCCAATCCATTCAAAATGTACAATGCAACTGAAGTAAAATTTGATTATTAATTGCTTTGGTTTCAAAGCCATTAATTTCATTACTTAAAATATTCTTTTTTCCAAGTTTATCGAGAGATAATCCAATTATGATATACGTTATGTACATTGGAATTGCCAAAGTTAACGAATGCTTATAAAGTGATTCATCAATCGTGTCCACACATTTTGTCATGTCGCTTATAGTTTCATTTTGCGCTGCAATCCGAGCCAATTCAATCAATTCGCAAAATGACGATCCAGAATGAGACTCTTCTTGTGGAGAAATGACGCTTAACATATTCGGAATAGACATGTACAAACCTAGTGCCCTAAAAATAAATAAAAAGTAAACTGAAATCTTAACAAACATTTATTTTGTAACTTCTGTAACTTACGTTGAAAATGACCCAAATTGCAAGCTACAGATCATCAAAGTTTTTAAAGCTAATGGAGGTTTAAATAACGGAATAGTTTGATCCCAAATTTTTTTCAAAAAAAATTTCTCTTCATTATCCTCAATATTGTCAACATTTTTCTTCACAATAAGATCCTTGACCTGAAAATTACATGAAAATGAACAGAATATTTTTTACTTGTTCAAACTCTTACTGGATAGGTTTCAGGATCTTTTCCCGTGTTTATTCGGTAAATATTTCTCAATATTTTAAGAGATTTGTTTTTATCGTGCTCGCATAAGAAGGCTGGACTTTCTGGATAAAAAAGAAGACCAAGGACGAATATAAAATTTGGTAAAGAGTACATAATAATTAGCAAACGCCATGGCTTATAAATAATATCTAAAATAGGGATATAAAAAGCCCATTCGTATGGTAAAATCATCCAAGCAATACCTAAAAAAACGAATTAATATACTAACGTAAAATTAATTTTTATAAGCTCATTTACAAGGCATCAAGGTGTATGTTAAGGAAACAAACGTGGCACCCCAAATAATGCACCTGGCACGATATTTCACTGCTTGAAATTCGCTTAAATATGCAAATATTACAGCTACTATACTTCCAGCGCTAAAATTAATAGAGAAAATGTATATAAGTAAATAATTTTCTTTTACAATTAAATCCATACAAAAATCCAGATACAAATCTTAGAACACTCATCAGCCATAAAACTGGTGCAAAACTTGTTATCACATTTAACACAATATTGATAGTCACAGGAATTATAAGTACTTTTCGCCTTCCACGAGTGTCTCCAAGATATCCCCATAAATGAGAACTACTTAAAATACCTACATAAAATTCAACATTAAAATAATAAGTGGTACCATACAATACCTATTTGTTATCATTTGTGCTAAAATTGTTATATTTACTTACATATTTTGAATACATAAAAATTAGTACTTAATATACTATTTGCTCAGTAGCATAGCTAGGATGGGTAGCACTCAGATCATGATGGATTTCCAGGTTCTCAGAAAATTGTCCAACAGTTTTTTAGCATTTAAAAATCATCATCGCAGGATAGAGAGATAAAATAAGTATGTGAAAGTCCACCCTCATTACCTACCATATCTTAGCTATGCAACTATTTATTAAATAAAATATGAGGCTGTAAAATATGAGTAGTATTTAAGAAGTTAAAGTTAATCTTGATATAATATTAAACGACTAGCTCAGTAAATTAGTTATAGAAAATATTAGATATAAGTGTTAGTAAAATGATTTCATATTCAAATACCAACCAAAAAGTCCCATTGAATTAAGTACTCCTTTTGAATTTGGTGTTATTTCCAAATCGCATTGAGCAGCAGGAGTTATGAATCCCATTCCGGCTGTCTCAATAATCATTCCAATCATCCCAAATCCACATATTAAAATTAATATCACATGATAGCGACCAAACTCTGGAAAATATAATATTTGAAAGAAAAAACATCGATGATATATTTTTAATATTAATTTAAAAACTAGGTATAAGATCTAAGCACTTAATCTACTTGATTGTCCAAATTCAGAATAAAATAAATAGTACTCATCTGTCCATGTACAAGATTGGGTTAAAGAAACCCACTGTTAATAGGGTAACTTTAATTGCTAAAATTAAGTTAATAGAATCAATCGTTATTTCCATTTAACTTGTCCATTAATTTTAATTAAATTAAATTGATTTTAAATTACTTTTCGATTGATTTTAATTTCGTTTTCCAATAAATTCAAAATATTATAATTTCAATCGATTTTTAACAGACATTTTTTGTTTAATAATTTGCATGCAAAATTAATTTGTTTGAATGGTTTCATAATTAGAACATTAAATACGTAATTTGATTAAACGTAAAATTGTCCCTCAAATAGCAACATGTATTTTTCACTCAAAGAAAATGTGTAAGTTAAAATTTAATTGCAAGTAATATTTACCGGAAAGAAGTTAGCGTAGAACTTTTATTATTTTTATTAAACTATATGCCAAAAAATTGCACCTCAAATGCTCCCTCATAATCTGCTTGTTCCAGGTGTAGAGTAAACCGTTAATTAGTTATTTACATTTTAAAAAATTAGACATAACCAAAACAATTAAAGTTCCTATTAAAATCCAAGTTACTAACTTTATATTAAAATGTTTTCATTCAAAAATTGCTCCTCAATTGCTTTTTCCAGATCCACAATTGCTTCAGGGGTAAAGTTAACCGTTAATTAATTATTCAATTTTGTAAAAATTAGAATACTCAACAATTAAATCGCTATAAAATCACAGTTGATACTTTTTTCTTAAAGTCTTTTTGCTCATAAAATTGCTCCATAAATGCTCTTTCCGGATCCACAACTACTCTAGGTATATGATTACCCGTTAATTATTTATTTAATTTTTAAAAATCCATTTATTAAAAATTGAATTTCTATTTACATATTAATTATATATATCTGGAGCAATTGTGTATTTGAAAAAAAGATTTAAGCAGCAATTTTTTGAAAAAGAAAACTTTAATAATTATTAACTTGGATTTTATAACGATTTAATTGTTGAGTTTTCTAATTTATTAAAAATTGAATAACTAATTAATGGTTAACTTAACTCCTGGAGCAAATACAGATTCTTAAGGAGCATTTGAGGAGCAATTTTTTGGCATATAGTTTTTTAAAAAAATTAAAGTTCTACGCTAACTTCTTTCCGGTGTAATATTTGATAAAAAATTATTTGTCGCTAAAATTTTAGACTGTTGAATCAATTATTCATTTTTGCAATAATTTACGGGGTGACACCTTCACAAAACAACACTATATGTGAAACTTCAATTTGCCAACAAAATGGTAACAGACAATTTATCTTTGACTACCTTAATTTTTATTTAAATTATCGTTACAACTTGTAGCTGACTATTTCTTATCGACAATGGATCTTACAATAGATCCTTGCGAAAATTTTTACAAATTTGTTTGTGGCCATAAACTTATTAATTTTTCACTCGAATTTACTAAAAACATTGGCACGATCGAAACTATGCAACTAAATTTTGTATTGACGTCGATAAAAATGTTAAAAACTGAACCACAATCATCTGACATTCCACCAATCAACCAAATGAAACAATTTTATTCATCATGTTTAAAAGGTAATGGATGTCGAATTAAACATTAAGGAGCTAATAAAAATTTGTTTATGTAAAGTAACACGCAAAGATTTCGACAAATGGAACGAAACAATTGGTAAAATAGTCTCGGAGCTGGGCGGTAGTCCGATAACATCGTCCACCTGGTCAGCGAAAGAATTCTTATGGTATGATGTAGTTGCAAAAATGCAACGCTTTTATGATACTTTCATTTTTTTCGGTGTCGATATAATCGCTAACAATAATAAAAAGCATCGATCGCTTGTACCGCAAGTGTGTATTTGAATATATTTTATAGGCAACCATTCAACAAATAAGCTTGTTTGGTTGCCTACACAGTGACTTTTGGTATATAACTTAACAGCCACAATTTACGTTTAGATATTATTTCCAACACCTGAGTTTACCATGGCCGAAATAAAGGATGTGGTTAAAGAGAATATGTTTATAAAAAATTATACAAAATTTACTAGGCAAGTTTTCGTGATATTTTCGGATGCTTCACCTAATCGACCTAATAATACAGAGCGTGAAAATGAGGAAATATTAGAAGACGTATCTGAATTTGGAGTTAAATTCATGAAAATATTACATTTACATGAGCAAGATGATTTTGAATATCGTATATTCACAATTAAAGAATTGCAACAACTAGCTGATCAAATAATGAAGGAGAATAAAATTAAGTGGTTGGACTTTTTTAAAACCATCTTTCAATATACCTACTGATACGACAGTCAGTTTGGGAACAAAAATTTTAATTTGGAATTTGCAGGAATTAAAAGATATATTGGTTCTTGTGAGTGCAACTGGTAAAAAAACTCTTGGTAAAAATTTTAAATAAAATTAAAATTTTTTTTTTTCTAATGTTCATTAATATATGAATTATTTATAGCATCATTTATAATGAAACGCTTTTTTGATGTTCTCTACGGTAAACTAACCGGTGATTTTCTTAAATACCGAGAAAATAATAGGTAATTGTTACATTGGATTAAAATTTATATTATTTAAAAAAACTAAAAAGAAACTTAAAAAAAATTAATTCTCTAGAAAAACTAATGAAATACCATGCTTTCAAATTACAACGAAGTTAATGTCCGCTGCATTCAGTTATCAATATTTGATCGAAAATAAAAACGACACCATCGTTGAAAACGTAAACTGTGAATTTTAAAATAGATCTTTTATTTTAAATCGATTAATTGCAGATGAAAAATATGATAAAGTTAATTAAAGCCGCGGTTCGAAATCGCTTGAACAGCACAACGATTTTCGATGAACAAACAAAAAAAAGTGCATTAAAGAAATTGGATAAAATGAAATCGTATCCAGGATACTTAGACTTTATCTTAATTCTTCATATCCCTTTGATGAATATAAGCAATTTGCGATGGGTGATAATTTCTTCAACAACTACAACAATCTCAATGTAGCAAACCAATTACAAATTTATAAATTATTAATTTCAAACGATTTGGAAACGTTTTTTGGCCTGTAACAGAATATTATTGCGTAATATTTAAATCCATTTATAAACGTCACAGTTTTTATTCTAGCATGGCGGGCTTACCCATTCTATTGAACGCATTTTATGCGCCAACAGCAAACGCTTTTTGTATGCATTTCCTACGATATTTTATCGTCTTAATTGATACCAAAAAATATTTTTCAGATATTCTTTATACATTAATGCACTTCCCAGCATTTCAATTAGGGCGACCTGAGTAAGCTAATCAAAAGGTGTTTGTATAATACGAATTTATGCTACTTGTCGCTACTTTGACCATTACTTGTCAATGAATACGAAGAAAGTAGTTTACACTGAATACTATAACCGTGCTATACAAATACAATTTAAAACCACTATATTAATGTGGTTCTTTTTAATGCTATGCCTAAATATACGCAAGAAAACTAGCAATTGTTAAATCTGAAACATTACTTTTTCCATGTATAGCGCAATCAATTTTGGATTCATCGGTCAAATAATAGGCCACGAAATATATCATGGCTTCGACAACATGGGTAAGAATTATGATGATGATGGAATATTGGACAATTGGTGGACCAAATCGAGTGGTAATGCATTTGCCAATAAAATACAATGCCATGTTGACTTTTACGAAAGCTTTGAGTTGGATGAATTCAAAAATACCAGCGAATCAAATAAACGAGTCAATATTTGCAAAAAAATTAACTTTGCCAGTTAATCAAAAATTAAATGTTTGTAGATTAATGGAACGAGGTGTCTTAATGAAAACATAGCTGATATAGAGGGACATACTGCGGCTTTTGAGGCCTACAAACAGTTTTACAAAACGCAAGGCGATCAACGACTACCAGGCAAAATGTCACAATTTTCACCACAACAACTATTTTTTATTGGAGGCGCTAACGTTAGTAGAAATATTGCAAAGTTTTAAACTTCGATTTTAATTTCACATAGGTATAATTTTAGTTTTACTGTAATACGTATGAAAACAAAACGTTTCATAATCAGTTAGCAGATGTACACGCGCCTCATAATTATCGGGTTCGAGGAATAACAGCAAATACACCGTATTTTAACCAAGTATTCAACTGTGCCGGGAAATGCCGCAGGAAATGTTTAGTTTTTAATTGATTATTATATAGTTATGGTTGTATAGACAACTAGTCTTACTTATAAAATTAACAGCTACTTTTGTTTTAAAAATGTAAGGATACTTGTGATTTGCTTCCACCCATAAATAGTTAAAAAAGGGCCTAAAAAGTTGTTTACGTCTTTCTTCTAAAATATAAAGTATTTTACATTTATTTGAATTTTTTTTAAATTCATTATTAATAATGTTTTACTAAGAAACATATACAGGCATAGCACAGCAAGAATTCAACTCGAAATGAAAAGCGCTGATTTCAAAGTGGAAAAAGGCGTTAGACAAGAAGATCCCCTATCCCCAAAACTATTTTCCACGGTTCTGGAATCAATATTCAGAAGGCTTAATTGGGAACATCTAGGAATCAAAATAGATGGTGTGTTTCTGTACCATCTGAGATTTGCGGACGATATAGTGCTACTGGCAAAAACATCGGAAGACTTAAACACCATGATAAAAGACCTTGCGACAGAAAGTGAGAGTTGGGCTGACACTGAATCCGGAGAAAACCAAAGTGATGTCAAATGGAAGCCAACATACCATAGAAGTAGGGAACACCATAATTGATCATCATAATTGTACATCTATCTGGGACAACTCATTGCTCAAAAAAAACCTATGCGAAAAGAAGTGCAGAGAAGAATTGCAATCAGCTGGAAAAGATGACTGGAGCTTGAGAGAAGCCATGAAAAGCAAAAAGCTTAAGATAAACATAAAAGGTAAATTGTTCAACACCTGCATACTACCCGTCCTCACGTTCGGCTGCCAATCATGGACTATAAATCAAGAGATGTTGAACAAACTAGCTACTTGCCAATATGCAATGAAAAGGAGCATGCTAAATGTGAAAAAGTCGGACAGATGAAAAACCTGGTCATTAGAAATAAAACAAAAACTACAGATGTAACAATAAAAATCAAAAGACTTAAATGGAGATGGGCTAGCCACGTAATAAGACGACACGACAAATGGAGTAAAATAGTGACACGATGGTACCCCAGAGAAGGCAAAAAGAAGAGAGGCAGACCGTAGAAAAGGTGGGATGATGATATCAGACAAGTGGCAGGAGTCATGTGGAACAGAGCAGCACAAGAAAGGAAAGAATGGAAAAGGTTGGAGGAGGCCTTTGCCGACTGGCAAACAGACCTAGGGAATATAAAAAAAACAACAGATATTAGTATAAATATAAATAGTTTATAAGTCTAGGATTAAATTTAACTTGAAAATTCAACTACTGTAAAGAGGTTTGAATAAAAGGCTATAATAATAAATAATAATTATAATAATAATAATAATAATTAATAATGGTTTATTTCAGGGGGAGAAATAAATAAAAATATAATAGAAATTTTTATCTTGCCAATGACTCGACGATTCTATATAGTGGCGATTGAAATGCTTTGAATTAGCGTCAATCAACGGGATTACCGAAGTCAAATGCATAACGTCTAACAATAGCAACTCCTGAGTACAGTGGCGGAACCATACATTTTAACCCCCCCCCACCGAAAAAAATTAGATCGGCCTCCAACAAAATATGAATTTTTGCTTTTCGTATCTAGCGTCCCATATTTTATTTTAGCATCGATTTTCTTGCGAAAGGTCCTTCTTAAAAGTCCCTTGAGGTCTAGAGGAGTTAGCAGATATTATCATTTTTTTCATATCAGGTGTACTATTTTTTTTTGAAAATTAGCATTGTCCGTTAAGAATAACGACAGTTTCTTAATATCCTTATTCGTTATATCTTGGTCGAAATTCATGGTATTTCCTTCGTTATTCAAATCAATTGCCGTACTGCTTCTGCTATCAACATGTTCAAATTGTTCTTTATCTCTAAGGGTAGTACCTTGAGTTTTTAGTTTTAAGTCAGTTGGATTAATTTTTTCGCTATAAAATTGTACAAACACCTGTTTATTTTTACAATTACTTTGATTTTCTATGACCGTAGCAAACGATTTAAGAAAACGGGATAATTTTGGTATTTTTGCTAAACGTTCCTGTTCCTGTTCCTTTTTCAATTTCTCTTTTTTACTGCAGCACCACCTGCTATCTTTATTGATTGCGATATTAAAAACTGTTCTTAAGAAGTTTCATTTAAGATATGCCAAAAATTAAGTTCCCCGATCCAAAAATGCTTTCGATTGTAAAAGTATCGAAATTTGGACAGTTATATAAACTGAATGACAAAAATAATCCTCACATGAAGGTATAAACAAAGGTTGCATACATACTCTCGGGACTTATATTAATTATTAAATTTAATATAATTACAATTTACTTTTCGGTTGATTTCAATTTCGTTTTCCACTAGAACACAAAATATAAGTTTTAATCGATTTTAAAAACAGAAATTTTTTTAGTAATTTGCATGCAAATTCGATTTGTTTGAATGATTTTAAAATAAGAACATTAAATGCGGCATTTAATTAAACGTAAAATTATTTTTCACATAGCAAGATGTATTTTTCATACAAAGAAATAGTGTAAGTTTAAATTTAATTGCAATTAAAAATTGATAAAAAATTATTCGTAGATAAACTTTTAGAGCAATCCATCAATTATTCATTTTGACAATAATTTACGAGGTAAAATCTTCACACAACAACACCATTGATAACACCATATGTGAAACTTCAGTTTGCCAACAAAATTGTAACAGAAAATTTTTCTTTGACTACCTTAATTTTTACTAAAATTATCGTTAATTGTAGCTGATTATTTATTATCGACAATGGATTTTACAATAGATCCATGCGAAAATTTTTACAAATTTGTTTGTGGCCAAAAATTTGATTTTTTACGCGAATTTACTAAGAATATTGGCACGGTACGAACAATGCTAACAAATTTTGAATTGACGTCGATAAAAATGTTAAAAACTGAACCACGATCCTCTGACATACAACCAATCAATCAAATGAAACAATTTTATTCATCGTGTTTAGAAGGTAATGTATGTTGATTTAAACATTAAGAAGTTATAGTTATTAAAAATTGGTTCATCTAAAGTAACACGCAAAGATTTCGACAAATGGAACGAAACAATTGGTAAAATAGTCTCGGAGCTGGGCGGTAGTCCGATAACATCATCCACCTGGTCAGAGAAAGATTTCTTGTGGTACGATGTAGTTGCAAAAATGCAACGCTTTTATAATATTTTAATTTTTTTCGGTGTTGATATTATCGCTAATAACAATAAAAAGCATCGATCGCTAGTACCGCAAGTGTGTATTTGAATATATTTTATAGGCAACCATTCAACAAGTAAGCTTGTTTGGTTGCCTACACAGTGACATTGGATATATAAATTAACAGCCACAATTTACGTTTAGATATTATTTCCAAAACCTGCGTTTACCATGGCCGAAATAAAAGATGGGCTTAGTGAGAACTTGTTTATTAAAAATTATACCAAATTTGCTAAGCAAATTTTCAGGATATTTTCGGATGCTTCACCTAATCGACCTAATAATACAGAGCGTGAAAATGAGGAAATATTAGAAGACGTATCTGAACTTCGAGTTAAATTCTTAAAAATATTACATTTACATGAGCTAGATGACCCTGAATACCGTTTATTCACAATTAAAGAATTGCAACAACTAGCTGATCAAATAATGAAGGAGAATAAAATTAAATGGTTGGACTTTTTTAAAACCATCTTTCAATATACTGACACAACAGTCAGTTTGAACACAAAATTTTTAGTTGGGAATTTGGAGAAACTAAGAAAAATATTAAATCTTGTGAACGCAACTGATAAAAAAACACTTGGTTATACTTTTAAAATAAAAGATTTTTATATATTCACTAATATGTGAATTACTTATTTACAGCTTCATTTATAATGACAAGTTTTTTTGATTTCCTATATGGTAGATTAACTGGTGCATTTTTTATATACCGTGAAAATAATAGGTAATTTTTACATTGGTTTACCTATATTATTTAAAAACTTACAATAAGATTAGGTAATTCTTTTAGAAAAACTAATGAAATACCATGCTTTTACATTACAACAAAGTTAATGCCCACTGCATTCAGTTATCAGTATTTAATCGAAAATAAAAACGACGCCATCGTTGAAAGGGTACAGTTTGACTTTACAAATAAATATTTTATTTTAAATTGATTAATTGCAGATGGAAAATATGATAAAGTTAGTTAAGGCCGCGGTGCGAAATCGCTTGAGCAGCACAACGATTTTCGATGAACAAACGAAAAAAAGTGCATTGAAGAAATTGGATAAAATGACCTCATATCCAGGATATTTAGACTTTATGATTAATTCTTCGTATCTCTTAGATGAATATAAAAATTTTACAATGGGTGATAATTTCTTCAACAACTTCAACAATCTCAATGTAGCACACCGATTACAACTTTTTAAATTATTAATTTCAAATGATTTGGAAACGTTTTTTGGCCTGTAGGTAACCCAATATTAATTCCTTATATTTTATAGTTCAGTCCAAAAGAGGTAAAGTAAGCAATTTTTGACTTAAATGTCTTCTTATAAAGGTAATTCGTTCGCGCTGAACTTAATGGTGTTAATTTTTTTTTGCAATTAGGCCCCGAGAACGTTGCGAAAAATAAATTAAGGGTTGTAGTTGCGTACAATTCTAAATCTTGGCGTTCAATCGAAAAAAAATTCAAATAAAACGCGAGCCATATTGGATAAAAGATTGCAAAGCGTAATTATGAGTTGGAGATAACTCTCCCTTATTAGGCCAGTTTATTCGATTAAGAAAATGATACTCAACCCTTTTTGCCTTCGGGCCACATACATATATATTTGTAAAGCTACGCGGGCCGCAACACTATACTGGTATGACAAAAAAAATCATGACCCCCCCTCTACCCATTATTTGGAAAACAATTTTAGATTTTAAAAATTATAAACTAAAACAGAATAACAGTAGCAAATATTACCATTATCAGCATACGGTTCCTAAAAAATTACAATAGTGAAAAAAGTGAAACTCAAAAGTAACATATATCCAAGCGTTTATTTAAAATTAGTGAATCATTTCCCTGATAATAAATGTGTTTAGGGCCGCATAAGAAAGCTTGCCGGGCTGCATGCGGCCCGCGGGCCGCAGGTTCAGTATGGCTGGATTAAGACGTGTTGTGCATACTTTTAACAATATATAGGTACCTTTTAAACAAACGAATACTCGTTGATTTGTTGCTGGCTTGAATGCGAGTGCGAGTGAGAGACGAAACCGGGTTTCCTCTCTTTTCATTGTCTCAGGTGTAAGCACTGACAATTATTACTCCATTTTGAGATAATTGATATTTGAGATTTTTTTTTTTGTTTTCAATAGTTTGATGGTTTGTTTATTTGTAGAAAAATGAAATAAATTTTGGCTTCGTATGCCGTATGTACAACACGTGTTAATCGAATGAACTGGCCTAATTAGGCTTTTGAATTTTTTTTTGTGATAAATGGAAAGATCATATACAAGTTTTATAACAAAAGTATTTTTATTTTTCATTTTTTCGCAATAATTCCAAATTTATATCAAAATAAAAATAAATTTTTAAATCCAATACCGGAGACACGCCGACAGCTCCCGAACAAATCTGAGCGTGTGTGACGTCTTAATGGTAGTTTTCATACAATTTTTTGATCTATTTAATTCTCTTATCATGGTTAAATCGTTTTTAGCAGTAAATTTTCAATATTATTGACAAAAATCACACGTAATAGCCGTAAACGCTCTATTGTTATTAAATAGATCTACCGGCTCTACCATTATGACGTCAAAACTATGGTGACCAATCGTGGCACGTTCACAGTCACGTGATTTTTTAAAAAAATTTTATCAATTTTTAATTGCTTATAATTAAATGACAAAATTTTTTTTTAAGTTTTTCGCATTAAATATCCTTATTATTAATAATAAAGTTTTAAAATACATTTAAAAAAACCATCATTTTTTTTTCAAATTCCCAATTAGGGGAAGTTATCCCCTACTCATAATAACGCTTTACAATCTTTAATGCAATATTGCTCACGTATTTTTGCAAATATGATACGAAGATGTGAACCGGAACTTTTCTTATGTATTTTTTAAAAATCTAAAAGTTTTGATTCAAACTTTTTTCCATAGAACGCTTAGATTTTGAATTAAACGTATCTTCAACTCTTTTTCAGCATCATTCGATGCAGGGGCGGATTTAGGATGTAACTTGGTCGGGGGTCATTACCGGGGGGTGGGGTACCCCTCACTAACCGAGGGGTTTGAGGGTGATCCTCCGGAAAATTTTTAAAATACATCTCTCAAAAACGTTTGTTTAAAATCAAGTGGTACCGTTACGAAAGAAAGAAAACGTAAATTCAAGAAAAGAAATATACCAAAGGTTCTAGCCGTATAAGCATTTCCTAGCGGGCCCAGGGTGTTTTTTATCCTGACGTTTATTTTGTTCTCTTCCACATATACCTCTAGATAGGTGTAGTAAGTATACTCGATATTAGAGCGCTACCATTTAACATTTGTATTAATAAATTCTATATTCTGTATTATTTTTTGTGCTTACATCAAAATATTTAAGTGGTAAAAATAATGAAATATTTAAGGGACTGTTTTTATACCTCCCTCTTAGTTGACACCTACCAAAAAAAAAATTTAAGCAAATATTACGTACCTGCCTACCACAAAAATTTCGAGAAAATCGATTTGGTGGAACATACTTTTAAAAACTATAATCCGCACTAATGTTTGGATAGTGACCATTAATTCTATTTAAAAAAACAACATATACATAAAAATATATTTTGTTTAAATTCCTTAATACGTTTTGTATTATAAAAATCAAATTTAAACAATGCAACACAATTTATTATATAAAACATATTAGCGAAATTTTTGTGGTACGTAGCCTGTACTTAATAGTTACATAAAATGTATTTTTTTGGTAGATGTCAAATAAGAGGTAGGTATAAAAACACCCCCTTAAATATTTCATTATTTTTTTTACCACTTAAATATTTTGATGCGAGCACAAAAAAAAACAGAATATAGAATATATTAATATAAATGTTATTTTGAAAAATTTGTTTCGTTATCTTAGTTTCGGAGAAAAACAAATTTTAAGTTAAGGGTTGTAGCCCCTCTAGCTCCGTTAATAGAAGAGGTAGCGCTCTAATATCGAGTATATTTACTACACCTATCTAGAGGTATATGTGGAAAACACAATATATACGTAAGGCTAAAAAACACTCTGGCCCGCTGAGATATGCTTATACGGCTAGACCTTTTATTTGATAGACAATTGAATAATAAGTTCAATTTTTTTAATGCAAAAAAGCTTGTAGGGGGGTCATGACCCCTGTGACCCGTCCCCTGAATTACCGTTTTATCAAGTTTTCAAGATTTTAGTCAAAAAGTTCCTACATTGCCCTCTTTATGACTGAACTATTAAGCCATTTACAAACGTAAGAGTTTTTCTTCTAGGTGGACGGGCTTACCTATTCGATTGAACGCATCTTATGAGCCAACAGCAAACGCTTTTTGTATGCATTTCCTACGATATTTTATCGTCTTAATTGATACCAAAAAAATATTTTTTAGATATTCTTTATACATTAATGCACTTCCCAGCGTTTCAATTAGGGCGACCTGAGTAAGCTAATCAAAATGTTTTTGTATAATACGGATGTATGCTACTTGTCGCTACATTCAACATTACTTGTCAATGAAAACGAAGAAATTAGTTTACACTGAATACTATAACCGTGCTATACAAATACAATTTAAAACCACTATATTAATGTTGTTTTTTTTTAATGCTAAATCTAAATATAAAAGAAAACTAGCAATCGTTAAATCTGAAACATTACTTTTTTCATGTATAGCGCAATCAATTTTGGATTCATCGGTCAAATAATAGGCCATGAAATATTTCATGGCTTCGACAACATGGGTAAGAATTATGATGATGATGGAATATTGGACAATTGGTGGACCAAATCGAGTGGTAATGCATTTGCCAATAAAATACAATGCCACATCGACTTTTACGAAAGTTTCGAGTTGGATGAATTCAAAAATACCAGCGAATCAAATAAACGAGTCAATATTGAGTCAATATTAACTTTGCCAGTTAATAAAAAATTAAATTTTTGTAGATTAATGGAACGAGGTGTCTTAATGAAAACATAGCTGATATAGAGGGACATACTGCGGCTTTTGAGGCCTACAAACAGTTTTACAAAACGCAAGGCGATCAACGACTACCAGGAAAAATGTCACAATTTTCACCACAACAACTATTTTTTATTGGAGGCGCTAACGTTAGTAGAAATATTGCAAAGTTTTAAACTTCGATTTTAATTTCACATAGGTATAATTTTAGTTTTACTGTAATCCGTATGAAAACAAAACGTTTCATAATCAGTTAGCAGATGTACACGCGCCTCATAATTATCGGGTTCGAGGAATAACAGCAAATACACCGTATTTTAACCAAGTATTCAACTGTGCCGGGAAATGCCGCAGGAAATGTTTAGTTTTTAATTGACTATTTTATAGTTATGGTTGTATAGACATTAGACAACCGATCTTACTTATTAAAATTACATCTACTTCTCTTAGATAAATATTGCTTTAATGTTGCTTTATGGATGATTTTTTGCAAACTTACTTGCAAAATTTACTCAAATAAATCATTTACTTTTATAAAGGACAGGACAATTACAGAAAATTTTTTTACCATAATTTTTGTAATCGAATATCTCGTAGTTAATAAGAGGACTCTCGCTAAAACAGGTTGGCACTTGTCACTACAATGGAATTCTAGTCATGTTGGTATCTTGGGAAATGAAAAAGTAGACGTCCTCGCAAAGTATGGCACCGCTCTAAATGAAGCGCCAACCCTTATGTCTTTAACATAAGCTCAGAACCACATTGCAAGCACTATCAACTAGCATTCCTACAATATTCAAAACAATTAAGCGCAAAAAAAATGGGAATCCTTACTGGAATCTTCTATCCCATGACTTCTCTCCCACTAGGTGTCAATCGTAGCTTTCCGAACTACCACGGGGAGCGACTACCTATGCGAGCACTTGCACCGTATTGGCATTCTACCAACTCCAATCAGTTCCCTCTGAAATGGGAAACCTATGAACGCCATGCATCTTGGCAACTGTCCTGCACTTGTAGACGTCAGAGAGAAAAACGAAAAGAACCAAAATCAACTAGTCTCCAACCTCTATTAGACGGCGCGGCATCGCATGGCAGAAACGTCAAGCGTGAGCGTTGGATAAGAAGAAGAAAAATTTCTTATATAGATATATATACTGTGTAGTTAATTATGGAAAAATCATAGACAAATGTTTTAATTTTATTCATATTTATAGAAGAGTATCTACCTATTGGTATTGAGATTGATAATTTCACAATCTTTAGTTTGTTAGGGTATAGATACCCTGCAGCTATACTAGACATAAATTTAGTCAGACTTAAAGTCTGACTGATAATCACAGTTAAAATAAAACCACGCTAGCGATATTCAGTCAGACTTTGTGTCAGACTTTTGATTCGTAAAATTGTTTAAAATTGATAAAATCAAAAAATGTTTTCTTCTCATAGGATTGAAAATGTAGTAAAAATAACTTATCGTCGCAAATGCTTTGTTTCTACAAAGAAAATTAACTTTCAGCCATTTGCAAAATATAATTCGACAGATAAATCTTCATATCAGTCCAAGTTTAAGTCGACAAAAAAATCTGATAAATTCAGTTAGGACGTAAGTTCCATCTGGTTTTCACCCGACTTTTGATGGCATGAACATATTAAGACTCTAGACTATAGTGTAACCCGTAAGACAGTAAACAATTTACTTAATTGGGAACATGCAATTTTTCATTCACGTGTTTCACCATGTGACTGTTGGCTATGACATGCATGGTGGGTTGCGATTACACAGCTGACCGTTAAAAAACAGTTTTCTCGCGGTCGCGGGTATGTTACTGACGCTAAATACAGATAAAAACTATTTTGGAAGTGGATTGTATACTGTGTCTATAACTTTTTGTCCTAAATACAAATCAACATAACATAGGTATCAGTAGCGTGCGGTAACTTTTGAAACAGGGCATGCGGTCAGAAGGGGAGGGAGTGATATAAACCAAAAATTTTAAATTTATTTTTTTAATTGGTAAAAATGGTATTAAATTATGTATTTATTTTTAAAAATTAGCCTTATTCAACTTATTCACTCTTTCTTACAAAAATCGTCAATAATCGCATCGAATAATGTATTTAAAAACCACGAAAATAGTTCTTATCCTAAAAAATAGAACATTTGTATCGCCTCTGAGTAAATAAATCACGAAAAGTATCAGTAATGAGTAGCAATTAGTAAATTCAAAACGTTAAACGCATCTTTAAACGTCAGCCGGCAATGTGAAACGCCGCGAGAGAGAGTACTCAACCATACTAGTGCGCATGCGCGACCAATTCTAGTCAAACAATCGCATGCGACGATCGCTGCGCATTAATTCGAATTTTGCCGTTCATTTGATGTGGTATACTAAGCAAATTTTATGAGCGATACGTTTCATAATTTCGTAAATTAAAAAATGTATAAATGACAAAAATATTTAGTATTTTTAGAATCATATTACAATACATACATACTACGTAAATTAAAATAAGAATAAATCATAAAAAATATTTAATTTTTTAAATTGTCTCAGTCAAATTGATAGGTATATAGTAGAGATTTAAAAACGAAAAGATCTAAGTATTTAGTCTACTTGTGTCCACATCCAGAATACAAAAAATAGTACCTACTTACTCATAGATGTACAACATGCGGTATAAAAGATGTTTGGGGCAAAAATTAAAATGTTAACAAATAAAAGAAAATTTTGTAGATTATTTATTAATTAATGGTTAATCTACTGTCAATATTTTGTAAAAATTTTTTACTAAAAAATTAAACCGACGCTAAAAAAAGGATCTGAAAAAAGTAAAAGAAAATAATTATTATGAAAGATTTTAAATTAACATGAATCTTTCATTTAAAGAAGATGTTTTTAATTATAATATTTAATTTAATGTGAAATTCAATTGAAATCATTATTTTTAAATGTATATTGAAAGTCATTTAGATTAGTTTATGAATTTCTTGTTTTCTTAAATTATATTTTATAGTTGCGTCTTATTGGTTCATCTCAATGTAAATCACATGATGCTTGAATTAAATATCGTTATACCACGTCCTTGTATTATTAATTATAAAAATGTACCATGTGCTTGGAAGTCTAATTGGTGGAAAGCAATGTGTTTAAAATGGATTTATTTGATTAAATATTGCCATGAATAAAGGTGTGAATTTTTGCATATAAGCATGCTTTTTAAGACTTCATAATAAGATTTGTCTTAGTAAATATTTAATTAGTACCGTGATATATGGTTTATTTATTTAAGTGTTATGTAAAGAATTACCTATATAAATATGGCGTAAAAATTCTAATTATAACATTAAATTTTTGTAATTAAAGTTCATGAACTTTTTTTGGCATTGTTCATATCAAATGACAGTTATTGATGAAAGTCTGAGTTTTAAAACAGGTTGAATTGACTTATCTCAGCAATGCCCAATGCTTTATATTATATACTAGGTATATAGCATTATATACTCGTATATAATACTAAGCATAGAAGAGAAAGCAAATTTTAGATGCCATTGATTTCATTTTAAGGGAATATTTTCAAAATGAAAACTACCTACTAAAACCGCCATAATATATACATATATAAGAAGTCTTATAAATCTTATATTAAACAATATGTAAATATTATATCAAACTTAAATTATGTTTGCTTATAATCAAAAGAGATTTCATCTACAATTTTAACAAACGATGTATTTTAAATAAAAGTAATAGTATAAGGCAATTTAAGAGCGACCTACATCAAAATTGAAATGACCAATGAACTAGTTAATTATTAAACTTATCATTTTATTGTTATTTATAATCATTATTACTTCTCGTATTTGAATATTGATCGTGTTTAAAACAGACTTTTAATCTTATGGACTATATATGGCTATATATTCAATAAAGCATAACTGTAGTGTACATGGTACAACAAAGTTTTAAAAATAATAAAAAAAAGTCAAGTGACACTGGTTTTTTCGTAATCAATTCGTTTTTTAGTATGTAATTGGTTAATTGTTATAACAAGTATTTGCTATTAAGTTTCTTATGATGTGCCATGTATAAAATCGTCTTACCTCACTTATTGATTTTATTTAATGACGAAGATTTTCAGACAAGTTAATCTTTTACATGAATGTTAACCTCAAATGTAGGATTATTTATTTACATATGTTTTTATAAGTTTGTAATTTCTTTTGACATGTTATTTTTGTTTGTTGTATACAGATTGCCTGATGAAATTGTAAATAACTACGAAACGTTGCAAAATTTGATAATATAACATTTGTTTTTTACTCATTGTCCAAGTTCCCGATAATATTCCATCATAATAAAAAAAAAGTTCTTAGCTATAATTTCGATTTTCGTTCATAAAAAACTTTATTATTAACAAACCTGGCAATTAAGGGAAAGGTGTACAAGATGGTCCCATTGGGTAAGATGATCCTTTTCGATTGCACCCAAACAGCTAACGCTATCTAGTTGAATTTTTGACAAAACATAGCCTCGAATACCTCCCCAACACTGTTCATTTGCAAAGACAGCATAACCAGCGTGTTGGATTTTACAGAAAAAAACATAAATTGTGCTCAGTTAATATAAGGAAAGATTGAATTTAACTTTACAATACTTCTACTAAAAACTAGTAAACACAATGTCTCTTGTGTTTGGGACATTCTAATACGCCTAATTTTTATTTTTGGGTTACTTGGAAATAGCGGCGTGACTATGGGTTATTTTAATTAACTCTGAAGTTGCACTTGGGGCAAGATGATTCCCTTCCTTGTGTACAAGATGATCTCCAGGATTTTTATGTACTTATATACATTAAGTTTAAGAAAACATTATATTTTTTGTCTGAGTCATCTGAGGAAAATGACACAGAATGCCTTTATTGTACGGAAAAATTTTCCGGCGATATCAAGGGTGGAAGGTGGATCAAGTGTTGTGCTTGTGGAAAATGGCGGCATGAAGCTTGTGCCGGAACTGATAGCGATGATACAAATCCATTTGTTTATGAAATGTGTAGCACAACACCAGCCAAAAAGCGATTACACTTTTAAGAAAAGTTGCATAATGAAGCCACTACTCAGAAGACTAGATTAGTTTTTTTTAGAGTTTATTTTTTTGAGTTATAAACCTGAGTGTATGTTATGTTGAATTACAAAAATTATCTTAAATAAAGACGTTTTATAGTCTTGATTTTTGCTTTTACTTACCTTATTCTTGAAAAAATAAAAGGTTGCTCGATATTGGGGTAAGATTATCATTGGAATTATCTTACACCAACCATAGGGATCATCTTAGCCAACCGGGTGTATAAGATGATTACTTTGTAGAGTTTTAAAAATATGTATATATTATTATGTAAACTGAATTAATTAGAAATTTTGAGTATGATAAACGTTAGATAAATAAATAAGTAGTAAATGCTATCAAGTTTGTTTCACAGGATAATATGTATATTTTATTTCAATTCTTGCTAAGAGGGATCATCTTCTACACCTTTCCCCTACTAATAAAATGTTAAAATGCCAATAGTAACCGATTTAGAACTATAACTTCTATTTATGGGAATTCTTTAACTTCTATTATGGGAATTTCTACTATTAAATTTTCTAAATATTTGGCTATGCAAACTTTTAGTAAACATAAATAAAAAATATCGTTGTTGGGTTCAAATTCTTTGTGTGGTCCTCATAAGAGTATGATTATACTTGAGTATACGTTATACCTATTTGTTTCAATTTAGTAGAAAAAATATTTTTTGCTGTTGAATAATGTTCTGATTACACAAAATTTGTGATAGATTTTGACTTTTCAATGAAACGAAAAGAGCACTTACTGTGCACTTACCGTGCACTTACCCTGTTCATAATGATAAAAGAATAAATAGATAAATTAAAAATATTTATAAAATCCATATATTAACTTTAGTTGTTAAGTAGGTATATTAAAAAGATATTTTTTAAAAGAATTTTCCAGATAAGTTAGATATTTTTTGGTTTTTTAATACAATAACAATTTACTAAACCTTGTCTTGATAAATATCTAAAGTATCAAAAATATTTTCGTTTTATCTTGTTTGAAGAACTCTAAAAATATGTATAGAGGTACATACATTAACAATTAACTCATAATAGATAAAATTAACGTAGTATTAAATAATAATTAAAAAATGTTTTCACGTGTTTGTTGGTAGTAAATTACTGTTAAAAATTGCTTAAAGAAAAAAAAAATTTAATTACACTAACCAGCTAATTCGACAGCTTCTTCAAATGTGAATGCCGTTTGTTGATTGATTGATTCTAAAAAAAAATTATTTTAATTTTTGTTGCTTCTTGCCTTCATAATATGTTTAAGGTTATTACCGGTTGATAACGATTTGTCAGGTTTCTTACACATTTTAAAAAATAAATCACAGTTAAAATACGTTTTATTCTAACATTGGCACACACTGAACTAAGATGAGATCTTTCTTTGTACCCTTGCAGATAAATTAAGTCTCATGAGCAATATTTGCTCACGTTTTCGTTGAAAATTTTTATGTGTGTGGAAATTTTTGTTATGCGTTGTGTAGCTCGAAATATTAATTTTATTTTCAAGTATTCAGTTTTATTGTTTTATGTAGAATATTGAAGATTATTCTATTCTTGGGACATAATAATTGTTATACTTCAACGGTATGCTTTTATAACATCGTTTGTGACTATGAAATATGTTAATGTATCGTAAGCGAAATAAAAACGATGAACTTGAAAAATAATTTATAACATAACTTTTGAATATTCTAATAAGTGTCATAAATAGTTTATTCAAATATTAGTTTAAATAATCACTTGTAGGAAAGAGAACTCATCATTATTCTCGTATAGTTTAAATTTTAAATAAGAATATTTTATACTCTAATAATATATTTGACCATTGTCTTTATTACCGGTTTGAAAACTATTTAAGAAAAATATTTTAACAAACTATATAAAAATAAGGATAACATTTCAATCATTCATTCTTAAAATAATAAAATTTGGTGCAAATTGTAAGTTATCTCATATTTTTACCAATTAAAATCTTTCTTATATTTACGTAATTTACCGTGGTATAAGTTTGATCTCAACATCGAAAAACGTGGCCAAACGGTACTAACTTTGTCCTACAATTTTAGCCAGAAAACTATGGAACTTGGAAAACTATTTTGATAGTTAAAAACATGGAATAATGTAACACATTATCTACGTGCTTATGTACAATGTATATTAATGATAAATGATTAGATTGTTGCCAAAAGCTTTTATATAAACCCTAACTGACAGTTTATTTAAACTACAAATAAAAAAAAATTAAATTTTTTACTCAATAGCTAAGCTCACGCTAAAAAAGGAACTGTTGAACAAAATAATAAGTACCTATAATCTTTTTATATTTTTCATTAACTATCAATACACAAATAGATAGTAGAAGATCCGAACCTACCTCGACCTTCACCGAGATGATAATAGAATGAAACCTATTTTATCATGAATTTAGTATATTAGGAAATATATTAAACATGAGTCTTTGAGGGTGCAGAGGGGGCTGCAAAGAGAGTGTTTTTCCTTCCACTGCCTACTGATTATTTCATACTTGAGCCACTCAGTGAACACATCGATTAACTCCGTAATGCAAAAAGTTGAGTAAATTGATAAAATAGACTTCGGAAATACATTGTTTCTTATGGATAAGCTAAAAAGCAAATTGTCATTTAGAGCTGTTATTTGGTACTTATTATTAGAAAAATTTATTTCGGATATATAAAGTTAGTAGTCAACCAAAAGTGTTTTAACATGAAAATTTGTAAAACTTGAAAAAGTGGAGTTAATCGATGTGTTCACGACCGGCTCATATGAACGTAAACTTAATAGTTAATACAGTTCAGCGAGATATTAGATTAATATAGTTTTTTTTTTTAATTTTCTTTTAGCATTTTTTATATTTTACTGTCAATACAAATTCAAAATACAATTTTAAGGTACAACCGTTACAATAATCAAATTACATTTCAACACTCCCTTTTATTATTGCATATTATATTTTTTAACCAGAAAGAGTTAAGTTGGCGAGATTAAAGTGTTTTTTTTTAAATTGCTCCTTAAATGCTCTCTCCGGATCCGCAATTGCTCTAGGTGTATAGTTAATAATTAATTAATAATACAATTTTTTTAAAATTTTCAATCTCAAGAATTAAACTCGCTATAAAACCAAAATAATTTTTAATTGAAGTTTTTGTTTTTTTTAAAGCTCTATCTGTTCGTTTTATTACACAAATAACTGATCAAATATTTGCAATATTTTTAATAATTAAATAATTGTAACTTTTTATACATGTATTGTTGTATGATGACGTCATCAACTACCATTGGATCTTATAAACATGAATAGTTTAAAAATTAAATTACGAGGCACCTATACATACCAACGATACCCCTGGAGCAATTGCGGATGCGGAAAGAGCATTTCAGCAACAATTTTTTTGAAAAAAAGTGATTATTTTGGATTATATAGCAATTTTTATTAATTAACTAATAACTATACATTTGTAGCAATAGCGGATTCTGCAGGAGCTATTTTTTGGCATATAATTAAAAATGTTCCACGCTCAGTTCTTTCCGGTTATTTTTAATATATTTTTGCTTTCAATTTTTAAATGTTTTTTCTCTGTAAATTAAATATGTTCTTAACATAATAACCTACGCAGACGACGTTTCGTCGTGGGTTTCAGGTAGTATTAACCCTTATGTCAATACCCGGGTACCTGGGTACCCTTTTGCATTTTCTTACTCACATATCTTTTGTTTCTAACGGAAAATTACCAAATCCTTTTAGATCCTCGTTATTTGAAGCTAACAACATCGATTCGTACATGTTAAAACATTTAAATATGCAAAAAAATATATAAATTTAAGATTTAAAGTTTAACCCCCCATTGCCCAATACCCGGGGTACCCGGGTACCCATATGTAAAAATTTAGCGTGTCTACAAAAATGCGGAGTAATAAATAATTAAACTTGTCTCAAGGAATAAAAAATAATACTCAATATATAAACAAACGATTTTATTTAATTTTATTATTAAAAAGTTGATGATTTGCCGGTTTAAATTTGACCTTTCAATGGGTATAAATTGTCTGCGTCGCATATCCACCATACTTTGCTGGCTTCGATGGCATATACTGGGTGCATTTCGTTCTCCTTCTGTATGGGTAGACTTGCTCATCGACTGTCAAACACTCTGTCGACTTATAAAGTGCTGATAAATTGTAGGGGTAAAGAAATTCCACGATCTGGCTTCACTGGAACTGACCAGCCCCCTACAACTCCATGTTACAAAAATGTGACCATTTTTACTGGATTTGCAGTAAATTAGTTGCAATATAGTTGCAAACGAGTTGAACGAAGACTGACGAAGACCGAAGAATTTATGGAAGTCGGAGGTTAGAAATAATTTTTTTTAAACGTCAGGCAAGTTATTAAAATGAAACTTTTTTAAATGTTTTCATTATTATTGTTATTAATATGAGAATAATTATGATAAGTGTTTTTATATAATAACTCTGATAAGTTTAAGTGGTAGGGGGCTGTTTGAGACGTATGACTCTTATAACAACACCGATTTCCGTAGAAATCGGTTACGTTTTATTTAGCCTTTCTCGTATCTAAGTGACAGGGGGCTGGAACTGACCGTCTCCTACGCTAGTAGGCCCTTGAATGCCAGTGAATGCCCTTCATTGATACAGAAGAGATACCTCCAGGTTAGGCCTTGAGGTTTTTGACGCCCTAGCCGAAAATATCAATAATTTGAACTACTGTGAGAGCAAATCTAATATACATATCGCAGTTGTGTGACCAAAACCACAGATGAATAGTTTGTAAATACCGCGTAACAATTAAACAGTTAAATTAGTCGATAGAAACCAAATTTTGGCCATTGAAACAGTACCGCCTAATGTTAGGTTAAATGGATAAGATATTACATTTTTTTGTCTTCCTATAAAATCTTGAAAATATATATACGCGGTATTTACCATATGTTCTTTCGCGGTTTTGCACGCACAACGATAAGCAATTTTAAATTTATATTTGTGTAACTATAGGCATCTAAACAATTGATATGTATCTTTATTGCATATACGGTATTTATTTACGTTTCAAAAATCATGTAAAAACTAGATAGGTCTTTAAGTGTATGAACATTTAGGATATTGGTTTGTCTATGAGCAACATATTTGTTTGGTACCAACTCAAAAATGGTTTAATTAAAGTAATAGTAATAATAATTTTGGTTTGTAATTTTCAAGTATTTTTTTTTCACATTCTCATGCCAATTCGATTTTAGTGACGGGATACGAAACGACTAAATTATAGGTACTGACTAAACAGCAGAACAGATTAATGCTTTTTAAATATTATGTTTCCGTTCTCTATATAACAGTTTGACTCTCTTAAATGGCGTTTGTTAAAATATGTTAATAATGTTGCGAGATTTAAAATAGTAACTACAACTAAATAGTTATTTAATCACCCCAAAACTCGATCACAAAAAGAACAAGGGTTTCATTAGTCGATCAGCTTAAATCCTAGAATCCAGATTTTGATTAAATTTCGTCTAAGGTCTGAACCTACCTCAACCTTCACCGAGATGATAATAGAATGAAACCTATTTTAATGATTATATCGTGATAATTCTGTCTTTAGATAAGGACCAAGTATACAAGAAGTAAAACAAAAAAAAAATTGATCAAAATCTATCCAGAAGTTTTTGAATTAAAAGCAAACATTGGAAAACAGCTATCATTTTATTTATATACTTAGATTTAATTTTGAATATTTAATTAGATAACCGATAGAACTCGTAACGAATTCATTTTTTAAGAATAAAGACTCGATAAAGCTTTCTAGATTTAAATGGAACTACAAAATTACTATAGGTAGGTAGTTATTATGATTTATTGAAATAAAATAAGGGAGATATGAATACATTTTAAGAAATATTTGATACAAAAACTTTTATTTTTGAAATTTAATTTTCAAACATATTTTTTTAAAAATTATTTCTCACCTTGGATTTTTAGTGACGAAGAATTGTATAAAAATTACAATACCAGCTTTTATAAAATAAAGTTATACCTATAGAAATCACAATTAATTTATATTCTCTTAAACACTGATAAGTTCTTAATTATCTAAATCAATTCTTAAAAAATATATATACAAAATACGATATGTAAATATAATCCATCCGTTGTTAAAGTAATATATTATATACAATATTATAAATTAGAATATTTATCTGTGTTGAATCCGATAGAATAATAATTTTTCTCTCTTGCTTTGCATTGCATTAAATCTAACGTGTTTGTTATACTAATTAACTCGACTAAAAATCTTCAACTTTTAGGAGCATTATTTGGGTGGCTGATCAATCCTCTTGTTGAGGAACATTTTTTTAAAAGTAGATACTTTTCACTCCTGACTTGATCTATACACACCCAGCGACATTGTATCAACTTCATCTTTTTTTGGAGCTTGAATAACATTTATAATAACCGGAGGGTCATGATCATGTTCAATATGCTTCTGTAAAAAAATAATTAATCAATCGAATACATTTTTTTAAATTTCCTCTAAGTACTCACTTCTTTGCTTGAAGAGTCTCCAGGAAGAGCCAACGCTATTAATGCACACACTAAAAAAACAAATATAGTTTTTATCTTGAAAATTAATTACAGTTTTAATCAAACCTAGTAATTCGCCACCAAATAGTGCAAAAGTGAGTCGGCAGTTATACTTCAATAAAGGATTGATTGTATTATTTATAATTACAGCTCCTAATCGCCCAAAGATAAAACTCATAGCTACCGCCATTGCCCTTAATAAAGTAATAAAATTTTTATTACAAAATTGATTTCTTTAAAGAAAAATGATACTGTACCTGTGATTCATTGGAAACATTTGCGCAGCAAATGTATTGACTACTCCAATTCCAATTACGGCTAGTAAAAATAGGCATAGAAATATCAGTCGGAGCCACTGTACCTGAGCAAAGTCTAATAGAACACCTCCTAATCCAGTTATAGCGAACAAGCTTACTATTAAGTAATAAAAAAATAAAAGTAATTTTTTATCGTTTTAATGAAATATTATAAATATTTTACCTATAAGATGTTTTTTACCAATTTTATCTAGTATTATGGCGATTATAACATACGTAATATACATGGGAATTGATAATGTTAGCGAGAATGAATAAATCATTTCGTCAATACCATCATTACAATTTTCATTAAATGTTTCATTCGGAAAAGTTTTACGGTAATCGTCAATCAATTCACACAAAGTTGATCCTGGATAAACCTCTTCTAAAGGTGTTATAATATTTAGCATATGAGGGATAGACATATACAAACCCAATGCCCTAAAAACAAACATGGTATATTATTGTTAATAATAAAAAAAAATCTTAGAATAAAAATGAATTAAAACTTAAGACACCGAGAAACAAACTTAGTTTTATCAAACAAATAATTACAAGTATTTTATTTTTGAGTTTTTACGTTTTGGTTGTGTGATATAAACTAACGTTATATTATAATTATGTTAGTTATGTTTGACGCTAAAGCTAGCGAATATTTCTTTAAACGTTTTCTTTTTAGGTTTTTACGTGGAAAACAGTGAGAGAAGACGGTTCATTCATCAAACAAAGATGCAGTATTCAAATGTCTTAGGCCTCTTAGGCTGACGTTCGCTACCCCGTTCTGTTGATATATTGTTTCTTTATTATAGATGGGTTTTCTAATGCTGTTTTGTTCATTGCAAAACTATAACACCCCAACGATTTTGATTCATAATTTTAAGAGAAAAATGAAAACCATTTTTGAATTAGATATGTGCCAACAAATTAAAAAAATCAATTCTATTGGAAATATCCCATTGAAAATGCAAGCAAATACTTACGTTGAAAAAGTTCCGAATTGCAACGAACAAATTGTTAGCGTCTTCTTCAATAGAGGAGCTTTGAAAAGGCTGGCTGTTTGGTCCCACATTTGATGCATCATTGTGTCATGGAAAGTTCTTTCATGTTCAATGATTTCCTTCTTTCCTAATAATTCTTTAACCTGTTGAAATAAAATTATTTAAAATTTATTATGTATGATTTTTTCTTAAATCTACTTACAGGAAAAGTTTCTGGACTTTTGCCAGTATTAGTACAGTAAATATTTTTAAGTATGGAAAGTGTTTGATCTGGATCATGTTCAGATAAAAATGCAGGGCTTTCAGGAAAAAATAATAGGCCAAGAACGAACACGATATTTGGAAATGTGTAAGCGACGATTAATAACCGCCAAGGTCTATATGTTATTCCCAAGAAATCGATAGGTAACTCCCAATCATACGGCAAAATTATCCAAGCGACGCAAGGCATGTAAATATAAGTTAGCGAAACGAAAGTAGCTCCCCAAATGATAAACGTGGATCGATATTCTCGAGTTTGAAATTCACTCAAATAAGGAAAAATAACAGCTACGGAACTTCCAACCCTAAAAAAATTAAAAAGTAATTATTTAATCAATTATATGTAAGTAACATTATTTTAAAAAAACTTACAAAAATCCGGCTGTGAATTTTAATAAAGCGGATAACCAAAATATATGGGAAAAGCTGCTGACTATATTAACGAGGATATTAATTGTTAAAGGTAAGATTAAAACCTTTCGTCGTCCTTTTGTATCGCCTAAGAATCCCCATAAATGAGAGCTTGATAGTATTCCAAAGAGACTCATTGAATTTAAAAGTCCTTTAGAGTCGGCTGATAATTTTAAATCACATTGAGCTGAAGGAGTTATAAATCCCATTCCAGCAGTTTCAATCATCATTCCAATCATCCCAAAACCGCAAATCATCGTAAAAATGATTTGATATCGTCCGAAACCAGCAAGTGATAGTGCATCTTCAAAACTGTACACTCCAGTATTTTTTTCTAAAACAGAGTTTGAATTAATTTCATAAAAAAACGTTTACTTTAAACTTATTTTTAAACTACCTTTTTCAGATTCTTCAACTCTTAATACCATCTTTGTTACAATAAAAATAAATGTTTCGTTAAAGTGATTCTTCGTAAATAATACTCGTTTTCATCGATTACATCTTTATATATAAAGACCTCAACAAATAGAATGTTTTTGCCAAAAAAAAAGATTTTTCTACAATTTTCCTTTGTCAATGTTTGTTTTATTTTAGCGAATTGTAGCACGGCAATTTAAAGCATTATATTTTGCTTTTACCGTGATGAAATTGACTTTCAAAAATAATCACGTGCCAATTATTATTATTTTTCAAGTAATCAATAACATTTGCTTCGGGTTCATTATACAACTGTCCAAAAATGGTGTTCAAATAACATTATGTTTATAAATAATTATGCGACAATTTGTCTCCATGTGCGTAGCGAATCCTATGTGTTGCTTTTGAAAATAATGTGTGTGGAATTGCCTTTAATTTTAATGAGTAACACAGTAAATATGTTTAAACGATTTGCGAAAAGATAGAGGACAGTGGAGATGATTTGAACCTTGATTTGAACATAAACTCATCGTTAGCATTTATAGATACAAGTGGTGATAAAAATACCATTGGAATATCCAGGCCCGGGCTATGGTCTAATAAGACCAACTCGGGAATTTTATAAATGTCGGCTCTCTACTTCCTACAAAACTACTACTTATATAAAGATAATATATCAACTTAAATAATTGAGTTATTCTATTTAAATACTATTTTTTACTTTCGAAAAAGCTCACTACATTTTTATCATTTTGTTGATTATGTCGTTGCCATTAAGTTAATTAAATTTTTTTTTCTAACACCATTGCCACGAAGAGAATTCTAATTTTCACAAGAAAAGTAGCTATTTATATAGATTACAGAACTCTACAGTTGATGTATGGAAAGTATCTACACTCTATTTTCTGAGAGAAGCAAAATATTTTTAGCCCGAAATTTATTTTTTTCGGATAGTTATGCAATTTTTTTTCCATGATTAACTTCTATAAGGACTGTGGCTATCATTATAGAAAGTTTTTTTTTTTTATCTGGCTTTTAAATAATGTAAAGAGAAAATTAAGACTTTTTCATGAGTCTTACTTTTAAATCCTCATTTTTTTACGTTATTGTTTAAATTATGAATCTTCATGCAAATGTAAACCAACTTTTTGTTTTTGTAGTCATCTAATTTCTTCATTTAAGGATTGAAAACCAAGGTTAAAAATTATTCTAAGTCCACTATATCTTTGATTGAGGTAATATTTACACCTAACGGTTTTATATGTTTTATTTTTTGTGATGAACTTCTGAGAAATTATCCTGATGCTTGCAAGAAAGTGATTTAATAGATTCTGTTTTCGTAGATATAGGTTTATTGAGTTTACTTGTTTTGATAAATTTTAAGTGGTCGAAGTCACAGGTAGTTTCTAGTAATAAGATTTTTTTGTGTTGTGATCAGCTACTGCTCCGGGCTTACAGAATCTTTGGTTAGACCAGGCCATCGAGCATTTTACCAATCGTCTTATGGTCAATCCGAGCCTAGGTTGAAATTTTTGATGCTTTATAAATAACTGTTGCAATGCTGCAAATAATTTGCAAAAGAGATGTTAAAAAAATTATCACAATATTTTATAGATGCATTTGTAAAATAATATTGAAGGATACTTTTTAATAATTTTCTTGAAACCATAATTGTTTTTAACCAACCCTTAATAGTAAGCTGTAGGGTCCCATACAGGGATGCTTTTCTGGGGGTTTGTAAGGGTTCGAGCAAACCAATTGATGTGAATGCTACAGTTCGTGTATTCATTAGCTAGTGTGCTACTCTGCCAAATAAAATTTCAAAGGTAATATTAACATTTAAAAAAATATTAGAAAATATTCACTAGGAATGCGAACCCCTGGTAAAATTTTGGGGAAGCATCACTAGTCCCACATGTTTTCGGGGTACAAAAATGACCAAACTCCCCTACATTCAGGCTTGTAACTCGACAAAAACGACAATTCTATTTTAACGATATTTATATTTATTTTTCATAATAATTAATGCAAACAAATAATGTTACTAAGTCACAATAATTTTAATGAGATAATATTTGTACTATTCATATTATATTATGTGAACGAAAAATTCTTAAAAATATTTTGTCACTCATTTGAACGACCAATCGACACATGGAATAACATTTGGTTAATTTTTTCTTAGCACTAAACAGCTCCATAATGAGAAGTGCAAATTTTCCATTTCTAAAAATATTGAAGTCTTATTATATTCCATGCGTATGTCAAACAATAAATAAAAGTATATTTTGTGGCCATGTGTCATTAATTAATTTTGTTTTTCTCAAGATTTTAACTTACTGTTGATCCAGGTAAGTATAGTGATATAAACGTGCAAACTGAAAAAAAAAACGGTAAGTTAATTATTTTTAAATATTAAGATATCGTTAGCACATTTCTGCTTGAGAACAAACATTTTTTTTTTCTAACTGCAAGTTTTAACAAATTTTTAATCACTTGTTGCAATACCAAGTGTCATTGTAGCAAGTAATGGGTGGGCTTATGTAGTACATTAGATAAAAGCTTACTTATTTCCAAACTTTTATATCAACCACATTTTTATATTTCATAAATTAAATTACAAAATTGTTATTGCCTTAAAAAGTTTCTTATCAAAATAATTTTAAATTTAAAGCTTGTTTTAAGCTAAAGCTCAACTACAAACACGTGTCGCTACAAGCTCTTGAAACGTCAATTTTATAAATTACGTTCAATTGGTCATTCAATAGGTTGGTACTTACACAAGTAAACTTGATGTATTATTATATTTTTCTTACCTAAGAGTAAAGCGCTAAAAACATAAAATGTTCCCATACAAGAAATCTGAAGCAGAATTCCACCTATATTACTTCCAATTACACCGCCCAACCTTCCAATCGTAAATGATGTTGATAAAGCCAACGCCCTTAAATAAATATTGACATCATACTTAATATAAATTGCAAAGCAATATTCATTAATTAAAATTGTTTTTTCTTCGATTTGCGTATCATTTTTTCCTCTAAAAAGAAACAATAAAATCTACCCAAGGAAACGTAAAAAATATAAAAATTGATATTGATTTTTTCATAGATAATAATTTAAAATTATTCGATGTAAAATCGAGTTATAAATAATCACTTTTTTAAGAAGAGAATGTAAATATAACTATTTAAAGGAAAGAATGTAATATCGAAGAGCTTGAAAAGTTTTCATTCTTTTAAATATTGTTTATTAAAATTAAAATTGATTTTTCTCAACGTACCTATATTGTGTTGGAAATATATCAGCTGTGTACGTTATAATAAGGCTAACAGTTGTCGTTGGAAATAAAAATGTTGACATTAGAGCAATTCGTAACCATCGAGTTGATGCGAATTCAAACCAAATATTTGCCAAACTACATAAAAGTGTTATGTAAACTAAAAAAAAATCCATTTATTGATCAATGAGTCTTTTTTATTCTTAATCGCTGAAAATAATGTTTAACTTAGATACAATTTCTCTAAATGATTAACTTTATCAATTTCCCTTGAAAGCCTTTGTAATAATCTCCTTCATGTTGTAATTACTGTTGAATCAATTTCATAAAGAGCATATTATATTCTACCAGCTAAACTCGATTTTAGACAGAGGCTGTATTGCTAAGGCAAATTTTATTATTTTAATAATTATTTTAAGTTTGATGAAAAGGTGGTTTTTGTGAAGTTTTTGCATAAGATGTATTACAAACATGAATAGCACATCTACACAAAAAAATATCTGGTGCGAGGCGTCACACTACTTTCTTTTACTTTCATTTATGAAAGTACTCGCTGTTAGTTAAAAGAAATATAAGCACTTTGTAACAATACATATAAACAGTACTATATGCATACAACCTATAGGGCTATATGTATATACACGAATTCCTAACCTTCATCCCAGAACCGCCCTTATTCGAATTTTCCCAGGAAAAAGTTTCAAATAAAAGTTGTAGCCACTAATGAGTATAAAAACTATAGAAAGTTTAGAGAAAATCGATGGAGCCGTTTTTGAAAAAAATTGAAAAAGCTCAAAAACGCCAAGAGTAAAGTAAAGCTTTTGGTTAACCGATTTCAATCAAAAGCTTCGCGGCACAACTAGGTATAATATGGAGGCTAGATTCCAAGTTTGGTGAAATTCGGATTAAGCTTTCGATACGATATGGCTGTCACACACAGACATGTTTCTAAAAACCACTTTCTTGGACTCAGGGGACCTCAAAACATGTATTTCCGTTGAAAGTTCGAATTCGAAAATTCGATCCGATTACAATACTTTCTTTACTATTAAGTAGTAAAAGAAAGTAATATGTATACACTATACAGCTTATATATATGTACATATAGGTATACAAATTCTAAACCTTCACCCCAGAACCGCCCTTATTCGAATTTTCCCAGGAAAAAGTTTCAAATAAAAGTTATAGCCACCAATGAGTCTAAGAACTATAGAAAGTTTATAGAAAATCGTTGGAGCCGTTTTCAAAAAAAATTGAAAAAGCTCAAAAACGCCAAGAGTAAAGTAGAGCTTTCGGTTAACCGATTTCAACCAAAAGCTTCGCGGCACAACTAGGTATAATATGGAGACTAGATTCCAATTTTGGTGAAATTCGGATAAGGCTTTCGATACGATATGGCTGTCACACACAGACACACACACACAGACATGTTTCTAAAAACCTTTTTTTGGACTCAGGTGACCTCAAAACATGTACATATTTCCGGTGAAATCTCAAATTCGAAAATTTGACCCGATTACAATACTTCCTTTACTATATAGTAGTAAAAGAAAGTAAAAAGAAAAAAAGGGACACAATATTCGGGGTTTTTTAAACCCGATAATTTTTCCCCAACACAAACTTAATTATTATACAATATATTGTCTTAAGCAAAAACGAATTGATCCTAGTTCAGGATTTACGAACGCTGATTGGATGGTTTATGAAAGGTATACCACACATCAAAATTAAAATAGAACAAAATGTATTTGTTTTGTACATGTTATGAGCAATATATTTTATTTTATTTTATTTACACAAAAAAGTAAAAAGTATCTGATTCAGAGATGCAATTTTTTGTTTTCAGTATATTTTTGCACGCTGAGCATGAATTTACTCGTATGTTCAGTTTTCCTTCAGTCTACAGTTTTCAGGAAATGGCCCAGAGATGCGATGTATGGTTTTCGGTGATTTTTTTACGCTGAGCATGAATCTGTGTTCAATTTCCCTCCAGTAACCTTCAATTTTCAGAAAATCACTGAAAAACGTACAAAAAACGGAAAAAATCGCTTGTATTAAACATGTGGCATATGGTTTAGGTGTATTTTGGACGTGGAGCACAAATCAATGATCCGTTTTTAATAAGCACCTTTCATTTTTTGGAAACTCTCTGGATCAGATACTTTTTTGTGTGGCAGCGAGTATTTTCAGCGATTTTTTGAAAATGAAAGGGTGTTGGAGAAAAAATTAGTACAAATTCGTATTCAGTGTAAAAAAATACACCGGAAAGCATCTATTGAATATCGGGATCAGATTTTTTTTTGTGTAGCTATGTAATAAGATTCACTTTGCCATCCTTATTATAAAATGCATTTAACCATTCTTGGCGAAGTTAAGTTTGGAGTTTTTTATCTGAATCGGAATCGGCATGATACACATTCAACAAAGACCAATTCGAAAATTTTCTTCCTGAATTTGCTTTAAATTACGTGGCAAAATGCTTTACCAAAAAATCAGGGAAAGTATTAAAACGTAGAACTTTGCGCAGAACAATTTAAGCAAAGTTTACTTTAGCTGAAATTTGCTCAAATAATTCCCCTTTGTCTAAAACCGACCTTAATCGGTAACATATTATATTATCGTACGTAATAATTAAAAGGTGGAATAAACGATAATGATTAGAAGAATTATGAGAGAATGATAAAACTGCTTTAATCATGCTTGGTTCTGATATTACAATTTTAAAGCTACGGTAATTTGAGGTCCGAAAATTCTCCAATAGATGAATTTTCTTTACTCTTGATTGGGAATAAACCTGTGAAATAACAGGAATTTAATTTTAATTATAAAAAGTGTAAATATTTAAAAAAAACCTAAGAAATAAGCTTTTAACAATAGCGAATTTCCAAAATTAGAATCCTTAAAACGTAATAAAATAAGTATTTAAAGTAAAAAAAAAAAATACTCAAACGTCGAATTAAGAATTTCCTTCCTTTTTAATGCATTACTGGATAAAGTAGGTTTACTTTCAGCTTACTTATTAACTATTTATATTATTACGTATATTTTTATTTTATTTACCAAAGAAACGTTTAAAAGTAATTTGTGAGCGTATTTAGAGTATTATAAATCTTTCATTGTTATTGGTATTGAAATTGAATATTTAAATAAAATTTTTACGTCCACTAAAAGTTGATCGAAATTGGGCTCGTATAGATTTTAAATTTCTGTTAGTTTGTTACAAATGATGATAGATGATGATGATACTAGGATTAAATACATAAAGACATTTTGACAAAATCTTAAATTAAATGCGTTTCAAAAAGATAAGAAAAATGTAAAGAAAACATTTTTAAGAAATTAAACTTATAAATGAGATAAATGAGTTAAATACAAGTTGAAAACCAACTTAAAGAGATAATATCAGAAGATAAGGATGAATTGAGATTAAAACAAAGGCGAGATTTAAATGATATAGTGCTAAGTGATAAGTAAAATTGAACTTATTTTATATTTCTTTATAACTAAACTTATGACATATAGGTACATACTCCTATTTACTCACCCACTAGGTTCTTTTTGCCAATTTTATTTAAAAATAAGGTTGTAAAAATAGATAGTATACAAACTGGAGCACCTAGTATAATCATTTGTATAGGCATAGATTCGCTAACATTACTATCGCAGTTAATTAATTCTGTGTCGTTATTGGTCGGAATTGAAAAATTGGCCCGTTCCATTTCATAGAGTTGACAGAAAGTCGCTGATTTGTGAGCACTTTCTAGTGGTGCTATTTCATTAAGCATTTCAGGAGTCCAAGAATACAATCCAATATTTCTAAGAAAAGTCTTGTTTTAGTTTTAAATTAAAAAATATATATATACAAATTTACATAAAAAGATTCCCGAAAAATAACGCTGACACCATCAACATTGACCAAAGATATGGTGGTTGGAACAACGGTAACGTTTGACTCATTACTTTTTTTATTACTGTCGTGAATGATTTAAGATCAGTGTCTTCAATTGCATTTTCAAAAACTAGCTTTTTCACCTATAAAAATTTTTTTTCAGTCACATGTTCTATAAAATATTTAGTTGTTCGTGTTACCTTAAAGTGTTCAGTTGATTTGGATTTATTACAAGCATACATTTTTCCTAAAATTTGTAACGCTTTCTTTTCGTTCGTTTGAGCCAGAAATGCTGGACTTTCAGGAAACAAAAATAAGCCCGTTGCAAATAAAAAGTTGGGAAGTCCAAAAAGAGCAAGAAGAAGTCGCCATGGCTTGTATGTGATTCCCAAAATGTTTAAATTTATTTCCCAGTTTTGACCAAGGATAATCCATGCAACAACTAAATAATTTCAAAAATAAAATAATAAAAGTAATATTTAGCAAAAATTATTAACAGTAAAATTCAAATTTTTTTAAATTAAATTTCTAAGTAAGGTTTAATATACCTTTTTATCTACATTTATTTTTTCAGACTTACAAGGCATCAATAATTGACATAATGGCATAAAGAAACTGCACCATGCCAAAGCAACTGATCGATGTTGGACACAATGAAACTCAGCAAAGTAGGCATAAAACACTCCAGCTAAACATCCAATACTTAAATTTTTTTTTTAAATTAGTAATCTATTTTTTTCATTTGCAATAAATGCAATTTATGTACCAAATTCCAGCTAAAAACCTTAATATTGCCAACATCCAAAAATTGAATGCAAAACTTGAAAAAAAAGTGCACGCAAAACATAAATATGAGGGCCATATTAAAATATTTCGTCTTCCTTTAATATCAGCACAGAATCCCCAAAAATATGAACTTAGAAGTACACCTAAAATCATTTTAAGGTTGTATGACAACCAATGCTATGTACATATTTATATTGATATTATTTGCCTAATAAGTTCATTCCGTTTAAGATTCCTTGTGAACCAGAAGTTAAGTTTAGGTCACATTTGGCAGCCGGAGCAATAAATCCCATTCCAGATACTTCACAAGTTAAAGCGATCAAAGCGATCGCTGCTAAGCCCATTAATTTTAAATGATATTTCCCATATCCTGTTTTTTAACATAAGAATAGTTAAGTAATAAAAACAATGCACCTGTTCAAATCACAAAATATGTTACCTATCTGCTCTAAGGCTTCATTAAATGACACCGATTTTTCCAATTCAAAATCTACCAAACAAAATTTATGATAATATATGGCCTAGTAGTTATTTATTGTAACTTACCATTTTCTTCCTTTCCCTCCATTTGTTTATTTGTTTACACGTGAGTTAATAACAGAAGTTAATTTTTTTCATATATTCTATAATTTATATTGCTCATTTATGCCACTTATTTAAGTGACAGCTTGTTTAAAACTAATTTGGAGGTCTTCCTGCTAGGGATCTTTATCAATAAATGTATTATATTTTGTAAATATTCGAAAATATTATATTATAAGTCTTATTGATAATAGATAATTAATGTGTCAAAGGTTAACAAAAATAATGAAATGTCCAAAGCATGACTAACAAAAGACGTTATGACAATGTTTAAATATAAGTGATTTATTAACATTTTTGTCTTTTTATCAAATGATTTTTTCTTATCTGAAAATCCAATTTTAGAGAATTTAGTAAGAAACAAAATCTGATTAAAATCGAAACTTTTACATGAGTGCAATTAAGATTTTGTATATTTATTTAAGAAAATTAAAAGACAATTATTATACAATAATATATAAGTAAAATATTATAAAACTTAATTATTATAATTCTTTCGTATCAGTTTCATGAAGATGGATGTAAAGCAAATAAATTAAGAAATCAAAGTAGAATTGCTTAAATAAATGGTTACAAGGAAAAGTTATTTGATAATTTTTGAGTACAACTATTGATGGTTGATAATTGTCTGTTTTTATTAATAAACATATAAATTTGAAGAATTTAACATAAAGAAATTATCTTAGAATCTTATAAAGATATTAAGATATAATATTAATAAAAAAGATTTAATAATAATAAGAATAAAATACCTATTTACAAAAAAATTTTGAATCAAAAAAATATATAATCAAGGATGCAAAATAGTCAAGAATTTTTAAATAGATTTTTAAGATTACATTTTTAACTAGATTTTTAACTTTTTAAGATTACAGATGAGTAGTCCTTAGTTTCAAAGATCTAAATTAGATATTGGCAATAAGTTTCCGGTTCATATGCACATGTATGTATATCCAGGCTCTATTATCATCGAGAATGTTGTAAATTGTAATTAATGAGTATTTATCAATTTGTATTTGTTTCATTTAACTAGAAATTTCTTTTAGTCGTTCATTAAAGTGTAGGAAGTCAAGTATACCTAAACATAACTTTTTATCACTTAACTGGCATCATCCAGAGAATACAGTTCAAAGCTTTTAGGATGATCGTCGGGGCATCCTGATACATCACCAATCAAACACTGCACACGAACCTGCAAATACCATATGTACGAGAAGGCATAGCCAAATACTCCAGAAGGTTAAGGATCGGTCCCAAAAGTCTAATGAGTCAGTTACTCACCGAACTTTAACAAACGGAACACAAAGGAACAAAAGGAACACTACATCGCTCGCGATTTTCAGCGCTGGCTAACGTCCGATTCTCGTCCGGTCTTGCTTCCATTTAATAATTTATTATTTACTTTTCTTTCTATATTCTACTATTAAAACAGAACTTCTCTAGACTTTGCTGCAACGGGTTGCCAGTCAATGCTAAAGAATATAGCTTATCTGACCTATCAGTTCTGAAACAATACGAACTCAACTCATCCGTAAAATTTTCAAATATTCATAGATTTTTAGTTTTTTACAAACATATGGTGGAAAACTTGTTTTAATGTGGTGTATTTTTTTGACAAAAAATCTAATTTAAATTAAATTTAACCATTAATATATCAATTTGATTTAAGCTATGTTGTTGTTGTGGTATTGGCATTGAATTGATAGTTGAATAAGAAAGTGGAGAAAATTACGGCTAGCCGTTAGTCAGTAATAATCCAGTATAGTTTAAATTAAAAAAAAAATGTTATAAATACCACGTGGATATATTTTTTTTAAATAAATTCTTTACTTGCAATCTGTTAATGAAAACAATGTGATATAGTAAAGTAACACAAAAATGTTTATATTTTAATGTGACTCAGTCATTTTTAGTTCATTTTTAAGTGGGTACTCAGCTAACAATAAGTCATACAACCGGAAACTAGTTAAGAGTTACTAGCTAATACTAGAAACTCTCTATGATTGTATATAAAAATATGGTTTAAGTATTTGCAAAGTGTAAGTTAGTTACTTTAAACTATCAAATGTATTCTTAACCAATTATCAATTACTAAATACTTGTTAGAGTACATTTTATAAGTTCTAAAACGCCTAAAATTTCCTAGTTTATTGTACTCTTTTCATATTTTAAAAGAAACGTTTATAGCTCATTATATACAATTTGAGTTAATGTATTCGTTAAATTATTTTATTCACAAAAAAATGTATTACGTATTTAGAAACCTCAATTCATGGTTTGTTAGTTTAATAATTGTTTATTATAGGATATATCCATTTGTTATTATTTTTTTTTTTTTTTTTGATTGATAAATTCAAAATAATGTCATTAATACGAATATTATTTGTAAACTACATTGATAAAATAAATCTATTTAAAATTGACAGTTTAATAGTTCTACATTACCCATATTCATTTTTATTAATTCATAAAAAAATGTTCATTCATATTTATGATATGATTGATTTGTTCGAAGTTATGTTACTTATTAGTTTTGTAAGAATTTAAATAGAAACAAATCATTTACGTGCAAGTGAAGGCAAAAACGATAGATAGATCCTCATAATTTGTGTGATTACAGTTTTATTGTGTTTAAAAATGAAAACGAAACGAAAATTCACTGCCCTGTTAAAAATGAAAAATCAGAATAAAATTATCAAAAATCAAAAATTTCTACACAAAAGATCTAGTTTTAGTTTTACTGAATCGTGTTTCTTAATTTTTACTATATTTAATTATTTAGGGTTGCTGCCGATTAGTTACAATAAGAAAAAAGAAAAGTTCTACACTTCTTTCATAATAACTATACCCAGTTTATGTCTATTGGTTCTTTTCAATTTTATTTTTATTTGGGACGGGAATTTGAATTTAGTGAACGTAATTGATAAACCATACTATGGAAATCCAGTTGAAGCCTTTGCAAAGTGGTTCACAATGCAAAGCAATTATATTTTTTAAAATATTTTTCTAGTTGTCCTTGTGGTTAAGAGAAATAACATAGCTGAAATTTTTAACACTATAATCAAGTTTGATAAACAAATCCGCTGTTTTAACATCGTTCATCGTTAAAATTATAACAAGTCGTTGATGCTATCCTTATTTATATTGTGGGCTTGTGATACAATTGTTTGTATATCAAAAACTCAATATTTTGACGATTTTATTTTCACTTCACCAAGGAATGGCACGCGCCCCGGTGTATCATATGCCCAAGTGGCCGGGACTCCTACAATGGAGCAAAATGCTCCTTCCTTAAAGAGCTTTGAAACTGTTGTTCAAATGATGATGACACTTATGAACAGTATCCAAAATTTAGTGGCTTCAATTAATAGCATCCAACTCATACTCGCTAAACAGGCTCAGCTTCTCGAAATATTGGCTAAAAAATGAGCGTAATAACGTTGGCACAATGGAATGCAAATGGTATTCTGCAGCACAAGGGCGAGGTCGAACTGTTTCTGAGCACACACTCCGTGGATGTTATGTTGGTATCAGAAACCCACCTCACTAGTAAAAACTATTTCAAAATTCAAGGCTACACATGCTATTCCAATAATAGCCCAGATGATAAACCTCGTGGAGGGACTGCTGTGCTCATTCGAAACCGCATAAAACATCATGCAATCACACAATCCACCATCCCTTCATTGCAATATACAGCTGTGCAAGTCCACCTACTAAAGTCTAAAATAAACGTCGCTTCGGTGTATTGTCCGCCTAACCTGAAGTCAACCCAAGAAGATTTTAACACCTTATTCCAAAAATTACAAAAACGTTTCATAGCAGCGGGAGATTACAACGCCAAATCGCCACAGTGGGGATCTAGATTAACCACTCCGCGAGGAAGGGCACTATTAGCAGTAATAAACAGAAATGCACTTAATTGTATCTCAGGAGGTTCTCCAACCTACTGGCCGGCTGACAAGAAAAAAATTCCGGACGTAATTGATTTCGCGGTGTACAAAGGCTGGAGTAGCAATAAGATCAAGGCTAAAACCATTCCTGAACTTTCTTCCGACCATTCTCCAACAATATTCCAACTCTTTGAAGACTATCAACCAGTTGTAAACAAAGACAGTTGGACTAATAGCTCTACAAATTGGAGCACCTTCAAAAGCTGTTTTGCAGATATCTTCAATGAAAATGTTAGGCTAAAATCAAGTTTTGACATTGACCAAGCAATTGAATACCTAACGCATTCAATATATGAGGCAGCTAAACTAGCTTCTAGCGCAACGCCCTCTCGACCCGCTCCTCCTACCACTCGATCCTTCAACAGTGAAATACATACCTTACTTAAAGAAAAACGAGGCGCCAAAAAATTATGGCTGAAGCATAGATCGCCAAATGCCAAAACATCTTTAAATCAAGCCACTAAAAAACTCAAAATTGCTCTATCTCAAAAAGCAAACGCGGAGCTCCAAAACTATCTATCCAGCGCAGATCATTCATCTAAATCGGGCTATGCTGTATGGAAACTGGCGAAAAAAACCAAGAGACCTATCCAAACCAAATATCCCATACGGGACACTCTCGGAAATTGGTTGGAATCCGATTCCGAAAAAGCAGAGGCCTTCGCCAAACACCTGTCAGGTGTCTTTACACCGAACCCTGCTTGCGGTGTCCCCATCAGCCTCAAACACCTTACCTGTACAACCCCCGATGCGAAACCTCTAAAATTTAGATTTTCAACACTGAAAAGGAAAATAGATGATCTAAAGCCACATAAAGCTCCTGGTGTTGATATGATCAACCCCAGGCTTATTAAAGAACTCCCCACCAGCGGCAAGCGTGCAATTTTGTTCATCTTCAATGCAATTTGCAAGTATAAATACTTTCCACCTGCTTGGAAGAAAGCCAAGGTCATCCTTATACACAAGCCGGGAAAAGATAAATCTAGTATAGATGGCTACAGACCAATTAGTCTCCTCCCTGTGCTGTCTAAGTTGTATGAAGGGCTACTTCTATACAAAATAGCGCCAATTATGCAAAAAAAGGGAAATTGTGCCCTTGCACCAGTTTGGTTTCAGACAAAAGCATGGTACTATTGAGCAGGTCCACCGTATTACAAATTATATAAAAAGATCTCAAGAAGAAAAAAAATATTGCGTGGGCCTCTTCCTAGACGTAGCCCAGGCCTTTGACCGCGTTTGGCACGAAGGACTTTTGCACAAGGTAAGGAAATATCTACCTCACCAGTACTATGCTATTATCAGCAGTTACCTTCGTGACAGGAAGTTCTACGTCCAGTATGGGAGTGCCATAAGTAGTTTCTACTGTATGGCTGCTGGTGTTCCTCAGGGCAGTGTGCTTGGCCCAACTCTATATAACTTATTCACGTCTGACTTACCCACCGACAAAAATATAATTACATCGACTTTTGCCGATGATACAGCGATACTCTACGCAAACATTAATCCGCGAGTGGCCACGAGAGAGCTGCAGTCTCATGCAAATGAAATCATGGAATGGGCAAGGAGATGGCGAATCAATATTAATGAGAGTAAAACAAAACTCATTACGTTTACTCTTCGCAAAGGAGAGTGTGGGCCGATCTCCATCAATAATCGCCCTGTTGAGAGCGTACAAGAGGTGAAGTACCTGGGATTTCACTTGGACCGCCGTTTAACATGGAAGATCCATATAAAAAAAAAGGTAGCACAGCTAAAACTGCTGCACCGAGAACTCCGATGGTTAACCGGAAAGAGATCATCTTTGAATCTAGCCTCAAAGGTCATGCTCTACAAATCCTTCCTCAGACCAATCTGGGCGTATGGAGCACATCTGTGGGCAGCCGCTAAACCCTCCAATGTCGTAATAATCCAGAGACAGCAGACGGTTATATTAAGATCTCTTCTCGGGGTTGGTCGCTACATTAAAAACGAGATCATACAGCGTGATCTAGACGTAGAAACGGTGGTGGAATACGCTAAGCGACAAGGAACCAGGTACTTAAAACGAGTTAAAGTCCACCCAAATAAATTAGCTGTTGGAGCTATTCAAGAAACACCTTATAAAAGACTAAAGCGAATGGATCCTATTGAATTTATCAATTCATAAATTAGACATCTATATATGTATGTAACTGTATATATGTATGTATGTTTGTATGTATGTATGTATGTATAATGTATATGGGTGCATAATATGTAAATTGTGAATCTCATCTGGTCATTTTTATTTAATAAGTTTATATAATATTTTAATTGTTATTTAATTAAGTACTTAATTTTAAATTACTAATTTTAACAATTTTTTATTCATAGTAAGTTTTACGTTAATTAAGTTTTTATACATTCTTTATTTATTTTGTAAGTAGCCATAATTCTTTTACCCTGACTATGGTCAGGAAAACTATGAATTTTTTCTGTTAGTATTAAGAGTTGCAATAACCTAGGCTAGGAGCACTATGTGTTCAATACCTAGAAAAACAAATCAAAGCAATTTAAAAAAAAAAAAAAAAAAAAAAAATTTTCACTTTCATTGTGTATTTTTCTTATTTACTGACATTCTTAAGTTACATGTTGATCATAATTATACTTTATGCAATTTTTCACAGCTTTAATAATTTATCTAAATATATGAAAAAACTCTTACAAGAAAATCACCTCGAAGCAAGGAATAATATTATCTCTTCGTACAATACCTATCAGAAAACTATACAACAAATTGAAATATTTTATAATAGACTTTATGCGATTTTAAAGAAAACTGAAAAAATATTTTCATTTCCCTTACTTTATGCCATACTTAGTTATACTTTTGTTGTAACGTGCAATGTATTTTTGGGAATCGTCACCGTTAAAAAACAGACTTCATTACTAATAATGTACCTACAAATGTGCATATCATATGGGGTTCAAATTATGTTCTTCATTATGATGGGAAAAAAATTATGTTATTCGGTAAGAATTATAATTCATGAATTTTTTGTAAATATTGGAAGATTTTAAAGATGAACAACTTGAAGTTCATTAAAATGTTAAATTAATCAAATATTTTTCATTATCAATTATGAAATATTTGTGGTCTTATAAATATTTTCTTGAACTTTTTAGACAAAGAAAGTTGCAATTGTGTTGCACAACTTTTGTAATTACAACGATGGTCCAGATGTTGTTTTAGCTGTAAGTTACTTATAAATTTTTTCATTTATATTTGTTTGACATTTCAAAAAAAATATTTTTAATATATTCCTTTTCATAAGGGGACGAAGCTATCACTTTTCATTCTTCATCATCCTATCGTTTTTACTATATGTGGAATTTTCGAATTGAAAAGAGATTTAATGTTGATGGTAAGCTTATGAATGTTATAACACCTATGTACGTTTTATAAAAAAATCTGGAACAATGTTCCTTTTTTTAGTTTGTAAACATTATATGTTGCAATGTTATAACATTGATTGCATTTTATTGCTTTTTTGAAGCAAAAAAGAATTGATAATCAGTTTTATCGAGCACATTTCTTCATCTGGAAACAATAAGTAGATTTGTTTAAAAAAAACTTGTAATCAAAATAGATTTTCGGAATACTTGGTTGTTATTTGTAAAAGTATAACAAGTAAGAAATATTATGGATGTATGGTTTAATAAGTCAAATAATAAAACATTTAAAACTATCATTTTTGTTAACTTTACTGTTCTTACAAAAATTTAGTTGTTCTTAGTATTAGCATTTTCTAGATTATTATCTTTTTTCAGTATAGCAGACATGTATTTATATCATCTTTGTAAAGCACAATGCAGGATAGCATAAGTGCAAGCTGGAGTAAATAAATACATTAACTATTTGTTCTTCGCCTTCTTCTTCTTCTTTACTAATGCTGTGTACGTATCTGAACTTAAGCAAATATCCTGATAGTTTCAGTAAAACATTTTCTATGTATAACCTGGTGGAAAAGGTCTTCACCGACTAGATTCCTCCAATTTTACGTTGTCTATATACATACAAGCTAACTTTTTTTATCACACATTTTACATGATACGTAGAAGTTTGCAATACATGTATAGTATGTACTTGGATTTTTATTTAGATCGGCGAACTCTAGATCTATAAACTGAAAGGCGCATCTGAATAAGAAAGCAACATAATTAAAAATTCTCCGCCGGAATATCAACTGGCTGAGAGGGAAAAAAATCATCCTTGGACTTAAGATCCAAAGTGTGGATATACAAACAAATACTAAGACAAGCAAGTCTTGTCAAAGATTAAATGTAACATTTCAACATTTGACAAATTTTAAGAAACGGCAATTGAATTAACATAGTATTAATATAGCACAGATTTCATTTTTCATATTTTTAGGAAGCCGTAAATAAGTATTAATGAAATTGTATTTAAGTTAATTATATTTAGTCTTAACAAATATATTTTATAGTAATAATTAAAAAAATATGTTTTCCTTAATCTGGAACAAGAAATAAATTATTTCTTATTTTCTTGTTTTCCTTCCGTTCTTTGTGTTTTGCTGCTTGGTAATAATAGAGTAAAAATAATGATAACTATAAAAAAAAAAACAGAATTTATGAGATTAAAGGTTTTTTTTATTTGAATTGGTTAAAAATAATCGGGTGGGATTAATTAATAAAGGCTAGGGTTAATATTAAGAGTAATATTTTTACGAGTTACATTATACAGATATTATGTAAGGTAAAAGAGAAATCCCGAAGTCCAAAGCCCATAGGAAAGAAAACATAAGACTCGAAAATGTAATAAAATAAGTGTATGAGCTATAGATAATTTATAGAAGGTAAATGAGAAATACCTTGCTAGTTTTACAGTAACACATTTTTGTAAGTAATAGATTCTCACAGTCTAAGGAGCTTAAAATGGGGAGTGTCACCATGTTGTGATCTTAGGGGTGGTGCCTGCCCTTTAAGACTGTCTCAGCCATGGGTGGACTAAGCCAGTCAACCAGCTAATAAGGAGCGACGTGATTGTAGACCTTTTTTAGAAAGCTCTCCAGACACCAGACCACCCGTGGTGCGAAAGGTTTGACCAAAAGGAATTACTCGGTGTATGAGAGAGAGAGAAACAATCTTCTAGACATTTCTGTGTGTAATTCCTAATGGATAAGAAAATAACAAAAGAACAACAAAGAGGCAATAGAAAGTTTTGGCAACGAATTGTTCCAAGAAAAATTCCAAGAAAGTTCTGGCAAAGAAATAATAGAATCAAATGTTCTGGAAGAATACCGAGTTCTTATATAAGGGGAAGACAAACATAGGCGAACAGTGCAGCATATATTGTGAAATATAAACAGTGAGTTACAATTAGTGACTATTGTAACAGTGATCTTAATCATTCTTAAAGTGTAAATAGTACAAATAAATAAACATTTGTCAAAAATAAATTCGTCGTCATTCAAACACAAATCCAAGAACCCGTAATAACGTTACAATATATAAGAAAGATAATTATTACATTGTATTAATTTGTACTTCACATTATGTACTTGAAGCCTAGTCTGTCTAAAGAATTGCAAATATGTCGTAAGTAAATTGGTAAGATTATTTCTCTAAAAAGTGTTTAAACATTGTTGTATTGTAAGTTTTATTCAGAATTTATGAAGAAGAATGTATGCAGTACTTATTAGTGAAGAAAAACTCTTTGGAAAATATTGAAGCAACTTAAAATACAATATACTTACTAACTAAAACTGCATCAAAAGACCCAAATGTCAAAAGACAATTTATTTCTAACAACAAACCGATAACGCTGCTTGCAGCTACACATCCTAATCTTCCAATCATGACACACATTGACAGAGCCATTCCTCTGAAAGATTATTTTTGTTAAATAAAATAACATGAAATTGCCTCTTAAAGAATGTTTTCCCATTATAAATTTGCTTAGATAAAAACTTTAATTTTTGAATAATTTTTATTTTCGTTTTATAATATTGAATGTTAATATTCTTACCTAAAGTTAGTTGGAAAAAGTTCGACGACAATCATATAAACAACTCCAACTCCAATCCCAGTTAACACTAATAAAACCAAGAAAAAAACTTGAATCAGAATCAGGTTTTTTACAAAAATTAAGCCAATTCCAGCGATCAGTGAGAATACTTGGCACGTAACTAAAAGAAAATATTATGAATGTTGAAGTTCACGTTCATTGTAACAATCGCTTTTTGTGGAGTTGATAAAGATATGGACGACTAGATATTTGGTTACTACATCGCACAACGTTTCGCCTCCAAATTGACACACTTGTATTAATTACTGTTGTCACGAGCTGTTTTAAAAGCTAAAATTAGCACTGGTGAAGTATAATTGCAAGCACCTGAAGAAGTCTTCATTTGGAGACGAAATGTTATGCAACAGTAACGAGTGTTTTAAACCATTATTCATTCGTCCAAATCCTTATGAACTCCACAAAACTAAAATAATATTTTATAATAGGTATCACATTTTTTCATTGAAATATTAAACTTACGTAAAATACATTTGCTTCCTACGACATTAACTAAAGACCCCACAAATAGATAACCAACAATATAAGCAATACCAATCAAAAAGTTTTGAGAATATACCGACATATTAAGGTGATCATCACAAAGTTCTAAAAGTAAATTTGTTTCATTTTTAGATGTAGAATTTTCCGGAGAAGCCAAGGCATCGCAAACAGATAAGTTTTTGTTTTCCTTTTGAGATATTTGGTTGATAATATCGGAATACCAAATCAACAAACCAGTTGATCTAAGAATAAAAGTAATTTTAATTTATATATTTTGTATTAAAATTAAGTTTTCGATCACTTACACCATAAATAAACCAAACTGAATAATACAGGCAAAAATATTATGCTTTAATAAAGGTGGCTTGAACAATGGAATGATTTGGTTGATTATTTTGTTGAAAATATTTTTGATTGATAGTGATTTAGTTTCCTTTTCAAAGTTTTCCTCTATATTTGGCACTTCTAAATGCCTTACCTAAAATCATGAAATATATATTGATAATTAATACATTAACTAAATAAGCCTTAAGCTATATGCACTTCTAGAATCTTTTAAACTTGAACTAATCGCTTATTAAAAATAGAATAAGTTCTATAATATCGTAAAACATTTCACAAATGTAACGTTTATTCAAATGATTATTTGTATCTATTGGTTAACAGAAATTACTGAAATTAACATTACTTTTTATTTCTCGCTAACTTTAAGATGAGCATATAATATATAAGTATTTAGTATTTACAATAAATAGCTATATGTACCTAGTTATATACCTAACTATTCTATACTTTAAATTCCTATTTTAAATCCTATGCGTTTTATTTTTACTAAAATATCTTATGTACAACTCTTGAAAAAAAATTAGTTAATCCTTACATACTGTTCCTAGTTTGAGAACTAATAGATATACATATTTTTTTTTTACTTCAAAGATTAAATATACTTTGCAACTGAAAACTTTCAGCATATTGCATAAAAGATCTTATCCTAGCAAAAGAAAAAATAAAATATTATACAAAACCTGAGAAAAATTGGAAATGAAATGAAATTAATTTTTCTTTAAGAGTAAAAATACTACTAATAATGCAATTTATTATTACAGAACTAAATAACTTACAATTCAAATTAAGATACTTTTTTAAAATAAAAACTTATATTTGTATAGTACTGCAGTACTTAGGTACCTACGTAATTATAGTATTTTTTTTTTTTATAATAAAATCACATTTTATACCTCATAGGAACTTTCATTTCTGTTATTGTTGATTTTATGAATGTTTCTCAGGATATCTAAGGATTGATCATGTTTTCCAACAGACAACAAAAATTTTGGACTTTCAGGATACAAAAACAAAAGCAGTCCAAAGATGAGATTTGGTAGGCCACAGACTAACATAAACAATCGCCATGGTCTGAAGATAAAATCGCCCCATAGTTGAACACTCCATGACATAGAAATTATTATCCACGCAATAACTAAAATTTAAAAACAAATATTTCTAAACATATTTCATTCATATGTTGTTCAAGGTTGTCCACGGATTACAAAATTAATGGATTTGGATTTGACTTGGAAGTGGTTTTAACTGAACGAGTTTTTAAAATTCTAAAGTTGCTGGAGCTCCAAAAAAAATATAAATAAATAAATAAAATTTACTTACTTAATAGAAATAAAACTTAACATTTTTGCTGGTCACATAGTTTTATGGAAATTATAATCAGTTGGTTAGTTAATTAAATTAAAAGATATTAATAGAACAGAATCTTTCTTTATGCTAAAGCAGACGCAAATATATTGTAAAAGTGCAACTTTTAATCTGCAATCCAATTTTTCTATTATTTACTTTAAAAGACTAAAAAGTTTATCGCTTATGTATATTAAAGAAATACTGCTAAAATTTTTTATCGATTTAATTAAAAAAGTCAAGACTTAATTAAGACAATAGATATTCATTTCCACAAGCTAAATTTTTTTTCACCAATTAGAATTATCAACTGTTAAATGCATTTTCTATGACTTTATCAAATCAATTTTAATTTATGTTAATTAATACATTTTAATGGAATAATTAGAAGCTTGATCACAATATCTTCTGCATTTTAATATTTAATCATTTGCAATTTGAACTTGTTTTCAAATAATTAAATATGAGTTAAATATTGATTCTTTTTGAAAGCAAAGTTATACGGATGATTTTTATATTCCAGATCGAATTTAGTTGGTTACCATTACGATTTGAAAGACGTATAATATGTATAATATGTTGATTGATATTTAATACTTATTGAGAGTGATTTATCTAACCCAGGGATTCCCAACCTTTTTGTACTCTGGAGCACATTCTAAAATATTGGTAGAGCGGCGATTAACACCTATTTTATCGAAGGATATTTATAATTGAACATATTTACATCAACAGAAATAAATAAATAACAAACATAAAAATAAATTTTAAATTATTGTTTATAAAAAAATCTGTTACGGTCGAATAGTGTCGGGTGCACATAAATCGGTCCTAACCCATCTTATTTTTCTTAAGTAACGTTATGGGGTATTATTTCTTCCGACAGCATTGTTAAATCATCTTTCGTTGAGAATTCTAAAAGCGATACTGTGATAGTTATTGGCAACAACTATCTGTACATCTTCAAAAAATTTCTTGTATGTAGTCAAATTGACTTCATTAGGTCTACAAAACATATGCTTCTAACAACAATGGTGCCTTATTACACAATTCTTCCGATTCTCTCTTAATTTGACATCTTCCAATTTTTTCTTAAAGGCTAACTTGAAACATACCTGCGTTGTTCTACGATTTACTAAGACTACGTTCCACAGCACGTTTACAACGAATACGTTCATTGTCGGTGTTTATTTGTCCATTCGGAACTAACTTTTAAGTATTTGAGTGACGTGCATCACTATGATCCATCTCTTAAAAAGGATTTTCGTAAATGCTACCGAATATAATCACATTAGTAGATACTAATTAGTGGGGCGTAGGTTAAAACGAATTTGTTTTGCGAGTTTTGAAACACATACCCTACTATGCTGTATTACAGAGAATTACTATTTGAAGAATACCCTCTATTAATTCCATTTAACATAACTCTAATAGCCTACAAGCTAAATCCTGCATAAGGATTAAATCTCGAAACAAAAGAGAATAATGTACAAATTTTTCCCGATTTTTGTTTTGATATTTTTATAAGTTGACTTAAAAATTGGCTCTCAAATATTAAGTTGTTGTAAATATCTCGTTTTCTTAACTTTTATTGATGTTTCGAATCTCAAAAAATCAGTTTAATATAATATAAGATTTACTATAAATTTAGTTCTTAGCAAATTTGTATACATCACTACTATTCTTAAAATAGAGAACGGAATAAGAGAAGAACTCACAATCAGCTGATAAGTATAAGACAACTAGGAATTGCAATCCAGCTGAATTCCCATCAAGTTTACTGTATTCAATCCGATACGTTTGTTTAAGTTACATAAAAAATTTTCCCTTTCATATTGACATCAGGTAAAGCTTTTTGCATGCGTGTTAGCAATATGGAAATTGCGAGCAGAATTACTTAGACCAAAAACGTATTTATAAAAAAAATGTATCCAAATCCTTAAATACTAAGCATAAGGAAATATTACTAAAGACTTGCGTATGGAGTGTAGCGTTGTATGGAAGTGAGATTTGGATAATATAGGGAAGGAAGAAGAGAGAAGGTTGAGGGCTTCTGAGGCTTAACAGCAGAAGAGCTGAGATGATAAGGCACACTCTTAGAAATGAAGAATTACTAACAAAAATTATAGAAGAAATGATAGAAAGGAAAAATAACTGAAGAAAACCTCTTTTTATTTATTTATTTCAAGCAGATAATACCTGAGACAAACCCAAGGTCTTATTACAAATTAAAGAGGACAGCGAAAAAGAGAGGACAATGAAAAATTGCTGCAAACCAGCCTAAGCTGCTAACCATTCAAAAGACGTTTTATGATGCCCGATTTTCCAGATTATTAGTTATAGTTTTCCGGGTTACTTTTTCATAAGGGCAACATTAGGTCAATGGTTCTAGGGACGAATCGCTATGGAAGACCAACATTTTTCTTGGATTTTTGGATTTATCTATCACTAGTAACTAAAGTAGTTCATCCGATTTAAAATAATAAAAAAACTAAAAAAATTGAAGTTATTTAAAAAAAATATCGGCCCAGAAGGTAAAGAGAATCCTAAACGACATATATTATCTTTATAGTTAATTATTTTGTCTTACTAATCATACAAAAAATTAACACCAATTATTTTCTAAGACGAAACCTATATGTAATTATTCAAGAATAAATCAAGGTAATAATTTATTTCATTAGTCTATTGCTTATAAAACCAAAATTTTTATTTTTTAAATTATGAAAGAAATAAAATCTTTTATATTCCTTGTATTTCGTAATAAATAAATCTGATAAAAAAGTGAGGTGAATTTTATAAAATGAAGATTGCTTTGCTTAAAGCACATTATCATAATTGTGTTATCGATATATCACGTTTGTCCTTTGATATATAAATTCAAGGTGAAACTATTATAAGATCTACTACGTATATTGTAATATAATATAAAGAAAATATAATAAAATGACACATTTTACTTGATTACCTGGTAGTAATAAAATGCCTAAGCTCATAATGATACTAGCATAGGCTATTGAACTTGCACGATATTGGTTCGAATGAAATTCTCCCAAATACGCAAAAATTGTGCTTGTTGGAACCGATAAGCTAAAAAATAAATGAAATTTTATAAAAATTCTATAATATTATTTCAAAAACTGTTTATTACAAAAATCCAGTAAAGTATCGTAAAGTTATAAATAGTTGAAAACTTTCGACAAATGCAGCTAAAAACGTTGTTATGAAACTAATAATCATACAATAAATCGTTATGTTTCTTCTGCCTTGAGTATCTGCTAGATATCCCCATAGATGGGAGCTGGAAATATAACCTGTAAATTGAAACTTAATAAAAATTTTAAAAAAGCAGTTCCTTAGCTCATAAATACCGATAAAACAAATAGAACTTAAAAGCCCTTTATCAGCTGCAGAAAGGTGAAAATCACATTGAGCTGCTGGAAGTAAGTAACTTGCTGACAATCCATCGGTTTGGACAGCCATTAAACATCCCCCACATACAATTATAAGACCAATATTGAAACGGCCATATCCTAAAAAGCTCATTTGAAATAAAATTTTATTTAACTTATTTATACCGGTCTTACCGGTTAACTCGATTGCTCGCTCATATGATGTCGAAGGTTCTATTTTTCTTTCAAAATCTAAAACATTTTATTTTGAGATATAATAGTTTATTAGCTGCTTGAAACATTGACTTGAAGCTAGATTTCCGCTGCACATCGTAATTCGTTTTATTAATTTGTTGATTCAATGCCAATAAAACTTAATTGAAATAGCAATGAAAGATGAAGAAATATATTTTTTTTTTTTTGAAATAGAGAACTGTCTTGGAAGCATTGTATTTTGAAATGTATAATATATATAATATAATGCAAAAGGAATCAGAATCCTGATTATTATGAAATTAATTAATGCTAAAAAAATTTTTTGCTGTTTCCAAATATTGTTTTAAAAATAATCGTTTTTTGTGCTCTACGAGATTAATTTCGTCAGGTATATTGATTGATGTATAAAAATACGTTAAATTAATTTTTATATTATAATTAAAACCAGTTTTTTCAGTTGTTTGATATTAGGTGCTCCACATACCAAAATAGATAAAAACTAAAAAGTTTCAATCATATCAAGTTTTTTATAGTCTTTAAATACATTTACTTTTGCTTTTTCAAATATTAGGTATACATTGTAATATTACATATAAATGTAATATATTTTTGTATACAAAGTGTTACAAAAAAGATAAGTTTTTCTGGCTTGGGCGGCTAAAACCAATGTTTCGTTTCGGAGAAATACTCCGGAACAGAGACAAGCCAAGATATTCATAAAGTAGGTACTCCAAGAAGATAACTCATGACATATTAGGTTTATATGGCGATGCACAGACACGACCAACAGACAAAGAGCAAAACAACATTGCACAAGAGACAAAAGTGTGTGAAGAACTGTTTTATTAGGTTCTTTCCGTGCGACCATCCAGCAATCAGCACAGCCTTTTACGTACATTTTCGTACAACGGTGTGATAAGCGCTTTTATCGACACTGTTTCGGCGATGCTTATGTACTGCCTTGTCTACCCTAATGCGGCCTAAGCTGAAACAGTTCTTCACTCACTCTTGTCTCTTGGTCAATGTTGTCTTGCTCTTTGTCTGTTGGCCAATGTTTGAACATCACCAGATGGACGATTGGAACAAACCTATTGTGTTGTGATAATTCGAAGTTGCATGGATCAATTACAAACTTCATATTGTCATGAGAATTATGTAGATTAACTTCGAATTATCAAGTGTTCCATTTTCACTAACCACAGAATTTTCTTCAGTTTATTGAATGTACCAAAATGTATTATTTAAATCGAAATATAAAGTTTTCCTAAGCCAACTTAAGCCTAGCTAATAGCATATACTTTGACTATCGAAAAGTTCGTATTATCGAAAGCTTAAATAAACGAGAGTAGAAGTAGAAGAGTAAAAGTAGCCCAAGCGTTTTAGAAATGTCGGCTTCTTAAAAGCTTTCCAGAAAAACACTACTATCAGTCAATGCTGCAGGCAAAACGAGCCTTAACCAGATTGGCATCATCGGATATAAACCGAATCTAGTCTATGGTCAATCCGGGTCTGGTCGACTGAATATAGTTTTGTAGTAATTCTAATAATCATTGAATAATCCAATAATGAAAAAATATGACAATTAGCTTTTGACAATCCTGACAATTTTCTATCAATGTTTTTAATTTAACTTTAAACTAAACCACCATAATTACTTCACCAAAATCAATTATTTGTTTAACTTCACCAAAAAGAAATCCATATTTAAGGAAAATTAGTTAAAAAACAATAATTCAAAGTCTCTTGGAAATATGCCTTTATATTATTGATAACACTACCCATTAGGTAATTTAAGTTTTTGCAACAAATTTAAGTTTTTGATGCAAAAATAGTCTGAAAATGTTAACAAAGTTGTTAATATTGTGTAATTTTTTATGTTAATAATATAATGGTAACAATGAAATAGTTTTTGTTCGCTCTTATAGGTTTACGTGGTTTGTTAAATGTGTGTGCGTGTCCTTATTTTTGTTTTTTTATATTTGATATTTAACCTCTCTGAAACCCCTCGTAATATCCTTCTTAAATATTTCTTTTTTACGGGGTTTAGTTACGAAAACGTACCATAAAAACGTACCATAACTACAAAGTATACCTTTCTGCAAATTATCTACACTCTTCATATTATATGCATGCGTACAAAAAATTTGATGTGCTTAAATTTTGTCTTTCTGTAAGCACAAAAATGTTTGGTATATTTTTTAACCCTCTCACTCAACTGATTTATATAAATGAAATATCAATTTAAAGGAAATAATCCGTGGTTTCTAGAAACAATATTTGCATAATATTTTGCATCCGGTGATATTATTCACCGTTACTTGGAAATATGGACTGGATTTCGATATAGGATCTACACGTAAAAAAATAGTGGTGTAAAATTTACAACACTAAACTAGTAATATTTTTACTGCACTTTGTGTTCACTATAACCACAAATGTAACATAGATAACACACTATGTTGTATTCAGCTCTAACGTATAGTATTTTTAACTACCATAGTGTAGTAAATATACGTAGCTGTTACAACTGCTGAGTGTTGTACAATTAACAAATTTTGGCGCGTACAACATAACCAATAATTTTGACAACTAAATGCAAGTGTCAAAAATTTACCTACATTTTTACTAGTTCGTGTTGTTAATAATACTACAGTTTTTTAATTACACTTGACTGGTAAACGTTACCACACGTGGTGTCATCCTATATAATACAAGTTAATGTAGTAAAATTAACAAGGAATGTTGTTAAATCTACAACACTTTTTTTTCCGTGTATGTCAAGATTTTCTAACTAAGATTTTGAACAATTACGTAACAATCTTTCCAATTTCCAATTGCTATTTTTCAGTTTTAGAGAAATAAGTTATTGTAAAAAGATATTTATCACGGGCCCATTAGGATTTTTAAGGTATACTTACTAAGAAATAATTTTTAGAGCTGTTCTATTTGAAATTTAATGCAAATTTATCTTAAAAACATGCTTAAATCTTCAAGTTCAGTTATTGTGAAATGGTTATTCTTTTCTCTTTATCAAACATAATTATTTTTAATTATTTTTAATTTGATTATAATTGCATTTTGAAATCATAGTTTATTTGTTATACTCACAGCCAACGAAAAAAGTGCAGTTGTCGTATCAATTATTTTAATTCTTTTTGCTGATGCACTGATTGCTTGTATACAAATTTTATTGAATCACGATTTATTGGATTTGGTTATTATTTCTTTCTATAACTGCTACTTATCACGCCATAGTTTCATAATGATATGAATTTTCATGCAAGAAATCAAGTGAAAATGGTATTTTTCTTATGGTTCTTATATTTTCATAACTTGTACTGTATTGTTTCGTTTTAAAATACGATTCATTAAAATTTTGTTTGTTTGTACTGTTTTATAAATTAAATTAATTCTCGACTTTTAAGACTTGTATACAAAATCTATTGAAAAATAATGCTGATTGTTACTAATAAAAAATAAAAACTACAAAACCGCTGTCTTTTTTCGATTTGAATAAAAATATTTGAACGATTTTAACAACTAATTACATCATGTAAAAGTAAGACAGCAGTAATTTACTATAAATTTTATTAGAGGTACTTACAGGGTCATTAAAATATATTTTAATTATGTAGAAAGTAAAATATTTTAATTGACAAGTTTAAATTTTTACAAATAAAAATATTATTTTCAAAGAAATATTTCTTTTTAATTTTTCACTTATACTTATATTTTATGTTTTGTGTGCTTGATTATATTTTATTGAAGATTGTTTTAATATTTAAAAAAGTTTCCTACGATTGCAATGGCTCAAATTTTAGTGCTTAATTTTAGTTTTAGTTTAGGGATAGTTTTGAGTATTGTAATTTATAATCCCATCAAGTAGTGATACATTCGTGTATTAAGAAAGAAGGTATCGAGCAGATATTTTTTTTGCTACAAAATTATCAATAACGTTCTGAAAGATTTAAAATTATTAAATAAATGACATACATTAATTTTTAATGTGGTTTGGATTGGGGATATAAAATTAAATAATTAAATAGAGAAAATATTATAATGTATTATATATAGTGACTTTTCTCTTATTGCATCTATAACTTAAATACCAATAGAGCTTTAAATTTCACAACTATTTGATAGGAGCTAATACCTATCAAGTTTAAGCTTTGGTTTTTGAAAAACTTTTAAATGGTAAATGGTTTTAATATAAAAGTATTACTATCGATATATTCAATAAATTTCAATTTGACAACGCTGGGTTTTTCAGCTTATCTGATATAAGTATGGCTTTTTATTATACCTATCAGTTCAAAGTTAAATAAATGCTGTTTAAACTAAAGGAGATTACAAATATTTTATACTATGCATTGAAAGAATCGTTCCTTATACCTCAAAAATGATGAACTTAAAAAATCATTTGAAAGATATAGCCAGATAGTTTTCTACAAAAGTATACCCCACGTAATTGTATATTTCAACCTAATTCATTTATAACAACATTAAACAGTTTGATTTTCTTGAAGCATACAAATGACTTAAATAATGACAACAATACATATACCTATGTAACTAAGATTTCTAACAAAAATAGAACAAACTGAGAGAAACATAAACAAATAGAGCTCCTTATTTTTAAGACCATTTTATACATTTCCAAAAAGATTGATAATTTTGTTAGGAAACAATAAAATCAAATAGTTTCAATATCATTAGGAACAATTGTTAATAAGGCTCTTTTGTGTGTTACAAAATACCAAAAATTGAATGTTCCTCTATTTACCTATTTGTCACATTGCAATCAATATATTTTGCTAATTTTTCTTAAACGAAAAAGTGACACAACTTATTTAAAATTATTTCTACTTACCGTTTTCGTTAAATTCAACAATCATTTTTACAATTCACAAACAGATAAGTAACAAGTTACACTCACAAATGACAACTTTCTTAAGTTCTTTATAAAACAATGATTTAAACTTGTTGATGTGCCAACTTTCAATTAAACACCTCGCGTCTTAAAATGCTTACTTCGTTTAAAGTTTCCTATACATATAACATTTGTAATATTAATTTATGAGGTTTGTAATCAATTTTTAAATTAGTTTTAGTGAATACGTGTATGCAATTCATTTTACATGTATGCTATGATTTGGTCCAAATTTATTGCAGTAGATTTTAATGGTTTTGCTTTTTTTATCAGTAAGATTTTTAAAATGCCAATAGTAGTACAATTTTTACTACATTCATTATTATAATATTTTCAACAAATAGAGTAATTATTGTTAAAATTTCGCAAAAACCACGTTTTATGGTTATTTTGAAGCAATTAGGTAGCTATAACGTATGTAATTATTTAATTGATACTTAGATTGAAATGTTCGTTTTTTCAATTTAGATAAAATTCGAACTATAAAAAAACTTATAATTTGATTTCTATAACGATTTTTCGTGTGAATGTTGTTTGTGTTGTAAATTTGAAAAATACATTTCTCTCCCTGATAACTTTTTTGCACTACTTTTTCTTCCACATGGGATATTTCTTTATTGCATACTTATTACTTTAATGTTGCTTATCTCCTTCCTTTCTCCAGACATCGAGGAATTGCAATTTTGTACAGTTTTGTATTTAAGAAGTGAATGCATTACTTTCTTGATAATTTTAAGAAACAGAATCGAGAAAAACATTATCTTTGACTTTAAGTGAGACTTTGAAATTTTTTTTTGTAATTTAAGATACCAGGAGAAACGAGATGACGTTAAAGTTAATAAACAGAATTCAAACATCAAGTAAAGCACATAGTAAAGTCGTAAAATACATACGTACCTACTTATGTTATGCAGGTTCTTCAAATGCTATGATTCTATATAAAATTCAACAAAGATTTTCTTTATCACAATATGTCAATATCAATTATTTAAATTCAAAAATAGGCAACTAACTACACAGGCTTGCAATGAAAACGTTACTTTTACATACATTTTATTTGAAATTTAAAGACCTAGAGTTGTAAGTACGTTCCAAGTACAACCTCAATTTTTAACCATTTTTTTGCACTGACTTCCAAAGCCAATGCATAATTTAATTTAATATTTTATGAAATATTACCCTTTGAGTTGAGTTTGACTTGATATCAAAACAACATTTAGCCATGTAGCTTGAAAATCCAGTCAAGTGGTTTCAAAATCAAGTCAAGCATTGAGCTGTAGAAAAATAATTGTTTTAAAGCAATTTTTTGCTCTGCATAAGCTTTTCTTGGCGAGGCAAACATTTATATGGGCTACTTTGTTTGATTAAGTACAAGCTTTACAAGAATTGCAAACGATTTGCATAAAAATATCGGAGAATATTTTGGTAGTTTAAACCGGAAAATGTCTTTCTCCAATGTAAGAATGCGTTTTCTATGATTGCACTGGTCAACAAAATTTTAATTTTTTTTTGTCACATGAAAACTTATATAAAATTTTGAATTTAGTAGGGCCTCCAAACAATAATATATCAATGAAAAAAAATTGCCACGTCAGGTTTTCTTGTGACATCAAAACAAATTTTCGTAAAAAGTACAAAAATCAGCTACTCTTATAGAAATTTTATGGCTTAATATACAGTATATACTAATAATTTTCATGAAAATTTGGCTTTTGGTAGGTCCCTTCTAAGTATCCAACAAAAATCTGCTAGCATTCTTGGACTTCATTTCCAAATGAGAGTCAAGCATATGTATTTTTAAGGACATGTTACACCGCAAAGCTTTATATGACATTATAAGTTCATTTATTAAGTCTTTGTAATTTTTCGCTTTACATTTTCCAAGAAAACTTTGGACAACATTCACAAACCATTGCCACGCGAGTTTTTCCTGGTCATTCAGTTTTTCTCCAAAACTCTTATTCTGTATCAGTTGCCGTATTTGTGGACCTACAAATATTCCCTCTTTAGTTTTTGCCTCGTTGAGTTTGGGGAATTTTTCTTTCAGATATTAAAATCCACTGCCATCTTTAGGCATAGCCAATATAAAATATTTTATAAGGCCGAGTTTTATGTGCAACGGTGGTAAAAGTATGTCATCAGGGTTCACTAAAAGATCAAATTTAACATTTTTATGGCCTGGAGTAGGTGATTTACACTTGGACCACACTTTCCTTGTATAGTGACTTTTTCTGTCTCTATACTGTCCCATTCGCAAATATAAAAAACAGCAACATTTTGTAACCAAGCTGTTGTCCAAATAAAAGTGAAAGCGTGTTTACTGTATTCAATTTTTCAAGAAGAAATTTCATATTTTCATAAGTTTCTTTCGTATCAGACCCATGAGCAACCGCCACTGAAGTTCCTATAAACCCATGAGATCCTATAAAGTGCATGATACTTGGATACAGTCGCCTAAATGAAGTTATTCAAATAAAGAATAGTATATGTGGCCAGAAATGAATATGCAACTGTCACAAAAAAACTGGATGTGATTGAAACAAAATTATTATGTATTTTCAATGAGACCAGTGCTGTTTTAAACTGAGCCATAGTTAAAGATTTTCATAAGTGACATAGTATGTTTATTGATCATTTCTGACTGTAAACATTTGTAGATTAGATACATCAAAGGTGTCAGGTGTTAATTTTGTTAAACAGTTCATCAGGGATTGAGCGATCGAAGTAATTGAATATTGGGAGCCAGGACATATGTGAATTGTGATGTAAAATATGTCTCATTAATTTCAATCTTTTTTTGAAGTGAAACTTCTATATAGACGGGGTCTTAGGATTTTTTCCATCACGAAAAAGTGTCACGACAGCTTGGATAGAAACGGGCAGCGGCGAAGGAAGAGAAAGGCTGGCGGAGGCGGAGAGATACGGCTGCATTAGATGAATATGTACACCCAAACCTCGTTTTGCGACGCTTTCGTTTTTCGAAGTTGCGTCGCTGATGAATTAGTACTAATTTTCACTGTGCGTCGTTATATTTTCTCGAGGATTCCCTTTCTAGCTTAAAATCAACGGAATTTTAATATGTACAGTTTTATTTTCACTTTGTTTTGGTAGCTACGAATATCAATTGCTACAAGGAAATAAAGCTGTTCAGCAAACATTGGACCAATTTTTGGCGAAAGAAAGCCGACTTACGACAACAGCCACTATGGACTCATTAGACAGTGATTAATTTTTATTGCGTTTGTATAAATTAATTGAATATATCTTTTTGTTTTAATTGAATTTAGTATTTTCGTAACCCTGGAACATATCTTTGATATTTACATGGTTTTATATAGAAAATCATAATTCACTTTGCATTATTTCAATTTGCGTCGTGTTTTTTTGGAACGTAACCACGACGCAAAGTGAGGTATGGGTGTATACGCATGGGGCGGACCCTTTTATCAGGAAGGCGGACGCTTCAAACACAGATGACAGCGCAATGTTCAACTTGGTTCAAATTAATGCATTAAGCGCTTGCACTGTGATTATATTACTGCTGGTGCCTCTATGAACAGCGTGCCGTACTAATAGCCCAAAGGAAACTTACCTAACTTGACTTTTAGCACGAGGCTGGGATTCGTTTGGGATGAAAAAAGTAAAGCACAAATTGTATTAAATATTACAATGTACATTGTATATAATTAAATACTTTATTATTTGATAAAATAAAAGGATGTTATTTAAATGTACGCTGAATAAGGTAAAAATGCATATTATCTCAAATATTATATTGGATATCTAAGCGTGAAAAAAAATGCTACAATGGTTATTTAGAAGCATGAAAATTTAATTTGCAGCTATATAACGTAAAATTATTTTAAATATCAACAACATCTAAATATTATAATGCATAATAAATATTAAATATATTTAAATAAAAAATTCATTCATTAAAATGTACCTATCCTAACCAAATCATAATTTGCAGTAAACCTGCAAAAAAATCGAGATGTGTGCTAGAACAAAAAGCAGAAATGAAACTTCAACGAGCAAGTAGAAAAAACAATCACATTAAAATTTTACCTTGCCGTTTTACGGGCAGGTTTTCAAATTGGACAAGTACATTAACAATTTGCTGACCCAATTTTGATAGCTTAGAACAAGTGAAAAAAACGAATCGCAACAAAATGTACAATAATGTACAATACTTCTCATCAAATGGATTCCAAATGGACAATAATGTAGTTGCTTAATTTGAAAAACTGCCCCCGTAAAACTTCAAGTTAAAATTTTGTTGCGATTTGCTTTTCTACTTGTCCGTTGCGATTTGTAATAGCTTACCAAAGTAAGCTATTAAGTACAATTAACGATCACCGATTCTGGAAACCAAAGATTAAAATACTTAGCTTATATTAGGTTGCAAACTTTGCGTCATTGGCGCCATAGGGTAAAAGTTTCTTATAACTACGCCATTAGTTTTTGGATTTAAATAATTTCTTAATTTATTCTTCATTTTAATTTTTAACCAACTCATATTTGTTAATCTTTTCCAAATTCACAATTTTACAGTTTTGAGTTTTTTAGAACGAGACTCTTTTGTTGGGTTTAAAGTAAACGGTAGAGGACATAACGTAACGAAAAAGCGACTAGACAACCTCCTTCTTTTTCCTTTTGATTCTTATTTCGGTGTCTTTCTTTTTCTATCTCCTTATGCTCACTGCTTCCTAATAGCGATTGGTGAAAGGTGAAGTATGCCGAGTGAAATTGTAAAAAAAGAAAGATTAGGCGAGAAAAGGAACAAAGAAAATGAAAAAAACTGAAGCTACTATTCTACTGACTACTAGATGGCACGTCTGTCGAATTAACTAAATTATAAAAGTTCCATAGATTTGTGTTCTATAAATCAAATTTTGTAAATGAAATCCAAGTAAGTAATTATTAAAGCTGTTTTCACTGTGAAAATTTCAATTTTTATTGTTATAAACAAGAAAATCATAACAAAAATTGTTAACTTTTAAGTTTTCTTTTGAAACTAGAACTAAAGAACTTAGTTCTCGGTTTTGGTACGCCGACAGCACTAGTTTTTTTTCTATTAACTACTCATATCTTTAAAAAGAAAAATTCCATTATAACGACAGAAATATTTTGAAACAGTTTGTCGTTGATTTAAAAATGCATTTTAAGCAGCTACAATAATTGCACACATTATAAAAATATTTTTAAGGCTCAAATGAAAAAGTAGCCGTCTAATTAATTCAATGAGGGAACATACGATAGCAATAATTTTCTTCGATAATACTTTTAATGGTAATTTGATATTACATTGCACAATGTGTTTGATATACCTATCCTCACACTGAAAATATAAATAGAGAACTGCATGTTGGTCACGTCTTTATTTTTAATTAATTTTTTTTAAATTTGATTAAGTCAATTAGTAATTTAATTAATTGCACTTAACCACAATCAATAATTGTTTTATATGAGCAAGTTCGCAACAACATTATAAATTTTGCCTTTAATAGTATACATAATAGATATGACACCATCAAAAATAATTTTAACACAGATTGTACCAAAAGATATTACCTAATTCTTATTTCTTAAATTTTTTTTTTCACAAACTCTACAAATTTTTTTTTTTTTGATTTCCTGTCTGTTAAGAAGTGTGATTTGAAATCATTTTAATAAATGAATTTGCATATTTTTAAAGATTGGAGATATATCAGAACAAAACTGATTTACTTATCAAACTTATTTTTAATGATTAAATATAATTCCCCATGTCTGAAAATATTTTAATAAATTATAAATTTATTTTAAAACATCAATTTATTTATATCAGATGTTACACACAATTCCTAATTGCTTAAAGCTCTACAAACGTAAAGATTATAAAGAATGATAAATTAAAATAAAATATATGTAACCAAAAAGGTTTTCTTTAGGAAAACTTAGGATATCAAAGGTAATATGGCAATAACACAGACATTTTTGACGATGTTTATTTCGTGCACAACCGTTTACGGTCGTCCTGGTAAAAAAATTTCATTCTTTACTCGTAATCGAGTGAGAATTCATGTGAATTTTCCTAATCTTGTTAACTGCTAGACATATCTCAATAAACGGTTTCTTGCGCATAGTATTGAAATTTTCCAAGTGTTAAAATCTTCTTAGTTTAATTTCCATTTTTTTTTCACCATGCTGATTTTTGATGATCCAAAAAGTGCTTCTAATGCGTTTCATTTGAATCCAAGTAAGTTTTCTCTTTTAATAATTGTAATCAGTGCACTACAATATTTAAAAAAAAATTAAATTATTAAAATCCATTTTTGAGTTAATAATTAATGTAAATCAAAGTGGAAAACTGTAATTTACAGTAGGATAATTAATTTACTTTAATTTCAACCTTTTGTTTTTCAAAATATAAAATTGAATTTTGTGTTATAGGTATTTACTGATGTGAATAGTAAATATAAAATGTTCCTAAAAATATAATTTCAATATTTAAAATGTATTTATTTAATGGATCTAATTAGATGGTTAACCAAATTAAGTTATTAAATATTTTGTGAAATGAATTGTGCTTTACATTTTGAGTTGTAAATGAAATTAATGGTTGATTTGATATTTGAATATTTATATTTGACTCAAGTTTGATTCGAATTCAAGTCAAAAAGATTAGTAGTTTGAAAATCAGGTCAAGTTATAAACTCTTAGATACAATTATTAAACTATTAACGTTAAAACAAAATGCATTTAAGGTAAAAACTAATTATTATTAAAAGAAATTCGAGTATTGTATATTTGTAGTTTAAGTTAGGCACTTCAAAATCCTGACAACGTGATACTTCTATGATATCAATTTTTTGTTTAGTTTAATAGTAATTTGTAAAAAGTTTTTACCTTTTAACCTTTTAACCTTTTAGATTTTTCAATTTACGTATATTATAAGCAGAGCTTCATTGGTTAGTTTGTTATTAAGCTACTTGACTTGATTTTAAAGCTATTTGATGGAAATTTGGCGGTAAATGTGGCCAAACTCAAGCCAAATTAAATTATTTAAATATGAAATCAAGCCAAGCAATGAATTTGCTATTTATTTTATATCAAAGTAAAAATATTATGTTCATTTCATTTCAGATAATGTCTAGTTATTTGACTTGATGAATCCCTAGTTAAAATCCCGAACTCCTAAAATTGGAGCACTTCACTTTGAAAACAAAACTAATAGGTACACATAAATAAATTTCATTGTAATGTGACGTCTGGTTTTTTAGCTGTCGAATTTTAGGTTTTCAGGATTTTGGGCGTTAGTATTTTGGGTGACATCGAATTTGAGTACATGGTTATAAATAATTAAGTTTGATTTTGAAATACTAGTTAAGTTAGTATTAAAATACTTTGTAAGCCATTTTTAAATGAATTTGAACATTGCACCAAACTAAAATGTTTGAATTCCAAAAATAATGTTTTTGAAGCAATTTATTGATTCATTTTTATTTTTTTTCTTGGAAAATATTAATAAAATTATTAAAATGTTAACAAGCAGAAGCATGGAATGTTTTCTGTTGAACTTACTGTAAATTCGTTAAAAAACATTTATTTATAATATTAGAAGTATACGTACGTGTATTATACACGCGTATACATATGTATACGTACGTAGATTATAAAAAAAACATATGAACTTTCAACAATGTTTTAGCTCTTTTATACTAATTCTAGAAATGTTTTTTCTATGATTCAATGGTAATTAGAGCCGGATTTAACTTTAGTGCCGCCCCTGACACTGAGAAAAATGCCGCCCCATTATTTTAATTTAACATAAAATGTATAAGGTTTTGATACACAATTTTAAATAAAGAAAATGACTCAAAATAAAACGATTCATTTATAGCAGGAAATTTATTTTAAATAGGTTAATTGTATAAAAAACAATTTTATTTGGATTAGGAATTATGATTACTCATAAATTGCGATATAATATTTGTATTTTTAAAAGTAAACGCATTTGAATTTTTGATTTTCAAATTGGTCAATTTAATTTTCACAATCAAAGCCTTAAAATAGATCTCATTCAAGCATAAAATAGCTAAACTCTTTAGTCTATTCTCACTCATTGCAGAACGTAGATAATTGTTGTAAAATAAATTATCCAAAAATGCATTTATATTATATTTTTAATTCTAGTAGCTTAAGAAAATATGGAAAATAGTGATCTGTACATTTTGTGGCGGACAGTTCATAAAATTCGGGATAGGTATACTGAAACTTTTTTACAACTTTGTTGATGAAATTATGTGAGGTTTATAATTTTTAATACTCTCTTAATAATAATAAAAATTATTTTTTAAGTGATAATTTGATACACTCTCTGAGTTTAACAAATACTGAAAATTCTTCGCCGTGGGCACTAGCCCCGAGTGCCCCTAGTGTACCTAAATCCTCTAAGATCTTAGAGATCCACTATTAACTAGTAATTGGGTTTCTGGTAACCGTTTATCTATATGTAGTAGCTATGTAATATATATGTAAATATATATATGTAATATATAGGAATAAATCAATAAAAATTTTGGTCAAAACAAACTTTAAAACATAAAATTTAATGAACCAACGATATAAATAAAGGTTACAAATAGGAAATATTCATTTGAAATTGTACTTGATACCACACAGATATTACAGATATAATTAAGTTATTTTTACAAATATACGTAGGTAGGTATAAATCACTTAAACCATAGATCGACAACCAGCGGCCAGCGGGCCCCATGCGAGCCGAATATATTCGCCAATGCGAATTGGCGAATACATTTCTCTATGTAGGCCGTTGTCAATTCGCGTGGAGTTCCCTATATTGCGGGATTCCGAAGTTAAAATGGCAGGGATTGTACAAGATGAGATATCTTTTTGGTGGATAATTAACAATGATTTTGGTGATAATTTTACAATGGTACTTTGTATGTCGGTTTTTTAATGTTTTTGCCGCATTGACCCGCATTTTGACCCGCACTAAACCCGACGTAAAATATTTGGTCCTTTTACAACCAAAGGTTACCAACCTCTGACTTAAACAAAACTTCGTTTGCTATTTTCTTTTTGTTAAGGTAAGTGTACCTAAATGTGCCAGAATTTTATAAAAATACGTTATTTTCATTAAGTTACTTTATTTTGATAACTAAACTAGTAGGTACCTACTTACCTAATTAATTTTATTTTTTTACAAAATTTAAATGTGGCATCATTTTATAATTTTTAATGTGTTTCACTTAATATTTGAAATATGATTGAATTATTACATAAAAATTAAGTGTTTTTTTTTGCTTATTTTGATTCGCATGAACATCAACTGTCCATAGCGACCATGCACTTGGGAATCCCTTCAGATGGAGTCTTAAAGCTGAAGTTCTTCTACACTTTATTAAGTCAAGTAACTGAGCTTTTAGTGAAATCGATTGAGATTGGCGTTTTGAAATTAAAATCAAATAATTTAAAACGTCAATTCTTGATACTGAAGTACTATTAATATTAGACTCAAGATTGGCTTGATTTAAGTTATATATAAGAAAAGTAGCTTGAAGAAAATGTCAAATTGTTTTGATGTCAGGTTAAGCTATGAATCTTGTAACACTAATTCTTATGAGCAATATATACCAAAATTGAACTATGCATGCAGTGGTGGATTTACACTAGGGGCAGTCGGGGCTAGTGCCCAGGGTGGCAAATTTTCCAGGGCGGCAAAATTTGGAAAGTGAAAAATAAAATTAGTGTTAGTGTCAAAAGTTTTTAATAGGAATTTTTTTATTCTTTTAACTAATTATTTATTATTTAAGATATAATTCAAGAAACTTGCAACCAATTTACAATTCAAAAAGTCAGACGTGTTTGCCTATGAAAAAAAATTATTGTAATATAATTATGAGTCAAGCTTAGTACAAAATTTGTAGTTCTAAGAATAAAAATAAATATTTTTTTATATTATTATATTGAAGTATACAATCTATATAAACAAAATGATAGTTGTTTTCAAATGTTTGCTTAGTAGGTAAGTAACTAATAATTAATTTTTTTTTAAATGTTCAAACTCAAGAATTAAAATCGCTATAAAATCTAAAATAATTTTAAATTGAAGTTTTTGTTTTTTTTTAAAGCTCTGTCTGCTATTTTCATTACACAAATAATTGATCAAAGTCTTGCAATATTTTTGATAATTAATTATTTTTAGCTATGTATTGTCGTACTGTGACGTCATCAACTGCCGTTGGATCTTATAAACATAAATTGTTTAAAAATTAAATTTCTAATTAACTATACACCTGGAGTAATTTCGGATCCGAAAAGAGCATTTAAGGAACAATTTTTTGAAAAAAAAGTGATTATTTTGTTTTACATATAGAGATTTTTACTTTTGAATTTACAAAATTTTGAAAAATTAATTATTGATTAACTAATAACTACACACTATATTTACTATACACTTGGAGTTAAAAATGTTCTACTCTAAGTTCTTTCCGGTAATTTTTAATTTTATATTTTTGCTTTCAATTTTTTAAATGTTTTTCCTCTGTAAATTAAATATATTCTTAACATAATAACCTACGCAGACAACGTCGCGGGTATCAGCTAGTATAGATAATAAATTATTTGCAATACATTAAATATGTCAATTTTTTAAAAAAAAGATCAAATCTATATAACTTTGAGTGAAATTTCAGTGATGGGGCGGCATTTTTTCCAGTGCACAAGGGCGGCAGAAATTTAAATCCGGCCGTGTACGCATGTATGTCAAATTTAAAAATAGTTTTAATATTTATATTGTTTATAAAATGAATCAAAATTGTGTTAACTAATAAAATATTCAACTAAGTCTATCGACAGAGAGTACTATTGTATTTTCTATTATTTCCAGAATAAACCCCTTGCATCAAGAGAAAAACATATAGAGATAATTATTAAAAAGTCGATAGTAGTGTAACTTATTGCGGTCAAAAATACATACATAGGTTTGTGATAAAAGACTGCATTCAAATTTATTCTAAATAAAAAAGTGTTTTACATATGTACACTATTAATGATTGCAATTAGTTCATTAAATTGGCACTTAGCACTAAAAAGAGGAACAATGCGTGCCAAATCAGTATTTCATACACATTAATTGAATGTTATTATTTTGATTTCCTTTTCAAGCAAAATAAAGAAGTCTGTGTTTTTCCAAATGATAATATTATTTGCTGTATTTACAGAAAGTTTTATGAAAACAGTTTTCGATGTATTGTGGGTCAGTTAGTCGAATTTGGATGTGCATTCCGTGAACGTCGCTTACTTAGTTGAACAGTGCTAGTTGAAATTAAAAGTAAATGATTAAATAATTTTAATATCTTAAAAGCGAAATTTATTTTTGGTTTGAATGATAAACAAAAGTTTTTATTTTGGATTACCAACTGAATTTATTTCTACGAATTTGTCTGATCAAAAATGAATAATAGTAAGTGCAAACATTTATTGATTAAATTTAATTTAAATTTTATTAGTGGTAGTTGTTAATTGTTATTAACAAAGAAATTAAGATCCCTTAGTGGCGTAGTTGTGTATTGTTGTCCTAAGTACTAGTGGTTCTAGGGTCGAATCCCAATGGAAGCGCAAAATTTTCTTGTAGCAGTTAAAAAATCTGTAATAACAAAAAAAAAAAAGAATAAAATATTAAAATATATATGTACCTATAATAGAAAAATTAAAACAGCGAAAACAATTGGAATTAATATAAATTTTCATAAATGATTGGAAAAAAAACAACTGTCAAATTTATGTAAGCCTACGCTAAAATAAGTAAAACATTTTTCTTTGTGTTTAAGTGGTGTAAAACAATGTTACATGAGAAAAAGGAACGATACTCAATAGAAATACAGGATAATTTTAATATAGATTATAAAAATTTCTCTAATGACATAAAATATTTAAGTTAAAAATAAATTTTTTTGAAGTTAATATCAACAGAGGTGGTATAAGTTTCTTTTATACTCGTACTGTATAATTTCATGTCTAATAAAAGCTTAAATCGTAATTTAAATTAATCTATAAGAATCTATCCCTTGTAAGAAGCAGCTTTTTCCCTAATTAAACAACAAATTAAAATGAAATCAATCCTCATTATTACATAAAGTAATGTCGTAGGGCAAGGAAAGAAAACTATTTTTAAAGTATTTATAATTAATTTGAGTATTATTTTACAAGGAAAATTTTATTTAAATATTTGTTATGCAAGTACTACTAATTTATATTATTTACCGAAAACTAAACTGGAAAATCTTGTAAGCTTTATTATATTGAAGTAATTTATAAACTAATCCAGAACATTTCCATCTTAATAAGCAAGAACGTTATTTAAATGCCGTAGTTAAATTTCCATAGCGTAAAAATATTCCTGTAGGTCAAAATTTCCACACGAATCAAGAACAACATTCGTGCCTTGTCTTATTAAAATTAATGTAATCGAGATCAGTGTCGTTTTGTTATTGAAAATTTTTACAACCACTCAAGGTAATGACAATGATATGAGATTATGCATTATTCGTTATCTAATAGTTGTAACGTAAAACGTAAATTGTAATTTTTACAAATAAATATTTTTATTACCTCTAAACGTAAAGTAAATCTATACATGTACCTTCTATATTTTTTATTCTTGATTGTTTTCGTTTTGACTTGCAAATAATATTCTTATACAAAAAAAAATATGCAATGATTCTGTAATAAAGATATCCCATGTATATTAGAAATTGAGGCCCAGATTCGTCTGTATTTACATGCTTTCTCTGGAATTAGGTATTGTAATATGGATACCTACGTTTTAAAAAATGTTAGAGAAAATTAAAATTTTGAACAAACGAATTCGTTTTTATACTAAATATTTGTACATATTTCACTATTAATACATATTTTTACATATTGCGCCTATGATTAGGTGCATATTTCAATTTGAAAACCTTTATTAAGGGTTAACTAACAATATAATAACTGGAATTGCTTACTAGGATGTGTTCCACAAACGAATTATGGGCTCCACACACGTTGAGATCTGCATCGCCACATATCTCAAGAATCAGTATCGCGTTGCAGATCTCTCTTATTAGCATGTATCAGTTGCATGAGATCTGCATCGGAGTTACGGTACAGCGATGCAAAGAGCGATACCAGCTGATACCGATGCAGCGATACTGAGATACACGTTGAGATCTGCATCGCGATACTGATTCTTGAGATATGTGTATCGCTGCATCGGTATCAGCTGGTATCGCTCTTTGCATCGCTGTACTGTAACTCCGATGCAGATCTCATGCAACTGATACATGTTGCAACGTGTGTGGTCTCACTATGAAGTATCACGCTACTAAAATATAAACATTGTGAATAAACTGATATATGTATAACGTGTAAGAACAGTTGAAACAACATGGTTACAAATCTCAGATGCATCCATCGCCACCTTACGCGATGCAAGTAGCGATGCAGATCTCAACGTGTGTGGAGCCCATTACAACAGACAAAATGTTTTTCAAAAATAGCAAAGCATTGGGTAAATGAATATTTTAAACATTGATTGCTCTTAGTAGAATGCACTCTCTAGGCTAGTTTTACAATAGAAAACAGAAATATAGACAAGTTTCAAACTGTGTCGATGCTTTTGATTACAATGGGCTTCTACAGATTTAGCGTAGTTGGGGTGCACAACTATGATATTTAGGGGCCGTCCATAAATTGCGTTATACAAATTTTAGGTTTTTTACCCCCCCCCCCCGTCCTTATCATAGGTGGTTAGACTTATGAAATCTCCTTCACCGTGATGTAACGTTTCAGACTTTTCAATTTTATATAATTAGATGTAATTAAATTAAAACAGAAGTTTTTTTAGATGATGAACAAAGAAAATGATTAATTAAAATAATACTAATAGTTTTTTGTTGGTATAAATTTCCTGCCCCTTGTCACAAAATGACACATTTTGTTAACGCCCTTCCCCCTTAATGCGTAACGTAATTTATGGATGACCTATTATAGTGACCGACACAATAAATGTTACCAACATTCTCAAGAAAATGAAATGCTTTTTCCGCTACAATCTAGGTAAATCAGCTGACAATAATTATTATTATTACCACTTTTAACGAAAACAAATTCAAATCGACTAATTGCAGCTATGCTTTTGGATGACCCAATACAAAAATTTGAATCAATGACAATAATATAAGCAATTATAAATGGTTCTAGTTTTCAAATATTACCTTGTTTTGAACACAGTAGTAATTTCTCGTTTTCAAACAATTTTAGCAATAAAATTAGTCGTTTCTAAAAGCTTTATGGTTCTTTCATATTTTATATTTTTATTTAGATATTTACCCATGAGTAATTACATGTATATGTAATTATTTTACAGTTTCTGTTATAATACATAGGAATACAAGTCATATTTTTATTTTCCCCCATTTACTAAATAAGGAAACGTTTGCTGAAAATAATATTTTTCGTATTAATAATTAATTAGTTTAAGTCTTACGAGGTCAGTACGTGATGTGGTGACTAGATTATTGTTCTATACACCATTGGTCCTAGGATCGAATCATAGGATCATAGGATAAATTTATTTAAAATAAAATGCAGAATTGGTTCTATCGACCATAAGCCGTAAATAGAAACTTTACTCAATTATTTGAAACTTATTACTTTAAACTATATTTTGATTTGAATATAATTATTACAAAAATAAATACCTAAATATAAATAAATATATAGGTATATTTTTTCGATTGTCAGCAAAATTTATTGAATTGAGTAATCAATCAAATATTTTTTTACTCAGCATTTTAATGATATATTTAGGCTTAGTATTAAAAACAACATTGGAAAATGCATTTTAAATTATCTCTTATAAAGTGTGTTAGTCGAATTCTTCCGGTGAGGAAAATGATGGAATTTTTTGAAGATAGAGGAAAGTCATGTTTATCGAAACATGTGGAAAATTTAATCATTTTAAAAGTAACGTGTCACTTATAAAGTAAAATGATAAACGAATTTTATTAACATCGTTTTCTGTGGCGAGTAGATTGTCAAAATAGTTGTAGAGTATATACATATATACAATGTCGGTATCATTCCACTTACTGTTTTCTGATTTCTTTTTGTGTATACTAACTTTTTAAGAGGTAAATTAGTTGTTAGCATTAACTCCTTTTATACTTTACGAGCTTAAACTTGCTTTACATTTCATAAACAATATTTGAAAAACCAGGATTATTTGTTATATTCAAAATTGTGATACAATATTTTTAACAAAATTTTTCCTAGGGTTGTTATCTATATTAATCGTTCGTTAAATATGTGCGAGTATAACATACTCATTAAGTCTTCCAACTTATTGCAAGCATAAAGAAAGACAATTTAGTACCTTTATTTAAACTATAATGTTTATTCTTCCGAATTCATTAAAATGTTCACCTTCAAGCTTCAAAAATACATGAACTAGTTTTTATAGGAGCTACCTACATAATATAATATGTAGGTATGTATATCGCAACATTTTTTTTTATTCTTTTCTTGAAGAAGTGTCTTTTCGTGGAACAAACGTTTGTTCTATGAAATGACTGGATGATTTTAGCTTTTTCATGAAAAGGTGTTGAACTTTGAAGCCTTAAAGCCTTTTTATGTAAATCCTGAACCGTTGGAACAACAAAAGATGCGAGCAGATATTCTCATTGAGGAAACTATGTGAATGTATTTTTTTACAGTTCTGACTTTTTTTACAAAATACAATTAAGTGTCCAATTTGATTTGTAAAACGTTCAATTTGGAGTGTAAAGCTTGTATTAATTGTACAATTATTTTTTTTAGATATATTAAAACTTGGATCACAACGGAATGAATACGCGACATTCGACCATGCTCTGAAACTAGCAAGTATGGCATATTATCAATTTACCATTCAATGATTTGTGCTTAAAATAAAATGTTATCTCTGTAAATTTCAGAATACGGAATCTTTCACGTCAATTTAATCGCAGCTTGCAGTTTATCTTTGTTGGCCGCTGGGTTTGAAAATGGATTAGGCGCGTACGTGTTACCGGCAGCCCGCTGTGAACTAAATTTAAATTCCGCTCAAGTTGGATTAATCAACGTTGGTTTTTTAATTGGTATTATAAGTTAAAATTAATTTTTCTTAGGATTTTTTCTCAAATATTTTAATTTTTTAGGAGGTTGTTTAAGCGCATTCCTTTGGGGTCTTGTCGCGGACACATCATTTGGACGAAGAAATCTATTAATCTCTACACTTTTCGCTGATGGTTTTGTAACCATTTCTTCTAGTTACTTCGCGACAACATTCCCTGTTTTATTTGTTTTTCGAATATTTAACGGGTTTTTAATTGGAGCTTCTGGATCAGTTTTGTTCAACTACATAGGAGAATTTTTTAGAGAAAATAAGCGAGCTCAAGTCATTTGCTATATTGGGCTATTTTTTACAGCTTCGTGGCTTTTATTGCCTGGTAAGTAAATATTTGTAACTTTAATGTTATAATTTTTTTTTTACGTTTCTTTAATGGCGTGGTGTTTAGACTGTTGCTCTCCACACCAGAGGTCCTAGGGTCGAATCCCATTGAAAGCTCAAGATTGTTTTCTTGGGTTCTCAGATTCGCCGATTCCCAATGACCATAGCTATTAAAATGACTTAAATTAATAAAATAAAAATATGTTAATTTCATAATTTATTTAATATTTTTATTGTAGCACTAGCAGCAGGCATAATGCCATTGAAAATTAATTGGGATTTGGGAATTCAAGAAGCGTTCGTGTTTAAATCATGGAGATTATATTGGGCAGTGATTGGGTTATTTCCAGTGGTTTCAGCGTTTTGGTTATGTTTTCTTCCACGAAGTCCCAAGCTACTTTTAGCCCAAGGACATTCGCGCAAGGCTTTGAAAATTGTACGCTATATTTGGCGTAAAAATACCGGTTTGGCAGAAGAAGATTACCCAGTAATATACATAATAGAAATTAACTTCATATTTCATAATAATACTCAAATATATTTGTTTTAGATAAAATACCTTCTTCCGGAATCTGACTGTCAGTCAAAATCAAGCACATTTCATAGTGAATCTGCTCAAAAAGCAAACAAAACATCAAGAATCTTGAAAGATATCTTCTTACAAATTCGAATGTTACTAAGACCTCCTTTATTAGCAAGTACTTGCCTAACTACCTATATGTTATTTTCGAACATGTTTGGATATTATGGTCTTGGTTTGTGGTTACCTGAGTTATTTAAGCGATTTGATGCTTTTTACGAGAAATATCCGAATGGAACCACCACCGTCTGCCAAATGGCCAACCCGAATTTTACACTGAACACCTTAATCACAGACACCATGTATCACGCTGAAGCTTTATTGATTTCAAGTGAAAATTCTGTTCAAAATATTTCGTCAGCAGCTATGAAAATGGAAAACCACTACAATTTAGATAACGACAAAGAAAAGTAAATATATTTTTAAATGCTATAGTTGTGAATTCTTAACAAATGCTTTTTATATAGGTGTGCTACCATCATTACTTTTCACAATACAATTATAATTGGTTTGGTTTGCCTGGTTGGGAATTTTCTCTCTGGAGTTATAGCTGGAAAAGTTCATAGTCGACGGTTTTTACCGATTTTGACTGCTCTTTTGGGTGGATTAGCCACAGCTTCTATTTATTGGTTGCGTACAGCTCAAGAAAATTTGATTGTAGCAAGTATTTTTCAAGCAGCCATGGCAACTGGAAATATGGTTTTGAACAGTGTAGTTGTTGATATTTTTCCGACCAAAATAAGGTAAAAATTAAAAAAAGAACACATTTTTTCCATTAAAAATCTTATTATTTATATTTTAGTGCTTTAGCTATGTGTACTGCGGTATTTGCAGGACGATTCGGTGCACTTATAAGTAATTTGGTATTCGGGCTTCTACTTGATATTTCATGTGAAATTCCAATTTTTTTGGTTGCTGCTGTTGTACTTAGTAAGTTAAATCAAAATTAGAATTTATGATTCGTGTTTAAATGCAATTTTTTGTAGGTGGTGGAGTCATGGCTTTTCTAATTCCTGAACGAGGGAATGAAGAAAATAGATCGTTTGACGATGAACAAAACAATAGAGTTATAAATTCGGTAATCAATGAAGCTTTTGATCACAATTCCGAGATTGAAAACGAACATATTTAATTTAATCAGTTTTAAGTGCCAAATTCATTACATTTTTGCACAATTTTGTTTTAGTTGTTTTTATTGATATTATTTATTTAATTAAATCATGTTTTTAAGAAAAATTATCTCACTATTACAAATAATTGTAAAAGTTATATATTTCATAGTTTAATTTATTGTTGAATATTTATATTTTTATACTTCTTTTATAGTATTGACCGAAATACAATACATAAATGAAACTAAAATATTGTCTTAAAACATTCGTGATTTAATTCGTTTTATTTCTAAGAATTTTGAAAATGGAAAGTACCGTAAGGAAAACACCAAAAACGTCCTAATTAATCATTTTCCCCATTATTTATTCTTCAGTTTAAACTCTAAAAGAAGAAAGATAATTACCTAATTTGATACAGCGTCGGAATTAGCCTTTTATGCACCCGGTGTGATCTTTTACGTATACTGCGACCTCTAAAAATCCAAGTTTTACCCTTTGTCCTGTTCATTTTTGCACCTCTTCCAAAATTTTCTGCTTCAACTTATTCTTATTTGTTATATGAGACATCATGTTTTCTTTAAACTTAATGTGAATGTTTATAACTGGGTTTCATATAGAGAAAGATACAGGTTCACAAAAACATTAAAAATCTGCACTTTAGTAAATTAGAAGAAACTGAAGATGCAATAGTTATAAAAAAGTTTATAATCTTATAAAAATCAAATTCATTATGAAATGAATTAATAATGATAAATTAATATAACTACAAAAACATAACGATGTTATTAGTAATATTTATTGTAAAAATATCAACTATCTAGGGTCCAGTAAATTTAGCACCGATTTTCTTGCGAAAGGTCTTTCTTTAGGTCCCTTCTTAGACCCTTGAGGTCTAGAGGAGTTAACAGATATTATAATTTTTTTTATATCAGGTGTAATATTTTGTTTTGAAAATTAGCATTGTCCGTTAAGAATAACGACATAACATCTTGGTCGAAATCCATGGTATTTAAATCGTTATTCAAATCAATTGCCGTACTAATTCTGCTATTAACATGTTCAAATTGCCCTTCAAGTCTAGCTGTAGTAACTAAAAAACTAAACTGTTCAACTTAAAACTAAATTTTTTAGTTTTAAGTCAGTTAGATTAATTTTTTCGCTATAAACTTGTTCAAACACCTATTCACCTCATCAGAAGTATCTACTTTGATTTTCTGTGATCGTAGCAAATGATTTAAGAAAACGGGATAATTTTGATATTTTTGCTTAACGTTCCTGTTCCTGTTCCTTTTTCAATTTCTTTTTTTTGCTGCACCCTCTCTGCAGCACCACTGTACTAATTTTCTCAACATTTTCGGGCCTCCCCGCGTTGCGGGGTTTAGCGATATGGTAGTTTCGCCACTGAGCATTAACTACATTACTGTAATAGTAGGTATGTAATGTCTTTTATGCACTTTTAGAAGCTGAAATTTTATTGATTTTGTTGGTCTTACTTATTGATTGTTCCTACCTATGTTAAAACCAGCCCCCTGTCACTTAAATACTAAGAAAGACAAAAAAAAAGTGACCGTTTGAGTCGCATGTTTTAGTACCTTTGGGTGGCGCTGGTAGTTTAGTTGAACAACAGCTGTTGACTATGTGTTGTCATTTATCAGTTCCTTATGCTATTATCATCGTTACTGTTACCAATGACAACTTCATAATTATTCTCATATAATAACAATAATAATGATAACAATAAAAATAAAAATACTTTGTCTGACTAAAATTATATTTTTAACCTCCATAAAAGTCTTCTTTCAACTGTACTACTAGCGCTATATACAAGCAGTGACAAAATAGGATAATTTTCTGTAGCATAGCGTCATAGATGTCACTTAGATACGAGAGAGGCGAGAGCAGCCCCCTGTCACTTAGATACGAGAAATCCTAAAAAAACGTGACCGATTTCTACGAAAATCTGTGTTGTTATAAGAGTCATACGTCTCAAACAGCCCCCTACCACTTAAACTTATCAGAGTTATTATAATTATTATATAAAAATACTTATCATAATTATTCTCATATAATAACAATAATAATGAAAACATTTAAAAAAGTTTCATTTTAATAACTTGCCTGACGTTTAAAAAAAATTATTTCTAACCTCCGACTTCCATAAATTCTTCGGTCTTCGTCAGTCTTTGTGGTCTTCTTCGTTCAACTCGTTGGCAACTAAATGGCAACTAGTGACTGCAAATCCAGTAAATAGGGTCACATTTTTGTAACATGGAGTTGTAGGGGGCTGGGCGAGAGAGGCTAAAAAATGTGACCGATTTCTACGGAAATGTTAGTACTTTTGAGCTCTTTCGGCGGCGCTGGTATCTAGTGGAAAAACAGCTGTTCACTATTTGTGTTGTTATAAGAGTTATACGTCTCAAACAGCCCCCTACCACTTAAACTTATCAGAGTTATTATACTTATTATATAAAAATACCTATCATAATTATTCTCATATAATAACAATAATAATCAAAACATTAAAAATAGTTTCATTTTAATAATTTGCCTGACGTTTAAAAAAATTATTCTAATCTCCGACTTCCATAAATTTTTCGGTTTTCGTCAGTCTTTGTGGTCTTCGTTCAACTTGTTTTCAACTAATTTCAACTAATTTACGGCAAAGTAAAAAAGTCCAGTAAAAATGGTCACATTTTTGTAACATGGAGTTGTAGAGGGCTGGTTAAAACCATTAAACTAAAATTAAAAATAGCGGTAAATCGCGATGGCTAAAATCGCTTAAATGGCTAAAATACTTCTGCTTTATCTTTTATCTTGGCTAACGATAAGTTAGAGTTAGTAACTTACTGGCATTACCCACTAATTCGATTTTCGTCTATCCGTTTTGAAACAGATGGCAATATAAGGCACATCGCTTTAAAACTTTACCACTGAATGTTATTTGATTAGCAAGATTAGCAATTGCAAAAATAGTATATGATCCATGAAATTGAATAGTTATATTTTAATAATACAAATCTAATAATACTACTTGGTTTCTAGCAGGTATCATTTAAAAATTGCTAAAACTAATCTAAAGATCGACATACCTCAAACCATTAGAACATACAGTTCTTTTGTCACCACCTTAGCATACAAAAAATGTTGACTTGAACGAACCTTTTTAAGTACTTTAGTAGTAGTTAAAATCTTAATTTCCTTCAAAAGACCAAAGTCGTGGTTTTTCAAACATTGCTAATTGATAGTTGGATAAAATGTAACTGGGCACTGGCCCAGGGCGCAAATCAAATAGGGTTCCAAAAAGTTTTCTTAAAAATTTCAGCTTAATTATTTTCTTGGCTTATTTTGTTGCTTTTAGTTGTGTTTATGTATTAGGTAAGTTTATGTTCTTCAAAACAGGTATCATGAAATGTTGTGTCATGAACTAGGCTTACAGTTTAAACTTTGAAATAGAGTACTTTGCTAATTATTCTTACTTATATTTATAATTATTATTATTATTTGAGTATATTAACGTTTTACTGGAGTTTTGTTTGATTTTAAGCCAAATTTTAGTCAAGCAGTTTGAAAATCAAGTCAAGTAGTTTAAAAGACAAGCTAAGGAGTGAACTAAGCAAGCTTGTTTATATTTTACTTAACTATCCTGTAAATTATAAAATCAAATCCCAGCGACTTTTCATTTTTTTACCAATATATTATAAAAATGTTGTTTTACTTAAGATAATTAAAGGCGTACAAATAGCTAGCGACGGCCCTGTCCTTAGTTATTTCAACTTTTAGACATCTCGGTTGTAAAACTCCCAGTTTTTATGGAACCACCAGTATTTGGTGATTAAATATGAGGTTTATAAACAAAGAAATATTTTATTTTAATGGTTATTTATTAATAAGATTCAAGATCATCGAGACATTTACAATTTAATATAGTAGTAGGTACATATATATTTACTTACATATAATTAGTAATAGTTGTAAAACTGAATTAATGTCACAATAGTGGTACAAATATCGTTGATAAACTGTAAACACGTGCATTAATCCTTATAAAATTATGTTTAATGAAATAAGAAAAATTAATTTTTTTTTTATAATTTCTTACCACATTTATCAATTGAAAATCCAAATTAAATAATCCATATATGTTCAAATTGATTGGATGATGATGAATAAATAGTAATAAAGTTTTTACCTTAAATTATTTATATTTATATTATTAATATTTTAGATAATGGCTTGAAAAACTTACATCCATTAGAATTGAATCATCTTTGGTATAGTTACAAAATTGATGCAAATTAAATGTTATTTGAACTGTCTGTAAACAAATAAAAATATAAAAATTATTTTAAGTTTTATTAGGCTAAAAGAATGAAATAGAATCTACAAATTTGATTTTTATAAAATGTCTACTCTTTATCTCACCAAAATATGTATTTGATTCCCCATATAAATCAAATACAGTAGTTGAAGCGCAGCAATTGTAATCCAATCCAAGAATAATAATATATTCAAAGATTTGTTTTGTATCGTTACAATTCCCAGAAAAATTGAGCACGTTATAACGATAACGTAACAAAATATCCAATAAAATATAGCGACACCAAATACGTGAACAATTTTTTTCAAAAGCGAATATAATGTGCTGTACAAAACTTTCAGCTGCTGTAAGATATTTTGAGAACAACTAATAGAAGCCACTTCTTCTATGTTTAATCCATCGGTTTTAAGTACATTTTTTTCGATGTAATCATTTATCAATTTCAAACGATAGAGAACACAAAACAATAAACTTGAAACGAATATGCAACAAAAAATTACAAGTAAGTAAAATGAATAAACCATTACCAAAAAAATAATATCATCAAAATAGTTAATAACAAGTACACTGATAATTGAATCACAAACCCATAACATTAGCATGCGTAATGATGATAAGACAGTATAATTTTTGATAGTTTTATGGTCAACATTCATTCCGACCATGGACTGAGTTTCTAAATCAAAATTAATTATTTCATTGAAAATATCGGCAATTATTTCTCTTTTTATTAGAACAGATATGAGGAAAAAATTCAATAAGAAATATTGGCATTGAGTTGAGAACCAATCGGCTACCGCTTCAACGGGATTACCATAATATCCCAAGTCGATTACATCTAAATTTTCGTCCCAAATAAAAATGAAATTGATTGAAACTAACAAACATAAACTGAATAGTGACGATTTAAAAGACGTTTGGAACTTTTTAACTTTTTTGTCGTAATTGATCGGTAACAATCCAGTATACTTCAACAATAAAAATGGCAAAGAAATTGAATCAAAAAAATCAATCTTAGCCTGTTTGCTTCTTTTTTGGTTAAACAAAATATTAATTTTTTGAAATATGTTCATCTTCTTTATTGCAAATGTATAAATGAAATAAACTTTTTGATATAGTATGTTACGGTATTTATAACAACGTTCAGTTTAATGCAATTGTTCATTAGATCAATGAGAATAAATTATAGATAGAAAAACGAAACCATGTAATATATCAATATTAAAATGCACATATCAATAACTATTAAAGGCAAGACTTTATTCTTATAATTGTTAGAATTATGGTTACTTCAAAGAAAATTTTTAACTACTATTGTGACAATATTAATTGTTCATTGTTTGATTTACGAGTATGAATAAATACAAGTAGATGATGTTTAGCAAAAATATATAATTAAAAGAGAATCAACGCGATTACAAACATTTTGAAATTGTGTTTGAGTTATAAGTTTTTTTTTCACCTGTAAAAAATATGCGTTGTTAGATTTCGATGACAAACTTATGAGTATTTCAAGAAATGAACGAAATCGGAAGCTATACACCTAAGTAGTATAGCTTATTTGTAAGTATTCGCAGAAGCATCAGTCAGTACTGTAAACGTTAATTATATCCGTTTAAGGCTTCAGCAACTACAAAACCTCATAACTCCATGATAATTAATATTTTAGCTCTTCCAAAAAACGCTATTTTAAGAGACCTATGTTCCAAAAAGGCGGATGTTACACAATACGCGATATTTAACCATATTGTGGCCATTAAAAAGGTATTTAATGGCCTTCACAATTTTCTGAAAAAAAAAATTCTTAGATACCTTCTCAAGACTTATCTAACAATTAAAATAACAACATTAACTGCATTATCGCTAAATTTAAGACCTCAATTGATAAAAAATTACGTTTGTTAAGCTAGCTTTGGCAACCCAGCCCAATCAAATGAAACTATGCTAATGATTTAGCGCTATTTTTGTGCTAACTAGTTGCCGTAGTTTAAATTTTGTCGCTCGTGCCGTTTACGAAGTTTAGCTAGCTCGTGGCGTTAAGCTAGCATTGTCATGCAAAACATGCTCTAAACTCTGAAGTGCAATAACATTTTGAAACAAACGCGTAAAAAAATTGTCCCTAATAAATTGCTTGAAAAAAACCATGTAAGGTTTTGAAAAACTGAAAAAAAAAAAGTTTAGACGGCTTTAGCCTATATCCCGTCTATGCACATCTAAAACCGTAAAACGTAGAAGTATTGTTTACGCCAATTAATAGTACCATGGCTTTTAAACGAGTGCTAGTAAGCTATCCGATGAACTTATTAGCAACTAATTCCCTATCGACTCTAGATAGCCAAGACAGTTCTTCAAGTAAGCCTGCACCCCTTTTAAAGTGTTTTCCTTCTTTAGAAACGCATTATAGACAGATTTTTTTTTAATTTTGCGGACCTCTAGTTCATTTTTTATCGAGCAACTAATTAGCAAATAATTAGTTTACACATTCTCAAGCTTGTACAGGTCGGATAGCTTACTAGTACTTGTTTAAAAGCCATTCGGTAAGTACCATTAATTGGCGTAAACAATACTCCTAAGTTCTATAGGGTTTTAGATGTGCATAGGCGGGGTAGGCTAAAGCCGTCTAAACTTATTTTTTTTTTTTTTAGTTTTTTGTAAACCCTACATATATGTAAAAACTGTGGAATATAACTGGAGTGCATTTTATAGTGGGCCATCCTGTATATCCAAATTTGATAGGTTTAATAGTTATAGAACTTATAAATATAATATAAATATAACTTATAAAAATCTTACCCAGCAGCTTATTTTCCTTAATACAAACATTATTTTCATTTAAACTAACAAATATAAAACACATTTGATTGAAATTAAATTAAAAGACTTAAATAATCAGCATATGTAAACTACTATTGTATATAGAGTTGAGAAAGAATAGTTCAATAATTCTGTCAATTTTGATAGAGCTTTACATTCTGATTCAATTTCACAACGCAATTCTATTCACATTTCAATAAATAGAAACGAGGCCAATACTCGTATACAAGGAAGGAACACCTTCACTATTATTTATACTTAGAATATAATTTCAGTATACGGAATAAAAGGAACAAATCTCCCGTGAGATTAACATATTTATGTGTTCATGAGATTTCCATTTTGGTCCAAATTATTTCGACAGGTGAATAAACTCTTCGGTTAACAACGTTGGATCATAATAAATTAATGTTACTTTAAAGAGAATTGGCTTGTTTTAACACATTGGAGTTGTTAAGGAACTTGTCAATTCTTAATAGAAACTCCAATATATTATTTGTATATGCCACAAGCAATGCGACTCAAATTTACCACCCCTCATTGTATTATTTCACTAACAGAACTAAGTTATGCGAAATTAAATTACAAAAGTTTCAAGTTATAACTCGCAAGAGTATTTCAAATTAACTATCTAAATAATAAACTTATTTCATAGTTGATCAATATTAAAAAAGAAAATATTCTATGATATATGAGTATCGTTTATATAAATATGCACGAGAAATTGAAATTCGTTTAAAATTTAATTAAAATTACGTAATTTACAAATTTGTTCGTTGACAAATTCTTCAATTATAGGAACTAGTTATGAGATTCATTACTATTCATAGCACATATCTGAGAGCTGTAGGTGGTTGAAAATGAGGTGTTAGATAGACTCGGTCTGTTATAACTACATAAATGAAGTTTATGTGAGACCGTCAATAACACTTCAGTCGGACGAAGATGGACAAAGAGCTTTCAATTTGATGTGATGAATGTGTGATGTCCGTTCCTCATTGTTGTTTGTCAAAAGCTCAACGTGATCAAAACGGAAATAATAGGATTGAAGGAATAATCAAAATTAAATTGAGGGTAAATTTTAAAATGAAAAATATAGTAGATACAAAAATAATTAATTAGGTCTACCGCATCTAATTTAAGAAATATATCAATTTGTTATTTGTCAATTTTTGAGTTATTAATTTATATCATGTTAAGGAAGTAGCTACAAATTATAAACATGCTTCGTTTTACATATGATTTTAAATCAAATGTAAATTTCAGAAAATTAATAAACTCGCGGAAGGAAAATATAAACACTAACGACTTTGCTACTTCTCTTTTTAAAGCTCAACTTCCATTAAGACGTTTCCATATGAAAATAAACTGTAACAAACTAAATAAGTAACGACGTCTTCAAACAGAATAATTAAATCACAAAGTAAACTCGGAATAAAATACAAGGTTTACATTGAGTTGAACAGTGAACACCTTTCCTTTTGATTTGTCTCGTGTTGAAGTTTGATTGAAAATTTCTAATAGTTGACTAAGGCCAATGTGTAGATCAAATCAAATCAAAATTGTGTCATGTTTGGACGTTTCCTGGTTGAAATTTACGTAAATAATGATGTTTCATGTCTTAATTAATTTATTAGGGAGTAAACATTGTTGTTAGCAAAGTCATTTGCATAAAACCAGCTTTAATGCACATCAGTGTGTGTAATTAAAGAGAAAGAGAAGCTCATATTATATTCTATATACTTCCTACTAGGTTACATTATATAATGCACGTGTTATGTCGATTTCATAACGAAGAACTCTAATGGCATTATATATATGAAACATTATCTTAAGTTTGAGGATAAGAGTTAATAACATTTATTTTTTGGGAAAAACATATTTTCCATCTTTGGAAATGAAAATAAGTAGGTTACTTTTGAGAAAATCTATGGTATAGGTATTATAAAACTATTATTTAACATTCTTTACAAAACTTTAATTTTCAAGTTCGTTCCCAAACTTTTCTCTAATTTCCACCATTTAACAAAGTTTTCTTTTTACCTTGTTTCTCTTGAACTGCGACAATAAACCCTGCTCCTCGTGATTTTCTATATATAAAACTCTTTAGATGAATTCCAGATGCCTAAGATCCCTTTGGATGCTCCTAATCTATAAGAAAGTTGATTAATAACATACTTTTATTCAGTATTTTATAAGATTTCTTTTTGTTTGTTTAAGGCCACGCTAACACGTTTGTCCTTAACGATGACAATGGTTTAATCTAGACATCTTCGAGGATTCACAGGAACTCCAATAGCTTACAAAGGGCATTCACTCAAATTCTGGATCACCATAAGCTCCCTGTCACACTAGGACACAGTTTTGTGCCCATTCCCTTTTGACGAGAGAATGCGATGTATTCAATTCTCAACCTGGTAAAGAGACATTCATCTGTTCGTTGACTAAGCCGCAGAACGGGTACTCAGACGTTATCTCAGACCCTGTGTAGCTTCGTTCGTACTGTTGTACATTTCTTGTTCCACAGCTTCTCCACATGTTTACAGATTACGTTTAGTAGTCCTTGTTTACGATGGGCCCAATTGGTCCAATCTTGGACTTCCGTTGTCGCACTGTTGGTCATTTCGTCAACTTTGCTGTATTCTGTTGTTTCTACGTGAAACGTGAAGATTGATCAAAAAAGGTAATTGGACATTTTTAAAAATAAATCATGTTAATTATTATATTATGACTTGTTAATGGAATATATTACGATTTCAATTCTTAACTAGATTTGACGTTTCAATATTAATCTTTAACTCGAGTTTGACTTTATTTCAATCAAATTTAGGACAAGGAGCGGTAAAGTTAAGTCAAGTAGTGAACTTTCTACTAAGTAATAACGTTTAAATTTTTACTCATTACCCATAAGCTTAATGTTTTTGAAAAGCTCAACTTAAGGTTGTTTGGGAGGAAAATCAAAATTATGACAAAACAAATGAAAAATCACTAAGATGTTTCTCGCTTAATCTTAAATCTATTGAGGAAATTTTAAAATGATTGACTAAATCGTTTAAAAGTATTAACAATAACATTTTTTTTTATTTTAACTCATGTTCTTTCGAAAATTTGTTCACTCGTTAGATTAAGTTCGTTTAAACTATTGTAGAAAAGATGGCAAAAATTTTAAATTTTCAAGTTATATTATTTAAACTGTTGTAAACAATTTTTCAAAATTTGATTAACGTTGAGAAAAAAATTAAAAACTAATCGGAAACCTGATTTTACTGGATAATAGGTGCATAGTGTATTGAGGTATAATGACTGTTAAAAGTAAGTATAGACTTTTTTGTTCTATATATTTTTTCTTATTGTTAGTTAAAAATAAATTCAATGTAAGTACTTATTTCTTTTAAACTGAAACTATTTACATACTTGTTTCATGATAAGTTACAATTAGTAGATATTATAAATTATTATAGTGTTCTGTACTAATTTTGTGCGGAATGCAAAAAAAAACAATGCAAATTTTACATATAGGTTGTTATTTAATTCATTACGCTCTTATATTATCATAATATTAATGTTGAAAAATAAAATTAAAAAAACAAAAATAAATAATACCATAAGCCAGAAAAAAAAATTGAAGAAATTCCGACGACTACTATTCGAGAAAAAGAAGGACGACAATTTTCCCCCCAAACAGGGGGGGAGGTAACTTTTCTTTCCGACCAATAATAAAAATTCACTATTTTAAAAAATTGAACCAACAACTGGAGTATGTTTTTGAAGACGTTAGTTGCTTCTAGTTTTAAAAAAATTATTATCGTTATCACCGGAAGCTATTTACCTGTTAAATTCCTGTTTTACCATTTATAATTGTCGAGTTATTTTTTTCCGGTCAAGTGAAAAATTTTAGTGTTAGTCTATTAGGGGTACCCACCCATAAGTAATGTCGTTTTTTTTGATACACCATTTTTAAAATAATCTCCTTCAGTCTGTTATGCAAGTGGCGATGCAGATCTCCAGATTTAAATTTTTTGAACCATCGTTGCCATTTCCTGACTTCCCATATGTCACCATAAATCTCGCAAATATCCTTCGTATCTAATCCTTTCAATCGTATTCTAATCCTTCGTGATTTCTGTTTGGAAAACAAACCTCGAATTGGACGACCTGTCAAAGTGGAAAAAGCAGCCGTGAAGTCTGCAATCGGAGACCCGATGCTGATCATTGAGAAATTTTCGCAAAAGATTGATACATCCTGGTCCAATACTCAGAGGATCCTAAAGAAGTTGGGCAAGATTAAAAAAAAAAGTGTTTGGGTCCCACACGCGTTGACCGACCGCAATATGGCTCAACCGCGCGACCTCATGTTGCGAAATTGACCCATGAAAAACTTCAGGATCTTGGATGGGTCATCCTTTTGCCCTTTTGCACCCTGCATACTCGTCGGATCTCACACCATCTGATTACCATTTATTTCGGTCTATGGAACATTTTATAAGAGATCAAATTTTCCATTCTTAGTAAGAGGTGAAAACGGCCCTTTCAGACTATTTTCAGTCAAAAAACGCTCAATTTTATAAGAAGGGCATAGATGATTTGAAAGAAAGGTAGCAGAAGGTTATAGATATTATGGGGAATTATTTTGTAAAAGATACGTTGAATAAAATGTAAGAAAACATATTTTGAATTTCATTGAAAAAAAATCGACATTACGTATGGGTACCCCAATACTTTACTTTACTCGCCTGATATAACGCAGAAATATCTTTTACTTATTTCCAAGAATCAAAAGTCTTATACTCTTAATGGAACATCATTTTTAACCACTGAAGTTATGAAGATAAAGAGAGAAAGCAGTGTAAGTTATTAAATTTACAGAAATTAAAACTTTCAGAATTCTTTTCAACAATTAACAAGTATGCAATTAATTAAAAAAAATAATAAAAACGCTTCATTATTTAATAACCACACCTTGGGAACTCTCAAAAGAAAGGAAATGGGTCAGTTTTAAATATTTGAAATGAAAAACACTTTTTTTCACAAGTTTTGTATATTTAAGTTGTCTTAAACGTGACTACAGAAATATTTAATAGATTGTATAAACACATCACTAATAATTCAAAAGTAATAAACGATTAAAATACATTTAATTAAATATAACTAGATATTTAAATTCTAATAAACTCTAAATTTCATTTTATTTAAAAAGATGAAACTCACAAATGTTTAGTTTTCATAATTGTTAATATTTAAGTTGTTTTTACTCTCATTTTAAAAATGATTTTCAATGAAAGTTTCAATGAAATTTACATGTTTTTACTTTATTAAAAATTCTTTTTTGTACTAACATATTTTCAGTTAAAAATAAATAAAGTTTTTCCCCACAATATGAACGATTTACGCTCAAAATAGTTAATCTTTTTTAACATTTTAATTAAACATAAAAACATCAAAGTGAGAGTTTTTTTTTTAAATCATTCTAGACATGATATCGTAAAATTTTTTCGGTTTTTAAACTAATCAATTAATCTTCCACACAAGTTTTACACAATTGAAATTTTATAAGTTTTTATACATTATTATTTTTTACACAATTATGAATAAATATGCATGTATATAGTAATACATTGAATAAATAAAAAAGTTTTAAAACTGGTACCATATGAATTTAAAATATTGAACTCATGTATGTACGAATTTTTAGGGTAACAAAAATTATCTACATGTTTATCGTTTAAATTATTAATTATTTTGAGTTTTTCATTAAACTTTTTTAGTGTAATGCACAGTATTTGTGCAAAAATAACATTTTTAATATTTTTTTTTAAGTTAGTATTTATAATTCCCGAAATAATTTAATAGTTAATAACGGAAAGAAACTACAAATTTTTAGGTTCAATCTATCAATTTTTATAGATCGAGATGGCATTTAAAAAAATGATTTTCATTGGCGTAACGATTGGGTTGCATGTCGGGCAATATTCCAGGGGTCTTTGCTCGAAAAGGCCCCTGACCTAAAATTCGAAAGCACAGGATGATCATTTTTTTATAATTTCAGGTTGCTTCAAAAGCTGGGGTCACCGAAATCAAAAACCCAAAAAAAAATGGGATTTCCATTGGGATTCGACCCGAGGACCATTGGATTTGGGACAAAAATAATAAAAGTTACTAATGTTTATTGAGACAACGTTAAGTAAAATCTTTAACCTCATTTTGATGATTTCGCTACGGGGCCTTAAACGATGTAACTACGCCACTGATGATTTCCTACAGTAAATGAGACTTGGATTGATTTGAAATTTAAGTATAAATATTTAAATGGAATTTAAATTGATTTAATCCCAAATTTAACTCAAGTAGCTTGAATATCAAGTCAAGTAGTGAATCTCTAATTTTAATTTACCATTAGTTCAGTAGAATTACTTAGATTTGTTTTTAAAAGAATAATAAACTAAGTGGCTTAGTGATATTGCTTTAAACCATTTGGTAACCGAAATTCGGCAATATAGTATGTGTTATTCGAAGAGACCGGAAAGTTACCTAACAGCCGTTTCAATTTTAGTAAATCGCACACGCTTTATGAGCCTTATTATTTAGCTTTAAATGAAAAATCTAATAAGTATAAAATGAAGCCATTAAATTAACAGTAAAAGTAAAAAAATAGAAAAATACACTTTCACAAAATTAGTAAAATATCCTATAACTAATACCTTAAAATTTTATGAAACGAACATTTTTGTTTTTTTTTTCTTGAACTAATAAAATTAATGGCTTAATTTTATCTAATTAGTAAAAAATTTAAAGTAAACTTCAACTATAAGAAGTAGGATTTGCTTTCAAAAGATAACGGCTCTTTTTTAAGATTGCAGATAACTTTAACAAAATAATTTGTTTGGGTAACTTTAAACCAATGTTTTTGGCAAAACTCAAAATTAATCCTAATCCAAAGTACGTTACAAACTGATATTCTTATTGGGATTTAGTACAAAGCACACAAACATTTCCTTTATAAGTCAAGTTTGTGATTTATGCAGGTTAAATGAAACCACCACAGGTGGTTTTTCTTCATTTTATTGCTCTGGCGTCTTAAAAATAATAACAACCAAGAAGACAGGATAAAGAAGGAAATTATGAGCTGAAAAGTCCTTAAACGTTCTGTCATCTGATGCATACTTAATAAGTTATTAATCTATTTAAGTTACTAAACTGACGAGAGTTTCAGTTATTTTTCTTCAACAATCTACAATTCATTTCACGGAAGCTTCCGTCAGATTAGTTCCCTTTTTTGATAAATAACTAATTAAGAGTCCATGAGATGAAAACAACGCCAATATATTGTTCATTTCAGAATTTCATCCAATCTCCTCAATTCTTGCTTGTACATTACTTGGGAAAACCATTATGGAAGGTAGGGATAAAATGAATCAAAATCCTTATAATTTAAAGTTGAGAACTTCAATAATTTACAAATAAGAAAATTAAGTGTTAACTTATCTTGAAATAGCGTATATCCCTTTTCGATTCGAATCGGTCCATCGCAGTTATTCATCTATGAAAAATTGATAGAGTAAAACCCAAAAAAATGTATTGCGATTTAAAAATGCGTTTTAACAAGCAGCGACATGAGCGTGCGTTTGAAGCACATTTTATTTAAACTAACGTTTTAAAAAGAATGTTTTTTTAAACTAAAAATTAAATAATTCTCGAATTAAAACATAATAAATATTGTGAGATTTGTTTGAATGTGATTAATATATATAATTTAAATTAAATACGTAAGCACGTATTATATTATTAGAAGAAAATTAATGATTACGTTTTGTATGATTTTTTTAAGCCAGACATCTTTCGCTTTTTTTTTAAATTTTAGACTTTTTTTTTTCACTTTGAACGTCGCGGATATGGCGAAGCACGATAGCGCGAAGATTCATGGTGTCGAGAGCTGGAACTGGACGTTGGTTTATAGCTCTTCCACGATCGCGATGTTGCTTCTGCACGTTTACAAAACACACGACAAATATATAAACGTTTTGATAAGTAATTCAAAAGAATTAAATAAAAAACCAAATTTTCCCAATCCAATGAGAACAACAATACTAACATAAAAACAGTATCCAAAAAATAAACTATAATATTAGGTACAGCGACAACACAAAATTAACATATTAAAGAATTCAACCAAAATAAATTAAAAATTTCATTTTTTAAATATTAATACAGTACATTTTTAATCGAGACACTATTTTCGATTAAAATTTTTAATCAAATGGCGATTTAATTTAACAAGCATCTCCATTTTAAATTAGCTTTTTTGGGTTTTTTGGTTTTAGAAATAAATTTTTTTCGTTTTGTTTTGAACCGATCAAATTGATATTTAAAATAAATTAAAATCACATATTTAATGTTGTTTTAGTCACAGTTATTTGATAAAATCACCATTATATATTATTTTTTTATTAAAACCAACATCAGTGTTAGAATTGTTTGACGATACTTTTATTATATTTTTTAATGAATTAAAAATGTATTGTAAATTTTTTATTTTTTTTTTACTTTCGTAAATTGTTTTTTTCATTTAAATAAAATGCTGAAAAAGAAGCTGAAATTTATTGTAAATTTATTCTAATTAAATAGTTTGATTAATTGCAAGTAGTTTGTAAAGAAATTAGTTGTTTAATTAACTAAAAACCAAAGATCTTATTTGAATAATTGCATCAATTAGTGTTATTCTAATTGTTGGATTAATTCAAGTCTTCTAAACTAATAGGATTATTTCTTATAATTTGATAGTCTCTAACGTAGAAAATTAATTATTATCTAATAAATTACATTGCCACACACAAAAATTGTAACTGATCCAGACATGCGATATATGGTTTCCTGTGTATTTTTTCATCCCGAAACAGAATCCATGATCGGTTTTTCTCCAGAACCCTTCAGTTTTCAGAATATCATGGTTGAACTTCACTGCTATACAAAAAAGTAGGTCAGCGAAGTTTTTCAACAATTTTCTAAAAGTTGAAGGATACTGGAAAAATGAAAAAAATTGATCACGGATTCTTATTCAGTATAAAAAAATACATCGGAAACCATATATTGCATGTTTGGGTTGGGTACTTTTTTATACGTTAGTGTTATTATTAAATATATTTAACTATTAATATATGTAGGTATAGTAAGTAAATGAGTGAATTAATGTGGGGAGCAAAATTAAGCAACTTTTTCAAAATGTTTTCAAAGAATTTAGAAAAAGGATAAGTGTGAAAGACGTACGGATAGTATTTGGGTATTATACAGTGTTGATGGTATTTGAAACAGTTTAGTCAGAAGAATGCATACAAAATGATTGTATTTGTTTAAGAATAAATACCTACCCTTAAACAATTAGCACAAAAAGTATGGCTATGGTTTAAACGGGCAGCTAAGTATTGAAGTTTTGAGCAGCTAGAAAATGTTTTCTATCGGCATAGATATTGGGATGGGACGCTTTTCTTGGGCAGCTAAATATTAAAGATTGGGCAGCAAATAATGTTAAATGTGCAGTTTTAACTTCAACCTCAAAATAACTTTTCGAGTTGCTATTTGTAACCACCAAATAATTGAAAATAAGGCAGCCAAAAATTAAACATACAGTAGCAAAAACTTGAAGAATAGACAGCGAAATATTAAAGATTTCTTATTCACTTTCTACAGAGAGTTTATTCTTAACATGACTATTATTTATAAGCTTAATTTTCTGACGGAAAAATTTACGGGAACGAAAAGGTCGCATCAACTAATATGGTCATTAGCGACCGTCGAATCTGAAAATCTATGAAAAAAATCTTGGCATTTCATTGGGATTCGAGCCCAGAACTATTGGCATATAGGGCAACTATCTAGTCAACCACGCCACTAACTGACCTAATTTCACTTTATCCTGATATCAATATTCGGAGATGCAAACCTTCAAACATTACAGATATTGTTTTATGCAGATCAAGTGTATAATTTTGCTGTCCCCGTAATAATTTTCCATCGAAACTATTCTGCTTACACATTAGATCTTTAACTTTCTAAGCATGTTTTATGCTTATTAGCTATTCGAAATAAATTTACTTACAAACCAAACTTTACAACTCTGAACTATTTCTTGTCCACAAAAAAAAAAATTTAATGGTACTCAAATATTTTTGAATTAAGTGCTGATATTTCTTGCTGCCGAGTAATTTTTTTGGTCACCCATTTAATTACTTCTCATAAATTATTGCCTATATAAGTCATTATTTTTATAGGTTCTATTTATTTGTTAATTCTTCAAACAGCAATGAAGTAAGTATTAGAAGAATACGTGCTAACATATTTATCTAAAGTGCCATACTTAATGATAAATTTACAAGATAAAAACTAAAAAATAGAATCTCGGTATGTTCACTGGAGTAAAAATATATCATCATGATAAAAAAAAGGGAGATGATAGGAAAATAAACCATCGAGGCTTGTACAGTCATTTCTTTAAGTTATGCGTTATATTTTACGCAGTTTTGAATCAACGCGATCAGGTATTTATTTCCTTCCTTTAAATTTTATTTCCATTAAATTTTGGGGTTACACGAGTGTTAACAACGACGAATACAAAGGAAAGTTGGGGAGAGCTATCCCTTGTTTGGTGATTTAAAGCACGATCATTTCGAGGGACAATTCAACCACGTAAATCATGGGATGGCTTTAGGTCTGTATTCTTCCGAATTTTTATCAGTCTAAAATTGGCAAGACTTATAAAAAATACCTTAAATACAAAGATTATACTCAACAATCAACCATATATTTTCAATAAATGGTAAGATAGCATTAGAATACCCTGATATATTATGTATCACGTAGTCGTATAAAAGTTTTGTAAGCTAGCGATACGTTTAACGGTTCGATACCAGTTCACAGACCCAAGGCTGGAGAACATTAATTTAGTGTACGAAATAAGTTTTTTTTTAAAAAACTTCTATCTCCTTTTTTTAATCTTCAAAGAAAATTTCCTTCAGTTGACTTTTAAACGAATCAACAAAATTTTGTTAAACTTATCTATACAAAAAAATGTTCAAAGTAGAAGTTAAAAAAATTATATTTTTACAATTTCTATTTTATGTACTGTTAATTTTGTTTTATATAAGTACCTACAGAATTATAATAATTTCATACTAATAACACTAAATCCTCGGATCTCATGGGCGGTTTTATATCTGTATGTTTTTATGCTTACAGCACTTTTTAGATGAAAAACGGTAATTTAAAAGTATGTATGTGTCAATTCTCAAAGTACCCAATCTGACAAAAATAGGGGACAGAAACAGACAAAAATTGATTGAAAAACTAGGTGAAATTAAACCAATACTGTTAATATTGTGATACATTCAACAATATATGTAATTCTTTAATTTAAAAAACAACAACCTAAACCAGAGGTTCCCCAACTTTATTGGCTTAGCACCCTCTAATAAAAAAAAAAAAAATTAAAAAAAAAAACAAATATTGGTTGTCTGTAAAGTCGGTTTACGGACGATAGTTTTACGTGATAACGTCATAAAGAAACATTGATGAAAAATTGCATACTTTTATGAATTGAATTCAAATCACTGAATTATCAGTACAAAAAAAGATTTAATTGAAAATTTACAATTTTTTCAAAATGAAATCAGACTAAAAGTTATGAAGGTAATCAATTAAATCTTATTACATTGTAGAAAAAAAAACACAAAACACGTTGTCTTGGATTCAAAAATAATATCGTGCCTCTCTATCGCTTGTTCCACGATCTCGCTTGCACTCGCAGGCTCAGGTGGAACGTGACACTTTTTTATGCAGGTTACTCAGCGTTGATCAATTTAGAAGACGTTATCACGTCAAAAAATGGTTTTCAACCAATAAAAATCGAATGTCAAATATCGAAAAAATGAATTGAAAATGGTTTAATAAACAGACTTTACAGGTTTTGTTAAAGGCATTATACATCGCTTCTTGAATGAAAATTTGCAGAAGAATATCTGATTACGGTGGATGCCAGTGATTTATTAAAGCGTTTCATTCGAAATTTTGACGAAACATAAAAAAAATGAAACCTAGTTTTTCTATTGATTTATCATCCTGGTATATGAGTTCATTACTTTACACTTGAGATGACAAAATAGTTGAAACAATGGTCGAAAAATCATTTTTTTAACGCTCTCTGGATATTTTACAATAATTATGTAGATGAGAGCCTAAGATGTTTTTTCTGGGTTTTCGGATTCGACGGTCGCTAAGGACAGAAATGTTGACGCGACATTAAAAAAAAATATTTTCAAAGTTTCAAATTCAGAGTAATCCCATTAACAACGAGTGTTATGTGAAGCTTTTGCTTAATTTGAGATACGAAACCAAGACAAATCGTCCGATTTTGGTGAAAAAAGAAAGATGGAAACAAAGCAATAGTGCACACATTCTCCTATTTCGCGATGGTCCAAAATCAACAAGTTAAAATTTCATATTGTTTTTTGTTTTCACATTCTATTCGATATATAAGTATTAACTTCGAATTATTTTCTGTTTTCAAACTTTAAAAAATAGGTTTTTGACTATTTGTGAGCGATCAAAAGATAAGGTCTGCAGTTAATGATAATTTTAAATAGCTCGACGATTTTTATTTTAATAAAGGTACCTGTTGGAGCTTAAATATCACTATAAAACGATCGATTTAAATGTATACGACGGAAAAACATTTAAATTTATCAAGTTTTTTTTTTTTTTTGTTAGATCGAGTTACTCTGGGACGACCCTCGCAAATTGCAATACAATAAAAATTTATTATACAAATTAAGTAGGTATCTAAAAGATTAGACGTGAAGTATACGTTTGAAATAACCAAATAATTATTTTCTCAAGTTACCACATTACAAACAACGCATTGACACGCATACTACGAGTATGCAGTTACATAACAAAAGAACAGAATTAAATACATTAACAACGAATATAGCATCTTGTAGCAATAATACAAATGTTACCATATTAAGTGGCAAGTCTACGTTAAATTTTCTTTTTCCTTGTAACCTAGGTAACAGGTATCCTGGATATGCTCCTATCCTCAGATAAGAATGTCTTTTACGTTGAAATATAAGATGCATCTACTTTTGAATTACCGAGATTCTATTTCAATAATAAAAGAAATGCACATTAGCTGTTGATCCTCTAATTCATATTACTGAATAAGAAATCTGATTTTTAAACAAATAGTTAAGACTATCAAATTATAATGTATTTTATAAGGACGATATTTAAAAAAAGTTAACAGAACCTTGCAAAAGAGAATTTAATGTCGTTAAAAATCTTACCATCGTAAGGGTCAGCCGTTTCATGATGCCGACTCGAACCCGTATAATAATCTTGTTCATAATCATCGTAATGATGCGAGCTTCCCACCAAAAAGAACACAACATTAAAAATGAAGGGAAAAAAATGAAATGTTAATTATGCACCTGCTAGAATATGTATGAGAAGCAGGTATTTCGTAATCCACGTAGCTTCTGTCATGATGATGAGTGACGCTGTGATGCGGTGACTCGTAGATGGGCTCCTCGTAGACGGTACCGTAACTCTCTTCCATTGCTACCCGAGCACGATCCAGAATTGACAAAATTTTTGTCTTGGCTGGCATCACACCCCGCGTACCTGCTGAGGATGATACAATAGATGATGATCGGGAGGGCACACCAGGGATTGTTGGACCTGGACGAATTCCCGCTGATGTTGGACGAGCAACACGAGTTAATGTCGTTGAAGCATGACCTCCTATTTATTGTGATTACTCATATGTTTAAACATTTAAATCCGCGACATTTTCTTTTTTCATTTATCCGCCAATTCTTCTAAGGGACCATGGTAAGGACATTAGGAATGGGAAACTAGGAAAACGACACGTTTTTAAAATTTCTTTAAGAACGTATTTACGAGTAAAATCACAATTTTCCTTGTTTTGACAATTAGTAGGTCTTGCATAATGATGTTAGTAGACTATTAATTGTAAAATATGGTAGACTTACCTCGAAGAAGTGCACTGGCTGGTGGAGCACTGCGCTTAAATCCACGAGGAGCTGCTGTTTTCATTTCCTCGCCTGTCGCTGGATCGACCGTGGAAATAATTTCCATCTCTCGCATTTGTTCTTGGCGTATATTATCGTTATTGTCGGGGATTAGGTATTTACGAACCTCCGCTAAAGCAAAAGCTATCCGTGCATGCGCTTCAGCTGGAGGGCCTATGTTATTAAGAAAAACTCGATTGGAAAATAGAAAACATATAAACAACAAAAATTTTTTAAGCAAAAAGCAGAATAAATTTTAAAAATCCACCAAACTGGATCCAGACGTGGCAATTACATAACGAGACTGGTGTTGCCAAACTTTTTATTTCAAATGGAGATATTATCTACTCATTACACTACAACAGCCAATGGATCACACAAATTTACTAATGGGTCCACTTTTATATTAACCTATCAGAAAGGTCGAAAAGCACTCCAAACAAGCTGAGAGAAAATCAGTTATTTTCCTAATTGTTTCACCGAGTTGTAAATGGACCAATAATTTAATATATGTTCTTTAGGACTCAGTTTAGGTACACACTTCCATTGCTATCGGGAAAAAAACAACCAGCATTGTTTTCAACATTAATTTGTTCATTCACATTTTTTCCACTTTCGATCTAATTAGGCTTTTCCAGGACATTTATCATAAGAGAGTTTCAAAAAACAAATATTTTCTTACGGTGTCCAAAAATTGATAGTATAAATCAATACAAAAGTTTTGGCGCCAAAATGAGCTCTTAAAATCAATTTTAATATTTGCCTCAATCCAATTTTTTATTTTCCAAACACAGGAGTCTTTATTTTATTTTTGAATTTCCATAACTTGAGAACAATTCATCGTAATAACATTCTTTTACTATCAATTATGTAACTCGCTGTTGGTATAAGTTGTATAAAATATAAGCACTTTATAACTATACATATACACAGAACTATATGCATACAACCCACACATACATATGTATGCATAACATACGAATTACAACCTTTACCCCAGAACCGTCCTAATTCGAATTTTCTCAGGAAAAAGTTTCAATTAAAAGTTGTAGCCACTAATGAGTCTAAGAGCTATAGTAAGTTTAAAGAAAACCGTTAGAGCCGCTTTCAAAAAAAAAATTGAAAAAGCTCAAAAAATCCTAGAATTAAGTGGAGCGTTCGCTTAACCGATTTCAACCAAAAGCTTCGCGGCACAACTAAGTATAATATGTAGGTCAAATGCCAAGTTTGGTACAATTCGGATAAAGCTTTCGATACGATATGGCTGTCATACACTCACGTCATGTTTCTAAAAACCATTTTTTTGGACTCAAGGGATCTCAAAACATGTATTTCCGGTGAAATCAAAACCGCGAGAGTTCAAAAATAACACTTATCAATTTTTTTAAACATTTTCCAAAAAACTACATACAAAAAATATTTTTCATGTTCTTATCATGTTTTAACTAAAATCACGAAAATAATTAGAATTAAAATAAAATACCTAATTAAAATTTCTTACACAAATAACCGATGAATTATTTAAGTACTTAACAATTTCAACCATTTTTACTTGCAATTTACCTTCAATAGCATGAAGTTTTTTTTATAGTTTGTTGGAAAATATTTAAAAAATTTGATAAGTGTTATTTTTGAACTCTCGAGGTTTCTGAAACGATTGATCTGAGGACCTTTGTTCTTAGTAGAGATGTAACGACTAGTGATTTAGCCAAATACCGAATTTAGGCCACACTCTCGGCCGAAGAGTACCGAATATTCGACCGTTTCATTTATGAGTTATTCGTATCACGAGACGCATTATTTTTTATTGAAAAAAAAAGAAAAATTTAACGGCAACCAAAATTGATTTTTATTTACAAAGTATTCGCCTAGATCAGACACTAGAATCATATAAGTAGTGGTTTCTAAATTCAAAACAGGTTCCTACCCCAGAAAACTTTACTCAAATGCAAAAAAAAATGTTTGATTCATCATAATTAATTCTCCCTTATAGATTTTCAATTTTAATTTGTAATTAAAATATATATAATTTCGAATAAAACATTTATTTTGTTATGATTTAGTATTCGGTATTCGGCCGAACACCGAATATTAAAAAATACAGCCGAATACCGAATAGTAGCCGAATATTCGTTGCATCTCTAGTTCTATAAGGATCTTTATCGTAAGCCGGTATATTTCCTTAAATCCCTATTTCTTACGACGAACAGTTTCAAAGTTATGAAAATTCAAAAATAAATTGTCCTGTGTAATTAAATAAAAAATGAAAAAAATGGATTAAGACAAACCTTAATATTGATATTAAGAGGTCGTTTTGGCGTCAGCATTTTTGTGTTAATATATACTATCAATTTTTGAGCACTATAAGAACAATTTTAGAACACCCTTATTAATCACTAGCTGACCCGCGCAACTCCGTCTGCGTCAGATAAGAGTGAGAGAGGGTTAAAAGTGGGGAACCTATGGCACTAAAGGAGTTGAAACTTTCTTTGTTTTATCCACAAATCACTTAAGAACCATTGAAGAGATAAAATTTGGTACCTATAATGCAAATTTAAAACCACGCGGATGAAACCAAGAAAAACATTGTATGTCTGTAACGTTAAAAGTATAACATGACTCATGAGCTATCTTAGGTATATCACACTATACGGAACGCTGCATAACACTACTGGGGTGTTTTATTGATAAAATTTACGTGTGTAAACTTAAAATATAATGGAAGAAAAAAGAATATATGAAACTTAAACAAAGAGTAACGTAAAAAAAATTGAAATGTTATTTGATTATTGCAACGCCTCTAACCGTTGTAACAAATAATATATTTTAAACTTGTACTTCTGTATCTGATATAATATATTGCAAGGAGCTGAATGCTTGAATGTCTAATGATCTATGAATCAGCTCAGTACTGACTACTGAAAAAAAGTTAGAAGTACACAAATATTGAGAAGGAAAAGCGCAAGCGCTCACTTAGGTGGCCTAACATATTTTAAAGAGTGGGGAGTTTTGAAAAAAAAAGTTGAAAATTTAATTGTTGATTTTTTAAATGTAATTTAACACGCTAAATTCTAAATATGTATTCGAAAATTAACAATGAAAGAAATTTCAACGTTTCAAAAATTTTCATTATTTTTCGGATGTTAAATAAAAAATCATATCTTCAAGTGAAAATTGTAATTTTTATTTTAATCCTAAAGAGAAAATATGTTAAAACGCTATTTCACGAACTTTAAAGATCTATTTCACGACCTTTTTTTTAACACACGGTTCCCGCAGGAGACAATTATCATGCTATCCTTTGAGCACCGTGCATTATTCTGGCATACGAAATAATCTATATTATTATCTGACCCCTCAACTATCATTTTGCAAAAAATCATGTCTATCTTTTACTCTGTGAAAAACAAAAACATATCTATCCTACGGGAGTAGAACATTTTTCCTGGATTAAAAAGAGATCAAGCTTTCCTGAGGAAAATTCGTTAAAACTCTTATTCATCAACTTTTAGAAAACTCTTTGGAATACTCAGTTCCTGAAAGATTCTATTTTCGGGCTATCCTACGGGAACCGTACAATATTCTAACATAAAAAGTAACCCATATCATTCACTGTCTCTTAAACCACCATATTGCAAGAAATTATGGTAATCTTTTGTTCTGTGAAAAACAAAAACGTATCTATCCTACGGGAACATACATTTTTCCTGGATAAAAAGTGGACTGTATGAAAAGAAAAATTATGATTTTGCCTTGAGGACCTTATGAGTTATTACTTAACTCTTAGCTAATAAATGAGTTATTAAAATGTTTGGTTTCAGCATGATTTTTCTTCGAACCAGTTTTTCTCTATTTTCCCGATGAAATGAGAAATTTTTCCGAAATAAAACGTGTTTTAGATAATGATTCGCATATTTATCATACTTAAATATCACCAAAATCCATTTTCAATTAAAAATAGAGTTTATGCATAATTTTTTTCTCCAACCCGTTTTTCAATTTCCCGGGTAAATGAGACATTTTCAAAAAGAATTCTATTTAATGACTCAGATTGTTATTTATTATCACAACAAATTTTATTAAAAGTCATATTTATTTGGGTAAGAATTAATAATATGTTTCTAAAAACAATTTCGCAAATAATGAATTATTTTTGAAACAACCTTAACAACCATTAAAAAGGTTATAGCGGGCCAACCTTAAAAGATAGACATATGTCGTCGCGGACTTTTTTTAAGAACTTTTTAAGAGGAACAATTTTTTTATACATGATTTTTGCGTAACTTTAACCATTTACGCAGGGCAGGCAACAAACGCTCTCAAAAGGAAAAACTTTTCCTGATTTTTGCAACATTTTCCATCGATGCTCTGCTCTTATTAGTCGTAGCGTGATGTTATATAGCCTAAAGCCTCCCCCGATAATTAGGCTATCCAACATTAAATAAATTTTTCAATTCGAACCAGTAGTTCCTGAGATTAGCCCGTTTAACCAATCAAACAAACAAACAAACAAACGCTTCAATTTTATATATTAGTATAGATATGTTTTATGGTTATTGAATGGATTATAATCCATTATAATTATAATTGAGAAGCAAGTACTTATTACAGTTTCAAAACATGTTTGTTTTAGTACTAAAAATATGATTAACTTCCAAAACTTCAATTCAAACAAGATTCTAGGAGACAATTCATTGTTTTAGGTATCACAAGCACTCAATATTTTTGCGAGAATACGAAGAAAAAAAAAAGTCTTACACAAATGACAATAATGTGAAAAGTAATATATTAAAGAGACTTGGAAAGGACAAGACTATTGAAGAATGAAAGACAAAGCTTCAGTCTCCAATTCAGACTGTCAATTGATCAATATTGGCGCGTGTGTAGGTTGTTTGTAGAAGTACCAGTGTCGTTACTTAATAGCCACACCTAGTTAATTAACGAACCTAATGCACTAATTTCTACATGTAAATCATCGCTCAAATGTGCATATTTTGGATCAAGGCTATTACGAAGCTCCTCTTCTTTAGCCCGATCCTTCATTGATCCACGACCCAACACAGCCATTTTACACATCGTCTCTTCTTGCAGACGTTTCATGGAGTTTCCTTTTGGACCGAGCAGTTTTCCCACGAAATTAAACTAGAAGAAAATAGAAATATGTTGTAGCGTGAACGTCAGCCATTTGCACTTTTCTCTAATTACGTAAAACAAATTCGTATTCTAACGAGCTGCAGCAATGGAAAAATTACAAATGAATGACCATCTTTATTTTTTAACCTATTACAGCATTGGAATAAATTATATGGAGGAAAGCATAATGAGTGGAAAATATATTTATTTTTCTAATTAAGAAAAGTCGTACAGCTTTTAAATGACATTGTAACTTTAATGGAAATGACAGTTTTTACACGTGAAATAATTAAAAGTTCATTAAATAATTTGAAAACGCTTCTCTTGTTGTTTTGGCTTCAGGGAAAGGGAATACGATGGCTTTGGGATGAGGAAATTTAATCTCTGATAAAGGTGAAGTTTAAATTTTACGGTAGAATAAAAAAAAAATGATAAATAAAAAAAAATAATCGCCCGTGACAATTATAAATTTTAAAAAGGTATACGTTTCGCTTGACAACTAAATATAATATGAGAAAAATAAAGAGAATTACCAAAATGATAATGGAAAAATGAAAATGTATTTCTATTGGTATAAGAAAATTTAACTTGTCTTTTGTCCGTGAATTTTTTGTAAAAGGTAATAACAACTTCAAAAAGATCATACCTATTTAAGTAATAAACCAATTTGAAACAAAGATGTACATAGGTACACCGTATTTTCTGTTGGTATCAACGCGTATAAGAATATTATTACTAAAACCTTCTATCTCATATCTTCGACTTGGTTGCACATTACGTTAACAATAATCTATTCAGTGAGCTTAAAAAGAAAGTACACGGTTCAACATTCGCAACAAAAATTTTATTTAAAATAAGCACATAGTATATAAAAATGAAAAAGCCGCTTCTGGCACACTTTCTCAAAGCTGACCTGCTTATCTTCCCCATCCATATATAAAGATCAAAGGTTAAAAGAAAAAAAATACCGTTATCGTTACGAAAGTGTGACTGAAAAATTTCTCACGAAATTCCGAGATTTTATCGCACAAATGTTTTCAAGTTATTTGCAAGTGCACAAAAAATGGGAAATAATGAAAACTAAACACTCCCTAGCAAAACTAGCGACCTAGTTGTTGATTCAACACTCGACAAAAACTTTTGTATGTTGTTAAGTGGTTGTAGAATTCTCAACAGGGGTTATAAACATACAAGAGATGAGAACAATGGACGTGTTTTAATGTTTTCTCTTATTTTTTCTATGTTGAATCGTTAAAAAATTTTCCTACGATTTTTTCTTCTATTATATGCACTTATAAAATAAAATACTTAACCCAACTATCAAGGATTAAAGGTAAATTTTATTTTAAGAAGATTTCTCATTAAGAAAATAAAAACAAAAATAAAAGCAATACATCGCTTCTTTTTAGTTTAAAACGATCAAGTAAATGTTTTCAATATCCAAGAAATGTGGAAATTATTATGATTTATTATGGGATGGATAAATGCTCCTTTTAATAACATTTTAATTGAATCATTAGATTTGAAGCTGGGATTATTACTACACGCTGCAACAATACAAGCTATGTAGGTACCTACTAACTCTACGTGGACATCGATTGTTAAAACTAGAAAATAAAGAAAAAGCTTTCTAAAGACCACTGGGAAATAAGTGAAATGAAATGGTTCTCGAGAGACACAAAAAAAAGAACGCATTAATACTTTTTTCTGGCAATTTTAGATGTCTTTAAGCATTAGTTTTATTTATTTTAAGAATTAAGATGATTGGAAGGCGAGGTTTAAATATTTTTACAGTCAGTGGAATTAGTTCTGGTAAAATTAATAGAATTAATTGAAATAGATTAAAATGTTCTTTGCGCTCTGGAATACAAAAAAAAAAAAAAAAAAATAGAAACTACCATTAGTTCTAAATATGTTAGTACTGTTATACCTTAACTTTTAAATTCAAGTTTTGTACCATACTGGAAAGCCGCTCGTTGCGCAGCATAACGAAATCAACAAAAATATTGACTTCTTCTATGAAGTTGTTGAATATCTTCTATAGGGATGGTTTTACAAGAAAATTTATTTCACTAATATTTAAACAAAGGTAAATTTCCTACAATTTGAGGCTAAAACGCTAAAATAAGCACTGTAGTTTAAATGGTGACGAGATATGGTTCTTTCAAATACCATAATTTTTTTTAAAATTTGCGCAGAGGTAGATGATTTTTTTAAAGTTTTGGTGCAATATTTTCTAAAGGTCTAAACGATATTTAGACTAATTTTCATAGCAATCAATTTTAAAGAGGACCTACTCATCTAAAAATAGTGCACTCTAATGTTACCACGACAAATATTCTATTAATTACAGCTAGTCGAAGGAAATGTTAAACGATCTAATGGCGGCTCTCTATCATACATAGATTCACTTATTGATGATTGGGTGTCTTTTGTTTCAATGTTTTCATCAAGCCTGGCAATAAACAGAACTCTCTTAAATCGAAATAGTGACTATTCACTATTTTTGCAGTGTAGAATATACCTACCACTAAATTCAAATAGTGGTATACTTTTCACTACTAAATAGTGAATAGTCACTATTTGATAGTCGAAAGTCACTATTTCGATTTAAGAGAGAACTTAGCCCAAGTACAGCACAATCGATGTGTGGAAAATTTTCACGAAACAATGATTTATGTTTAAACTTAACAGCGTAAATTAAACACAAACCATCGCTAACCCACGTTTTGCGTGGGTTTCGTGGGAAGTAGGTTTGTATGCATATTTATATACATATTCTAATGTAAGTTTGGTTTAATATGGCGAACTGTAATAAAAACGCGGATTTACGTTAGGATTGGTTCACCATTCGTTAAAAGTATGTTATAAATGAGCTGTGTGTGGATTCAACTTGGGGGCCTGAGGTCCTCGGCATGTTTTACAAGCTTTTTTAATGAAATATAAATTGCATATAATAGAACAACTTAGCTCTACTTTTCGGCTATCCCATTTATTTTTTTCAACAGTTCTGCAAAAATGGTTCAGGGGCAGCTTAACTAAATTGCCCCTCCATAAGCCAGTAAGGAGTTCTAGAATCGAACCCCATTAAAAATTTTGGACCTTTGGTTTACCAATTCGATTGTCGCTAATGACCAAAGCACTAAAAGCTACATAAAATATAATATACTACTATGGACAAAATAATATAATTACGAAAATTAGAGACATTCAAAGAGGATAGATATTTTATTACGAAAAATGCAAATTACTCTCGAGAAAATTGTATCTTTAAAAGACTTTACATACCTAAATATATATTTTCTTTCTGCGTATTAAATATCTGTACTAATAATACGTATTTATTTTTTCCGTCCCAAAGTTCAACCAGTATATTGCTATAAACCGTGGAACACATTGTAGAAATTACTTAATAAAGTACAATTTTAGTACTTAAGTAAAGAATTGAGGCCGAAAAAAAAATGCTTCACTTTGTTTGGTATAGCCATTGAGTTATAAGAAGTGAAACATTTATATTAACAGCGCTTAATTAATGTCAAGATATTTCAAAAAGTGTTTACGAATATTTAAAAATATATTTATTTCTCCGAGAGGTGTCATAATTTTTAATCAGAATATATAGTTAAGCCTCATTGTACTACTTGTACAATGAGAATGTTTCTACTTGTATTTAAGTCTCAAGATCATTTGGATTATGTCTCAAAATGTTTTTATAGAAATATTTCATAAACCAATTCGTGTTCAAAAAAAGAAATTGATATTTAAGATAGTAAAGATCTTTAATAATGTTGAAATGAATCAAGTACTTTTAATATGAGAAGCTTAGTCTGATTTTTTTAAATTAACAATTAGAAGCCTCTTGGTTTTAATTAAAGAAAAGTTTAAAGCTGTGATTTTCAACGATGCTTAAGATGTAACAATTTAATTTTGTGTAATATGTTCATTTACCTAGAGCGTTTTATTACCGTAATAATGCAACAATTTAGGTAATCAGCTCATAGAATTTTCGTACAAAATGAAACGTTTAAGTACGAATCAAGAGGTAGCAAGTACTTGGTAAGTATGTTCTTATATCATGATCATGATAATATATAATTTGTTCTTATATTAAAAGGTTCAGATTCTGGTCAAGTGTTGGAATTAAATGGTCAACTATTTTTCATGTATCTTAAATCTTGTGAAAACGAATGCTAGTAAAAGAGAATTATAGAAGAGTGGAATTTAAAAGGATATTTCATATCGATTTATATATTATGGCGTATTAATAATAGTATAAATTTTGTATCTAGTGATTTAAAAAGTACGAATAAAGTTTAATGAAATGGTATAACTGTATTTAGTTTTTTAAAACTTTCAAAAACCTGTGAAAATAATTCCATTTTCGTGGTTTACGAGTTGGTTACGAGTGCAATATAATTTGAAATAAGAAAACGTGGAAATACTGTTCTTGAAGCCGTTCCGGTCATAATTTCCTTATTCAATATGCAATACATAACGCTCTTTGATACAATTCGTGCAAGCATATTCTAACGTAATCGAACCATGGCCTCACTTAAAGCTATAAATTCTAAACATAAAATTTAGTAAATCGAACAAAAACTTTCCAAATTTATATTTAAAAAGTTCTTCATTACAACCTATATATATTATATTAATATAATTTCACCCTTAGCAAACAGTGTCTCTAAAAGGTTTATAAATTTTCCGGAATCAGACATATGACAAATCCAGTAAAGACATATTTGTTCCATAATTGAAATGTCAAGCGAAACAAGCACATTAATTAAAGTTAAGTCAAATAGGATAATAATTAAACGACGCGGTTGGAAAACTTACCCGAGGATGTTCGCGCACGGGTACCAAAACCTTAACGGAAACTTTGATCGGCTTTTCACGGTAAATATCCACATATTTGAATTCACGAGGTGGCGCCTTTCCAATCGTTTGTACTTTTGAAACTTCTGTAAACGAAAAATAAATTATAGATAAGTAAGATTTTTATGGACATAATATGAATTCTTAATCTACAAGTGTTGAAAGGGTTGAAAAATTCTTTTCACGGATAATTAAGATAATCTTTAAAAGGTCTGGTAAGGAAAACTACCAAGAAATGAAAACATCTTAACGTTCAACTGATATATTCTCTCTATGGGCGTGATTACAACAAAGTCAATTATAAAGTTTCTCTAGCTCTTACCTACACATTTCCTTTAACTTTGAGTATTACGTTACAAATTCCGAATGTGCTTATTTTAAGACAAAAAAGTGTGTTACATTTTAAGTTATTTCAAAACGTAAATTTTACATACCAATTTAACGTAAGTTTAAATTAAATAAATCAATAGTTAGCTTCGTATTAAAACATGTAAGCTCAACTTCCAATACATAAGGTGTTTTATTAAAACTGAAAACTTTGAGCTCGTGATGAAAATATATCGATTTGAAATCCCGGATTTTGAAAATGTATTTTCGAACCAACGGTTGTCGATTAGAACATAAATTAAGCGTAAAGTAAGCCAAAATAATTACGCAATGTACAAATCCTTTCGTGCGCTCAATTTGATGCAATATTTGATCAATCACAGAAGGTAACATATTCCTAAACAAACTAATGTTAGGTCAATATTATCTAGTTTACTAATGCAAATATCGAAGGGTATAGAAAAAGAGATTTGCAAGCAATTTATGTTTGATTAGAATTAATGCATTAGTAGTTATATTAAGTGATTTTTAGGTAGCAAAATATACTGAAATGACACTTGTAACTTCTACTTTTACTTCCTTCGTAGGTTCTGACTTCAATCTTTTTTGTAAATTTTATTCTTCCGATGAATTTAATTAAAAATGTAATAAAGTTGCAACTTTTCAAAAATCGTTTTGCTATTTAAAATATATTCTGAATTTTTCTTACAAAATTAAGTTCTGTCACTTGATCTCATCTTCAAGCAACGGTCGGGGAACCGGGGTAAATTAACCCAAATGGGGTAAAAATGATATTTTGGGGGTAACAAGGGATTTTTTTCTTCTTTTATATTTTATAAACATTTTAAGTAGTAGGCACCTATTTTTACAAACCATACTTTAAACTTAAATCAAAATGCCCCAATATTGAGGTCATTATGTCAAACATGAAGCGACATCATGTCTCCGAAACCTAAAGGGAAAGGTATTCAATTAATTTTTGTTTTGTTTGTTCCAATATGACTATTTTATTTTATTTGTATATTGCATATCTATGTAGTTCGATACTTACTATTTTCATACAACTTTTTTTCCGTGTAAATTAATGCAATAAATAACGTTTAATTTACATTTACATTAATTGCCTCTTTTTAAAATTAGGGGGTAGCATCGACTTAGCCAAAAATATTTTGGGGTAATGGTTAAAAAATTTCCCCGATCGCTGTCTTAAAGGCATTTATTAAATACGTAGCTAGTTATTTAGTTACTTCCTTTTGAAATATTTACTTTTGATTTAATTAAAATGGCTAAAGAGACTAAAAGATTACGCATTATTCACAACCTTTTTACCTTAGATCACTTCTGTTTCTTCGTCTTGAAATTCTTAATTGAGAGTGACAAGTTTAATCTGCATGTTACCATACTCTGCGAGAAACTTTTAAATTAAAGCTGTCGCAGATTCAAATGTTTTCATTTTCTAATACTTCCAAATTAACATTTTAAAATCTAGTAGATATCAACTGTTCTTTTAAGTTCTTAATTGAGTTTTCATGAATGAGAATTAGATTAATGAACAATTGAAATAAAATGTTTATTGAGCGTAAACCTTTGAAGTTTGTTACGAGTAACGATGCATCCTTATTATGAAAGAACTTAAAATGAGATTCACGTCGAGGATGATGTGTCTGTGATATTTAAGTGGTGTGTAAAACGACAAGGATTAGCATACCTATATAGTATATGTATATACATATGAATGCGTATATATGCATGTTTATTTCGAAGAGTCGTTTGCTTTTCCATTTTCCATGTTCTCGTTTTTCTCGGTTAAATTAATACTCTCTGTTTATATCATATACGTATATAATGCACAAGAATATGTACCCGTTATACGCTTTATGTTTTAATGATAGTAATATACAAGATAAAATTTTCATATATAATGAAGCATGTTCATCATTTTTTCATACAATACGTAGATATCACACTTTCCAATTAATTAAAAAAAATAATTAAATATATTTAATTTAACACTATACCTACACGTTTTACTGAGTTGACATAAAAGATTTTGTACTTAAGAATTATAATTCACTAGTAGCTTCCCGTGAAATATTCACGACCGTAAGTTTATCAACCGAATGTACCTACAGTTAAAAAATTATTGATAGCGGGATTCGATCAGTAGACTTCTCAGAGATTTTCACTCTAATCGCTAGACCACCAATACAACACTGTTTGTTATGACAAATCATTAATACAAACCGCCTCTAACAATCTACACACAAATTTTTGTCTATTATGATGAAGATGATCAGAATAAATAATTTTGATCTATTACTGAAAAATTTTAACCATATCATTTTTTTTTTTGTACTTCATTAATAAAACTTTATTTCTTTGCCATTATCAGTGTAAAGAAAGTAAACAATTTTCAGATTCATTACATTTAAAATTAGTAATTAAGTTTTTGGCTGTGTTATTATCAAAAAATTTCTTTGAGCACAAAAAAGAAAAATTGAGTAAGTATGTTCATTAGTTTTTCATTCAATGTTATCCAAATAGAAGTACTCTTAAGCTCAACATATCTCAATGTTTGTTTTGAATGATGCTTCTTTAGGTTCTTTTTAACGCTGGATATAATATAATGAGAACATATCTCATTAAAGGTCATCGTCAAGTTGAGGTTTATCAGACTATAAAGTAAAAGTCTAAAAAAGATGGTACTTACGTTGAACGTATAAAGAAAATTTCTGAATTTGTATAAGAATAGAAAAAACAACTGCATTTCAATGTAACTATGCAGTCCTTGGCCGTTGAATTAGAACCACATATATTTTTCGCAACTTTCTTAGTTTTTATCTGATTTCCAACGGAACTAGTGTTTATTGTACCATTTCTTATCGTCCATCTATACGAGTGATCACGAGCGTAATTAACGCAATTTATATTACCTTTGTTTGTTTTAACCTTTCCTTAGAAAAATGTTTAATGACTAAGTAGCCAGTTGCACTTCAATATAGGTAACATACGTAAGCGTAAAAATAAAGTTAAGAAAAAAAATTATGTTGAACTATTTACTATACTGTAGCCCGAAAACGTCAACATCTAATTATCTTTTGTTAAAACTTAATTAATCTTTTTCCTTAACTTATAATTTTTTTGTGTGTTTACGTATGGGTTCTTATTGTGTTTTCTCCGTGAAACGAATCATTGGATACCCAAATATGAATTTTAATGTTGTAATACAAACAACAAATAAAATTTAAAAAAATATATTCCAAGGAAAGATATAAACAAAAACCAATAAGCAGTAAAAACTGTGTGGTAGTCTTAATAAGCTGTGAAATTTTCAAAAAAATTTTCAGCATTCAAGGTAATCAAGATGAATAAAAAATAGTCGAAAAAATAATTGAAACAAAACTACTTTACCCTCACTATCATTCATTTTTAAAAAGTTAATACCCAGACCTAGTTCTGAAGTGGCCATTACGAAGAGAGTCTTATGGTGGCTATACAAAAACCAAAGCTTACCATAAATATGCGGAAGTTAAGTTTAGATTGGTAAATATCAGCAATTTGGTCACAATAGAGGACAATCGAAAGGATATAAAAAATACTGGGTTCCCTTTTTGACCAGCTCTAATACCTATTCACGGTTTGCAAAATATTCTGTACATAACAGCATATACCTATCCCCTTTGTACTCATTAAAAAGAAATCATTTTTCTCTTAACATCATAATTTCTACTTGATTATTTTTCTCTCTTTTTTACAAGATCTGTAAATTAAATTGGACATTTTTCAAATCAAATTGGATACTTAGTTATATTTTGAAATAGAATGCGTGTCCTCACCTAACGGTGAGAAGACGAAATGTTTTATTTATTGCGGATATGAGTATCGATGAAGTAATATTGGCACGCATCATTTCTCACTCCGCCGATAATTGAAATATTTTCTACCCATTTCACGAGATTAATTGAAAAATAGCATAAAACATGTAAATGCGGTAATGCGGTTAAAAACGCAAGCATTCATCATACTCAAAAAGTTCGTGAGCTGAGTAAAACATATTCTCCAATGATGAATTCTATCAAATAAGAATTTTTGAAAATTAAATTTTCTGCTAGAAATTTGTTGGCGGATCCAACAAACTGTTCAAATAGAAGATGTAATAGATCAGTCTATTGCCGCCGTCACTTCAATTAATTGTTATAAATATTTTATGAATATGTACCTACATGAAATTACCAGAAGCTGCCGCAAAAGAAAATTTATGAGTTAGTTTTACATGTGTAGGTATATCTTTGTTCAACTATGACTTTCATCAATATTCTTTAATTAGTTAATAACCACGTAATAAGTAAAGTATTTAATTTGATTTGTAGAATGTCTAATTTGATTTGAAAAGGGTTTCGTTTGGAAGGTAGAAAGTGTAAAACCTGTACCTATTATTGAAAATATACGAAGTAAACTTATAATCTTAGCATACACTTTAATAATAATCTCCTGTTAATTCGACTTAAGAGGTATTTACTAGAAAACGGAGAATGCGAGTTGCATGTTTAATTAGGAGCAGTTTCATAAAATATTAGGATAATTACTGTTTTTTATTATTATTGTAAATGTTACTAGTAAATATTAGAAGAGGAAATAAACAAATTTAAAATTAGTCCACTTATTGTTAATGGCCCAAAAGTTCAGAAGAATATAAGGTGTTCTTATTGGCTATAGTTTTTAAAAGAATTTTGTACCTTATTAATTACAAAAATTTAATAGATAAGTAATTTACATTTTGTTAGAAATCTCTCATTTTGCTTTTTTCAGAGAAAGGAGTGCGTTTAATTGCAAACACGGATAATCGAAGCTCTACACTACTTCGTAGAAATAATATGTTTAATTTAAAGTTATAAATATTATATTCTTAGAAGGTAATGTTTATATAGGTATAATACCTATATGCATACCTATTAATAATGTACTATATAAATAATATATGGCATTTAATGTAAATATACGTTTTACTTATTATTATAATATTTCGTTTTGGCGAAGAAAATCAATGGAAAAATGGTTTCTATATTTACTTTTAAAATTACAAACTGAATAATTACTGTTTACAATTTGTACTTTTCAGTCGCTAATTAATTCCAAGCTAAAAAGTATCATTAAAATCAATACATTGAACGAGTATTTATTTCATGGTCAAAATGAACAAATGTTTAACAATAAGTGAAAAATGGCCTTTTTAAATTAAAACTATTATAATTAAGTAATAAAAATAACCTTTTAAAATTAAAACTAATTAATAAATATGAAGAAATTTATAGGTTTTAAATTTAATAATTTGTTGCAAAGAATGCAATTTTAATTTTGATCAAAAATTATATTATATTGTAGAATTAATTCAACCGAGAGAAAAATACATGCAAGATTCTCAAAATTCACGTTGCTTATATTCTACTACGAGTATTATCGATGTTAGCATTTTTAGGAAACTGCAAAAATTGTTTGCATTCCTATAGGTATATAATAGTACATTATGTTATATAGTATATACATACAAAAAATAGCGATGCATTCAACGTTATTTCTCGATTATAATTGTAGAACATAGTTTTTATTGTGAGCCACAATGACTGTGTCGTTTTATAAAAAATAAAACAATATTAGACAATGCATGCAACAGACGAGGAAGCCATACATCAACAGAAAGTGGTGTTAAAGCAGTATTAAGACGGCAGTCTTACATTAAAGCAGTTGAAATGGTTTGAATACTGTGCCTTTCTGTGACGGATAACGTGGTGAGCTTTCTCTCGCTGTTACGTAAGTTGACATTTAAATCTTTACGAACGTATGAAAAAATACGTTCACTCATTTGCGTTTCATATCATACTACTAACATTTGAAAACTCCAAAATATAATAAAATATCATGCAAATAATTAATTTTTAATGTAATATCAAACTTAATTTTTTGGCTTAAAAAGTAATTTAATTAAACTTTTACTATTGCCAATATTCCGAATAATCTTCGTCTCCTAACACAGTTTAAAAATGCAACAAAAATCTAAATTTGGAATTTCACATTCTAGTATTTTGCTGTTTTGGTTTATAAGAAATTTATATAATAAAGCTAACATAGCATACATCAGATGAAAGTCGGATGATAACAATTAGTTTAAAAAAAATTATAAAGCTATCGTTTTTAGCTGAATCTTGTTTGAATTGAAATATGAAAAACCCAAATCGAAATACTGAATAGGCACGTCGCCGGATATCAAATCACAAATGCCATTACCAAATCACGTTTAATCTGGATTATTCCTGCAATGACATGAACGACACAAATGAGATAGGGACGGCAAGTTGGGTTTATGATCGAAATTTCCAAATGAATATCAATTATTTCCCGTTCTAATGTCTTCTGGTGTCGATTTTCACCATACGGTTGTCGCTGAAATTACCAATCTGTCTATCAGAAACTCCAAAATCATTGTCTTTCTTGTCACTTACCCGAACTTCTCTTATTCCTCACACACGCCGCAATTTTCAAGTTTCCCAATGAACAATTAAGCGTTCTAAGTATTGGGATAGGTTGGTGTACTGATAATGAAAACAAATGTCTGTGTTAAGCCATTATACAAGAGGATCTTGTACGATATATTTGCACCACATTCCTTTGATATTACACTCTTTGAACCAAACATTGTAGAATTATGACGTAATTTAATCGCAAGGCAAGAGCTTTAGTTTATTTTGACTTTGATAAAATTTTACAATCCCGAATAAACTTTATAAAACATTTTATTGTTGAAACTTTCCGTTTTGAAACAAGCCATTTTTAATATAACATACATCAAAGCAAAAGTCTCAACTTCCTACACATCATAATTCCAATTGGCTTTTGCTTATTGTACTCATGCTAATTTTCAAACGCTTAACAAGCTCCTATTTATACAGAATTGCGTTTCAATAGATAAAGCCGATTACAACTAGATATATGGATAATACCAATTATAAATTACGGAATAATTTCAGCTTTATACGTATTTATAAGCTCATAACGAATTTTCTCATAAATTGAATAGACTAAAAAATAGAAGAGGTAAAAGAGCCGTATCGTTCGTTTCTTTAAAATATTGGAACAGCATCTCGACGGTAAATTGGGGAAAATAAATTTCAATTTGTTGGTCTCGGAGATAAATACATACGTCACTTTATCGGATTACTTGTTTCGTGAAATTGATTTTCAGGTGACGCAAAGGGTTTATGGGGAAATATTTATTTAGAAAAGATTTCGGGATTCTATTTATTCTAGCTGATCAAAAAATTAGTAACTCGTGCATAAATAAGTTGGAATCAATTAGTCTTATCCAGTTCTGTACATTTAGAATACGGTAATAATATCCTACATTCAATTTGACAACTGTTTTTGGTTTATACAAGAAACCCATTACTATTCAAGTATTTCATTCGGGGTTTCTTTAAAAAACTAAAATCAAAGGTAATTTATAAAAAGATACATTTCAATTACCTTCCGAACTTACAATAAGAGTTAAATTTTATTCCATAACAAATTAGATTTACAATTAGATGTTCTTCAAGTTTGTTTTCGACTGCCAATCTTTCATAAATTTAATTTTTTTAAATATTAGAGTATAAGCATATAAAGTCGGAACAAACAAGTTTAAAATAAATTGTTTATCAATATTGATTAAGCTCATACGTAGGTACATCACAAAACGTGCCGATCATCTCTTCCATATAAATATTAAGTTACTTTTTTGATCATATCAAACTTCAATGCAAACGCGATTAGCTTTTATGTCGAGTTTTTCTACTGAAAATTAGTTTTAGATTTACATACTCTCAGACGATAACATAATATGCAAATTTTAAAATCAATATCTAAACATAACATAGTTGAAACTAGTTTGTAGACGATTTAACGTAAAATGGTTGATTAGAATCAGGTATCTTATTTTAAACCCTCAATACGTTTAGCTGTATTATTAACTATTGGGTTGTTCGGAAAGTCATTTCGTTTTTTCCCGTCAGAGGACTTAATTACGTTTTTTCGAAACCAACTTTACACTTAAGCCGCATAACCATTATATGTCTTGAGAGCTGATATTGCAAGGCTTGTGTGTAAACAAGTTCTATTAATTCTACACAGTAGTTTTTGTTTGGTGCCCTTTTAAATATGGAGAGCAATAAGCAGCATTTTCGTCATATTTTACTTTTTTACTTCAGAAAAGGTAAAAATGCTGTCCAAGCGAGAAAAAAATTGACGGATGTGTATGGAGAAGGCGTGTTAACAGTACGCCAGTGCCAGAACTGGTTTGCAAAATTTCGATCCGGCAATTTTGATGTCGAAGATGCACCACGGTCTGGAAGGCCGGTCGAAGCTGACAAAGATGCGATAAAGGCATTAGTTGATGCAAATCGGCGAATAACCACACGAGAGATCGGTGAGAGATTAAATTTGTCGAATTCGACTGTTTATGGCCATTTTAAAGGCATGGGCTTAACCTCGAAGCTCGATGTGTGGGTGCCCCATGTCCTTACGGAGCGAAATTTGTGTCGTCGCGTTGACGCGTGTGATTCGCTCCTCAAACGTCAAGAAAATGATCCATTTTTGAAGCGGATTATTACTGGGGACGAAAAATGGGTTGTATACAACAATGTTAAACGCAAGAGGTCATGGAGCAGAAAAGATGAACCGGCTCAAAGCGAGTCAAAAGCCAACATTCACCAAAAAAAAGTGATGCTCTCCGTTTGGTGGGATGTCAAAGGAATCGTTTTTTTTTTGAGCTTTTGCCGGACAATACAACGATTAATTCAGAAGTCTATTGTCATCAGCTGGACAAATTGAATGATTCACTTAAAGAGAAGAGGCCCGAATTAATCAACAGGAAGGGTGTAGTGTTCCACCAGGATAATGCGAGACCTCACACAAGTTTGGTCACTCGCCAAAAACTTTTACAGCTTGAATGGGACGTACTGCAACATCCACCATACTCTCCAGATCTGGCGCCTTCCGACTACTATTTGTTCCGGTCCCTGCAAAATTTTTTGGATGGCAAAACCTTTACCTCAAATGAAGATGTCAAAAACCACCTGAACCAGTTTTTTGCCAGCAAGGACCAAAACTTTTATGAGAGGGGAATTATGCTACTGCCAGAAAGATGGCAAAAGGTGTTGGACCAGAATGGCCAATATATAATTTAATAAAATATTTATTCATTATACGAAAACTGTCTTTAATGTTCCCCAAAAAAAACGAAATGACTTTCCGAACAACCCAATACTAGCTGACCCGCGCAACTCCGTCTGCGTCAGATAAGAGTGAGAGAGGGTTAAAAGTAGGGAACCTATGGCACAATTCTAAAGGAGTTGAAACTTTCTTTGTTGTATCCACAAATCACTTAAGAACCATTGAAGAGATAAAATTTGCTATCTATAATGCTAATTTAAAACCACGCGGACGAAACCAAGAAAAACATTGTATGTCTGTAACGTTAAAAGTATAACATGACTCATGAGCTATCTTAGGTACATCACACTATGATCAGTAAGAGTGGAACTATAGTAGAAAATGTCACGAGAACGGGAATAATAAAGGAACGCTGCATAACACTACTGGGGTGTTTAATTGATAAAATTTACGTATGTAAACTAAAAATATAATGAAGAAAAAAGAATATATGAAACTTAAACAAAGAGTAACGTAAAAAAATTGAAATGTTATTTGATTATTGCAACGCCTGTAACCGTTGTAACAAATAATATATTTTAAACTTGTACTTCTGTATCTGTTATTATATATTGCAAGGAGCTGAATGCCTGAATGTCTAATGATCTATGAATCAGCTCAGTACTGACTACTGACTACTGAAAAAAAGTTAGAAGTACACAAATATTAAGAAGGAAAAGCGCAAGCGCTCACTTAGGATGCCTAACATATTTTAAAGATTGGGGAGTCTTGAAAAATATTAAAAGTTAAAAATGTAATTGTTGATTTTTTAAATGTAATTTAACACGCTAAATTCTAAATACATATTCGAAAATTAACAACTTTCATATTGCAAAAAATCATGTCTATCTTTTACTCTGTGAAAAACAAAAACATATCTATCCTACGGGAGTAGAATATTTTTCCTGGATAAAAAAGAGATCAAGCTTTCCTGAGGAAAATTCGTTAAAACTCTTATTCATGAACTTTTAGAAAACTCCTTTGAAATACTCAGTTCCTGAAAGATTCTATTTTTAGCCTATCCTACGGGAACCGTACAATATTCTAACATAAAAAGTAACCCATATTATTCACTGTCTTTTAAACCACCATATTGCAAGAAATTATGGTAATCTTTTTTTCTGTGAAAAACAAAAACGTATCTATCCTACGGGAACATACATTTTTCCTGGATAAAAAGTGGACTGTATGAAAAGAAAAATTATGATTTTGCCTTGAGGACCTTATAAGTTATTACTTAACTCTTAGCTAATAAATGAGTTATTAAAATGTTTGGTTTCAGCATGATTTTTTTTCGAACCAGTTTTTCTCTATTTTCCCGATGAAATGAGAAATTTTTCCGAAATAAAACGTGTTTCAGATAATGATTCGCATATTTATCATACATAAATATCACCAAAATCCATTTTCAACTAAAAATAGAGTTTATGCATAATTTTTGCTCCAACCCGTTTTTTAATTTCCCGGATAAATGAGACATTTTCCCGTAGTAAAAAGTATTCTTTTTAATGACTTAGATTGTCATTTATCATCATATCAAATTTCATTAAAAACCGTATTAATTTGGGTAAGAATTAATAATATGTTTCTAAAAACAACTTCGCTAGTAATGAATTATTTTTGAAACAACTTTAATAACCATTAAAAAGGTTATAGCGGGCTAACCGTAAAAGATAGACATATGCCGTCGCGGACTTTTTTGTAGAACTTTTTAAGAGGAACAATTTTGCTGCACATAATTTTTGCGTAACTTTAACCGTTTACGCAGGGCAGACCACGAACGCTCTCAAAAAGAAAAATTTTTCCTGATTTTTGCAACATTTTCCATCGATGCTCTGCTCCTATTAGTCGTAGCGTGATGTTATATAGCCTAAAGCCTCCCCCGATAATTAGGCTATCCAACATTAAAAGAATTTTTCAATTCGAACCAGTAGTTCCTGAGATTAGCCCGTTCAACCAATCAAACAAACAAACAAACAAACAAACAAACTCTTCAATTTTATATATTAGTATAGATAAATATACTTTTATAAGAATGATCAATAGCTACAACTTTAGCGGTACAAGTCATAGTTTTAGCGTCTTCATTGGTTGTATACGTAATGTAAAAACCCATTAAAATTATAATATTAACTTTTTCAGGCCTGGATTTTTCAATTTGAAAATATACATATTTTTTAAAATTATCATTAATTGAAAGGTTATCAAATCTCCAAAACCAACTTTGAACTGGTTTGTTTGGAGATTAATGAGTTGTTGCATATGCTACCAGCAGGTCTTAGAGATAAAAATGTAAATATTATGGTGGCAAATGTCACAGGAAGGGCTGAAAGGGTTAATAAAAATACATATAGTCAGCTTTATAAGCAGTGCCACAATCTTTTTAAACTTAGGATTTTTTACAATTCACAGAGTTGTAACGACGTAAAATTAGCAACGTATCGCTTATTATTTAATTTTTTGTTACTAATTCTATGTTAAACTATTACCTATATCAAATAGTTTGTTCCAGATGAAAACAAAACCGTACACTAATGGTACAACTGTCAGTTATAATATGAACAAGTACCTATCCCTAATTTGCATCGTAAATGCATGGTTTAAATTATCATCTAAAATTTTATTTTAATAAAATGCTAGCTAATTATTTTGTTGTGGGTATTGATATATATCAAAAACTACTGAAAGACTTTTGTAAAATTTTTATTTTTTTTTTTTGAACGTTTAATGTTGAGAATTATTATTAAAAATATCTTAAATTATCTTCTTCAATCACTTAGAACAAGATAGAGACAGGTTAAATTTCCACGATTATTTTCTAATTCACTATCAAAACGTAAAGAGAAAGGGATGAAGTTTTAAATGCCTTGGAGTTTAGTCTTCGTAAGTAGGAAAAGAAAATGGTTCTTAACTCAACGTTCATAAGTTATTTGTACTCTGAAAAAAATTCAATTCTCAAATAGTTTAGCTTACACACAGCAGCAGTGGATAAGGAACAGTAAGTTTAAATGAGCTTTATAAAATTTTCTAGAGGTGAGAAATAAACCCACAACCATAAGGTTTAGAGGCAAATATTTTTTTTATGATGCTATTCATAACTCAATTTCTACTTACATATCGATTTTATTTTATCTATATAAATAAATAAATAATATTAAAAATAAAAGAGAAAACTGATTTACTGACAGACACGCTGGAGGTTAAGCCATTGAAAATAATAATATTAATTTTAAAATCGTTATTCTTGAGTGAACTGTGGTTCCCACTAAGGAAGGATTTTTCGGCATTTCATTCATAAGTATGTACCTCAAATTGAAGATTGAAAGTTTTACATTTTTTCATCAATTTTTACAAATTTTATTTTAGTAATTATCAATTTACATGTAAACGTAAAGAACTTCTACGCTCATAGTTCAAATGTCACTCTTCACCTTGTCTTATAAAATGAAAACGACACTTGCCACTTACTTTTGAATCTTTTTTTAACGAATACAAAAGATAATAAAATTTTTGAGAGGTTTTACAAAATTATATGATTTAGGTGAAATGAGGTCTCATGCTTAGAAACCACATTTTTCAATTGAGAAAGTTGTGCAACTACCTACATTATTTGTGTAATTGAAAAATTGAAATTATTTCAAAGTTTTTAAGTTGAATTAAAGGAACAAATTGTTTTAACGATGCTTTTAAGCGTATTTGGCAAAGTTTTTCCATTAGGAATATCGCTGGTAGTATATGTAACGTCTATTTTTCCGACAACAATAAATTTCAAATGGCAGTTGAAATACCTAAGATAAATTAAAATAATGGACTTTCCTAATTACAAAATACGAAAGTAGAAAGCTAGTAATTACAATGTAACAACATCATAAATCTCAGTCCATCTTACAAAATATCAAAACCAAAATGCATTAGTTACACATAGGTTTTACAACACGTAATTTTGTTAAAGTTTCAGGATTACTTTGTCTGTGTATTTGTATCATATATATATATTTGCTTTTAAAGAGAATGCATCAAGTAAATTTGCCGTTGACTTCGTTGATAAATAGTTTCAATTGAACTTGCCATTCGTTTGGATCGTTCGAAAGTAAGATAAAATCGTTTTACAACGAATAAAAGCATAAGTTTTAACTTATGATTCAGAAATAGTTTTGCAGCTAGTTGAACACATCTCTACAAAACTTTAATGTTCCTAGCACGAAAACTTTCGAATTAAACTGTTAGCACAAGCAGATTTACAACTACGACCAAGCTAAAGTCGTTTCCTCAAACCAATCCCATAAAATTCCTCAAATTCACACATACACCACTTTACCACTTCTTTTATTATCAGAAAAACGAACTAAATAAATTACATTTTATTTAAATTGTGAACCTGAAGAATAATAAAAGCCTCTGTTAAAAATGCCACCCCTATAAAATATGAAGTTTTAAGTCGTTCCATATAATTTCAAGGCGGGACGGTTACGAATTTTCTTAACTTTTAAATTAAATTTGTAAATTTAGTCGTAATAACTATGCTTGTAAATTTAATGAAATTTCATTTTTGGCTCTAATTCACGCTTTCGAACGTGAAGCTTTAATTTACCAATACTATGTTCGTAACGTTATCTTGGAGCCATGTAAATCGTTATTGCCAATTATTTTGCAATTTTCAAACGCATTCAGCCGATTTGTTTTAGGAAAATCAACAAATGTTTTATCTTTATGGGATTCAAACATATTGAATTCTAGGAAAATTATGACTTTGAGTGGTAAGGCGACAGAGCCCACATATGCATGGCTAGTTGAGCACAATAATTAATAACTTTACAATTATAACATGCATAGACTATGAATAATTTTGATTATAATGGATAACGATATATAAAAGGAAGACGATGAAGGATTATAAAGCAGAACTGGATGACACAGAAATGTAAATTATTTTATCTTGACTTATACAGGAAGTACAATTGTCGCTAAAAGTTCCAATTGGATAATAAATTGGGTAAATCAATAAATACTTGTGTAATGATAACTGTATTAATAATTTTCCCTATTTTCACCCGTATGTGTGTGTCGATTAAAGTAAAATAGACTTTAGGATTAAAAAAAAAAAAAAAAAACACTTTAGTTACAAGAAAAGACTTTAAAATAAAAGTATAAAAGCAAAGTAAACGATAGTGTTGAAAACAAAATTCATACTTTTTTAAATGTAGGTATACACTTTTTTTTCGCAATACCTATGTGCATAGGTACTGATCGTATGTATGTGTAACGTCCCAATTAAACCTTTTTTCTAATTCCAGCACTTATTAGTGAAACTGTTCTGTTGCTTTTATGAATAAATATAAATATAATATTTTGACTAGTAGCTTCCCGTGAAATATTTACAACCATAAGAATACCGAATGCATAATTAAAAAAAAAATAACGATTGCGGATTTCATCTTTTAGACTTCTCGCATGTGAGATTTTGTAAGACCGTCACTTTAATCACTAGGTCACAAATATAACATTTAAATCTTAACAATACATTAATACAAACCGTCTCCACACTGTCGACATACATATACATTTGCCAATTGTTATTATGATTGGTTTAAGCCAAAAAAGACCATATACACCTTTCAAGGACTATTAGTATACTGTTATCAAGAGTACCAAGTATTAAACAATTAAAAAGACTTAATAAATATTAAGTCTTTTTAATTGTTTGTTCTACTTTTTGCGAGGTTTGAAATATTGTAATAGGCTTCACAACCACTTCAAGTCATTATCAAAGCATATTTATTATCAATATCATTATCATTAAGAAAATGTACGTTCAATTTTTCGCCGCGTCAATGTACAAGACATGCAATTAGAACCTATTATATCCCATTAAAAACAAGAATATGTAAATAAGCTTATTTATTCGAAAAAAACACTGCAAGCAAACTTTTGTCTGTTGGTCTTCATTTTTCATGGAGCAAGTCTATTTTTAATATGTTCAATTGTATGTTTACTTAAATGCATTTATTTCATAGTAGGTGCATACCAGTGACGTGCGGTAACTTTTGAAACGGGGCATGCGCTCAGAAGGGGGGGGGGGTATTAAAAACAAAATTTTTAATTTAATTTTTTATTTGGTAAACATGCTATTGTATTATGTATTTATTTTTAAAAATTAGCTTCTTCTTACAAAAATCATCAATAACCGCATCATAAAATGTATTTAAAAACTACGAAAATAGTTCTAATCCTAAAAAATAGAAAATTTGTCTCGCCTCTGGGTAAATACATCAAAATAAGTCACAAACAGTATCAGTAACAATGAGTAGCCATTAGTAAATTCATTGGGAGATTCAAAACGTCAAACGCATCTATGAACGTCAACCGTCAATGTGAAACGTGAAATAGTGCGCCAGCGCGACAAATTCTAGCGAAGCAATCGCATGCGACGGTCGCTGCGCATTAATTCGGCTTTTGCCGTTCATTTGATGTGGTATTCTATGCCAATTTTATGAGCGAAATGTTTCACAATTTCGTAAATTAAAAAATGTATAAATGATAAAAATATTTAGTATTTGGTATTTTTAGAATCATTTTACAATCCATGCAATTACGTAAATTAAAAAACGAATAAATCATAAAAAAAATATTTTAATTTTTTAATTGTCTCAATCCCAAGGCATGCAGCGCATCTACAGCATGTATGGACCGCACGCCTCTGGTGCATACATTGATTTGAACTTATTTAAAATTTCTGTTTATGTTAGCCATAACTGACGTTTGAAACGAGATGAAAAATTATTTTCTATTAAAAAACCAATATTGTCCCAGATTTACATTTCAAGTTTACTCAGGAGAAATGCATGAAATCCGACTTTTACGAAAAGTTGTCTAAAACAATGATAAATAATGTGCCCAGATCATCCATAAAACTCAACCGACTTTAGCAAGCGACGTTACCGATGAATGGTTTTAGCGGTACAATCACGTTCAAACTTGGAAAATTATAATTTTAAAATTTAACCTACAATGAAAAGCGATTTTCTTTCATTCCGTTCTTTCGCATATTCCTACACCTAAGCTCGGGTGCATTTGACATTTTTGGATTCGTGCCAGTGTTTCGGTTCTTTGAAATTGAGAGATGGTTCTGTCTTTTATAATGCATTCGAATGAAGTAAGCGCTGCTCACCGCAGAGTAAAAATGTATACAATTAAAATTTAGGTAAGTAAATAATTTGGCAATGTTGCAGATATCGTAACTATAAAGTCAGTGACAGTTTTTTAAATATTTTATAAAACGAAAAATTTTTGTAACGTTACACGAACTGCGTGTTAAAAGAAAAAAAATCCTTATGATTTCAAATACGCCAAAATTTATTTATCTTATTTTTTTTTACATATATTTACACTTATAAAAATATACATTCGTTAAAAATCTTCACCTACATAAAATATGTACAATCCATAAATTGTTACCGCTAAATTACAAAAATTATTTTTTTACAGATCATCTAAATTCTAGGTAATAGACACATTACCTTGGCTATTTTGTTTAAGTACCGAAAATGCAATTCTCTGTTTCATTTCTGAAATTATCTAAGTAGTCTGGAAATTACTTAAAAAATCTGCACAATACCTATTAGGCATTTGTAAAAATCTTGTAATAACAAAGTTTCTCGGAAACGTTTAAATTAACATAGATATTATTAATTTATCTTTCGATATCTAAAAAATATAGGTACCTAATATCTAGGTAATCAACACATTTTTCACGACAAGCGCAATACTCGTTATATTAAGTAAAGTAAAAAGTAGCTAAATAAATACCCATACCCAAAAAAGCTGCATAATAAAAATGGAAAGTTCTTTTTTTTTATTTTTATTATACACAAAAGTGTAACAGACGAGTTTACAGCCAGAAGTAGTCTTGGCTCGATTATTTGCAGCAACATTTCTAAATTTGACCAAAAATGAATACAAAAAATATCCAAATTCGATCTTAACTACCATTGTGTGCATGAGTGCATCGGAAACATTGAAAAGGATTCACAAATTATTTGGTAACAAATCAATTAGCAGACTACAAGTTATGGAGAGGTTCAAATATTTCCGTGTAAGTTATTCGAAAATTTTTGCTGAACCGCGATCTCGATGGCCTTCGCTTATTTTAGAGTAACGCCTACGAGAAGCAATTGGATCCGACAGTTTGATTTCTGCTACGAAGCTAGCAAAAAAAGTTAACACATGCAATAAAAACATCTACAATGCTCTACATCGTATTGGTTAACGCAAAAAGCTCGTAAAGTGGGTACAACACGCATTGACGCGTAAGGACCTGAGAATTACACTTTCAAAAGTCCACTTAACCGACATAAAAAGAAGCTTTTATAGATTGAAAAATTAATCTAGCACAAGAATGGCACATGTAAATTAATTTAGTACAATGAAAAACAGACCCATTTTGATATTGGAAATAATGGGACCTATTTGAAAAGAATTCCGGGTTTTTTTTTGGTGGGATAAGCATGGTGTGGTGTATCTTACGCCCAATCAGACATTAGATTTTATTATGAGACGCTGGACCGCTTTGAAAAAAGAATGAAGCTAACCAGAGGAAATCTATATAAATGAATATAGTCTTGATACTTTTTACACTACCTGTTACATTAACATTTGTGTCGTTAAAGATCAAACATGGCCATCTCCATTTTTTGAATTTTTTTAGTTTTTACTTTTAAAACAAAGATTGAAGCACATAAAATAGATTTGTAAAATCAAACTTATCAAAAACCTCTTATAAATGGGAGAAAAACATCGTTAAATTTTTGATTTTGCATACAACTTAATGTAGTAACAAAATTAATATCTTCTTTTTCTGCGTTTGCGTTATCATGGAGATGGCCATGTTTGATTTTTAACGACACATTTAAAAGAAAGCTTAAGATAAGGAAAATATTTGTACAGAAAATTATTTCCTTTCCTTAAAAGACGTCCTCAAAGACTTAGGCTTTGGTAACACTAATAACGAATCATCATGGCAAATGTAACCAAATGCTTTCAGGCCGTGCACGTGGAATCCTGAATCACCCCCAAAGTTAAAGGATATAAATAAAAAACTTGAATAGAGCAACTGAACAATTTTCAGCGAACAAACAACAAAGAATACAACAATGCCCCAGCGAAATCTTAGCTATCTCATTGCCTATCACCAGAGGACTAGTTTTGACGTAAGTAGTTAACTACCCTAGGAAACATGTTAATAAAGAACTAGATACAAAACTGAATTTAAATTTTGCAAGCAGCTATTTTAAATTAACCGCTTTAATAGACGATCATCTGTTTTACTATTTTACTAAGCACCACAGCTAAAACCAAACTAAAATGGATGAGAAAGGAAGAAGGAATAATGTGTAGCTTATAAAGTAGTTAATGTGAACAATACCTAAAATGAAGAAAATCTTCTTGATCCCGTACGTTTACGGAGCAAATCAGTTAACCTGCGAATTAGGTTAAGTGTACACTAACGATTTTCGGATTTCAACGGTAACAAATACACATAGGAACATAAAGTGTATCACATCATAAAAATATTTACAACTTTTCACAAAAAAGTAATCATTTAAAAAATATTTAACAATTATATACTTATTTTTATTTTTTTTATATATTTTTACTTAACAATGTTTTTTTCAAAATAGAATTATTAACAAATTGTTCGATTTCATCCATCGCTTGATTCACTTCACCGTGCGAATGAGCATCTAAATAACTACGCATACTTTTCATTATATTCAACATTTCTGATGTAGTGGGTACAGGAACTGAAATATTGTCTTTAATATCAACATCACCTTCAGTTTTAATCTCAAAACCACCTTCAGATTTAATGTTACAATCACCAACAGAATCTAAAACAATGGGATCTTTTGAGCTTTGAACGGTTTCTAAAATTGTTTCATTTGTCTTAATCGGCACTGTAGACACATCATCATCAACTGTAACAAATTTATCTAATGATACTGCCGGACAGTTCAATAACTTAGAAACATTTTCAAACAATTCATTAAATGTTGGCTCAGATTCAATGTCTACCAAATCTTCAAGCTCCAAAGAATCTACTACTTTGGAGAATCCTGCAAGACGAAAACCGTTTTCAATTGTCTTTGGCAACACTAAATTCCAAGCAGAGCGTAACATATGTAGTGCATCTAACAAATTGAAAAAAAAATCTTTTTTAGTCTCAACTGAGAGTAAAAATCTTTGAAGAAATTGCTTTCGATAATGGAATTTTAAGTTTTGTATAATTCCCTGATTACATGGTTGTAAAACAGGGTTGTTCCAAGGCAAAAATATAAGCTTTATAGCATCTAGTTTAATATCGGAGTGCGACGGACAGTTGTCGGTAAGAATAACGACCTTACGTTTTTCCTGTGCAAATCGCTTATCCAAATTGAGAATCCAATTAGTGAATATAGTGGTCATCATACACGCATTTTTATTCGCCGTATATTCAACTGGTAATGTTTTTACGTTTTTGAAACAACGTGGGGTTAAACTTTTCCCAATGACAAGTAAGGGTAGTTTTTCAGATCCATCTGAATTACTCCCTACCAAAACTGTAACTTTGTCGTTAGAGCTTTTGTCTCCTGATTGTACATCAACTGATAACGTTTTATTAGGTAAACAACGATAGAATAAGACAGTTTCGTCGATGTTGAATATATTTTTCGCCTCATATTCGTTGAGTATTGACGGCAACGTGGACTGCAACCAATCTGTGGTCATAGCTGGTACAACTTGATTCGTATCACCAGAAACATTTTTCAACACTATCCCGTTCCTTTTTTTAAAACGTTCCAACCAACCTGGATTTGCCGTAAATTTAATATTCATTTCACTTGCAAATTCGTTAGCTTTCTTCATTAATATAGGTCCTGATATGGGAGCATTTTGGGCTTTAACTTCTTTATACCAAACAAACAATGCAGTATCTAAATTTTCGTACTTAGCGGTTCTCATACGTTTTCTTTCGGGCTTAAATTTACTGCGCTCAAATGTTACCGTAATTTGTTCTCTATTTTTGATAATCGTCGATAATGTTGAGTGTGCGATCCCAAATTCTCTACAGATTTCCGTTTTCGATCTCCGCTTTTCATCAACTGCCTTAAGTAGGTCCATCTTGAGTTTGAGGGATATAGCAGTTGATTTCCGTCTTGATTTTTCTGCCATTGAGCATGGAAAAAATAAAATGCATTTAAAATAACACATGAAACTCACTGTTTGTTTTTTTGTTTTTGGATTCACCGATTTAACAAAATTCACTAATTTATTCACCCTTCTTTCGTGAAATAAGGAATCTACTTGACAGTAAATTGATATTTTTTGACCATGAAGGGCATAGAAAGGAAGCTTTAAAGTCCTAAGGAAATAAGCCGAATTTACAAGAGATATGATTTCGATAGTTGGCACTGTTACAGGAGTGCCGTATTTGTTCGACAAGTGTTCAACCGTTTAAAATGTTAAGAACTCTTCAAGTTCCTGATTTATTTGAAAAAATTTCATGTTTTAGTATCATAAAACAGTTCAATAAAATCAATAGTGATCACTTGCACAAGTCCTGACAACGTTCCAGATAAACCTCAAGTCCTATGGAACCCAGGTTGAAGACCCCTATGTCTGTAGATTAGGGGCGCGAATATTGAAAGTACTCAGTACATTCAAAAACACCGATTCGGCGACTACTTTAAAATAACTTATTCATTACGTGCATTTTATCAGATTTTAATCAATTTTCCAGAATAGATGTACGCCATTGGGAAACTGTCCTGAACGAAGTTATTACGTTATTTTTTATTTAAAATAAACACGAGTTCTAAACACTGTTTATTTTCAGAAAAAAACCAAAATAATTAACACTTTTCCTTACGATTTTCTTATTTATAAAAACTAATGTTTCTTAATCTCTCTCATTCGGCACACTTCATTTCACCAATCACTATTGGCAAGCAAGAAGCATGAGAACTTAGAAAGAGTGAGATATTAGAATTAAAAAGAAGCAGAGGCAAAATCATCGTAATTGCTTTTTTGTTACGTTATGGTCTCCACCGTTTTACCTATGTTTAATAAAGGAACATCGTTCCATAAAAATATATTCCAATTTACTTAAATACAAAAGAATGCAAATCTTGCATTTTTGTTTAAATTGAATTAGACGCAATATACATGTTTATAATGAAGAGACTCTGTACCTACTATATTTTTAGATCCAATCAAATGAGCCAACTTTAATAGTTTGCATAAACTTTACAATTTGGGTAGATTGTGTACATGTGAACATTGCAATCATATATGGCAGCATTTCTTACCCTGTGGTACGTGAATTGCAGGTTGATGGTACATAAAAAATAATTAATAATGCCAAACATAAAAATTGAACAAAATAAAACAAAAATGATAGAAAAGTTTTCCTACATTTTCATAAAAATGTATACAGTCGGTAGTAGAATCTTCTGGCATAATCTACTATTTTGACAATTTTTTATTTATTTTTTTAACAACTATTATAATATTATATACCAAATAAATAAATATATGGTGTACAATAATTTCTACGAAGTGGTATAATTTAGCATGATGTATTACCAAGTAGCAAAGTTGGTAAAAGCTGATAAATGGGATTTATTTAAAGCTGCATTAAAACAGTAGTCATATAAAAACATTTGGGCTTGGTTCATTTTGAACTACTCATAAAAAAATAAATAAAAGATTATTCAAGTTTTATGACAACGCACATTCATCTGGATGTATGAATACAACGTTTTACCAAACTTTGAAGTATTATATATCATAAAAAGAATTATAATCATTAATTATTTCAGGTACACATACTTAAAAGTTTCTTAAACGTTACTTTAAAAAAGCTCTTACTCCACATTGACGGTTTAATGTTGTTTCCAATTAAGTAAAAACTTCAATTTTAGTTACAACCATAGGCTAAACTATCTGCTAAAACTAATTTACATTAATGTTGAAAAAGTTTTTCAAAGTTGTGATTAACTACAACATTAAAGCGTATTCTTTGAAGCAACAACGGGCTACAAAAAGGATAGTGAACTTTTTGAAATACTCTAAAACGCCAGTGGTAAAGTTTGAATAATTATATCGGAAATAATATCAAAACTTTTGATAAGTACCTGTAATTAGTTTCAACGATGATTTTGAATTTGAATTGCTTGAGCAACTTTCTCAAGCTTTCCGACGCTTCACTAGGCAGATATGATCTTTGCAAATGGCTCATAATTGTCGTTAATTAATACCAGTTTTAAAAGTAAAAAGAAGAAAAAAAATCAATGCACAAATATTTGTGAGTTAGTAAATTATTTTACTCTCATTTACAACACAAGAGGACAATTTTGATGCCAAAAATGTGCATTGGTGAAAAAATGCAGTAGTTACAAGTATGTTATTAATGATGCAAATTGTAATTAAGATTGATTAAAAATTCCGTCAGTCAATCCATTTTAATTAGCATCAGCAAACAACGTGTTAGTCATATATGCATTTGAATGAATATATTAGGATTGCATTTCACTCTTCTTCATTTAATCAACAAACTTACGAGTATTTGCAAACGCGCATTCGGATTATTTTGATTTTGCTACTATCAATTACGAGAACTAATAAAATTAAATATAACTACTCCATATATTTTCAACTAAAAATAAAATTATAAGTGTGGTTCAAAAAATAAAACAACCTTTTTTCTTTTGAGTAGCATACAAATGTCATTAAAACTATATCTATGTATACATATAAAAACAACATTAAAATATAATTCAGATGAAAACTTTATGATTACTCCAGTAGAATTTTAAATATAAAATACTATCTGCTTTATACTCAAAGTGAAACTGACTCTTGGGTAGATCATTTCTCCAGACTAAATTTTGTTGTGTGTGTGTGTGTTTAAAAAAATCACAAATAGAAATAATTGGATTTTTTGCAGATGTAACAACTAAATTTGCTAGAACTTGCTTTGATACACAAAACTAGGTGCAATTCGTTAAAAAATCATTTTTTTATTTCTTTTTATGGAGCGTAGCTCAAACTAATGCTTGTTGGGTAACAAGCAGTAAAAAATGTGAAATATGATATTAATAGGGTATTTCTCATTTACTCTTTGCCTCGCAAATCAAAATGAAAAACACCACCAAACTGTATCTATCAATTAATGTTAATGTTGTGTTCATAAAATAGCTATTATTAACCTGCAGTTTCTCTATTTTTTTTAAATGTTCGTATATAAACTCGGATCAAAAGTAGGAAATTAATTAAAGCGAGGGTATAACTTTTAACATTTTTTATAGAGTATAAAGAAAAATTTTCATTCATGAAAACACAAAAAATTTAGTAGAACACTATGTTCCATATGATACATAGAATTAGTTTCTTTATTTAAGGTTGTCCTCGTTATCTACGTATTAAGTTTATAATGAAAATTCACCGAAAAATCAATAATATAATTAAAAACATGATCCTTAATGTTTTAGGGTTGAGAATAATTTGAATCAAGTTATAATATAATCAAAAGAAATTATTTTCCAGAAATAAAATTTTAACGTGGGTTTTATGTAAAAATGGAAACATCCAATAGAAAAAATAAACTGTGAAAAAAAAATTTACAGAAATCGACGAAACTGTATACGAACATGACAAAATCATTCAAGAATATAATTTTTTCTGTTCAAGTATATCACGGTGTATGATTAAAAAAAGGTATTCTTTAAATACTATAAAGTTGACATACGACAAGAGAGAAGAAAAAAGAAAACAAGCGGGAGAGAGAAGACGCAGACACAGATCAAGTAACAATTAACATAAGCGGCGTGGAAAGTAAAATGTGTAAGAATGTTTATGTCTATACAGCTGATGAGGCAACAACTTTGAAAGTGTTCAAAATCATTTTTTCTAGAAACCTATGTTTCTTTATGAAAACCCTGGCGATTTTTTGTTTTATGAAAACACAATATTAAATTGTACCAACAACTTTTTATCTACATGTAAAAAAATCAAGATGATTAAAGAACATTCATTCTTTAGAATCTTTTATTTACGATAAAATTGACTTTATAAGAAGACAATGCCATAATAAATGCTTGATGGACATTAAGAAAAAGCATTGAGCTATGAATAAAGAGCTACTAACTCTTTTGTTGTACAACAAAATTAGTGACGGTCGTGTAATTTCTTTTTACGTGTGTAGCGTTTGGAATTTTTTGAAATTTATTTAACTTCGATTTTCATGGATTTTGTATGTCGCTGAATATTTACAAATCTATTATCGAAATCTACAAAATTTAAGACTTAGGTTTTATTCCCGATTATGCAGCCTATATCTTCAGTGTAAAATAATTTCCCTTGAGAATGTTTGGGAAATACATAAATTAAATTTCTACAAAATAAACAAAATTTCAATAGAATATTTGCTTAGTTAATGCTTATTCTTATTTATTCATTTAATAGATAAAATTCATTGAAACTAACTTAAAATAGCTACCAAACGTTTTAACTTTTCAAATATGCACTCTTATAGAAAATATTAAAATAGTTTTAGGACATTTTATTCACATTTACTAAATGAGTGTTGCGAAAAAAAGCTTAATTTATTGGTTATTACATAGTGCTAATTGGTGTATATTTTTTTTCTATTTTAAAAATTTATAGGAAATACAATCGGGAGTAAAAGTACTGAACACTAATAATTTATGAATATTAATTGTTTGTAACTTGTCATGAAGTAAATAGTTTTATTACTAAAAAAAATAATCATGAACCTTTATTTAAATTTTTAAAAATGCAACAAATAGGGATTCATCGAGTCAGGAATTTGAACACTTTAGGCTTTAGGAAATAAATTGAGCATAAAACTTAAACTTTAAAATAAATAATATGCAAGTTCGATACTTGGTTTGATTTGATATTTGAATTTTTTTTTGGTGTTTTAAGTCGCTTTAACATCTAAGGTCATCATCGGCTGTATCACGACTGTCTAAACACAGAAAATTTCTGTTGGTCAATTTTATTCTTAGGTCTAAGATCTTAAGTCTAGGATTCAACGGGAATCGAACCCGTACCACTTGACGCATGAAGCGGAGAGAACTACAGCCTCTAACCACTGCGCCAATAGGTGGTGATATTTGAATATTATGTAGCTTAAAAATCAAGAAGTGAATTCTTAGGTACAAACAAAAAAGTCCTCTTGGTTTTGACAGTAATAATAAATATACCTTGATCTGCCTTGATTAACACCATATTATATTAACCGATAATATCAGGTTTTAGATTTTTTTTTTATAAACAACCGTTGAATGTTAATTAAATTTTGCAAAATTGTTTCTCATATTTCAAATGACATATGTAATATGAAAATTTGAAACATTTGCCCTTTTTTACATTAGTGTAACTCCATTTAACCTATTGAGTGAACAAATCTTCATAAGAACAAATGACAAAAAACATGTTTTTAAATTGTTATAAATTTTGAACGGTACTATCGATACAATTTTCGTTTATTTGTCATCATTTTGACTACCTCCCAAGCATCCTTAAATCAAGGTTTATATATTTGTGTTTTTCTTCTATTTTTGAAACCAGTTTTTTAGACTTATTTTCTTGTATTTTTATATTAACTATGAATGTTTTTTATTAAAAACATTTTTATATGTCTCAACATGCAATCCTTATTGTTAACAAACTAAGACCTTTACAAAAATGTCTATAGCTCACCGCTATATAGATTATAGTATGTATAATACCTGCAATTCTAATATTATTATTCTATCATATTACAAAAGATGAAACGTTATGCTTTTAAAAAACAGGAACGTAAATATAGTTGCCTACACTATCACAGTAAACAGGTACTTTAAAATACATACACTGCCGGCCAAAAGTTTGAGACCAGTTGTAATATATTTATGCTATCACTTATTGTATTCAAAGTTTCGGTAATAAAATAAAAATTGTTGTCCATACATATTTTTAAATTACTGATGAACATCTAAAGAGACTTTTGTAGGTATGTTTCTCAGGTACAAATAGAATTAATGGGTTCTGTTTAAAAACATCCAAGACCGCAGGGTGTCTGGCCAGTGGAAGGGTCATCATTATATTTAAAGTAGCTCCGTATTAATTGTTCTTTAATTCTATTCTTCTTTAATTTTGCACTGGCTATTCTTTGTTATTATTTAGACTTTCTAAAACAGGTTATTTTAAATTTTTTTTTAAGTTATGTACCATTTTGTACGAATAATTTAATTTAGTCTTAACTTGGGGTTTCTATAGTTAAAACGTTTTAAAAATGGGAAAAGTACGAGAAATAAATATCGAAACTCGATCTGCCATTGTTACTTTACATAATGAAGGCAAATCCGAACGTGAAATTGCGTCTCAACTTAAACTTTCGAAGACTTGTATTCATCGCACAATTATTCGGTTTAAGGAAACGGGTAGTTTTCAAGATTTTCCACGTTCAGGAAGACCAAGAGCTACTACTTCTAGTGAGGATCAGTTTATCGTTATTACCAGCAAAAGGAATAGACGCTTAACAGCACCAAAAATTCGTGCTGAAGTGAACAAATCTTTAAATAAACCAGTTTCGCTTACCACAGTGAAAAGACGGTTGAGGAACGCTAAACTGTTTGGTCGTGTTGCCGTTCGGAAACCTTCACTAAGGCCGCAAAATAAGAAAAAAAGGATGCAGTGGGCCCTATTCCATCGAGATTGGACAGAAGATGATTTTAAAAAAGTTCTTTGGACTGATGAGTCAAAATTCCAAGTATTTGGCTCAAATCGACGAATTTACGTTCGGCGTAGCACCGAAGAAAAGATGTTACCAGATTGTGTAGTGCCAACTGTTAAGCACGGTGGTGGTTCAATAATGGTCTGGGGTTGTTTCTCAGGCCATGGAATTGGAAATTTGGTTAAAATTGATGGAATTTTGAAGAAAGAGGAATATAAAACAATTCTCGAAAAAAATGCTGTACCATCAGGCTTAAGTTTAATTGGCAATGGGTTCATTTTCCAGCAAGATAACGATCCAAAGCATACTTCCAAGCTATGTAAAAATTATTTATTACAAAAAGAAGCAGAAGGAGTTTTAAAAATTATGAAATGGCCACCGCAAAGTCCGGATCTCAATCCAATCGAGCTTTTGTGGGACGAGCTTGATAGGAATGTCCGAGAGGAGTGTCCCTCTTCACTTGCAGACTTGTGGAGACTACTACAAGAAAGCTGGAACAAAATTTCTCAAGAAACCATAAATAAATTAATAAGTAGAATGCTGAGGCTAGTAGAAAAAGTAATAAAGTGCAAGGGAGGATTTTTAGATGAAAAAACAGTTTGAGTAATTAGTTCATTTTTTTTTTATAGAATAATTTTTTATGTTTATTTTCTATACTAAGTATGTTTAAAGGTTATAACTATAATATTAATAAACATTTTTACTGTATTTGTCTTTGAATTTTTAAAAATATTTCCTTTTTTTTGGCTTAAATCTATATGGTCTCAAACTTTTGGCCGGCAGTGTACCTACTTATTCTACTATTCGACAAAAAGTCATTCATACTCTTAATATTTTACATTTCATTCCATTAAAATTTTAACCCAATTGACCATTTAATTATTTGCATGCAGATTTTTTTAATAATTAATACTTTAACATTGAAAATGTTATTTATTAATTACAAATAAATTCAATACTGCAGAAAATTAGGGCTGGCTTCGATTGTAATGTTACTTTTTTCAAATTTTGTATAACATTATTTATTTCCCAATTCGTAAATTTAATATTTTATACATCGGTGATGTTCCTTCCTACTTATTGATATTTTTATAGAAGAAATAAATAAAACGTTTTATGAGCATTATTATTTGAGGCTTTGGTAGTCAATCTTATTTTAAATTTGAGGAAGGTCAAAGTTAAATTAAATTTAGTTTGTACTGGTTTAAGAGAATGCAATTTTATTTGTTTTGTCACGCTTATATAACAAATATTAAATAATTGAGAAGTTAATAAACTTAGCAAAATGAACTTGAGAAAAATAAGTAATTAACAAAATATATTTAATGCTATTGAAAAAAATGGATTTGTTTTGGGTGGGCAAATTTATCAGGTGTTAAATACGATTTGATTTCAATTAACTTTTTCAGTATTTCGTAAGAAAAATGCTAAATATCTTAATATTCGCAAGTGTCATGGCCGCCTATGGTCCCGAAACATGCATAATATAAGTAGTTTATTTAAATAGTGACTTGTAATTGTAAATAGCTTACCTTGATCTAATAATCGGGCTGCATTTGGACATTTTCCATGATCCACGGTAATTTTTTCTGCCAACAATTCGCGTACATATTCAGCGGCTTTTTGTGCTGCCGGATTATGTTCATCGCCTCCATCATCTTCATGTGAATCGTCGTTTTTCAATGTTATATTCTCCGATGAGAGGCTCTTGCGTTTGAAGTCACTTGAATTTGAACCCGAATAATTGTTGTAATCACCGTTCGAATCATACTTTTCGGCCATTTTTTCAATTACAGTTTATATTATTATTTTTTAATGTAAAATTACTTTTCTATGTTGAATCGTTCTGTCTCTAGACGTCAAACACACGATCAGCCGCAACTGGCAGAGATTGCGACTGCGTCAGTCATGTCTAAATAGAAGCGTTTACTTGTTTTTCACTAACTCTTAGCGTTTTGTATCTCGTGCACTTCGTCTACACAACGGCTTGTTCAATACACAATGTTTAGCATGGCGATCAACGACAATCTATGTACCAAAAGCTATAATTCTGCAGTTTTGCTGTTGGTGAACGAAGCGATTAAATTCTCATGTGCCTTTTAAGAGCTCATATAGGAAAAATTGCTTTTACACATAGATTCCTGATATGTTCATTTATTAATGTTCCAGCTTATTATGTTTATCGCAAAAATAAATAGTAACATAACTACCATTGGGGTAATCCGAACAATCTTAAAATTGGCGTTCGGAGGGTCTATTACCGACTTTTTAAGATCCAGTATGTACTATGTATATCAAATTTGGAAAAAATTTGGTGAATATTAGTTGTAAAAAAGCTTATTGTTAGATACTGGACAGTAGCCGAATGAGTGTATCACGCTGAAGAAGTCTATGGCATAAATGCATAATAGTTCCCAAACGGAAGGACCAGTTTTCATAAGGTTTTTTTTTTTGTTTGAATGCTGGCTTAGTGAGTAGTCGAGATAGTTTTTACTGGTGTTATTAGCTATAATTTACTTTAAGATTTCTTCAAATAAAAAAATTAATTTTAATAATTTAACTTATCTTATAAGCATTACAAAATTTCTTTTAAATTTTCATGTCAACGTCCATACCATGTTGAAAGCACCGGTTCTCGTCCGATCACCGAAGTTAAGCAACATAGGGCGCGGTCAGTACTTGGATGGGTGACCGCTTGGGAACACCGCGTGTCGTTGACATTTTTTTTTATTTTTTTCAAAATTAAAATTTTCACATCCTTTATATCGGTATTTTTTAAATAAATTTATAAAATACTAGCTGCTACCCGCTCGCTTTGCTGAGAGTATCTAAATGTAATAGATTGATTAATTGGTTTCCTATCTTCATAGCGAAATATGAAAATTAATATATTTTGACAGAAAAAGATGTCAGCGATGATAGCGAAAAAATATATAGATACTCTAGGACTTTAGATCCAAAGTAAATTCATCAAAATCCTTAAAACTAGTTTTCTAAAAAGAGGTATTGGCCATCTTAGGGCGCGTTCACACGAGTCAACTTTAGTCGAACGACAATTTTCAACCTTTTAGACCAAAGCGGGGTAAGCGACGCGAGAAGTGAAGCACAAACCAACAGAATCGGGGTAAGCGACGCAAGAAGTGAAGTTCCCATGGGATGGCAAAACAATTATATCCTACAGGAACCGTACATTTGAAAAATTTCGGTAAAGTTCGTGAAATAGAATTTTAACGCATTTTTACTATGGAAAATAAATATGAATCTCTATTTAACACCCGTTAAAATTAATAATGAATTTTTTTTTTAAATATTTGAATTTTTTCATTGTTTATTGTCGAAGATATTTTAATTAGAAATAAGCGTATTAAATTAATAAACTAAAAATTTCAAAAGAGTTACAATGACCTACTTAATGGAACAAATTTTAATGAAGTTTTGCTAAAGATCTTTTAAACCTTAAGGGAACACCATTAATTACGTGAGGCGTTCAGGGGTTGATGGGGTCGAGCCGAATCTCATCTAATCTTACTTTGGGGAAAGGGAAGGTCTCGCAAATATCACGTTTTTTTTTTTTGAGAAAACACACGTTTTGAAAAATATCACATTAGATTACGGGTTGGGGGAATGATATATGCCAAATCTCATGACATCTTACCAGAGGAGAGAGGATTGCATTTCAAAAATTGCAAAAGACGCCTCGCGCAATTAATGGATAGGAAAATAGCTGTACGGTTTTAAATGACATCATTCACACACGGTATGAAAGATTTTCAAGTCCTAAAGGAAGGAATACAGGTACTTTTTTACTAAAAATCGTATAGAAGCTGATGTGAGACAGCTAACATCTCTTTCTTGAAAAGTAGTTTTACGAATTTTGATGACTTTTCTTTGGATCTACGGTCTGAAAGTATCTATCATTTTTTTCTGACAAAATAGATTAATTTTTATATTTCGCTTTGAACGTAGGTAATCTTTTAATCAATCAGTTAAATTTAGATACAATCAGCGAGGCGAACGGGTATCAGCTTATAGTGCCTACAATACAAAATCACAAATTCATATAGCACATAAAATAACCTGTAAAAAAACAGTCACAGATTATCTGGAATATAGATACTAAATTCACTCAACAGTGATGTAATTATGTATTACAGAAAAGTTGGTAATAATTATAAAAAAATAAAAAGATCATCTGGAACGCTATTTTCCCGTTTAAGTATCTCTACCCTCTTGCCTCCATAGAGGAACCACCGTTGAGATTGTAATGAAACATCCTGTAAAATATGTAGGTAACTTATTTTTTTTATACAGTTTCATCGAGCTACAGAAGCTATTGCTTTCTAATATTCCTTTATATAATTTAAGTAATTTTAGTATAATATTATAAGTCTGCAGTACCTACTTACAAAGTCTATAACGGTATCATAAAATATGATACAGTAATAATAAAATTCTAAATTGAAAACTTAGAATTTCCAAAATTGAATTAAAATTTTAATGAACGAAACATTTACTCAAGTATCCGTGAGTTCAATTGTTCCACTATATTGAGCAAATAAATATCTAGTACAATACAAACAAAGCTCGTTTTGAGCAGCTTATTTGTATTTTTCTAAAAATCCACGACGCGAGTTTTGCTCGTATAGTTACATTTGAAAATATTGCAGTGTCTGTGGAGCGTCGAGAAAAGTGTTTTATTCTTTTTATTTTTTTGTTGTTTTAATGATTGGAATATTTTTATTTGTTTGAAGGAAATTGAAATATTGTTCGATAACACGAAAATAAAATAGGAACAAAAAACGTACACTGGGAATAGAATCAAGCTATCGCTGCTTTAAATAGAATTGTCTAGTTCTGAAGCTTTTGAATTATTGAAATATTTATTAGATAACAATGAACTTGCCGTCTTATTTTATAGGCTTCAAACTGCAATTAGGTCATTTATTCCATTATCTTCTCATCTTTATCGTAAAAAAATGATTTTAAAAAATTTATAATATCATGTCTCTAGATGTTGGACAAAAATTAAGTAATTCAAAGAAAAAAACTCAAAACAAATAAAAACTTTCTCATACATTTTATTTTAGATCTACTGATTTTGAGGTTAAAAACTTTATGTAAAAAGTAAACATAAAAAACTTTAAAAAGAAAAATTGTATACTGCTTACAAATATTGGTGAGTGTCTAGAAGCTACATAGTTGAAAAAATATTCGACACATTTATATTTAGTGTGCAGGAGTTTTGTTTATATTACATAAATAAAAAGTATGTATAAAAACTTTGTGTTTGTCGCGTCGTTTTATGTTTTATTTTATTTTCAAATGCTATATTCTTACTAAACTTTTACTAACTACAAAACATAAAAGTTATAAGTTCATATCCCTAGATATAAACCTACCTACATTTTAGATACTAAGCAACTCTACAGATATTAAGCAAAAGGTAGAAAGGTAAGAAAACTGAAAAGAAGAATTTTTTTCTTACTTAACAAACACCACTCTAAAAAAGAGACGAATTTTTTTACAGGTGCGTTTGGAAAATTACAGGTTTTATTATAAATAATTCATCTACATATCTTGGTTTTTTACGTTAAGTTAAAGTGGTATCAGTAAAGGTGTGAAAGTAAAGTACCTCACATGAAAATATTAGAAATTTAAATTTAAGACTGTAAAATTGAGAAGAAATTTACAAAACAAAAATAACTGAATATTTTCTCAAGTAAAAAAATGGTTTGTATAAACACAACTGGACCTGATACCTTAGAAAAACAAGAAAAAATATTTATACCTATCGTTTACATCAGGGATGGAGAACCTTTTTTGAAGTTGTATTTGAAATGAAAGTTGAAAAGTATTTTTGTAATGAAATTTTGAGATTTCATAATTCATTAAGGTAGATTATCAAAAAATGAAATATTGTCAAATGTATCTGACAGTGTCGCTCGCCTGCACCTCACTGCATATGCTAAACTTGGTTTAACAAATATGCTGTACGCAAGCATTTACTGAAGTGATGGCTCGCCTATAGCGGCCAATTGTCAAGTGTTTAGTGTTTTTTTTGTCAATTTTTATCTGAGCATCTCCATTTACGATTGTATAAAAGAAAAATTTTTGACCTCGACTATCTCCGGTGGAAAACCCGTGTATGTTAAAAAAATTAACACACGATATTATCGTAGTTAATGTTAACTTTGTTAAAACTTTTATCAAAATCTAAAAAAACAATAGTAAGTTGGTGATCCACCTTAAATAAACCCTTATTTAAATTGCAAAAAAGTTGCTTCGAGCAGAATTAAATCGATTGTTACTTGATTATTTAAAAGGATAAAATAAATATTTAGTGAAACAATAGAGGTGCTTCGACATGGCTTCGAAATAGAGATATACTAAGGTAATACCCATATGAGATCTATTAGAAGTGAATGTGTTTGAAATTCTAAAACAGAAACAAATTCCCCGTTTCAGTTAATAAATAAAATGCAAACAGATCGACTAAGCATTACAAATACTGTTGCGTCACGTGGCACAGCGAAATAAAGAATTTTCGTCTTCGTTTTTAAGCGGCCGTTGCACATTTTCAACGATGCATACGACATTGCATCTAAAATTTTCACGATGATGGTACAAACATACGAAGCCTTAACCACTAGACCAGACCCATCAACATGAATAATTTATGCGCGTGAAAAATAAAGAAATAAAATGCTAGAAACGATGAGACTGAACGGGAAGAAAACGAAAAAATCAGACTGATTTCAAATATACGACTAGCTTCGAATTTTCTTGGTAAATATTGAGAAAGATCTCGACTGCCTCATTCTGACTGACGTGGCATGTACGGGGATGAAGCATTTCGTGAGGTTAAATTCAGGTTTTCTCTAGAGGAAAATTTATGAGTTTTTATGTACAAGTTGTATGCATAAGTTATGAAAATGGAGATATGCCTCGTGAAGTTCAACATTCATAAATTAAAAGGATAAATCTTAAAATAAACTATTGGAAACGCCTTATTAATTTTTATTTCTCATTTAACCATGGAATATTTAAGTTTCTAGTGATAGAAGTCATATTTTGGAAAGATAATTATTATGAGTTTAAAATTTCAGACTCGGATGTACTTATAATAAAATGGCATGGTTAAAAGTTTGAATATAGATTAAATTTTAAACATTGAAATATACCTAAACAAGCTTGCAATTTTTGAAAAATTTTGAAATAATCTGCCTAGATTTTGCGTTTATAGAGTCTAGACTGTAAATGATTGTTCTAGTAGCAACCATTCAGAAATTTTCAAACTATTTGCGGTTAAATAGCGACAGATCAAACTAAATTTTAGATCGTGAAAAAAAAGATACATTTTAAATTTTAAAGAGCTACTTTTTTAGAATCGATAAGTATAGATATCTAATTTTTGATTCCCGTTTTTGTTTGGGTTTAAGTATGTTAGATGAGGATGTTTAAGGACTTAATATTTGTCTTGAATTTAAAACTCCTTGACTTGATTTTAAGATTCTTGATTTAACTTTGGCTTAAAATCAAGTTAAATTTAGGTCAAACGTTAATATGTATTACAATATTAGGCCAAATCTGCCCGTAACGATGACGTAGGTACCTGATCCTGTTGGTATTCTCGCCAAAAACATGGCTTTCGCTGCAAAACTTGAGGTAACGGGGCCCAGCTTCAGCCCGTGCGATGCATTTTCTGTCCAATATGCCGCTGCTGTTCCATTGTCTCTTTTGGATCGATCTGCGTATATATAAAGGATTGGATAAGTTTTCATTGTGCATTGAATACATTGGATCCATACATATGTACATACAGAAGTACATTGTGTACACTGTATATACATTTAAAAGTACATATGATAAGTTTTCTTTTATATAAATTTGTGGGTGAAGAGATCCTGTCTGAAGAGGTGTTCAGTGAAGGTATTGATTGAAGGATTAGATATTTTACAATATTGTAACGTTTTTCGGGTTCTTAGGTTTGTGTTTAATGACGACAAATTTATTTTTAACAATTTTTTATTGATTTACCTATCTTACACTTTATACACTTATAAGCTACACGTTAACAATGAGTTAGTTCACTGTTTAACAAGTCAGTTTTCACAGTCACTTGATCACTAATTGTCACTCACTATTGCACTGTTACACTTTATTTAACAATGTTCACAAGTTATTTAACACTGTTCACTTTCACTATTTATTTTAAGACTCATTGAAGATTTATTTCACACTGATCACTTTCACGAAAGACTGTTGACGTTCACGATTTGTTTTAAGACTGTTTACGTTCATTATTTATTTCAAGACTGACTCGCTCATGTTCGTCCGGAGCTTATATAGGATTTCGGAATCCTTCTAGTAAATTCTATTTTATTATTCCTTGGTAGAAATTTTCATCCTTTTGTCTAATCCTTCGTGCCCGGTGGTCTAAAAGACGAAGCTCTTAGAGAAAGAATATTCTGGAATCCTGGAATTTCACAAGATTTCTCCCATCCTGCGACCACAGTGCTCCTCCATTGGCTGGTGATTGGTTCGGCGCACCCACGGCTGAGGGTAGGTGATACCACCCCTAGAGTCATAAAATGGCGACACTCCCGTAGACACATGGCGGCACATTCTTAGACTGTGACACTATCTATTTCTCTGTTCTTTTCCAGATTCAGCATTTGGTTTTTTATGTTTATATTTCAGCTATAGGGGTAGGTCTCATAAGAATTTATATTATATATATAAAGGTAGATATATGTTTCGCAAAAATCGTGAAAATCATTTTTTAAGTAAGAGATACTTAAAATTAATATTTAACCATTAAGCCATATATTTGGAAATTTAATATGCTATAAGAAATGATTGCCTTTAAAGACAAAGACAAGACAAGACAAGACAAGACTTTTTATTTCATTGCTTTACAAACTGAAATTAGATTCCTTTAAATAGCGAAATCAAAAGGTTGTATATATATTCAAAAATATACTGTGAGTGCTTAGTTTCTTAAAAAGCATCATTTTCTAATTAGTTATTATTAATTTATGTATAGCCTATGGTCCACACATAAGATAAATTTTAATATATTATTTGGTTGTTTGTTAATGTTCGTGATTATTTTTTTGTTTTGAATTTCAATTTCCAAACTTTATTTTGGTGTACTGAAATTCGTGTTTAAAAGCATCTTTCAAATATTGAGGATGAGGTCAGTTGTTCACAAAAAGGCGGTATGAAAACAAGACAGTCAAAGAAGCACGATGACGGAACGAAAAGCGGGGTAAATCGTTAGAAAAAGCTCCACATCCCGAGTGAGCCATCCGTTTAAGTTGAAAATAGCCGGACTGGCAAGCAGATGTTGAGATAGCCCTCACATTATCAAAATATATATATCATTACAGAGGGATTGAACACCTTCTCCCCTTTGCAATTTCCATTCGTTTTCGTATCATTTTCCCTGGCTTCGAGGCCCTTATATCCTCATCCATAATTTACTCATTGTCGTTTATTTGTGAATCTCGTTGTGAAATTCACAGACAGATTGCTCGCAGTTGAAAATTTTGGAATGTGCATCGATCATTGTAGAAGGTGCAATGTACACCTCGACATGGCATGTTTAATCATATGGAACATGTTCGAGAAGAACTAAACATATTGGTTGGCCCAAATCGGGACTACCTTATTCATCAGTAAGGTGAAATGGGAAGGAAATGGATTACAATGAAAAGTTGAACATTTCGTGCTCGGACAAGACTTTAGGGATGTAACGGCGATAGAGTGTCGACCGTTATCTCAGACATTTACAAATTGATGTAAAAGCTTTATGATTTTTTTATTTCTTCAATTTATTTAGAAAAATACGTATCTTGCTAAACAATTTCTTATCAAAGAAAAAATATCTTTTTACCTCATGGACTATGCTTAACTACTTATTATCATTCAATAAATTAAGCTAAAAACTGTTTGATTATAGAATACATATTTTACTCATCAAAATCACCACTTTTATGGATAGACACCATTATGAAAAAGGTTTGCTTGTACATATATATTTTACTAAAGGATAAGTATTCATTTTATTATTTTTAATATATTAATAGCGGTTATAACCAAAAGAAAAGAAAAATGTCGTTAATGGTTGTTGGCGCATAAAAAACAAATGGGGATGTAAAGCGTCTTTATTAGGGCCAAATTTGTGATGTTTTCCAAAACGTCCCTCAAGCAATTTTATTATGTGTATATATATAGCAGCCTTAGTAGGTATCTATTACTTCGTCTACATAGAATAGAGGAACTTACATCCATAAAAATGATAAAGTGGGCGAGTTGTTAGAACGCAAATATTAGGAGAGATCTGATGCGTTGCGTACATCACTTTTACAGATAACTCGTGTCCAAAGCACCACCATAAGTGCCCTTAAAGGAAAACTTCATCGTTATAATTCCTACCTACTCCTGTTTTCCACGTTTATTTCATATCTGTTTTCAGCCCCATTCCAATTCGTTTTTTTATACACATATATATAAAATACATTCTCACACAAGGCAAAGAATATCCAACGAATAATATCTTTGTAAATAAATATGGAGTCTTTTTTGTGCGCTATTCTTCAGTCGTAATGTCAATTAAATAATTCCTTGGGGATTTTTAGAGATGGGATATGTTTTTTTAACGTAAATGATTCAGATATTGAAAATCTTATTTAATTATAAGTACTATTGAAAAATTTTCGTTTATTCGTTTAGTGTTGTATTTGCGAAATGAATTCGATTATGAACGTGAAGAAAATTCCCAAAGGGATTAAAGATATGAAAAAGGGAAACTTTTTATCTAAATCCAGCTTATAGAAAATACGTTTATTGGTAATTTAATATAAAACTTTGATAAAACCAACTTGAATTCGACTTAAAAGAATTATTTAAATTTTGCTAAATGAATATTTTACTGTATTTTATTGGTTAAATAAGTTTCTTTTTCGCAATTTTTATTTAGTGAAAAAAATTACAGTTCGCCATAAAAAAATTTAATTTTAATTTTTATTTTGTTATTTTGACAATTTTTAAAATACTAACCATACTAACTATGAATTTTTAATCTGTTCCTTATATCCAATGATCTTTTAAAAAATTGAATATTTTTTGCTTTTGTGTATCTGGAAATATATCGTTAATATCAATTAAAAGAGACAAGTCAATGAAAAGATTTACTTTTAGTTCTCAGAGACAGTTCCAATTTTGATATTTTTTTAAAATGTTTGTTTTTTTGTTAATATTATTTGAAACCAGAAACATCAATAAATTTAAATTTAAAAAAGTTAAATCTGTTTATGAAGGCGTGGTAAATTCAAATTATATCGAATTAATTAATTAAAATAAGCTGATTTTTAAATTTGATTATTATCAAGATTGGTTTCAACACCGTTGTTGACAAGATAATTCAAAATTTTTTTAAAAATAATCTAGAATGCCGCAATTATTATAATAAATGCTGAGGCCTATATCTCAGTCATCATTTTAGTTACAGTTCTAATTTTAGCCTTAAATTATAGAAAACTAAAATAAAATTAATCCTCAACAATGGAAACCCTACACATTGGCTACAGGAACTGTATCGGAACTGCTATCGATCTAACTATCAGCGCAGAGTTAGCCTCAGATCCACCCTGAAAATTGTTCTAGTGACCATTTTCCAATTAGGATTGGCATCAACACCAAAATTGCACAAAAACAAACACAAACGCGAAGATGGAAAACAAACAAAGCTGATTGGGTTGCGTTTGAAAAACTAATACAAATTGACGAGGAAAAGAACGAAGAAAGACATAGAAAAAATTATAAATCAATTTTACAAAACAGGACTATAGCAGCAGAAGTCACAATACCCAAACCTAAACAAAATGCTTAGTATAATCTGGTGCCATGGTGGAATCACGAAATAAGAAAAACATACAAAATAGAAAAAGGGCACTCAGGGGAAAAATGGGGATTTAAAAGTGAAGATAACAGCTACAGCATTACAAACAATTAGAACTACTTGATCATTTGCACAGTACGCCCTTTAGACGGATTTATTAGATTATTATTGATTGCTATTATTTTTTTTTAATTTTCATATGTGATTGATATAAAAATTTTTTAATTGCAATATAAAAAATATTTTTTTAGCTATTTACTATTTACTTAATTAAATGTAAATAAATATTGTAAGAAAAGTAATTCTTGCACAAAATTATTTCTACTGTTTAAACAATATAAAATGTAAATTGCTCATATTCATACGTTTCTGATTTCAAAAATATACAATTATTATTTAAGGAAATCATCAAAATGGGAGCTGTTTTTGGGAAATTAAAAAGTCTTAAGGATTTTGATGCTTTATTGATTCAAATATGATAAACCCATTTTCGTCAGAAACATTAATTTTATATATGCTTACCAGGATAGATTAGTTTTGTGTCTTTGTATACCTTTCATACTGTTTATGTGGTTGCAAGAATATCTTGAAAACAAAAAAATTGACATGAAAGTTTTGACGCTTGATTTTGTTATTTAGCTGCAACGTTTCATACTTTATCGAGCAAGATATATTTTTCCCTACATTTTTCAATAAATGTAAAGCGGGCTACACAATACACACCCTACTAATACATGTACTATGCTTATTGTACATCCCTTCGCGCTCACTTTCGGCTTCCCCATCACCGTCTTGTCGGATGAGATCTTTCATGAAATGTTGTAAAAACCGTCAATTGGTCGTAAAACGGGAATCGGGCTGACATAAATTTCAAAATAAAATCAATTCATCGAACGAATAAAGTTGTTCGAAATTCCATACAGAGAATCGTTCGCTACACAATTTTATAAATCATTGTCGCCGGGATAGAACAACAACTATAAAAAGCGAATTTCGGTCGACATTTATTTACTCATATTTTCTATTCAATGCGGTACGGGTACAGTCTTTTATAACTCTAGGAATATTTAAATACTACATTTTACGACAGGATCAACCTGTAGGAAACGTTATACGCTTCAATAGATAACGTAGATACCGCCTCCGTTGGTTGATTTAAAATTTTAATTCACCTCCAAAATCACTTTGAATGTTTCTCTTCATTTTCGAATATATAATATAGTGAAACCGTATTTTAAATCAAAATTTTCCTTTTTTTATTACATAGCTGAAATATTTAAATTTAAAAATAAAATTTTCCATTCATAAAACATTTAATAAAATATCGATGTTAGAGTACTATATCTGTATATAATCCTATAGCATATAAAAAAATACTCGTAACCAAAAAAAAAAGTTTAAAAAATAAAAAGTAATTTTTATCAGAAATTATTTTTTTAAGCAAGAAAATGAGAGTTTGTTAGAGATCTATCTTATTGTACGTTGAAGCTTTGCTACAGTGATGCTTGAACATCTACTTTATTGTACGAGTAGAAATTTGATATATACATAACGATAAAGACCTTAATGAGAAAGCTCATGCTACAAACTTACTAATATGACCACTTGACGTGAGAATTCTGACAGAATTTAAGACTATACAATACTCAAGAAGACTCAACTGTCATGTCAATTTGATAAATTTGAAACATTCAAAATAATCTAGCAGATGGCATTTAAAGGGCGTGGGAGGTATTAAGAGTAGTATTAATTTCTAATAAGAGTGATATTTTTTTAGAAAAGTATTTGAAATTGTCTCAATGTACTCAATGCAACATTAAAAATCTTTACCAAATGGCAAAAATGGAATCTTTATTATTACACCTTAATCTTTTATGCGCTTGTGTGTATTATGTATCCTATCGCAAATATTTGGCTATGCATGAATGATATTTAGAAATTAGGTGCCTAATTTGAACTACTACATGTAACTTTTTAGCATTATCCATAATTCCCTGGCAATTTAAAAATATTACATTGCCCGAGCATTATGACTAATGCTGAAAATCAAGTCAGCAACTTGAGAAAATTTTTATTTATATTTCTTTATTTATATAACGAATATTTTATTAAAACAAATTTTTAAATAACTAACAATCCAATGAAAAAAAAACAATCTGGTGGTACTAAAATAAGTATAAAAATACGTACGCCTAACAAAAAAAAAGAAAACATATTAGATATGTACCGTATGTACTAACAAACATATGTATATACTATATATACACACAAAATGACAATTCCTAGAGTTTCTACTTATTAGAGCATGCTTCCAATTTGGTGACATTTTGAGCTAACTTTATTCTTTCCAGCCTTGTTTTTGTCAGATTTAAAGCCAAATTGCTGTCAATTAATTAAAGAGACCAGAAAAATAATAGCAATATTTATAATGACTGAGCAATGTAATAAATTATCCTAGATTGTCGAAGAGTGTAGAAAAATACAAAATAATTAATTTACCTGATTTTATCGGTCATTATTTATAATGACCAAGCATTATAAAAACTGCCCTTAATCATCAAATTGGCCGTTACATATGTATTGAATAAACAGATTGCCTGTTATGCAAATTTTGTATGTTTCCCTGGCTGTTACATTAAATTATAAGAAGTTTCACTTCTATCACGTGTACAGTGTTGCAAGCACAATTTTTATTTATAATAAAGTGTAGCCAAAAGTCAATTTTGCAAGAGTTGTCTACTATTATCTTGGCATCATTGTGTTCGTAATTTGAAGTTGTAGTACAGTGGTGGCCAAACCATGGTGCATTGCCTCCTTGCGCCAATTCTTTTAAAATAGGCATTATAATTGAATTCATATTACTATTTTTATACAATAATTAATTAGTTTAATAATGTTAATTATATTCGAGCCGGTCAGAGCACACATCGATTAACTCCACTTTTTCAACTTTTACAAATTTTCATGCCAAAACACTTGGTTGACTCCTAACTTGATATATACGAAATAAGTTTTTTTAATAATAAGTAATAACAGCTCTAAATGACAATTTGCTTTTTCATAAGAAACAATGTATTTCAGAAGTCTATTTTATCAATTTACTTAACTTTTTGCATTACGCAGTTAATCGATGTGTGCACTGAGTGGCTCATTTATCACTTTGCATCTAACAACAGTTGGAGTTCAGAGTTAGCTTCACCAAACGAAACTCTCCGGCAACTGTAGCATTAGTTGAGTCCACAACAGTGATCGCCCTTTCGTCCATGTGATTATTTTTGGTTGGTGTTCTAATATACGTGTGTCTTTTGAAATGACCCAAAATAATTAATTGAATTCCGTGAATTAGTTATTCCTTTTCCTCCCAGAAGCAAAGCAGTTCTTATTACTATCTTTTTTTTACAATCCCAAATGTGAAGGTAAAATTGGCGCATGGTAAACAAAAGGTTGGTTACCACTGTTGTTGTAGTATTGAATGTAAATTCAGGAGGGTTATTCTGTGATCACACTTTGAAAATCACTGATTTATTAGATGAAATGTCAGGTTTTTTCATCTCTATATTATATTGATAAACGAGCCTGATAGAATGAAATATTTGCTGATTCACATTCTTACACGACCAAAATTTAAAAACTCAAAAATATTATATTTTCTTATAAACTATTTACTTTTGAATGTAACAATATTAATTGGTTTTCTCCAGTGTCGTCTCCTTATAATTGCCAACCCTTATTTTGAAAAACTTGCGTATAAAAATGATTTTAATTATAAATTCAACAATAGTACTTACCTATGTGATGTTTTTTTTTTTCGAATAAAAATATGTTCTTACCTATTTATTACTCCTTAAAGTTTTTATTTCATAACTGGTTTTGAAATATTAAAAAAAAAGAGATAAACCTTTAAAATGGTTCAAACATAAGAACTTTCTGAAACGAACATTAAATTATTAAAAACCGAAATTGTAAATTATTCTGAAAACATCTTGCTTTTGGCCAACGCAGAAAATATAATATGCAAAATATAACCAAACCATCATCAGTACGAGTATAGTCACCTTTTTGAAGGTTCACTAGACCTTACGAATAAATTATCGTTTTCCTGAAACCTTTCTTGTTACAAATTGAAACTTGCGTTTATTAAAATTAATACAAAATTAATTTTATCCCTGATAACTCAACCGACACGAAAGGCAAATATTCGACCAATAGAAAATAAATCCCCCACCCACATTGGCACTTTCAATTCACTTGAATCCTTTCTTAAAAGCCTCTCCAATAAATTTTACCAGCTCCCATAAATGTGGCTTAAAACACTCAAATCATTTCTGTTTTTTTTTTAATTTTTAAAATGTCTGAGTTTCATAGTTTTATGTGAATATTATTGCTTCATTGGGTTATTCTTTGACGGTGTGAAGCATTGACCCAGTTTAAAACTCAGTTTCTTCCGTTAAAATTCCTTCCTCGTCTCCATATTCTATGTTTGAAACTTGCCAACTTTTAATATAATACTAAACCTATATTACATTTACGTGGCGGTTACATTCGGCGGCTAACAGGGTTGATAGTCTCGAAGATCTATAAAACTCGACTACGAGACGAGAGAATGCTGAAACTTACGGAACTATGTGTCGAATTATAAGCGAAAAGTCACATTGATCGAAACTAACAGGCAAACATTTAGACTCCTCTTAACCCAATGATTTATTGTTTTGTTTTGGTACAAAACAAATTTGTCGAAAAGCAAATATCATAATAATATATATGACCTTATAAACTTAATGAAAACCGGGGATGGAATGTTAAGAATTCCCGTTATGTCTCTATTTTATTAAGTGTATATAATTTACTTAGATTGCGGAATAGGAGAAAGGAGTTTGAACGCCTCGTTATATTTTGCTTATTTAGCTTATATTTTATCACGGAGAGCTTTTCGAAACTAAGTAGTTGTAATAGTTTCCATCTATCAGATTTATTATGATATATTTCAAAAAAGGAAACATGGGAAGATTTAAGAAATTATAGCGGAAATTTTTATTGAAGTAGTATAAACTTCTAACGTGAAATGCCTTCATCCACATTGTGAAAATCGTAAAGTTTGTTAATGGATTCTTTAAACATAAAGATGGGCAAAAGAAAAATTTCTTAATTGAAAATAAAATTTTGAATAAAGCCTTAGTTTGTTATTTAGCATAGGTACATACAATAAACCTAAACTATAAAATTTATGATTTTAAAACAAGTTTTTACGTTTTTTATTTTGTTCGTAACAAGCCAATGTTTTATTTTTTCGTTTTGAAAACTTTAATTTTTTTCTTCCAGTTTTTTGATGAACACATGTTGTGTTTCAGATAATTATCTTGAACGACTCCCAAAAGAACTATTATTTATATTAGATCTTGTGATAAAACATTATGTTGAATGTCTGTAGACACAAAATAAAACACCGTTCTACTTTTTTCTCACCTCTCATAACACTCTACCCATTGCGCTTACAAAACATCACTAAAAAAGCTTGGTTATAAAGAAGTTTTTCCTAAGTTCTACAACGATGTAACATTTTAATATACTTAAGTTTGTATTTCATAGAGAGAAAATCAATGTTATACTTACTATTTATTTAGTTAAACAGCTTAATTTAATGGGATTAATTCATTATTGGATTTGCGCTTCGGTTCGTGAGGCCCAGGTCTTGGGCGGCACAATTTAAAGGGCAGCAAAAACAGATAATTATAACTAATTTTTTGCACAATCTGCCTCTTGGCAATAATTGCAATGTGTCCACTGACACAACTCAATTTCTTTTATTGACCTCCTTGTGATGTCTACTGAAACCTATTGGTAAACTCCAGAATAGTGGGTCTCTTCAATCCCCTGTTTTCATTGCAATCATCAAGCATCAAGCATCATAGCAAGCTGGTTAGGATGGTTCTCCAGTCTCACCTGGTAACGATATAATCGTTCCGTAATCACCTTCATCACCTTCATAAAGAAAAATAAAAATATATTTAGATTCGTTTTGTACTGATAAACATTTTGCAGGTACATTTATAAATGACTGATTTATATTTGAAACAATTTTAACAGTGTACAAATTACTTTAATTAATAAATTAAAATAAGCTTTGAAAGGTTTTCAAAAGTAGAGTCATAAATATTTCGTACACACAATGGGATTATGAAACATTTGTTCGTTTGTTAGTTGTAATTGCCTAGTATGTGTTTACTTACTGTACTTCTCCGTTTAACGAAAACTCTTTTTAACGCAATAAATTACCCGTACACTACATAATATACTTTATATATACTGTACTTATACCGTAAACACTATATAAACTGTATATAAACCAACAAAGAGTTGTATTTATAATGATATAAATTAATTTAAATGTTCATAACTAGATAAGTATGTAATTTTTAATTTCGCATTTATAGGGGAAAAATGTCGCAATCAAAAAAAAAAAAAAGGGCCTAGAGTAGGGATGTTAAAAAATAATCGATTTTTTATAATCGATTTTCATAGTAATATTAATCGATTTTTAAATAATCGATTATATTTATAACTTAAATGCAAACTAGCTGTAACGGTTTTTTTCATTCTTGTCATTCAAATATAATAAACATTCATTCCAATATTTGATTGTTAAATTTAAAATTCATTATTAAAAGATTGAAATCGAAAATAGTTTTTGAGGCAATAAGGTTGTAATTTTGTTAGGGTGCTCATCATTTCATTTTTATTATAATAAAACGTTTAATGGTACTGAAATTGTGTATCAATAATCATATTTGCCTTATTCCTTACCTTGAAAGTTTAATGGAAGATTTGCTTTAAATTTTAGTTTTTAATTGGTTATTTTTGTATTCATATCATTTTACTTGATTTTTAATCTGATAAATTGTTAGTATGAATCTCTTAGGTTTCATCATTATTGGAATATGAAAAGCAAGTAGAATTTTAAATAATAGAAAAAATCAAATTTTTTGCATAAATCGATTTTTAACAAATCGATTAATATTAAATAAAGAAAAATCGATTTTTATTTAATCGATTCTTTTCCATTAATCTCACATCCCTAGCCTAGAGCAGCATCAAACCTACCTTATACCATACAAGCAGCTACCCGTGACTTCGTTCACGTAAAATTTAACAAAATAATAAACAGAAGACGGTTTTAAAAATAACACAGTTTCTAAAGAAAGAAACTATATGAATACCTACTGCAAAAAATAGGACAACTCCTGAAAATTTACTTCAAACTTAAAAGATGAATCAAAGTTCTCGATTTATAAGGAATTAAAAGTGATTACTAATTACAATAAAAACAATAAATATTACATTTTAAAAAACGCAAAGCTAACAAACCTTTAACAAAGGAAACATACAATCTAAAATAGAAAAATTGAACCATTTTAAAGGAAAAAATTATCAAGATTAACAAACAACGTACAACATAAAAAAAGCAATGAAAAGGTACACAATCATACATACTGGACAAAAAAAAAACGAAAATGTGAATTTATTTTTTTTAAATATGAATTTGTGAGATTTAAAAATAATAATAAATATTTTGTTCTATCCCTCCTCCGGTACAGGCAACACTTTCATCCTTGACAAAAGTCAAAGTGGTCTTAGCCTATTCGAGAATTATATATGTACTTTAGGTATCAAACATCTTACTATCAATACAGTGTTTTAACGAGAACGTTATAGTGAGTTGAGTACCGCAGTTAAAAGAAAATAAATGAGTCAGTGAGACAATTTTTTGCGGATATTCTTAAAGTTTATAAAAAATGTCTTCAACTCAAAAATGAACGAATTAAGAAACTAAAAAGCAGAGGTTTTTTACATTTACATGTAGATTAATTGCATGAAAAGATTTTCAGAAAATTGATATTTTAAAAGAGAGACGTAAAATGAAAAATCTTTCAACGTTTTTTTTGTACTACTTAGTGGTGGGATTTCGAAAAATCCTTCTTTAGTGGATATCATAGTTTAGTCCGGAATAAAAAACACTTTAAGAATGCAAGTTTCTATCTTCAATGGTTTAATCTCCAACGTGTCTGTTAGTCAATCAGCTTCGTCTTATATATATATGATATATATATCCTATCTTAGTATAATTGTTGATTTCACTTTCGTATTTATGTTTATAGATGTAATTTAGTAATGAAGTGGATGAAATAATACACAGATTCAATCATGTGTACTATGTACTAGCTGTACTTATTGAAAGAGCAATTGTTTACTAAATAATTTACTATGGACAAAGCGATGTGCCTCATTATTTGAGAAAACATTATTTCCAACAGCAACACGAGTAAAACATCAAATAATTTTCAACGTTTTCAACTAAATATTGAATATATTTTCAATGGTTTGCGCTTGATTTGTTTAATTGATTAAATCCTCTTAACAAGTATAAAATTGAGTTCCTTTTATTGGCAGTAAAAGAAATAATTCATATAATTTCTTTATAATTATTTTTCCAAAGACAACATTAAATCATTTACAAAATGAATAATAAATGTTCTTCTAATTATCATTTTTTTAATCGTTAATAATCTTAGTTTTCTCGAGGCATTCAATTAAAAATAACTAATAACAGTTTTATTAGGTATAGGTATCTGTTTAGTAACAAAACAAAGAATCGTAACCTATTTTACTAAATTGTAAAATACATATTTATTACGAATGTATTGTTGGAAGTTTTTAATTATGTTTTTATTTTAATATCCTAAACTTATTTTACTGGCAAGTTTACAAAAGATAGCAATAAAATAATAAAAAATTTCTTAAATAAAAATTCAAAGTGTACTTCTTAAAATACAAGTACGCTGAAGTAACTTTCTTGAAAGAGCAATTCAAAGATATAAATTACCCTAATTTCTTATAAAATGTATGATGCTATGAAAAACATATATGCGATGGTGACTTGAGAAAATTCATCTTCTAAACTAACAAGTTAAATCATAAAATTTAGTCAAACTAATCCAATTTAAAAACAAAAATTAAGTTCTCTTGCTTTTAATACTATTGATTAACTAAATTATTAAGTAAGGATTTACAAAATTGCTTATTTCTGTCTCCATAAATTATTCAATTATTTTGACAAACGCATATAGAACCTCTTTGCTTTTAAATATCTTATGATTTAATCATATGAGGGTTTTAAGGGATTTTAAAACTTTATACCTATGTACATTCATAATATATTTGTACTTACGTATATATCAATGTAAAATAAATTGAAAGTTTACTAGTACCAGACGTCTTAGGCTATAACTATCTTGGAATAGTGAGACAAGAAATAAACAAGCATTACACTGTAATTTGTCACTTATTCTATCTATGCCAAACTGTAAAAAATACACCAATAAATAACGTGCTTATTTCCTTTGTTCTCTTTAAATAACTTTTATCGATAAAAACGTTTTAATTGTCACACGAAATTTACTGTCAAGGTGGAAAAACTTGTAAGCATATTTTATTTTAGTTTCAAAACATTATACAAGTGATGGTTTACTTGTAACTAAAATTTTAAAAAAAATGTATACATTAAGACTTGGATTTAATTTTCTAAATCATTCAATCAATATTTACCATAATATTAATTTTCAGGTCTTAATAGTTTTATATTTTAAGTAATTATCAGGTTATTAAAAATGTAATATTTATTAAAATTTAAATATTTACCGACAATCAATACACACATAAATAAAGACTAATTAAAGAAAATTGTTAGTTAAAAAAAAACTCATACATTTCAAATTTAAAGGCAGTAACTTCTTTTTTAATTTTTTTTTAATACAATGAATATGAACCTACAGAATTTAATTATGCTTGATTTAAAATCTAAATTCACAAAAACTTATATACATAGTAAATGTTTTTAAGTGAATTTTTTATAACCAATTTAACTTATCATAATTTATACTATACCATGACAATATCTACAATGTTCAAATATTCTTACTACTCTAACTTCTAATTATTTTTCTTACTTTTTTCAAGATCTTACTAGATCTGCCTTAAGTTTAACTGCTTGTAATCTATACCGTTTGAACACTATTATTTTTGACGTGATAATGTCTTATAAATTGATGAACATCGACAGCCTGCATGATACAAGCGATAGAGAGGCAATTGTTGAATCCTAAACGACACGTTTTGTGTTTTTTTCTACAATTTACTTAATAAGATTTAAATCATTTGATTTAATTTAAAAAAAAAATGTTAATTTTTAATTAACTCCTTCTTTATATTATACAAAATAAAGATAAGTTCATTGATAATAATTCAATACATAAAAGTATGCAATTTTTTATCAATGTTTCTTTATCACGTTATCACGTAAAACTATCGTTTGTAAACCAACTTTACAGACAACCATTTTTTTATTGTTCCATTTTTCTGGACCTACAAATTAGCCTTTTAATTTTAAAAATTTGAGTGTTTATTTTTGGTGTAGTTATCCTTGGAGCGTTGAAAGTGGCTGAATATTGATGACATAGGATTAGTAGATATGTTCAATTTTAATTAAATTGTAGAAGTGATGATAATGATGTTGATGAATTGTAGAAGTATAAAATGTTTGAATGTCTGTGAATCTTCAAGTTGTAGGCGTCCCAAGAAGCACGTTTTGTTTCTCAAAGACTACTTTTTTGAATGATTTTTATTATAGTTTTACTATTTGCGAGTTCAAAATTAATAACCATATTAGTTTTCATGTTGATACATAGGTTTGGAGACTGAAGTACTCTTTTGTTTTAGATGTAAAGGTTTTTGGACAAAAATGGCTCCACTTTTGAAAATATTTTTTAAGACAATCATTACATATACCTACATTAATGTTACTTTATTTTTAGGCGCCATTCATATTGAGGCGATAAGCGATATATCATCTAAACCGACAAGGGGCACTTCAATCAATATGTCACCTGCGATATATCGCGCGAGTATATGAATCTTTTTTATCGCCTTCACTAAGATTTCAAGTACCTTTCTGCGCATATCGCGAATTGTATATCACTAATGATATATCGCTTCAACGTGAACAACGCCTCAATGTTGATGGTTCCCAAGCTTACGGTCCAAGAGAGTTTGTAATCCAACAGTGCAATGATAGACACTACATTTGGGCACTCACCATTTTTTAAAGTGAAACTTTTTATACATCGTCTCAATTTTTTTAAAAATATGGTGAGTTTCAAGGTGACGAGGTTTCGGAATGTTAATTTTATAGTAGGTACATATAAATACATACAATCAGATTACTTATTAATAGAATTACTGACACATCTTTGTTTTATTATTTTCATAATAATTCGGATAGAAAAAAAAATCAATAAATAAATCGGACAGAAAAAGTTCACATTAGACCAGTGGTCGGGGAACTTTTTTTACCATTACCCCAAAATAATTTTGCTTAAATCGATATTTCCCCCCTCATTTTGAAAAAGGGACAATCAATGTAAACAACTAAAAAATTATTATTTATTGAATTTTACACGAAAGAAAAGTTGCATGAAAGTAGTAAGTATGTTTTTTTTGCCATTAGCAGAAAACCAGGTTAGGGCACGTTCCCCCCGCACTGCCACCTAAGGCTTATTGAACTCCTGTTCTGCTCATTCATCCTTGCTATGCAAGGATCCTTGCTTATTCCAGGTTCAGCATTTTGCCTAGCAGAAGCAGTCCCTGTACTAAGCTCGCGCGATTTGAGCCTGTTTGGGCGTCATCTATCCCATACAGGTGTCGCCACTTTGTGAGGGCTTTGCAGTCAAAAATGACATGGGTCGCGTTTTTCTCCCCATTCCCACACAATCTGCAATTGAGGTCTCCTTGAGACATTCCAATAGTCTGCAGATGCTTCCTCAGTCCACAGTGTCCGGTTATCAGTCCTGTTATTGTCCTGAGTTGGTTCCTTCCCAGCCCACAGTGTGGTATTTGACTGTAAAACCTGGCCAAAAATATTTTTTCACATAAAACAGCTATGAAAACGGCTTTGGTTTGATTTTTTTATAAGAATGAACTATTTGCTTAAGGTCACTTAGTGGTGGTGGACTAGATAGTTGCCTTATACGCCAGTGGTCCTGGGTTCGAATCCCAATGAAAGCCAAGAATTTTTTTCTGGGTTTTCGGATTCGACGGTCGCTAATGACCATAGCAGTTGATGCGACCTTAAATAAATCGGTCGAGAACTTTCCAAACCATAAATCATCCGTTACTAGAATTTTCTATTTGTAATCTTAGCGCCTGTCTTTCTCTCATCCATTGGTAAATCAATGGAGAAAATACTAGAAAAACACGTTCCTTGTTATCCTCCTTTGTAATATTAATCCGTGGTCATAAAACTACTTCAGGGGGTCCATCCTTTTGTACAATTCTTATCACTGGTGATTGTTTAACCCGCCCTTCGGGCGCCAGACACAAATTGGTGTCTTAGATTTGTGACAATATAAATCCGCCGTTTTTGTAGCATAGCTTTCAAAATTGTTTATATTGATTTTACAATTACTGTGCAGGGCATCGAGAATAATTTTCATTCGGTAAATTAAATTTTTATCAATACCTGTGATCGCAGCTGATGCTTCCTAGTTTTCGAAAAACCTGCGGCTTGTGTTACCATCATTGGTATTCCCAAATTTCGCCTTAGGCATGTCCACCAAAAGACCAAGCTCTCATCTAAACTTTTCTTGTATTTGTTTCTTTCGGTCTTCAGTTATTAGAGCATTCAAAAGTGAAAGTCGGTTGGGTTGACTCTCATGCATTTTTTTGAAAGTTGTTACGTATCTTTTGGCTCTTCTTGGACTTTTCACTAGGTCCGTAACTACTCTCGAGGCATCCTTTTTTCCTGATTCTCTAAATTTCATTTTAGTGGCGTCGGTTAATTTTTCTTCATCAGCAATTCGAAACTCAAGTGTTTTTCTTCGCTTACTTCTTTCACTTAATTTTTTTAATCTTTTCGAAGGACGACCCGGGCTAATACCGGAAATTAAGTGAGTGTTGTATAAAGGATTCCGTATCGTTACATTTTTATTTCGTAACTGTGTTAGGTAAAAATATCCAATCCTTATTATTTTCTTCAAATCTTTTTTTCATTTTTTGAGCAGCAAGCTATCTTTGTTTAATTAATATTTAACTGTAGCCATTTTCTTGTTTGCTACAGTTTTCTTATCAATATTTTCTATATTGTATTTTTCAAAAAATGTCTGCACCATGGATTCAAGTTTTCAAGAAGTTATGACCCTCTTGAATCTTGAACCATGCTATATAACTCATTGCGAGTCATAGACTTTAATCCAGAATGCCCTGGAATATTAAAAAAATGAAACTCCCGCGTGGATAAAAAAAATAATGTAAAAAATTCGTGCGACTATGGGCGGCTAATTTTTTTTGAATTATTTTATATAGGGTTTATTTTATTAAAAAAATTTAATTTGACTACTTAGTCATGCTTAATCATATAACAAAACCTTTAACGAAACTCAAAATGATGAATTTTTAACAATTTTTTTACGGGCCTTTTCGTAGGCTTATAGAAAATTTTGGAATACATTTCTTGTCATAAATTTTATATTAATATAAAGTACAAACCTGGTGTAAGAAAATCCATCATAAAAACCAAAGAAAAACTTTTAAAAGTGAAAATTATAACACTTTTAATTTCACTAAAATTTCGGAAGATGATAAAACAAACAAGAAAAACGAACGAAGGCTAACTTTCGAATGATCCTAGGACGAAATAACTCACTTTATGACTGTGAGGGTCCCGTCATTAGTTGCATTATACCCTTATCTCTTCTAGGAATGTAATTTGGAATTAGTAAAACAAAATTTCAAAAATCCATTTTTGGCCAGGTTTTGAGGTCAAATACCACACTGTGCAGCCGTAAAACCTCAGCTGTAAGCGAGGGGCAGATTCTCCCCATCATTCTCTTGCTGTGCCTCTGGCCAGGAATTTCTTGCCAGTATTTGTTTTGCTGCCGTCTCAGCCGACTTTTCATCGCCCTTTTGACAGCAGATTTGGTGATCCCCACTCCAAGCTCCGGGCTCATGAGTGGGGTCATCGAACCAGCCCTTGCGCAAGCATCAGCTTCTTCATTTCCCTCGACTCCCTTATGCCCCGGCACCCAGCCAAGTTTAACTCGGTTGTGCTTTGCCAGGTCTTCCAGGAGTTGCCGACACTCCAGCATCAGCTTTGAGCTAATCATTGTATTGGTAATCGCTCTTAGCGCTGCCTGACTATCAGAGAGAATACGTATGTTCCTATTACGATAGCCCATATCTAGGTTCTCTCTATCACATATGGCAATGGCCGTGACCTCCGCAGTAATAAACAGAATAAACATGATTTTTTATGTTCTTGTCTTATCAATACTTAATCTCAACATTAATACTCAACATTTGTCATAAATATAATTTTTTTTAAATGACCCAACTGGCAGAACAGAAAAAATAATACAATTTGGCATAATGCAATTGCATTATTTTTATTGTTCTGACAGTTGGGTCATTTAAAAAAATATATTTATGACAAATGTGGAGTAACTGAATTTGGAGCCTTGAAAAAGTCAGGAATTCTGACGAAACGTTAGCGATGAAATAAAGAATATTACACATGAAATTGGTCCGTATTGCCCATTATCAGTTGTAGAATTTGAATAAAGTCTTCGGCCATAATTACACGCTTATAAACTAGCCATGGTAAAAAATTTCATTTTTACCCCATTTGGGGTAATTTACCCCGGTTTCCCGACCACTGCATTAAACTGACCTTGTCTATTTATAATGTTTGAGCATTCTTTGTGAAGCTTGAAACTATTGTAGTTTTTGCTATAATATTATAAGCATAAATATCTAACAAAGTTTAAAATTGAACTTTTCTTAATCAAACTGTTTTTGTATATTATTAATAACTCTAGGTAGATTTTTTTTTGTAAATAATTTGGGTTTTGTTGACGACCCTGTAAAGTCGTTGGAGATAGACGTGCAAAAAATAAGGAGTAAGTATAGTGTTTGATAATAAAAATCTTTTGAAAACTTTGTACATAAAACTTAGTAAGCCAATTATTTTATAGTTGCGTTCTTTTTCTTTTAAGAATTCAATAAAGAATATAATTCTTTATTTTTCTTTAAGTAATTTAATAATATAACTGTATTTTTGCCTATTTGGAGATAATTAAATGTGCAAAGAAACAATAGTATCTGATGTCTCTCTTGAGGAATGAATAAAGGAGCTGAAGAGTACCGAGAATAATTTTGACAATTGGAGAAATTATCATGTATGGTTCTATTATTGAATTGCTAAACTTGAAAATGGCTCAGCGAGAAGTTCATTTTCATTGCTAGAATGACTGAAAAAGTCTCAACTTTGCATTGCTAAGTAACCAGCCACTTTCCGTTCAGTAACTACCGTAAAGATTTAAAAGACTACGTAATAATAAGTCAAGATTTTTTTTCATAATGGTCAAATTAATGATAATAGAAATTCTTTTAATAATCGGTAAACTTCAAATTTTAATGATTCATTTTTGTGATATAAAAAAAAAATTATAAGTAGAATAAAACAGTGAATATAAAGCACTGTAGTTTTATTATTTCTGACTTTTGATAAACAAAGGAATTTAAAGTACGTACAACATGCAATCCAGCAGGTGTCACAATCGATAGGAAGTAGTCTACGAACGCGTTTTGTCGTGTAATAGACCAGTCAATTTTTCTTCACTATCATACTATAACACGTTATTGAACTATTTTTCTGTAGAGAATAACGATGAAGTCGTTAACCTGTGCAATCTATACTCAATATAAGGGTTTCTTAAATTTTTTTCATTCAGAACCTGATTTATGATTGTAATTTTTTTAGTAGCCAAACATAATTTAAAATATGAGTATTTTGAGATATTTTATAGATTAGGTCACAAAAAATATAAGTTTTCGATTTAAAACTTGTTTAAAAAGCATTGAAAAATTAAAATATACCTACAAAAAACTTTCAAACCGTATTTATTTATACAGTGAAATATTTGCATTTCGAGCCCTCATTATTCAAAAAACTTAATAATTCGAACTCAATTTTCTGTTTCTTGAGAATACTTTCCATTTACCGTACTTATATAGTTTGAATTATTATATGAAGATAATTCCAATTGACTTTTATGACTTTTACCTTTATAGTTCAAAATTTCAGCAATTATTTTGGTATTAAGTTATGGAAACTAGCGTTAAAAATATTATCAAACTTTGCCTTTGGATTATAATTATAGATTTGTTTAAAAATATTGTACCAAAAGTTATTTATTTTTACCGTTATATTGGGTAAATAAAAAATGGCTTCAATTATGCAAAGGTAAATACAAAATCGTTAAGTTTTATTTATACAATGTACGTATGCTAAACTTAATACCTCTATATTTCGAATTGTTTTCTTCACTTCTGTAATTTGAAAACCATTGCGCTCCATTGCGGTTATAAAAACTAAATACTTCAAACTTAAATATAAAATATCGCGATTCCAAGATGTTACTAAATGATCCATTTTGGTAGACAACCCATAGTTTAAGAAGTCTTGCTGTATATCATGAAATAACAAGGCCTTAGAACACTTGAAAATCACCATTAACTTCCTTTTCCTAAATAGCTATGAGTAACCCATATGTATCCATGAGTATCCATTTCAAGAGTTTTATAGGAGACAGAAAATGTTTTGAAGCCATGCATTATGCTTATAACATTATTCATTTTGATAATTTTATACTTGATTGAGTTGCTTTTGGTCAAAATGAAATAACTAGTGAATGTAATGCATTAAGAACTTTTGAAAACGAAAAAAACATGTTTTTTTTCCAAAAATGTTCCAAAAATTAAGCCGGTTTTGAAAGTAAACGCCTTAAATAGAATAAAAAGATTTTTTCAATCAAAGTAAATTAATGATAGTAAGCTGATTATTTTTATGCCCAATATTCGTCTTATTTAAATGTGGGTAACTCTAACATATGCAACTTCATTTGAAAAAAAGAAGGTTTTTAACACTTTTATCTGAAACAAATGGAGTGTTGGTACTCTTAAGCAACTAAAAAGTAACAAAAGCAAACGTTTTTATTACAATTGTTGTTTACATAAATATTAATTAACATTTTAAAAGTATTATGAATTTTTTAGCTTGGAATTATAATGAAAATATTATATTCCAATGATATTTTGAATAACTGATAATGAGATTTAAAACGAAGCACATATTTTTTGCAACAATTTTGTGTGTAATATTAGCGAAAGCTGCTTATGAAGAGCTTAATTTTATTGATAGATATTATAAATAGCTGTTTTGAGCTGGAAACCATATCGCTTAATCATGAACATTAACACTTCCTTTCACACATTTCCGTTTCATTTGCATGACATTATCCCCAAGAGCGTGGTGATACGACATTTACACATCAATATAAATAATATGCATTTACGTTTGGCTTTACAAGAGAATAAAACAAACATAAACATGATTGAATTTTCTGAGTTAAATATGAGCTCTTGACTATTACGAGAAAACTAGGCATGCTAACTTTTGAAGTTTTCTTGCAAACAATACGGTATAAAATAATTTATTTTTTGAACTAATTTATTTTGTAATTAATATTGAGCTTTAATATTTTTCTTTCTATTATTAAATCATGGAATTTGTTTTGAATTATTTAAGTAATCTTGTTGAAATAAAATAAAATTTCAATTCGCTTTTCTATCCGAATTTAAATGCGAATAAGTTCTTTGTCGAAATATTGTTAACTCTCATCACGTTCATATTAATGCATCTGGAGAAACAAGAAAAACACATTTATTCTTTTTATATAGGCTTTAATGTCGTCAAAGATTTGTCGCAAGAAAAAATCGGCAGCAACGCGTTTACCTTAGAGAATACAAAATATCACATGTCTCGTTTGTGTCGAAATAAGTATTCCTTCATGAATTTCTCAAGGAAATAATTTAAGAAAAAGTGGGATTTTTTCAAGTTGATTTCATTCCGGTTTTTAGCTGCACTTTAAGGGTTGCTTAAGAAATTTAATGAAAATTTTATATGTGTTATGGTTTTACTTAGTAAAATGTCTACACAAAAAGTATAAATAAATGAATTTTATAAATCCATTTTAAATTCTTTAGTTGTGAAAATTTAATAAAATACTTATTTAAAAACACGACGCAAATATTTCAAGCAAATAAATTATAAGCCTGTTTCCTAAACAAAATTTATATTTTACATTTAAACAAGCTTACATTTTCTTGCTCTTATGCTACAGGAACCATTGGTATACTATAAAAGAGAAATTTTAAGGAATAAGTAGTAGATACTTCCTTACAATTTACTAACGGTCGTAATTTATGGTATTATATCTTTACATCCTCAAGTTGATATTACAACCCTGAGCTATTGTTAATAGCAACTTTGAAATGGGGCAGAAAATGGAAGAAAACGTGTAACATTTAAAAAGGAAAATTTTTCAATAGAGTAAGTGTTATTTATTTACAAATTTAATCTTTTTAGCACCACAAGAGTTAAAGCAATTGGTACAATGTTCTTTTCTTTTTTTAAGTTCGTTAATTTTTTGCTCGTTAAAGATAAATTGCTACAATTAAATGGAGGAAAACGTGGAGAAGTTCCACGTTTCGTTATAAATCTTACGATTGAGAAGGATGTGCTGCACGAAAATTGTAACAAATTCCACTATTTTCAATGCTATTTAACCTAGCATGCCGCAAAATTGTCAATAATTCAACTGTGGTCGAAAACTATTTCGAAATAAATGGAATGTCGCAAGGTCAGATTACATAAATGTTTTACAATACTAACATCCTGAATTTTAAATTTCAGTAGGTATATACAATTTTCACTTATTACAATTTTAAACATTCCCTACTTTTCCCTACTTTTCAATAAAAGAATTAATGAAAGATATAAATATTTTAATATTTGTATAGCTAACTAGTAGCTACTCGTGACTTAGATTATGTAAATTTAAAAAAATATACCTCTTTTTAGAAAAATCACCTTCAGGACTTTCACCTTTTGAGAATATCAAAATGTAAACATTAAACACATTTAAAGTAAAATTTCACTCAATCTAACATACTGAACTTTAAAAAAACGTTCAACCTGTAAATAAACTAGCTAAGAATCAACAAATATTAAAATTCTTTATGCTTGCATACAGATTCAAAAATGCAACACTAGAATTTGAAAAAATTGATAATATTAAGGCAAAAGACTCATAAAATGCAAAACTTATAACCTTTTTTTGAACAACTTATGTTAGAGATGTAAATTTGCAAAATCCCCATGTAGTGGAGGTTATAGTTAAATGATCCCAAAACTATAAGAAATATTTTAAAAAATTTTCATTAATACATCTACCAAAGATAATATATCGTATAATATATCTACCATAGTTAGTCGAACACACAAGAAAAAGGCATCTTATACATAGGTATAGTAAACTTCTACATTTGTGGTCCTCAAAACTTGGGTAGGACCCATTCAAGTACGCTTCTAGCCCTAAACGTGCCATTTACGAGGGGAGGTCCAAAAGTCCGCGGAATGGAAGGGAAGGGAGGGGGGGGGGAAACGCTCGCTTAGAATTCTACTAATTAGGGACTCATTTGAAATATATGTGTCAAGTGTCAACCATATGACTTCAGTCATCTACGAGATATCGCCCAACAATCAAGTCAAACCCGAATTGAATTACAATTATGGAGCAAATCGAATTTCGTGCCGTTATAAAGTTCCTTACAAAGCAAGGAAAAACCGCTCAAAACATAATGAGTGAGATGGGTGCCGTTTATGGGGACCGATGCCCTGGTAAACCCATGATTTACAAGTGGCATGGTCTTTTCAAACATCGCAGAGAGTCCATTGAAGACGATCCCCGCCCAGGACGGCCGCTTGAGGCCACTACGGCAGACATCATCGAAAAAGTGGAAAAATTTATATCAGAAGATACTTGTCTAAAGAAAAAACAGCTTTCTGCATTAGTTGGAGTATCAGACACCACCATTTTGAGGATTCTACACGATCACCTTGGCATGACAAAAGTTAGTGCAAGATGGGTGCCAAGAATGCTCACGCCGCCTCAAAAGCAACAACGAGTCGAAGCGTCAAAGCACTTTTTGAAGTTGTGTGGCGCAGATTATACCCCAGTTTTGCAGCGGATTGTGACTGGGGATGAAACTTGGGTTCATCACTTTGAACCTGAGTCCAAACAAGAATCAATGCAATGGCATAAAAAGGGTACCCCACCCCCTAAGAAGTTTAAGGTATCGCAATCGGTCGGAAAGTTAATGGCTACGGTTTTTTGGGATTGCAAAGGAATTTTGTTGATCGACTACAAGGAAAAGGGTGTCCACATTACCGAACAATATTATGCATCATTGCTGGAGAGACTAAAGGAAGCCATTAAAGAAAAAAGGCGAGGAAAATGGACCAAGGGTGTGCTGCTTTTGCAAGACAACGCACCGGTTCACACGAGCAATGTTGCGATGGCTTCCCTACACAGGTGTGGGTTTGAATCGCTGGTCCATCCACCCTACAGCCCAGACTTGGCCCCCAGCGATTATTATTTGTTCCCAAATTTAAAAAAAGATTTAAGGGGAAAAAAATTTAACAGCGATGAAGAAGTGAAGGAGGCGATATCGGCTCATTTTGAGGACAAAGAGGAAAAATATTTTTTTGATGGTTTAGAGAAGCTAATCGCAAGATCTGAAAAATGTATTAAGCTTAAGGGGAATTATATTGAAAAAGAAAATTAGTCTCTTTGTTTTATTTAATTTACAACCCCTCTATTCCGCGAACTTTTGGACCTCCCCTCGTAACTGCCGATACATTTTAGGCCAAAATTTTGAAAAGAAAAATCCCCCTTTAAAGTTAAAATCTTAAGACTAAATTTGTATTCATTTAAATGGCTTTTGCAAGACCAATTATATAACTTTTTAAGTGTTTAACATTTTCTCAGTTTTATTTACATATATGAGTATGTACACATTTTACTTTATTTTACTACTATTTATATAGTCAAGGGTCGACGCTATAAAGTATTGTAATCGGGTCGAATTTTCGAATTCAAGCTTTCACCGGAAATACATGTTTTCAGGTCCCCTGAGTCCAAAAAAGTGGTTTTTAAAACATGACTGTAAGTGTGTGTGTGTGTGTGTGTGTGTGTGTGACAGCCATATCGTATCGAAAGTTTTATCTAAATTTCACCAAACTTAGAATTAAGCCTGCATATTACATCTAGTTGTGCCGCAAAGCTTTTGGTTGAAATCAGTTGACCGGAAGCTCCACTTTATTTTATAAGTTTTGGAGTTTTATCAATTTTTTTCGAAAACGGCTCCAACGATTTTTTTTAAACTTGCTACAGTTCTTATAGCCATCAATAGCTACAACTTTTTTTAAAATAAAAACAAAGTTTGGAAAAACAACATTGGCTATCTGAAATACAAATCTATCCATAATCATAACCGAATCCGATATATAAGTTTTGAATAGATGCCGATACGAGGGAGTCTATTAAAATTTTGTTACTATGTCATTTTTAAGTAGGAAACATTTAAAATAGAGTATATTTACGTACATGACTGGTGTAATTACTTGTATGACTGATTGTAGTATTTATCAAATGATAAAGACTAAAAATGAAGTTAAATTAGCTTCTATTTGTATTTTACTTGTACAATTACTTAAAAATCTACTATGCGTAACAGAAACTATCCAAAACTAACGGATATAGCCGGAAATAATTGTATATCCGTAACCGTATCCGAAACCCTTATAACATTATTTCTATATGTATCCGTATTTGTATCTGAAATTTCATATCCTTTACATTGCTAGTGTATACGCGCATGAAGTGAAACTTCTATTGGCCCTACACTGATATATACAAAGCGCCAACAAAATCTGAAATTTTAATTTTAAATGATAATGTAACCATAAATATATTTTCAGATTGATTCTTCCATTTAAACAAACATACATTTCACAACACTAAAAGTCATATTTGCCAACAAGTAACTTGTAACATTTTTAAATTTCATATTATATTGTTTCTCTACCGTACTTAAGAGATTTTACTTCAATAATAATTTATTTCTTTATATAAGCATTTAATGATAGATATTTTATAAATTAGACCTGATTGGTATATGTTGTCCTCTCAATAATTTCATTTATTTAATCAGTTCATAATAATGCTTTTACCTTTATTTACTCATAAAAATTGTCTGAGAGAATTTACAACAGAGAAAACTTTCCATTGGAGTTATTAAAAATTGACACCCTCTTTCCTATACTCTCGTCATTCGTACAGAAAATAATAAAATTACGTACCTACCACAATTCGTTTTTTAACTAACGCCCACAAATACAATATACCGATTGGATTATGCAAATTTTAATGAACACAAAAGGCAAACAATGCGGCTAACAAATATTTTATTACAAACACAAAATATGAACTCCATTTACAACCCAAGCCAATTGTTTCGTGACTATTTGGGACTCACGAAAAATATGGAAAGCCCCATCAAAACCCTCCATAAATTGAGTCGCTTAAACAATATTATTACTATATGTACAGTAAATATGAATTTTCCCTTGATATAATAATTTCAAACACAATCCATTTTTATAACAAATCGTTATTTTGTCTTGCGTTTTGATATTCGATTTCAAGATAAAAACCCATATTTTTACCAAGTCTTAGATTTCATGTTGTGAGCATATGGAAAATTTCATGCAAGAGATTTTCATGATTTTTCGTCATAAAACGAAAAAAGGATATAATCACAACCTCGATTTACGTAACAAGAGAGACTTTCTCATATAGACATGTATGTACTCGTACAATGTACATCTTGTTATTGTATATTATATATTGTAGCAGCAAGAGATAAGTTTGCTTCTTATCCGAATATTGGACCCTTATTGCCCTTTCGCTTAATGCATCTGGCGAGTGGGAAGCATACGCTTTGAATGAGATAAGCAAATATGAATGGAAGGGATACCATCTTATAGGGTGCTGGTTTTATGAATGTAATGGAATCATTTGCAAGATTAAGTACAGTATGAGAGCTCTTAATGATTTTCATTTGAAATTTATGATATCTAAATTACATAAAATATAAAGCTTTATTCTTTTTGATAACTATTTAAGAAACTATTATAATAGCTATAAAATGTTTTAATACATTGGAACAATTGAAATGCAATTTCCTTCTCATTCCAATATTTATTTGAGAAAGTTATAGTTTTATGTGATAAGAAGGATAAGGATGTTGAAATTGTTTGCAAAAAAACTTGTTTGCATATATGCAATGTACCATGAAACAGTTATTTTTCTACTTCGAATGCAGTAAATGCTCTGAAGATATAGCTTAAGAACATATAATAAGCATCTTATGTAAAACAAAATGAGACCTAGCTAGATTAATTTGTCACTAATTGGTCACAATTAGTCAGGTGGTTTCAATAATAATTGGTTGATCTTCGTTTAGATGCTATAGGTAGCGAAATTAAAAGAAAATTTTGAGGTTATCTTCATTGCTCATCAAACTACCTTTTCAACTCTTCTAAATTCTATGATGCCTGACCGCATTAATAGGTCAAAGTTAGGCAATAGTTGGGCGGGTGGTTTCACAAGTTGCCCAAAAATATTTTGTTTTTAATTTATTTTAATAATTTCTGACGTCTTTTTCTTATGCAAAAATCATATAGGTACTACCGAAGAAAAGATTTTGAACGATTTATGCATGATATAATAGAGTAGACATTAAGATAAATAAAACTATATTTATCGAACTATTAAGTAAAGCTTTGTCAAATAAAGTAATTACATACACTATTAAAATCTAAAAAAATATAAACTACTACATTGAAAGGATGAATTATTTTTATTACATCTATCTTTCTATATAAATAAAATGATAAGTAGCTGTTTTCCAATGTTCGCTTTTAACTCAAAAACTACTGGATAGATTTCAATCAATTTTTTTTTTGTTTTACTTCTTTTACACTTGGTCCTTATCTAAAAAAAGAATTATCACGATATCTTCATTAAAAACAAAGTAATTAAAGTTTTAAAAAATGCTATTTTTACAAGCAAAACGCGTTTAGCGGGTATTTTTCGTCACTTTAATAAAGTGGGCCAAACGGCTTAGCGCGCATGAGCAGCATAGAGAGTGTTTCTCCTTCCACTGCCTACATATTATTTCATATTTGAGCCGCTAAGTGCACACATCGATTAACTCCGTAATGCAAAACGTTGAGTAATTTGATAAAATAGACTACTGACATACATTGTCTTCATGGAAAAGCTAAAAAGCAAATTGTCATTTAGAGCTGTTATTACTTATTATTAGAAAAATTTATTTCGGATATAAAAAGTTAGTAGTCAACCAAGTGTTTTGACATGAAAATTTGTAAAAGTTGAAAAAGTGGAGTTAATCAATGTGTTCACTGACCGGCTCATTTCAGCGTGGACTTAATAGTTAATGCAGTTCAGCGAGTTATTAGATTAATATAGCTTTTTTTAAAATTCTTTTTTAGCATATTTTATATTTTACTGTCAGTACAAATTAAAAATACATTTTTAAGTTACAATCGTAACAATAATTAAATTACATTTTAACACTCCCTTTTATTATGGCATATATTGTTGCAATATTTGTAATAATTAATTGTTTGTAACTATATATACATGCATGTATTGTTGAATTATGACGTCGTTGGATCTTATAAATATGACAAGTTAAAAAATTGAATTACTATTTAACTATACACCTGGAGCAATTGCGGATCCGAAAAGAGCATTTAAGGAACAATTTTTTGAAAAAGTGATTATTTTGGATTATATAAAATGTTTATTTTTGAATTTAAAAATTTTTGAAAAATTGATTATTAATTAACTAATAACTATACACTTGAAATAATAGCAGATTCTGCAAGAGCAATTTTTTAGCATAAAGTTAAACATGCTGTACGCTAAGTTCTATCCGGTTATATGCAATATATTTTTGCTTTAGATTTTTTAAATATTTTTCCTCTGTAAATTAAATATATTCTTAACGTAATAACCTACGCAGACGACGTCGCGAGTATCAGCTAGTTATAAATAAATACAATGCATATATCGTTTAAATTTTTTCGTTGGTAGTCAATGATTATTGCATAGGAAATAAACATCAAAAAGGAATAATATAAATTGAAAAGAAACATTGTTGAACAATTTAACCTTCTGATAAGTGTTTGTTGAATTATGACCGCTTAATGGGATTAATGTATCTAGGCATCATAGTGATTTGTTTTAGATTTAATGGTAGCTTGATGAATAATGAAAATACCTTACAAATTTTCTTTTAAATCGCTATACAACTTAAACAAAGGCTGACTAATTACTGATCAATTCATCTTGTTAGGTCTCATATAGATTTGTTTTTGATGAGGTATTATATTATTAAATTATATATTAATGTGACGTATGTATGACCGAAACAATCTGACCAATTAATTTAGATAGGTCTCATATCGATTTGTTTTAGATAAGGTGCTAACTATATAATGGTCATTTTAAAATTTTTAATTTTCTTTAAAATCTAAACGAAGCCTGACCAATTAATTATCAATACCACCTGTTCAATTGTGACCAATTTTGGTATCATACTGATTTGTTTTAGATAAGGCGCTAATTATACGCAGATTGAGAATATAAGGAACGTTTAAAATAAAGAACCAAAAAGGCTGTAACGTTATTGTTTCGTAATGAATGAAACAACAAGGATGCATGTTTTAGACAAGAGTGTACCTATGCTCAATCACAAAAACTGGGCTTTAAAGATCCGTTTAAATAAATCAGCATAAAAGTAAATCTCCGCGCTTTTTCTCGCTTCTACTTACGTTGAGACTTTAAAATAAATTATAAGTATATGATTCTAATGAATGTTCACTTACTGTGTTTTATATCATACAATCAGGTTTTAAAAATCGACAGCTTTTTGAACATCTTTATTATTCTATTGATTTGAATTAACAGGTATAATTTTTTAAAAGATTTTTAATACCTATAAATTCTAATATATATTTTTCTTATTTAGTCTCTGATAGACAAATAGTATTTATATATAAGTACGTGTTCACAACAAGTTTTAGTTCTCTTATTTTGATTAAATGCATTGAAAATGCTGATGAAAATAAATTAATTGAACAGCTATTCATTAAGATGGTACCTACCAGTTTGCAGTACATATTCATACCAAAATAGTAAACTGTAGTCGTATTACGTTTTATTTTATTTGTACAAATTTGACAAGATTTCCTCTCTTTAATATAATAGGTTTATCGTATAATTAATCGTTCCACTCCTTAATACCAACGAAATCTTGCACCATTCTTCCTTCTATCTAAGCACTAATTCAAAAGCTTAACGCTCAACACGCGATTATTCTAGCACTTCCAACAAAAATAAGTTATAATTAATCATTTCCTCTTTAAATGCTTCTGTAAATATATTGTTTAAGTGCATAATGCAAGTCGTATTTATTTATTTGTTTAAAATCTACTTTATATTCAAATCGGTATGAAAGGCGATTCGTATGGTTATAGCCGTTTTCTCACCAATATGAAAATCGAACCCGTCAGATAATTGATGAGGATAAAAACGGGAAACATTGTGGCTTTCTTACATGTACGACCAAGTCGTTTCGGTCGTATCCATCATCGTTTTTCGCGGTTGAGGAGAATTAAATGCGATCCCAGGATTCGTCTTCGTCACCATCTTTCTTCGAGAAGTTCTACGCTATACATCATATCATTTCATATGGAACATATGCTTTGAAAAGATTGTTAAATGTGACCCTCAATACTCGTTCTTTTATCGGGAAAGAAGTGATACAAAAAATCAGGTAAAAAAGGATATGGGAAAGAATGGATGTTACGTATACATATATATATCGATATGGGATCGAAATTCTTTGTCATTTTACTTTTACTTGATATTCAGAAAGTACTTTAAAATCGTTTATGTGCACGGATTCCAAAGCTTTTACAAGTCAAAAGTCAGAAAATGAATTTCAGCGTGATCTAAAGAAAAATTGAAAGACATTTTTGATAAAACATTTTGGGTAATACTCATTTTTAAAAACATTCCTCGTGAGATTGAAAATATATTCGATAATGCTAAAATTCTAAATAAAGAAAAAAAATGTTTATTTACAAAATATATAAAGCTATAATTTGTCCTTATATACACTAACGTTATTAAAAACTATAAGGTCCTTACAGATCCAAACCAAAAATTTTTGAAATTTTACTGTTTTCTATATACCCTCGCAATTTGATTTTAAATTCTACCTAAATATTAACATGTACCAATGACATATAGTATATATAGATGAAATAAGAATTATGTATAACTTTTATAATTGTATTATATATCAATTAATACTAATGCAATTAAAATTTAAAGAAAAGAAAATTGTAGATTCGTTTTCAAATTGAGCTTATTAGTTTCATCTCTGAAAAGAAATTATGAGGCTTTTTGAAATTTAACAATACATTTAATGTTTTTTTTAGCAAAAAATATTGAAAATTTAAATAGGTAGGTACATAGACATCTTATAGTATTGAAACAAAGAAACAAAAATTACAAAAACTTAAGAGTAAATTACTGTTAAGTTAATCGCTTGGACAGTACAAAGCACAATACTCCAGAAATTTTCCTCAAATCAAACAAATATACAAGACGTCAATATCTAAATGAAATAAATTGGTTGTTTGTAAAGTCGGTTTACGGACGATAGTTTTACGTGATAACATCATAAAGAACACCTAATTGATGAAAAATTGCGTACTTTAATGAATTAAATTATTATCACTAAATTATCATTATTTTGTATAATACAAAGAAGTTAATTAAAAATTAATAATTTTTTCAAAACATTTGAAATTTAGAAATTAGAAATTTTGAAATCAGACTGAAGATTATGAAGGACAAAATCAATTAAATCTTATTAAGTAAATTGTAACAGAAAAACACAAAACACGTTAATAAAAAATTAAATTTCGTTGACTTTGGACTTAATTATTATATTTCACAAATACTATTCACTAAAATTTACAACACAAATTATAATTTTAAGTAAAAATAAATTGATAAATGAATCAGTACGAAATTGTCCTCGAAGACACTTCAATTTGATCTACTGATGACGAACGCATGCCGTTTGAAATACGTATCTGGAGAAACAAAATTAACAATTTGGATTTTTAGTATTGTGATTTTTACATTTATTGTTACTTTAATTTATAATTTGGGTTGTGAAATTTAGTGAATAGTATTTGTGAAATATAACAAAACACGTTGTCTAGGATTCAACAATAATATTGTGCCTCTCTTTCACTTGTATCGCGTTCTCGCTTGCACGCACAGGCTCAAATGGAACTTGACAAAATGGACGATCTTTTTCAGCTTGGCTGTCGTAGTTCATCAATATATAAGACGTTATCACGTCAAAAATAAGTCAATAATATAAAGCCATATTTATCATATCTTTTAATATATTTTTTTCTATTAAAATTTTTGCGCAGCTTTACTATGTGCTTTGACTCATTATCGTGCTGAAAAAGTAACTTTTCAGCCAATTCACCGAAATCCAGACGCCGTGACATTGCATTCCAAAATTTTTTATATCGTTCTTTATTAAAAATTTCTTGTATTCTTAAGTCTCCCAACTACACCCACCAAAATACCTCCAAACCATAATAGATCTGTCGCCATGTTTAACTTAAGATACAGTACAGTAATCTTTCTTTACTCTTTAATTGCTCTGTCGTCGGACAAGCACTCTTCTTATAGTGCCAAAAATTCGACTTTCAACTTGTTACTCCAAAGCCCCTATTCCAATTGTCAGTTGTAGGTCAGTTTTCAACGGTTAGTTTTGGAATTTTTTGTATTTTTGAGACTTTATGATTACTCTTGCCAGATTTAAAAAGTCCAATTACCTATACCTTTTGTTTCTTCAAAAAAATGTTTTTTTCACTGTTTTATCAAAGAAATAAGTTATTTAAAATAATTTTATTTAATTTTAAGATAAACTTTTGGGTAAAAAACACATATGTTTTCTGGGCAATGGGATAACATATATCAATTAAAAAGGGTTAATAAGTGAAATTTCAATAACCAACCATATACGTTAGTAATATTACATTGGAATTGTAGTATTATAACAGTGTTATATATATTATATATATAATACATTTTATTAGTGGAAATAATATTTTTTCTACTTTCCTACGCGCGCTAACCGCTACAGAATCACATTTTTCTAAGAAAATAGGAAAAATGCATGTCACAAATACTTTTCAGCGGTAGTTTATATATTATATCCTTTACGTTAATAGATCAAGAAGTGGGGCTAGATCAAAGAGGGCTAGATCTGAATAAATATAGTTTAAAATGCATAAGCTGGGTAGCAGTAATCCTTTGATTTCTCTATCATTTTAAAGCGCTGCCTTAAATGCCCTTCAGCTGTTCTGTTTAGTTCCTATAAGGAAGGAAGATTCATGTTTTGACCCATAGCTTTTAACTCTAATTGTAAGACGTAGAGAAATTAATTACTTCAAAAGGTTTCTATTATTATTTTCTTGATTTTTTAAATGTTAGCGTAACGTTCCTAAAATTGTAGATATAAATTTTATGTTATGTTATTAACATCAGTTGTTAAACACTGCAGCGTTAAATTGTGGGCTTAATATTAATGTAAATTAATAGATTGCTTGCAATACCTATCTACTTTTATATTTTTCTTCAATACATTATGTAAAGTTATGTACAATGTAGGTAGGTACATACATACGTACAATAGCAAACTTGTATAGTGTTCCGTATGGAAAAATTACATATTATTTCAACTTAGACACCATGATAATAAACAAATTACCTATAACTATTATAAGAAGAATTATTACGAAAAGAAGAATATTTTTTTTATTTATTATAAGGAGAGATCTTTAATAATTGTCAATGAAAATTAACCTATACTAATATATAAAATTGAAGAGTTTGTTTGTTTGATTGTTTGGTTAAACGGGCTAATCTCAGGAGCTACTGGTTTGAATTGAAAAATTATTTTAATGTTTGATAGCCTAATTATCGGGGGAGGCTTTAGGCTATATAACATAACGCTACGTTTAATAGGAGCAGAGCATCGATGGAAAATGTTGCAAAAATCAGGAAATTTTTTTCCTTTTGAGAGCGTTCGTGGCCTGTTAAGTTACGCAAAAATCATGTGTAACAAAATTGTTCCTCTTAAAAAGTTCTACAAAAAAGTCTGCGACGACATATGTCTATCTTTTACGGTTAGCCCGCTATAACCTTTTTAATGGTTATTAAGGTTGTTTCAAAAATAATTCATTATTTGCGAAATTGTTTTTAGAAACATATTATTAATTCTTACCCAAATAAATACGGTTTTTAATAAAACTTGGTGTGATAATAAATGACAATCTCAGAGTCATTTAATAGAATACTTTTTAATATGGGAAAATGTCTCATTTACCCGGGAAATTAAAAAACGGGTTGGAGAAAAAAATTATGCATAAGCTCTATTTTTAGTTGAAAATGGATTTTGGTAATATTTAAGTATGATGATAGCTAAATATGCGAATTATAATCTAGAATACGTTTTATTTCAGAAAAATTTCTCATTTCATCGGGAAAATAGAGAAAAACTGGTTCGAGGAAAAATCATGCTGAAACTAAACATTTTTATCTGATTACAATATATTTATAGTAATAACTCATAAGGTTCTCAAGGCAAGATCATAATTTTTCTTTTCATACAGTCCACTTTTTTCCAGGAAAAATGTATGTTCCCGTAGGATAGATACGTTTTTGTTTTTCACAGGACAAAAGATTACCATAATTTCTTGCAATATGGTGGTTTAAGAGTCAGTGAATGATATGGACTACTTTTTATGTTAGAATATTGTACGGTTCCCGTAGGATAGGCTAAAAATAGTATCCTTCAGGAACTGAGTATTTCAAAGGAGTTTTCTAAAAGTTCATAAATAAGAGTTTTAACGAATTTTCCTCAGGAAGGCTTGATCTCTTTTTTATCCAGGAAAAATGTTCTACTCCCGTGGGATAGATATGTTTTTGTTTTTCATATTCTTTTTTCTTCATTATATTGTTTACATACGTAAATTTTATCAATAAAACACCCCAGTAGTGTAATGCAGCGTTGCTTTATTATTCCCGTTCCCGTGACATTTTTTACTATAGTTCCACTCTTACTGATCATAGTGTGATATGTACCTAAGATAGCTCATAATATACTTTTAACGTAGAAAAAAAGTCTTCAAATTAATCAATAAATATTGCCCATTACAGACATACAATGTTTTTCTTGGTTTCGTCCGCGTGGTTTTAAATTAGCATTATAGGTACCAAATACTCTTTAATAATAATAATTTTATCTCTTCAATTCTTAAGTGATTTGTGGATAAAACAAAGAAAGTTTCAACTCTTTTAGAATTGTGCCATAGGTTCCCCACTCTTATGTGACGCAGACGGAGTTGCGCGGGTCAGCTAGTTATTGATAAAGTTTAAATCTAAGTACCTACACCCATACCTTGCTTTGCGTCGTTTCGTTTTGCGTTTTTTCGAAGTTGTGTCGCTGCTGAATTAGTACTAATTTTCACTGTGCGTCGTTAGATTTTTGAAGTTGCATTTTTTTGTATGTATGTAAAAATTCTTGCTATAGAAAATCATAATTCACTTTGCGTCGTTTTCAATTTGCATCGTGTTTTTTTGGAACGTAACCACGACGCAAAGTGAGGTGTGGATGTATATAGTTATTATTTATTTTAAATTTACAAAATACGTTATTAGGGGATATTTTGATTTGCTTGCTAAATAAATTATTCGTGCAATCATTTTGTTGTTATTAGATATAAAGGTAGAGATAATTCTGTGTTTAGTAATATATAAACATTTTAAAATGATTAATTGTAATGTAGAACTTTTGAAAATTGAATGTCAAACTGAAGTTGGTAATGAAAATTAATTGTGAATATTTTACTGCATAATTAGGATTAAATTAATGAAAACAGCAAATTAGAGAATTCATTATAATCGTGTTACATTAGTAATGTAATATCAATTGAAATAAATCGTTCATAATTACTAGAAACAATTCTATACATATAAAATAAAGTAGACTTGTTGCTCTTTCGTTCGTGACTCGTGACACGAATAAGCTACAACAATTACGATTTTATAATGCAATTTATTCACCAAGGATAAAAAAGGGCTTTATAGATTTTCATCTTCAAATCTTAAACGAGTTTCGTGAACCCTGCAAAAGACGACAGTTTTGTCAAGGGGCAAAAATTGAATATTCACTTATTTGGTTAAAAAAAACCCATATTGTTCATTATTTTTAAGCTTTACTCAATTGATGTCCCAATAAATTTTAAATTTCTTTCTTTTTTTTTAAGACAGGGAATGCTTAATAATTTATTAGCTTGTATTAGTTGGTAGTCTTGCAAACAAATCTATTGTTCTGAGTTCTTGTGCTTGAAGAACGTTTAGATATTGGTTGCGGTCTTAAAGGATGAGCGCCAAATTGAGTAAATTAAGGAAAATCGTCAATCAATAAGCGCTCATAGTTAGTGGTTAAAATGTCAATCAAACTAAATTGGTATTCCGCTAATAGTACTAACCATAAATCGCTCACAAGTTTACACCTCACTTAATTAACTTAATTTACCTCTAGACTAAACGGAACTGGTAGCATAAAGCTTAATTAACTTCCCGTGCCAAAGTTAACCCGTGTCGTATGATATAGCAAAAAGATACTCGAAAAATTTACACAAAGCTAACACTGATTTTGTAACGATGTTAATTGAATTTTATTGCTTTGGACAAATTATATTTTAAAGGATGAGATATGTACAGATACGATAGATGTATTTAAGTAATTTTATAATCCAATGTTAATTATAGAATATAGACTTAACAATTTTGTAATTTGGTAAGATACGATAGACTTACCTTTCTGTATTTATATTACCTCTAACTCATTCTGCACACTTTATTACAGCAATCACTGATGGTAAGCAGTCAGCATAAAGAAATATTAGGTTGATGCAAAAGTTTTGACGTTTTTTTTAAATACATTTTTTTATTTTTTTAAATATTATTATTGTTTTTTTAATCAATAATATCCCATCTTCAACGCGATCTCCCTGGTTGTTGAACGTGGATTGGTGTCAATTATGACTTAAATTGTCGTCATCAGACTTCAAAGGCCGCCCGGCCCGTGGTTTATCGATTAAAAAAAAATCCCAGATCGGAATTATATAAACCATCTTTGTATTAGTCGATTTTTGATGACATCTGTTGAATACACATCGCAAATATTTTTGGTTGTCACAGTTGCAGTATTGCCTTTACGGAATTTATACAGTAAACTGACGTAAATGCACTTTATCGACCGACATTTTGAAAAAATATAATGGGTCTTCACTTTACCCTGGCTGGGACAAAACTCAATAGATAGTTCAAGGGAAGCATCCTTTATACAATAGGATCATTTCAAAACAGTTGTTATTCGTCAGTTCTGAGAAATTTTTTTTTTCGTTGGGATCATACAAAAACGTCAAAACTTTTGCATCAACAATAGATAGAGAAAGAGTGAGAAATTAGAACTAAAGAGAAAGTAAAGGAATGTCATATAGTCGCTTTTTCGTTACATTATTCTATCTTTAATTTTACTCTAAGCCCAATAAAGACACAGTTTCTAAAGACTATTTGAATTTTAAGCCAAATATTTCAAATGCATTTGCTTCAATAAAATAATTTTGTCAACAGCAGAAGTTGTTAGCTTAGCAATTATTATTAGTAATTTAAGTACAAAATGATATTATTATTATAAATGATACGTCATAAAGTTTTTACTATTAAAAAGAAAATGTACAGAAAATGTAGACAAGAAAAAGGAGAACCAAACGCATCTTTCATGAAGGACTTTGAGGTCAATATCAATGCTTTTTAAAATAAAATCAGATTAAGGAATCGTTCCGTTTTAAAATTTTGAAACGGAAGATACTATAAAAATCATGACAGAAAAATGTTGATCAAGCATTAAATCGATGGATTATGATCATGGGAATTAAGGAATACCTATAGCAACGGACCTATGTTACAGAGCAAGTGAAAACGAAAATGGGGTATTTTTGCTATTGTCCTCCTTAACTTCAGTTGTTGTGCGATTCAAAGAATTGAATGTTAAGTTTTCTTTTTGTTTTTTAAAAAAATATATACAATTTAGGGTTTTTTATATCTTGGTATCTTCAAGGCAGTCTTCTGCTTCGAATTCTTTCGACTAAATTACAGCTTTATTATAGCTTATTATGTGTAGTTCATTTGTTTATTTGAGCTTCGACTAGTTATAGTTATGACACGGATAGCCGTTGCCGTTCGTAAGTGATTCGCGAACGCAAAAGTATCTCGCAAAGCTCATGGCCCGTTTTGGAATTGCTTTGATGAGGTACCAAATAAAAACAATACTAAATAGGTTCGATATGAAGAAAGAAACGTGATAGCATGTGAGCTTTATTTTTATCTTAAGTCAGTGCGAATTGATTGCAATTACGACCTTTATTCTTGGTGGGCAGATAAAGTTGAACGATACCCAAATTTAACAAAGTAAAAATCTATCTTTCAGCACCTTGCAGCAGTGTGTATACAGTGAACGAATATTTTCGGAAGCTGGCCTTATTTACGAAGACAAGTGAAACTGCCTGCTACCTCTTAATGGAAAGAAATTATTGTTCATTCCCCATAATTTGGCCTTAGTACAGTATGAGTGCTAATTCATTTTCTACGTTGTAGAATTATCTCGTGATTGTTGATTTTATTTCTTAAGTGATACTAACTAAATAAGGTCATTAATTGACGACCGGATAGTATTTACGCCGCTGGATAGGCCGGATACTTGTTTCATCTCTACTTAAAATAACTTTAGATGTTAAAGAGAGTTAAACTACCCAAAAATTTTTTTTTGAATCTTACATTTATTTCCCTCTTCAAATAATAATTTATAAGTACTGTAAAATAAAAATAGTTCTTGCGTCAACATTTTTAAACAATAAAATATGTATTTACTTTATATTTTCTAATAACAAAATTGATTTTATTTTAAATTTGATGTATTAACACTCTTAAGTTCTTAATCATGAATTTTATTTTATAATAGAATATCAAACATTAATTGGAGCCTATTTAATTAAGCTCATATATAATTGCTTAGATAAATCCTATGGTAAGAATTAGTTAATAATTAATTTCTACTTAATTATAAACGTTATTGAATTTCAAAATTTGAGGTTTCCAATATAGAAGATTTATGTGAATTTCTTGTTAACTGTCCTGTTAATGATTCTGTGAGCTCTTGAAACAGAATGTCATGAGTTGAGCTAATCTTAAAGAAAATCAAAATTAAATGAAGTAGTTAAAATGTAATACATATTAATTTTAACCAATTCAAATAAATTAGGTAAGGCTAAAATATATTTACATGAATTTCTCAAGGTATAATTATTGAGTTCAATAAAACTTGTAATTTAATTCAAAGTAGATATAACTGAAAGTTAGGTTTCCAAATGGTTTATTTCAATCTTAAGGATATCGATGTAATGAAGACGTAGAAGTTTCTTAGTGTATGTTTGAAACATTATAGTAAAGCGACTTTCATCTACAAGAATATTATCCACGAGATAAATAGTTATGACGAAGGTACGACAGTCCTCAATCCCGAATGACTACCGACATTCACATAAGGATGAAATGACACCACGTAGATACACCAGCGACTATCCCACTTACGGCAAATATCTCACACAAAGAATAAAAGACTAAGCGAACGAAGAAAACCGTTTTTCCAGACATCTTCTTTTAGATGAATCATACTTTTTTGATGTTTTCATTGTGATTTTGACAAAATATTGAGTGTTCTCAAAGGATTTATACAAAAATGTCAGCGCTTAGGTGTATAAGAAAAATCGGTTTAAAAGATTTGCTTCATGTTTAAGGTCATGTTTATTGTTAACAGTTAATGTTTAAACATTAAAAAGAACCAATATTTGATTATTTTTTAAGTATAAGCGTTTAAAATTAACACGGAAAAATGTTTTCAATTCATTGAAATTACAGGAATTTTATTTAATAACTGCTTGGAGGAATTTATTTAATTAAATACATTTCTACGAATCTGTGATAATAAAAAAAAAAAAACATTAAAATTCGTTTTGTCCGCATTTTTCAACACATTTTTACATAACTATTGGGAATTGTATTTTTATCTACACATAAAGGTATATATATAAATCTATATAAACATGAATACAAATAGTTAAAATGAAGCAGTGAGTTTTTTTTCCTAATTATTTCGATGAACTAGAGAAAAAAATTAAAAATACTAACCAATTTTCACGTAAAATGTATTTATGACACGAGGTTTTGAAAAATATTTGAGCTATGATAGTGATCAGATAAAAAAAATGTTTGTTCAATACAAAAGGTGAGATACAAATATAAATATAAACTGGTGATTCGTTTATATTTTTTATTGATCCAATATTTATTATTAATTAAATTTTCCAGGGAAAATATTAGTTTTTTTTTGTGGTTTATTTTGTAAATCGTTTTCAAAAATTAAACTTTTAGTTTTGGGAATTGGAAGTTTTGGGTATAAAAAATCATAAATTACCGTAAATTATTTTAAATCCTCATTTTTACTTACTTTATTTCAGATCACAATAGTGTTAAGTTAGTTTTTGTAAATTGTTTTAACATTTTTTGTGATTAATTTAACATATCGTCTTATAAATTCTTGTCAACTTATAACCACCTTACTATATTCACGAGTATTTTGAGAAGGTTGTTTCAATGAAATAAGGAATTTAAAGTTCTACCCAGTATACTTGTAAAGTTTTAAGCTTTGAAGAAGGTTCAACTTGGAGCCATGTTTATCTTAAGCTTTCTCTAAAGTTTAATATAGATTGGTATATTTTTCGAAGACTATTGAAAACGATATAATTAGACTAAGCTTTATATTTATAAATCAACAAAGCAAAATTGTATTGATCTTACTTAGTACCTTAATGATTCTTGATTTAAGTTATATTAATTGGGAAATTAGTACAATTTATTGATGATATAATTTTAACTTCTTAAACTGAATATTAGATGTTTGTATAAAAGTACGACAGCAAATACAATTTCATTGTAACATTTTTTTGTTGTATTGTTTGAATCGAAAACCCGTAGAAGTCTACGGAAAACTTGAAACAATAAATTACTGTAGATATTTGACTGTTCTTAGCACTGGTGAATATATACCAACAGGCTGAGTATACAAGGGTCTTAAGCCGCAAATTTTTTTTTTTTCAAAAATTCTTAGTTAGAGGCGTTGAAGGTTTTAACTTCGCAAATTATCTCCACTTCCATGACACACTCTAAGTAGGTATTTTAAAAAATTAAAATACAAAATATCTTTTTTTAAATGTAAAGTGTTGGTGAGTGGGCAAAAAAAACTTTTTCTTGGACAAATGTAGGCATTTTCTTAGGCAAAAATTTGAATTTTCAACTATGATATTAACCCTTAAATAGAGAATACTCTTATTTATTTGGGTAATTGTGCGTATTTTTAATTAATAATAATGCTATTAAAAAATAAAAAGTATCATCTAACCCAGAGATGCGATACATAGTTTCGGATGTATTTTTTTGCGCTAAACACGAACCAGTGGTTAATTTTTTTCACCACTATGCAGTTTTTAGAAAATTGCTGAAAATCTTAACTATCATTCAATAAAAATTTCTGATCAAGAGATTTTCTATATAATAAACAATTATAGGAAATAGGAAATGGATTTTTTATCAAAGTTGAACTATAGGTAATAATTATTATTACACACACCAATTTATGGCGCAACGGTTAAAGCAGTTGCTATCACCGCTACATGCGTCATTGTTTATGGTTCGATGCATGTTAAATCCCTCGATAAATCCCAAAAAACTAAACGTAAGAATTAAGATTTATGACCTCCAGAAATTTTCTGTATGTAAAACAGTCGTGATATGACCATTGATATTAAAGTGATTTAAAACAAAAAAAAATCATTACACACAGCTACGATATTCACATGTCACATAAACATTTCGACAAAGCAATAGAAACATTATATAATAACAAGCTTTGAGAATAAGTAATAATTATTTTTTTGTAAAAAATTGACGTAATATTTTTAATGATTTCAATAATACCTATATTTAAACTTTGAACCACTGATGGCTACACTGTTTGGTAGTTTTGATAAAATAAACGATTTGTACATAATCAATAGGAGTATAATATATAACGACAATAATAAATTGAAAATCTTTTAAAAGCCTTAAAAATTGTATTTTTTATATTATATAAGTAAACCGAAAATTAGAATAACATAAATAACCAAATTGCATTCGCAAAAATTGGGTTTGGAAGCTTCAGCATATCAACTCAGTAAGCTGAGTTTCCGTCTTTCTATAAAAATGAATGAGCAATAAAACTGAGAAGAAATATAAATTAAAGATTTTTATATTGAAAAAAAACGTAAATATCGTCTTAAAAATCCGATATAGGTATATAAGGATTTTGAGGTTATATTTTTCGTTTCAGGAAAAAATATGGAGTCTGTAATTTAATCATCAAAGTTATCAAGGTTTGACGAAAACATTAGATAAGTTTTAAAAATTTTAAACTTTAATTAACTGAATGAGAGAAGTTTGAAACAAAAACTTTTTACGCTGTTTCTTTATGTATGTTTGTGCTGTTAAGAAACAACAGTTGAAAAAAAAACCTTACAAAACAAGAGTTGACCAATAGACGCAGTTGTACTAAACATTAAAATGGGGTCAGTAAAGGTTTTGGAAGTTGATGGCTCAAATTAAAAATTGTGAAAAGGTTTTTTAGAGGAAGTTTTATTGGTAATGTTTAATTTTAAGTTGGGTATAAATTATGTTTGGAGAGGTTTTGTTGATTTGTGTTTTCAATTGTTGTACCTACGAGGATAACAGAAGGATACCTGAAATTTGAAAGACGAATAGAACCGGAATGAAACGGGGTAAATGTTATGAAAGCCCACATACGCCGACGCTGTTGCCGTGGCGTCGCCTAGTTGCAGATGTTGCATGTTGTAATCAGTCCCGGCCTACGCGCGGAGTCGTTTGGTCCAGTGAGTCGTCGTTTGGAATCTGGATGCTGTGTCGCGAAAACCCTCGTCTCTCAGCGCCCTGTATTCAAAACACACGCAACATAACGCAAACGAACAACACACATCCAACTTAAAAATTTCATACTCGCGAAAAGTTGGTCGTAAAAATTTTATTTTTCAAATTCAATTCAAATCTCATCAATTTAAATTATTTTTCTCATTTTTTTCTTTGGTGAAGTGAAAAAAGGCGGCAGTGTTATTCAAGCAACTTACGACAACAATATCGTTTGGACGAGAAAAAAAATCGTGCGTATTTTTTATGATTCTATTAATGTTTATTACAATGTTCCCCAATCGTTATTTTATATTACATTTACAATGAGATTAAGCAAATGAGAAAAGTAGAATAACGTGATCAATATTGTTTTTTTTTACCCTTCATGAAACTTTCTGTCTTTCCCGTAAAAATCTGATATAATATTAATTTAAATTTAAAAACTTCAACTTTTGAAGCCTCACAAATACAACCCTGGTTTTTATCTACCTTAATTTTTCTTGAAATTAGTTGAGTCTAAGCCTTATGGAAAAGTTTGTATTAAATCATACTCTTTAAACTGCAAGGATGACGAGTGAGAGTAGAAATGGTAATAAAAGGGGAAGAAGTTAAGGGATGATACTTACGGAAAAGTTTATTACACACTTGAATACTTCAACGAAACTCTTTCATTTCGAACAAAACTACCAACGTGTGGATTTTACGACGTTAAATTCGCAGACAGGTTAATTATTTTCGTAAAATTTTTCCAATGAAATTCAGTGACGTTTAAACTCGTTATTTATACCACTGATAAAAATAATTTATATTTATGTGTAAAATTTTAATTGGCAAGCTACTTTAATTCCAATTAAATTTTTTTTATTGCGATTGTAAACGAAAAATGTTTAAATTCAAATGGTAAAATTCAGTTATAAAAACATTCCTTGGAAGATTAAGAGATTTCATTTCAAATAGAAACTTGACAATTTTCATTTGATTGATCTTTAATTTGAAAATAACTTGTTGAAAAACAAAGGTTTAAGAAGATTTTGCTAATAAAAAGTTCTTTTTTTTTAAGTAAAATTTTCTCATTTTCCTCTCTGATAGTTTTAAAGTTGGCTAAGGATTTGTATTTTGATAATTTTAACTAAGGTAAACAACGTTGATGTTTTCAAAAGAAGACAATAATTAAATTTATTGAAGCAACAATGTCTAGAAAAGTTACCATATCATACATACATACATTTGAGATAGCACAAAGAAAATATTACGATCTTTTCGTTAATTTTCGACGACATTTTAGTAAGTTCAGTATATTTCTTTAAAAAATAGTTTTTTTTTTTTCATATATTATTCATGTTAATTTAATCAGCTTTTAGAAAAAATTAGAGTGTCATAAAATGTTCACAACTGCTTGAAGTTTTCCATGAATTCATGTATCTCTTGGACAAATTACTTCCGCGTCTAATGCGATTATTTTTATACCTCAAGTAAAAAACCTGTCACTTATAAGCTTGGGTTCAGAATTAAGATAAAAAAACTTATTTGAAACGCCCATACGTTATCTCGTAGAAATTTTTGGGAAATTAAGTAAAGCTCGTTAGAACCTTCAACAGACGATTCATGTAACGCTCTTGAAAAAGATCGGTTTAGTATATAACTTTAGAAAATGCATTTTGAAGATTTTTTTTAAATTTTATTTTTGCTATACAAACAACAAAACCATTATCTAAATATTAAAAATAATAAGATTAAATAATTGTTAAAATTTATTAAATTATATTTTCAGTTTCAAAAGTTAGTGAAATGAAAGGAATAGAGTCTAATTAGATTTATATACATATGTATATTTTGTTTCACTTGAAATCACAATAGAAATAACTTTTATCTGTTTAAAACTATTTCATATTTTTCTGATTTAAATATTAACGGTGTACATGAATAATAAATTAGTGATTCTAAATAAAGTTTAACTAAAAACCAATTTAATTTTGCAACTAGTTGCCGCAGTAATTAGTCAAAAAGTTCTGAATAAATCTTTTCGGGCTATTTTAATTCGTAGTAGTCACACAAAACAGCTTTTGCTACAAGTTTTTTTATAGAGAAAAACCAATTAAAAGCATAGATATCATATTTTATGAAAGTAACATTTAATGGCTAGAAAATAACAATATATTTTACACATTGTGGACAATAGAAATGCTTAAAGCTTAAAATATTAACATGAACGAAATGTTTCGTAAAGCATGTTGGAAATTTTTTTGATATTCCTCTCCCTTGATTTCGTTAACTTATATTTAAAAAAAATAAAAAAACTCATGCTGGAATTAGTGATATTACAGAGAATCTTTGTGTCTTTGTGTATCTAACTTTTAATTTTGAATATTAAGAATTTAAAATATACGTACCTACATAAAAAATTTGTTGAAACTTTCATTATATATTATATATTCAGCAAATTGAAATAATTAAGCTTTTTATAAGTTTCACTTTTATGTTAAACTTTTTGAAAAAAATATTTAAAGGCTTAATTAACACATTTTCTCGTCATTAACGCATCGTCATTAAGGAAGGGATTTTCTGCTTTGTATATAACCAAGTAGGAAATCCTTGAACAGTTTTAATTATTTATTTTTTAACTTTGATAATATGAAAGGACTTTTCCCGTTGATTCTTTGTAGGTACGTATATAATATCAGCTTGCAAATTGAAATTTGAAATATAATTGAAATGTAATATTTATAATATCTATTTTTTCGAGTACCTCGTATACCTAAGTATATTTTCCTATTTTACATACTTTTCTTATTAATAATTAAAAACAGATTTTATAGAAAAAATTAAAAAGAAATAACTAGCATATTTTCCATAAACAGTTATAATAGAATGCTGCACATATATAAAATTATAAGGAACTTGTTTTGGTTTAATTATTACTTTAATCATATTATTCTTATTTATACGAAAAAATGAAATAGCCAAATTCATCGGTGTTGCCATTTATCTCAAAAACTACTAGGTATATAGGTGTTCATCGATTTTTTTTTAAATCTTTTATTATGATCCACCTGATTAATTTACAATAATTTACGTTTCAATAATAAAACAAAGAAATACTTATGTATACCAGTGGTGTCAGGGAAATGCTGTATCACTCAAACATATCTACAATTTCGATACATAATTAAATAAATCGGTGCGAAATAAATGTAAAACTAAAACCAACAAAAGCTAAATTATTACCTTTGTATCTCCAGATACGTGTTCCGAATGCCATGCAATCGTCATTAGTGGATCAAAGCGACGTGTCTTTGGTGACTGTTTTATGCTGATTCATAAAATAGTCTTGAATTGACCCTAATTTATAAGTCCTTCACTGTCGCCAAAATTAAATGATTCAAGTCGAAAACCTTTAAAGTTTAATAACGGACACCCCCTGATACGTCCCTAATCATGACATGCATGAAGATCTTAGAATGACTATGGTGGCGAGCAAGATATCTAGGTACAGTGAAAAGTATCTACAGAAACTAGATGCCCATCCTAACTATCTGGCTGTTAGCCTCCTAGACAACTCTAGCCATAACCAAAGGCTGAACCTCGCCTCATTTCTGGATTTACTTCTTTATCTATTGGTATTCCCTTTAAAAGGGTACGGTCTATCCCGTATATAATACGCTATACGCAGAGAGATACCTCAAATCTTATGGGAGGCAATAAAAGGTTCATAATTACGTCGATGTACAGCGTATCCCAGGTGATCTCTCTAGAAATACCAATTATCGATCGCTCATGCTATTTATCGAACGATGTTTTGAGTTGCAACCATAGTTCGATATTTTTATTGCCCAGATCATACCAACTTATCTCTTACTGTCATGTTTCCAGCAATATACCGTCAGGACATTTATTACGATAAATCGCTTATCTTTTATCGTCTTAGTATGAATAGCCCCTTGCAAGTCTGGTTACTATTACTGCAAATTATGGTAGTGAGGTAGTTTTGATTAATTATTTTGAATTTTAAAGATTAACATTTTCTTTCAATGTCCAGAGATAGATTGCGGATCCAAACAGTAGGTGAAAGAAAGACATATCCTGGTGTATAGCGATTTTGAACTACCGGGGTTTCAGGTTTTCGTTGATTGGACTGTTGGTATTTTGAACTTTCTGGATTTATGACCTTCGGTATTTTTGGGGAGCCGAGATTTTGTAGTAGGTATATCCGTTAAAATATTAGTAAATATCTAAAAACTGCATTCTTGTTTGATGGTTAGAGAGTCAAACTGTGGCATACATACCTATGTTTAAACTTAAATATTTGCATTCTACTTCACTAGACCATGATTTAAAAACTCAAATATAAAATACAACAGTATTTTTTTTACTTTTGGTACAGAGAACATTTGATCAATAAATTGAGTAAGTAGGTACGCTACTTTATTCTTCCCTTTTCACTTTATGGTGAAGAGAGATTTTGATTTATTTTTTACTATCAGTTTCCCATTTTGTAAATGAAGCTGTATTAGGTAAATAAATTTAGTTTTTACAAGAGAGAATCAACCTTATAAATATGTTAATTTTGAATTTGTACCAATAATGTCTAAAAATTAAAAGTTTGTTTGGCTTACCTATAACTGCGTTAATAATAACAAAATGAAATATAATATTGAATAATTTGCAAATAAATTGTGTGTTTTTATTCAATATTTAAACGTGTAAGTACTTTGTCTAAGCACACAATTTATTCAAATATTCCGGATAATATTTTACTTTTGAAAAGATATTCATTGGCTATATTTGCGGTGAAGGTCCCGAATACTATTAGAAATGTTCAGCTAATTTGCTTTAGGCCGAATTTTAATTGTTTGAGAACAAACAAAGTTTAATCAATCAACTACAACCACAACGCTGTGAAAACATTGATAGGCCTATAGTAAAATTTGAAACATAAAGCATTCTATGATGCCACTAGTTTTCACATAAAAATTGTGTAATAATTTAAAAATTATCCAATTTTTCACAAAATTCAATATCCGTTCTTGTTAAGAAAAAATCTCGTACAGAATTTTTTAAAACTTTTTTCATTATTCCAACTTTTAAGTTGAACGTTTCGTTCGATACGTTCAGCGAGTTGTACTTGAACTTTTATTAAAACGACACACAGCATTGAAGTCGTATTATAAAATCATCGGCAATTTGTCCTACTTTGTACATTTTTGTATTGAAAATGAATTTTTAAGTAAATGTCAGTTTTGGCGTAAATGTTATTGATTTGAATTTTTGTCATTGAAAAATTAGCTTTACTTTATGAAATGATTTTTTTTTTCCTACTTTTCAATTATTTCTATGGCACCCTTGGTCATTTTTATTGCTAATGCAATGTTACTTTGCTACCAGAATAAATATATTTGAATAAATATTTGTGAATATGTTTAAAAAAATGTCGAGAATTAATAAAAGATAATCAGTTGTCCGGCCGTTTACATTCGTATGAACTCTATCAAAATTATAATATTTATATAATAGACGTGAATTTCAAAATTTATAAGGTAAAAACAAATAAAACTAACATTTTTAAACAAAACTCATAAAAGTACAAAAATAAATTAATAATTAACATTTAGTTATTTTTGCAAACCAAAATTTATTTGTTAAATGTATTGTTAAAACTTTTTTCCGAATCATAAAAATTGAAAAATTTCAAAACATATGATTTTTAAGAAAAATGAGATAATAAAGCAATAATTATATTTCATTTTCATAATTTATACATTATTTAACGAGTACAATTTATAAGTTATTAAAGTTGATTGAACGTTTTGAAAGGTTTTCAAATTAGATTGACTTAAAAGAAAAGAATAGTTTACCTAAAATTGAAGTATTGACTGTTATGAATTGCTAAAAAAGATAATTTTTACTGTCCACGTTTTCCAATTAGGACCAAATGCGATAAGGAATGTAATTTTCAGAATCAGATTTGAAAATGAGCAGTGTACCTAAAATAATGACAGGTGCAGGCGATAGATGTGAAGCATCAAACTGTTTTATCATGTCACCCTTTTCACTATTATTCATATTCATCGCCTACTGTACATCCGACCAACCCCTTATTGGGGCAAATGAAAGGCGTTCGTATCAAATAACCACAAACGGTCTGTTAACCAAATAACATTGAACATTTATTGAGAACATGTCACAAAATCCTGTCACCGTGTCTCATTGTTCACTGTTTAGGACGATGTACACAACGCTCGTAAATTAAACTTTTCCAAGTGAAAATTCGATCTAAAAACATTGATGTTATTTTTTAATATCGGGAATTGATTTCTGCGTTAAGTATAAATATTGATACACAGAAGTGTGCAGTCCAATATGTTTATTCAAATAGCAAAAAAAGTTTGGTTTTTACACTTTTTTAGGTACATTGTTATTTTAATGAAAAATAAATAATGAAATATAAATTGCGTTTTTTATTAAAAATATTCGTATGAAAATCATAGGACTTTCACAACACTATCAATGTAAGTTAACTAGTTATTGGATAGTTGTGTTTGTTAGTCTTAGAACTGTTCAATATGTTCAAAGCAATTACGTGAAAACTAACGAAGAATGCAGATATTTTTTAGAAATGTGTTCAATATTGTTTGTTTGTATTTTAAACAAAGCAAATGGTATCTTTTTAAAATACATTAAATACTAAGTAAAATGATTATCAACTTCCGATTAAAACTTTAAACCGCGATATCATAGTTTTATAAAGAATAACTTTTACGTTGGAAGCCGCATCTAGAAAGAGCATATCAACAGAACGAGGTTTTAGGTTGACTTTTTTTTTCCATATAAATTGCACAATCTGCATAAGGTTGCAATAAGTGCATTCAATCTATAAACAATCACATGTAAGCACTAGTCCCAGTAGATTAGTGCTGTATAAGTATAAAATAGATTTTTAACAATCAATAATAACTATAACAATAACAACAATCATAAAAAAACAATCAATCAATAGTAACATAATAATAATCTATAATAACAATAACAATGCTAAAAATAATGTGGACATTAATATATAAGTACATAATATATAAAAATAGAGCTATAGTATAATAATAAATAATAATTTGACAATAAATAGTTGATTGGAATAGTTGTTAGTTACAAAATCTATCAGGCAAATCTGTTACATTCCATTTTTGTAACCTTCTTATTATCTCACTGTTGTCCAATAAGTTAAGGTTGACTTTTAAAAATAAAATTTTAAAATTATTTATACATCACATCCTTGTTTGATGGATGCAGTCCTCATTTTTCGTCATTTTTAGATATGATACAATTTGAAAATGCAAAATTTTTACGAATATAAAACGATGACGTTTTTTAAAGCTCACGACCATTGATCTTGCATTGAAAATTCATATTTATGGTTGAAAATAAGAAGTAGGTTATTTTTTATTTTAAATATTCCGGGATTCCTGAAATAATTTACGTATTTAATTATCTTATTTAAAATCCATTTGATTAGCTATGGTATTCATAAGTTATATGTCAAAATTTTGAACCCTCTTAGCCTTTATTTACATTTATTATATGTATCTCGTTTTTAAGCGTAAATTTTGTTAAAAATTTATATTTCGTAAATGCTTAATCAACATCTAATAATCGTTAATGTTTAAAAATAATTTTGTTTTAGCATATTTATGAAGTACCTAATATGATAATTGGTCATTGGTATTGTGAACAGAAAAACTAAAATTTTATTCTTGACTAATGATTTTATTGAATTTTGTACAACGTTTCGTCCTTTCTGGACCTTTTTCCGAGACAAAACGTCATACAAAAAGCAATAAAAAAATCATTAATCTAGATTATGATTTTTATTTCCAAAAATAAACTATTATTGTATTAAAGTAATAACGGATATGAATCATGTAAAATAAGAAGAAAAAAATCGTTATTATTTAAAAAAGATATACCTATGATATATTAATTAAAATAGCAGACGTATATTATGTATTTCTGGTTCAATTAGGTAATGGAAAACCGAAACGTTAATATATTTAATTGAAAACTTTGCAAGTAAAAAAGATTAAAAATAAAGATTCATCTCGTTTTACATATATTTTCTTTTGGTATTTCATTTTTTTTTTCTGACAATGATTCTATTGAAGAATACTAAGAAAAAAATTAGTGTTTCCAGAAATGAAAAATAAGGATTGTACATTTTTCACGGGAAATTCTCCAGGAGAAACATAAAAGTGGCAACTAGCAAGTGTAACCAGAGTTAACTTCTTGAGAAGCTAACGCTCTTCTTGAGATTTCAAAACTTTTTCGCAATATTTGGTAGCTAACTTCTATATAACTTTAAAAAGAGTGTGTTTGATAGAATCTCATTTAATTTCGCATGTATTTTTTTCTTTTTTTAAAGCTTCATTGGTTACAAATTTTTGTAAAAGCAGTTACACTATTTGTGTACCAATGTTACTAGTTATATTTGAGTGAAACGTCTCTTATCTCTAGCTATGGTAAACTCTTGTTCTTTTAAATGCTGTAGACGCTTATAAATCATTGATAATATGCAATCCGTTAAAAGTTAAAACTATTCATTTAAAATTATGTTACATTCGTATAAGCAATTTATAACATAAAAACTGAAAAACCAATATTTATAATAGCATGTTTAGGTTACAATTTTTATAATTAATTAGGACTTGCACCACTAGGCATTCTTTATGCAGTATGTATACTAGGATGTTAAAAAATTTGTTTTTCTTATTCTTAGACAGTTGTGATATTACCTTAGGCTATATATAACCTAAGGTATATATATATATATATATATATAAGCGAATGACAGGAGTTATTTCTTAATGTTTTGCGATTCAAGTGGTTGAAATAAGAGTCGAAAAATTAACTATGTGCTTCTTTTTTACTCCGAAACTTTCTAAACGGGTTATAATATGCAATGTAAAAATTTACTTTTTGAAGAAAAGTTTTTAGTTAAATACCTTTAGTCAATGTATTGTAAATAATTTGTAATGTAAAAAATTTCAATTATAAGTAAAATTGAAATTCATTCAATTTTTGCTCTAGAATTGAGAGAATGTTAATATCACAGTATATCTAATTCTCAGTCGTTGATATTTCTATTGAATTGAAGGCATTATGCAATCGGTGTATTGCATAATGGAATAGTTGGTGTCATTGATAGGCGGATCTACTTGGCATAATCATGCAGCGGGTGCATCAATTACCAGTTCGCAAAGGATTAATATTAAAGGCGATTGTGAACGGGACAGACGTTTCATTATAATATCCCGGACAGCATCCACAAACGTACCAACTTGTGCATACTTACGCCTCAAGCATCTTCTCAATTTCATCCGCTTCGAGGCTTCTCACCTCCACCACATCTCACGTATCTTTAAAGTCATCCTTTACAATGTACTAAATATGAACTGTCTCCAAATTTAATTACAGCATCCCGCATAAATTCTAAGATAATATTGTCATTGCTATATGGGCAGAAACGCCATCTGCTAATCTAAGATTTGCCAATTTGAGTTGATATTTAGTCACACGTACATTTGAACATTGTGATGTTCACTAAATGAGAAAATCACGTGTTCTTTGATATTATTTCTGACTGTTTTCCTAAAAAGGCAAAAATGGAGAAAGAAAACGATTAAAGTAATTGTTGAAGATAAGAAGAATGAAAACTTTAAAAATTGCTTCTGTCTTTCATATATCAAGATGACTGATGACGATGTTTTAAAAACAGATGGTGCAAAATATCGAAATTGCTTCAGTTTTATCATCTTGTAAATATTACACAAGAAAGTAACTTGTTACTCGAATAATTATCATAAAATTATAATTAAAGTCGGTTATAAGCAATTACTGCCAGGGCTATTCTACCAATAAATCTCTTAGTAAAACTTTTTTTTTCGAAACGCTTAAAAAGAGATTACAAACTTAAATGGGTTCAAAACTACACTATTAATTACCATCGTAAAATTCGTAGCGAATTCAAACTTTATTCATAATTAATTTTCAATGTCTAAATGTATAATATGTATAATATATTGACCGTAAGAAAGAGCGGATTTAAAATAAGCTTTTTTCTAAATAAGATTTTAAAACACGCATTCACTTTATTGACCTATCTGTAAAATATTTCATACACGGACTACTTAAAATTCAAAAACTTCTTAAAGTTACGAGCCTTGCAAGTTTAAAAGCTCAGATACTTGAAACTTAAAATGTGTTTCTCTTGGTATTGAGCTTTTGAAAGTCTCGAAACTAATATCTGTAAAACGAATCAACCAATTTGCGTCAATTCTTTTCATTTTTCTTTTCATGATTCGTATAGACAAAAAAAAACTGAAAAAGGCGCGAGATTAAAAAATGTTTGATGAAAAGAGTTTTTACTTTGTGGTAAAAAAGCTTTGTGTCTTTACAATTCAAGGTTAATTTATAAAAGTCTGTTTTGGATGGTGCTAATGTTTGCTAATAATTTTGTTGTTTTATATTTTCAATGTGATTTTATTTATAAAAAGGACAATTATTTCAGAATACGATTAATATGTTGATTTAATTTTATATTTTTGAACTTTTTTTGAATCAAAGAAATGGGCTTTAGTAAATTATACAAAATGCGCTTTTATTTCTAATTTTTTGCTTAACTCTGAATTTCAATACATCGAATATTTTATTTTTACGGAAAAAATAATTAATTAAATGCCTTATGGACTATTTAAAGAAATTTGAATAATTTAACATTTTTGAAAACGAAATTAAATAAAGGAAAACGTTTAGTTTTAATTCATCTTTTTAATTAATTTTTAGTAAGCTAATGAATTGTTTTTCACTTCAAATATCGTACAATTATTCTGGGTATCAAATTACATTTTTGATTAATAAAATTTAATAAGGTTATTTCTGGCTCAATTCACATAAGAATTAATTTAGACAAAGGAATTTTTTATATATCTACCGCATACAATGTAGGTATATATCTTAAGAAAATGCTTTCAAGAAAATTTGTTTAAAATTTACATGAATTTGTTCATTATTTACGCAGTTTAAGATGCCCGTAAAACAACATTCACTTTAAACTATTAAGAATAGTTAGTATATATGTTACATCATTTCAATAGGGATAGTTAATATTTGAAAAATAATGAAAATATACAGTAACAGCTTGATTAAGTAGAAATAAATTATCTGAAACACTCAGTCAATTGACGTTTTTAATTTTGAATTTTTCCTTTTTGTCTCTTCCTTCGTGAAAGAATTCCATTCATGTTGAAGCACAATCATCACTTAAATGCATATAATTTGACTACCTTCTTATTGACAGTAGCCATACATAGATCTTCATGGATGTCGACATTTTTTAAATGTATCATAGGGCATTAACAATGAGACGCAGTGTTATAGACTGTAAACCCCTAGAATCTAGATAAAGTTCAGAATAATTAATATTTTATAAATATAACAGTTTTCATGCTATGAATTTTGGTTCTTATATAGTTTTCTTAAAGTTGAGATCATTTTTGAAGTAAAAAAATTCGAAGGGAACTTAGTCACTGGTTTCAAAATCATAAGAAAAATATATTTCGCTGACTTTGATACAAAAATAATAATATAAATAAAATTATTTTAATTTTTACAAAAGTTATAAAAATATAGTTAGTAAATTGAAAGTAAATGTAAAATTAAAAATTAAAAAATCAAAAATTTCGTTTGTATTTTCGCTAACATATCTCGAAAGACTGGCAAACGTCATAAGTGGATCAAATTGAAGTGTCCTCGGTGACTGTTTTGTGTAGTAATTTATAATATTTTACGTATATCGTGGCCAATGAGATCTATTGTAAAGTGGCTCTCCGTTTTTTCTAGGGGACTATTAAGCTTCTAAAGAAAGTCAGCACCTGACTAGGGATATATGTACTTACAATCTCACTAGGTGTCATGACCGTCTATTCAAGATGTTACAATCTTCTTTTGAAAGCTTTTTTAAGCATAGTATATACTTCACCGTCTCTTTAGCTGTCAAGCAGAGAAGACATGTATAGTTGTGGACTTTATTTTTATCTTATAAAGGTAGTAATGTCAGGTACAAAGTCTGGTTTAGAGACCTACCAGGAACCTTATGCTACTCTTTTCGAGTGATATTAGATATGTCATGAGTTGTCTTCTTGGCGTTTTTTATGGTTTCTTAGCTTGTTGCTGTTCTGGAGTATTCCTTCTATAAGAGGCCTTGAGTTTAGCCTCCCAAGTTAGAATGACGCTTGATATTTTTACTTTTTGTTATTCCATAAAAAGGTTCTCGTTCCATGAGGTGTATTGAACCGTCTTTTTAATCAATTGGTCAACCTTTTCATTACCCTCAATGTCCTGGACTCAACCAAAGGTAGGCTTTCATTTGAGCTTCAGATTGGTACTAATGTATTTTAATCTAGGTAATAATTTCTATAGATTAAGAAAATATAATACATTAAAATTCTTGATAAAAGAAAAATAATTTGATCCTTTTCATATGCTTTTCATTAATCTTTTAATCATGAAAATACATTATATCTTCTTTACAATATTATATACTAATTTTTATGTTTGAGTATATTTAACTCACCCAATATCAAGTAAATAATTTAATCTAATTGATTTTCAAAAAGTATGAAAATAATAAAGCAAAATATAAAATAATCAAATAAAAATTCTGATGTTAAGCTCAAAGCGATAAAATTAAATGAAATTCCCATCTTTCAATACATTTCTAGATTTACTTCAGCATTGAATTTTATGAGTAAGACATTTATATTTTCATTTAGCTTGATTGAGTTTGTGCAAAAGAAATCAAATGATGAAACAAAGAATAAATAAAGATCTAAATTCAATAGGAAAAATTTAACAATAACATTGACGATAAGATACAGCGACATTTATTGTTTCTACCAATGATTTTTTCGTCTTTATTTCGGTTACATTGTATCAAACGCGATCTTTTCTAATAAATAAGTTTAAATTTAGTGCAATAATGTAATTTATAGGCAATGGATATCCGTCGTGTTCATCTGTGAACTTTTTCGGGTGTTTTGGCGCGTTTTTCCAATCGAGCGTGAAGCTTTTATTTGCACTCGCAGTATTAAAGAAGACGCTCGATGATAGCGGTGTGTGTTTAATGATTTTTTGGGTGAAAATTATGGGTTTTAAATGATTTCTCAGAATTCTTTTTTAAAACATTTTCCTCTTGAACATTGAGTTTCATAATATGCAAAAAAATAATTTAAATTTTATAAATGGAAAGTTTTTATCTTAGATTTTTTTTCTTTTAACTTTTACCTACGATGCTTTAATCCATTATCTACATTTTTGTAGTTTAAATTTTAAAAGTTAAAAGTAAAATATATCAATTTTTTAGATTATCTCATAGAAACTAAACGCCGTTTACTTCAAAGACATTTATTACAAAATATAATATTAATCTGTACGAAGGAAAATGTTAAAATATTATACAAAATAAAATAGATTTGTTATATTTTGGTTTTGTTGCATAAATTTAAATTTCAATCTCCCGAAATTAAGGAGCATAAAGTCTTTTTAATTTCCTCTAGAACTTATCTCTAAAATTCTCTTTCGAGGAATATTAAAGGTTTTTGTCGATGACATATTTTTTGCACGGAGCTTATAGGCTCGACTCGTTTCGATTTTCTTGAATATTAATTAATATTTACATTTGCAAGGAATATTTAATAAACGTTGAATATTTACAAAAACATTTTGTAGTACTTTACGTACGAGTTGGTATATGATAATAAAATAGCTTTCGTCCTCATACAAAATGTAAATAATTTCAATGTTTGTTACCGCGTTCAAACAACAAATATTAAATATATTTCACAATATCCAGCATATATTTGGAAAATACCTAAACCATCACCTTCCGTAACGGTACCTTATAGGTCACGTAAACTTTCGTAACTTTTGAGCATTATAATCCATCTTGTTGAAGAGGAAATATGCACATACCAAAAAGAGAGCATGATGTTAAAGCATAAATAAGATTGGATCGATGTAGCTTCTTAATATATATATGTGCCTCTTGTGCATATTAAACTTATCACATCTTCTCTTGAAAATATTTTTATGTGAAATATATTAAACATTAAAATAATTTTCTATAATATTTATTTTTAATAGTTTAAGTTCACTGATCATAAAAGTATTACAAAAACGTGTATTATAATGTTAAAATCAAATGTTTATAATTTCATAATGTTCAAATAACAAAAAAAAAACTAGTTGGGGAAGCTTTGAGTTCACGGAAGTGTTGATAGTAGAATGCTGCACAGTGTAGTCTCTTGAGACGCAAAGATAAATATTGTTTTTGAAACTTTCGTTATAAACAATACATCTGTAAAACAATGTTGTTTAAGCAAAAAAAAAAAAAAGCAAACGATAAAACCGATCTCTGAATCCGAGAGTTCCTGCGGCTGGAGGTACGAATAATAGTGTTAAGAAATGCGACATATGCTCGAAGGGGCGTACAAGAAAACTCTCATAATTGTAATTTTCAAAGACAAGAAGTGCAAGAGTTTCTTACAACAATAATTTTCCGTGTTATTTAGCTAAAGAAAATTGTGATTGCACTGACATAAGAAAATTTTAATTCTTATTTATTCAACAACTACGCTTAGATTCACAGAGATTGATACACACGAAGTTCAAATAAGTACACATAAATTTTACATAGTGAAATCCAATAACACAAACAAGTTGTTTTTTTACTTATAATAGAAAAAAAATTAAAAAGAATTTTTTTACGTAAAACTAAAAATCTGTTAGAACCTCTGATTTTTCTTATTTAAATATTTATTTCTAGTACGGAGTAAATACGAAAATGTTAGTGTTATCAAAAACAGATACTCTGAAGGTGATAAAATGCATATAATGACGCATTGCGGAATTTGCAAGAATTTTTTAGCCTAAAAAAACTGGGCGATATCATAAGGAAAATTATCAGTAAAAGAAACACCAAATATTCTTGAGTAGCCTTTATTGAATTCTCGAGTAAGTTACAAAATATGCTCTTTTAAAAGGCTTTATATCCTTTTCATATTTTTTGTACAACGCTTCAATCGAATCTCTTATATATAAGATTTTAACTTAAGCAAATACCAATCTCTTAAAATTTATATAAATCTTTCAAACAAATTTCAAGTTTATATCAGTTTTTTTCAAATAATAAATAAAAATGAATTTTCGCTTCAAAAATTTTTGCTTTTAGGACTTCTCGAAGAAAAACTGGGATTACAATTGTTATGTTCAACATTTTTTATTGGATTTTTTTGTACATATATAAATTTGGAAATTATTCTTAAATGATTTGACAAGCCATCCATACATTTAAGGTGTTGTATTTATTTTCTTCACATACATATGTACATAAGTAAGTCGATCAATACTGTTTTCCTAATATGAAAGTATTTCTTTAGAATTATTATATAATATGCTGATTCCCCCTATTGTTACGGAAAAGACGATGAATGAATTTGTTGTTTGAGAAGATATAAAAACATCAACTAAAAATGAAAACGATTTTATGCATTAAAAAGCATGATAATGAACCTGTTGTATATTTCAATTAAAATTACGAAAAAGCGAGTTCAATGAATTTATCGGTACTATAAATTGAGAAAACATAATTAGTTTTGGGGAGGGATTTTGATCCGATTAGTGATCATTAAAACGTAACATAAACGTGTTAATCATAAAATTAACAAAACTTTTACGTATTTCTCTTTAAGTTTGAGTTTCGTTAAATTATACTTTTTAACGATTCAATGGAAATTATACTTTTATTTAAAATTAATATTAATAATTATAAAATAATGAATTAAGGTATAAATCTAAAAACCTTTTATCAAGAAATTAGTAGAACTAAAATGTTTATATTATTTAAGTATCTGTACCCGTGACTTCGTTCAAGTGAGCTATAGAGCGTTGCATATAAAACTTTACAATCAACGTTATTTGAAAACCCACCAGAAACATAGCGAAAAGTTTTTAATGAACCCTATAGACTGCTTTTTTACTTTATGCAACAATTAAAAAACTTTTGAAATTATCAATCTCTGTTTTGTTATATATATGAATGGAGTAAGTATTTGTGATTTTTCCAAAATTATACAATACATAATATTTAAGAAATTTGCAAAGACTGATATAAAAACTCAAAATTTGTTAAAATGTTGTAAAATTTGTAAAATGTATTTTGTCAAATCAAAAAATGTTAAAAAAATTTAACAATGAAAAAAGACCTTAATGAAAAATATTCAAAATAACATACTCTTATCTTATTATTATTATTATTATCTATTATCTTACAGCTTAGTCAAAATACAAATTACATTTAAAATATTGAATTCACTGATAAATAATGTGGCTTAGAAAATTAGTTATTTTTCTATGAGGACCTTATAACTTATTACTATTTATATCATTATCAACGAAAAAAGTGGAGTTCATACGTAATTTTTGGTTCAACCAATTTTTCTGTTTTCCCGTAGAAATAAGACAATTTTCTGCACTAAAAAGTATTCAACATGTTGGCCTGGTAGTTATCATCGTTCTAAACTTTATAATCCGTTCAGTGGTGCTCGCATGATGCGGTGACAGACAGACAAAAAGATAGACAAACATTTTTAAAATGAAAAATTTGGCCTCTTTATCGATAAAACCGACTATTGGTAAAGATTTTCAAACTATTATATATATTAAATATACAGACACGGCATAGTTAGAATTTTGTAAGTATTTAGGTATAATATATGTATCGATTTTTTTAGCTTTGTATTGAAGAATATTTAAAAAACTGATCATAGTTTTAGGTATGTTTTTTGAGTGTCAAAAGACATGCAATGAAAGTAATTTTTCTGATGAATTTTGGGACACATACTCACTGTTTAAATATCATTAAACAATTTTGGTTACCTACTTTTGGAAAAAAGAATATATTATGATATTATACCAACGTTTCACATGATAAGAGCATAAAAACTGTTTCAATTAGAGAAAAAAATAAAGATTTTAACTCAAAATGAAAATTGAAAAACTACAAAAATGTGAAAATATTGGTTTTTAGATTATTATATAAGATGATTTAAAATTGCCATGTTGTGTGATAGTCATAACGTAAGTATTTTCGCTCAAAGGAAATAAAAATTGAGTTTTTGTAAAATATTTCATTTTACTGTGAAGTAAAATCTATATATGTAAAGGTATTTTACAGATAGATTTATTATGAGGTGAATGAATGTCATAGTCAAATGGTGGAAAATTGTTTCTGAACTTTATAAGTTATTCGTGAAAAAATTCATAATATTATATTATTCAAAAATTATTTTTTTTATATTACATATTACAATTTTTCTAAGAAAATACACTAAACTTTACTTTATACACTACCCTACACTTTATATCATATTCGTTAATGTATTATTTTATAAACTTTTTTTTTACGAAACAAAAAACATTTATCATAAGAATTGTTAATTTTTTCGTTAATTCAAAAACGTATATATTCTCATAGCAAACAAAAGTAGAATAAATTACTATAAAATTGGATTGTATTGGAAAGTTGAGATTAAAACAAGAAAAGATCCGTGAAAAGTGAAAAGTTAGAGAAAAATAAAACTTGGAGCCAATTTGGCGAAATCTATATACAACCCTTAGAGTTGTGAACATCAAATCTTTCTAACGTTACTTTAATACCCAGGGCAGGAAGACCAGTGTTGACCAGAGTTTTAATTTCATTTTATTTTCATGTGAGGCCATTTTATTGTTTTGATGACTTGTACATCCAGACTTGATAGGTCTTTTATGATAATATGAGTTTTCTTACGATTTTTATTTTTATGTCCAAGCATACATTTAGTTCTCAGCAACTTCTCCTGAAACACGACAAACAATGAACGTGAATAAAAAATTTTGTACCATTTAAACCGTATAATTGGCAAAACTAATGCTTTTGAACTTTTTGCTAAGAATAATATTTTTCTGTAGTGAAGCTTCTACCTATATTATTTAACTCTAATTTCCTTATTAACATTTTAAATTTATATGATAGATTTTGTTTAAAATGCGTAAGCTAAGTGTATCTTTAAGGCTGTATGGTTTCTGAAGCCGTTTCATTGACAATCAATTTTTATTAAGATATGCTGTACCAACATTTAAATTGATATCCAATTTTATAACTTTCGGCAGTTATCTCAAAAAAACGTTTTAACTTATTAGCAAAAATTTCAAAACTTATTGCATCTTCATTTTTTGAAACTGAATATAAATATTTTTTTTTTAGTATTGGTCAATTCACTTGAAGATATTTTATTATTATTTATACCTTATAAATAGTTAACAAAATTAAATTAATATTTATATTTATATAATAATTATTATTTTTATTTATTTAAAGCCTTTTCAAAATTATAGTAAAATCGTACAATTGACGCAAAATATAGGTTCGTTCTAATTAACAGACAAACCGTACATTTTTGTACCTGAACGGCAAAAAAGCATTCTACATAATGTGCAATTGTTTCTAGATGAATGAGTTTATGTAAGTACCAGATAAACTTACCTTACTAATATTATAAGCGCGAAAGTTTGTAAGGATGTATGAATGTTTGTTGCTCTTTCACGCGAAAAGTACTGAATGGATCTGCATGAAATTTGGCTTAGATATAGATTATAATCCGGTATAACATATACACTCGCGAGCAAACAAATCGACCTAACCCATAACTGCGCATAAATACTTTGATCTTACTAAAAGCATACGTGATACATATTGAAACGGCTGGAATAATGCACGGTTCCCATGGGATAGCAAAACAATTGTATCCTACTAGAAGTTTCGTTAAAGTTCGTGTACTAGAACTAAGCGCATTTTCCTCGAGAAGGCCTGACCAATTTTGCATAGTAAGGAAAGAAGTTCTCTAAAAAGTTTAAAATAATAATTACAATTTCACGGGAAAATAAATATGATTTCAGTTTAACAACCGTCACCCAATAAAATCTAAAATGAAATTTTATAAGATATTTGAATTTTTTCATTGTTCATAGTCAAAAAAAATTAATTATAAATAAACGTATTAAAAAAATATACTAAAAATTAAAAAAAAAAATAAAAATTAGTTAATGAAAGTAATTTTAATGAAGTTTTGTTAAAGATATACCTACCTTAGTTCTTAACATGTTGAATATCATTTATCATAAAAAAGTACGGTTTCTGTAGGATGGCAAGTAATCTATTATTTTAAGGGGGTGTTCATTAATTACGTAAAACGTTCAGGGGGGGGGTCTAGCCGAATCTCACCTAATCTTACTTTGATGAAAGAGGAGGGGGGGGTTGCGCCAAATATTACGTATTTTTTATGCAAGGAACAGAGCAATATTACGAAAAAAATAATCAAACATGTTCTTTCACTAAAATATGACCAAATTGTATTACACAATTTTATAGTGGTTTTGCAAATGCCGCAACGCATTTACACTAGAAACATACGCTTTGAAAAATCTCACGTTATATTGGAGGGTGTTATGCCGACTCTCACTACATCTCACAAGTGAGGGGGGTCCAAAAATTACTAAAAACGCCTCACGTAATTAATGCATGTCCCTTTAAAATAACTGAACGGTATTAAATGACATTTGGTATGAAAGATTTTCAAGTCCTGTAGGAATAATAATACTTTTTAATTTAAAATAATCGTATAAAAGATGTAAAACAGTTAAAATATCTTTCTTGAAAAGTAGTTTTACGGATTATAATGAATTTATGGATCTAAAGTCTGGTAGTATCTTTCATCTTTTTCTGTCAAAATAAATGAATTTTTATATTTTGCTATGAATGTAGGGAATCTATTAATCCAGAAGTTAAATTTAGATGTACACTCAGCGAAGCGAGCGGGTATCAGCTAGTGACGTTATATTGTACGAATCTGAAGCAGTAATACCAGAACTTGTTTTAAACAGGTATAGTTTAAAGACACCCATGACTAATCTAAGGGTAGACATGCGTCACAAAGTAAGAACATATGTATAGTTCTTTGATCTTTGCGTTAATGTAGTGTTAAAAGGAACGAATATTGTTGCATGTGCATCAATGAATACAGTTGCATCATGCACAGAACTTGTATCGCAACTGTATGGTTTTACTTACTTCTTGAGCAGACTCATAATAAAACATTTATTTCATAGGTATTTATTATTTAATTTCAAAATACATTTTACTGACAAGAACTGTACTGATTATAATGCCTTGAAAAACCAATCTCATTATAAAATTTCTCATATGTTAAGATATAAAAGCTTTTAAAACATTATAATTTTAATGTGTGCCAATATTTTCATTACCCTCCTATTTTCTTATATTATGTATCCATATTCCATAATAAAGTTATAAGATGAAAATGTAGTTGTCTAACATCTTTCAACTTACAACTTGAAATTTTCATTTCTTATATCCTACCATTAATTTATAATACATTAAGTAGATACATTATACATGTTACTGAAATTCTTAAATCGTATCTTAGATTTTATGTTTTGTTATACAATTTAACAAAGAAAATAACTTAATTTTCAAAATTTTAATAAATATTACGATGAGGTTTGAGAGTTGAATAATTAAACAAAAATCAATAATTGATTAATGTTGTATAAAAAAGGGGAAATCTGTGAGTATCTTTTTGAAAATTGTCGTGTCGCTTGTTAATTTTAATCAAATACGAGTATTAATTAATAATGAAAGAAGTAATATTTAATTTTCTTTTCGTCCCCTTTATAAATTTGCTACGAACCAACGTGCCAATAAACGCTTTATCGTTTGAGCGTATCGTGTGCACGTTTACACACGGGATAAATCGATAAAGATATTAAAGCTTTGTCTTGCATCCGTCGCTCGGTTTTTTTTCCTTAGATTTCTTTAGGGACATGAAGAAAAATTAACTATTTTGTACATATTTCTTTGTAATTTCACCCTTTAAGCTGCGTGTTAATATGATTATGTTTCTTGTTAATTATGAAATGTCGAAACAAACTGGTTGTAGAACGTAATTAAATATTGCAATGAAAAATTTAAGATTTTCAAGACAGCAATGTTTTCTTTTTTAGGATGTAACCCAAGAGAGTTGTATTTGTTAAATCAAAAAGGAGGTAGTATAGAATTTTTATTTATTTTTTTTTTTTGTCCATTTTTATTTTTCAATTAAGTGGAAAGGAAAGTATTGTGGCTATTGTTTTAACAATTTTTCATTTTCAGTCATGATAGGTTTGTGTCATTTCCGTTTGGCTATAAAAATTTATTTACGTTCAATGAACTTCGAATATATTATATATATATTTTTTTTCATTTTTTACATACTCTACCTTTTGACTTAATGCAACTACAATGTTTAAAGGCACTTTAATTAAAGTTGTTTGAATTTAGAACAATATTTGGAGTTAAATTTTTCCACATAATATAATCAAGTATGGACTGTTAAAATTACAATTCTTTCAAATATTCAAATGAAGTTCCGAAAGCAAACTATACAAATATTATTGATTATAGGGATTCTGTGCTCTTACTTTCGAATAATTTCCATATTTTTGATTGGAAAAATTATGATTTGTTCCCTTTCTTTTTATGAATATAATTATTGCCAATATTTAGTCATGTTAAGCTTTCATTTCTCAATGCCATATTATAATATTATTAAAATATTTGCAACAAACATAAAAATAACAACATCTCCATAACGTAGACATAAAATTTAGTTGAAAAACATATTTTGTTATACATAATATATCTACTACATGTAACATATTCAATTTTTCTTTTTGCTGAATATTTACTATTTAATAAAGTATCCTAAAAGTAAATATTATATTTTGCAGTTTTAGTTTATCTTTATGAAAAACTCGGAAAATTACACATATACCTACTGGTACACATCAACCCTCAGGCCTCACAAATGCAGCATCGGCTTCTATTTGGAAAGAATATTTTTCATATTATTCAAGGGTTGTCTTATTACTTCTCTGTTACAATAAATATCTAACATTTCAAATCCAACAGTTGATTAACTTGAAAAAATCCCAACAAAGTAAGCTTCTTTAATTGGAAAAAAGTATAGAATATCTGCTACTGAAAGTTTAATAACATTTTTTTCCTATGAAAGTTAGTTTCCACCGAACAAAAGATAACTGTAGGGATTGTGTTAATTAAAAATATATTTTTTTTGATTAGGATTATAAAAGATTGGAAATTTGTCAAAGGCTAACGAAGGTTTACACAAAGATTTTATGTTGACATCAAACTGCAGATGACGGCAGAAAAAAAAACAAACTGTTTACGCTAATAACGACGTATGTTTTTATAACACAAGACATTTTCTATATATGAATTGTAAAGGATTGGGATCATCTATTTTACCACAAATACATCCTTTGACTAAAGTTTTCCTCTTAGTTGCATTTATTCTAGTTGGCACACTTGATACACTTGCTTTGACTCATACCATTAAGTCGTGCAACCAGTTGAATTCTCCAACATCAAACGCAAGATTGAGGAAAAATAGCATTGTGTATTTGCTAATTTTTCTTTCTCAATAAAACCTTTGCTTTGTTTATTTTTGTTCTTAAAATGACGTCTCATCTTTGGAATTCTAGCTTGACTTCAAAGAAGATTTTATTTGATGTAATCTATTTTTAAAAAATTTCATATTGGAATGATTAAATAGCACTGAGGGCTTTAAATACACGAAATAAAAAAAAATTTTCTTTTCAAACCAATTCATGTTTTAAATGAAAGAATTTTTGTTTATAAATTATTTTTGAAAAGAAAATAAAAGCAGGTGTTATTTAGTTTTATGAATTTCCCTTTCAATTTTAAGATCAAGATTTTTTTTTAAATTGCATATTTATTTATTTTATTATTATAAATAAATTATCACTGGTGTCTTATGGACTTCTCTTATACGTAATTCATAAATAAAGTTAAAATATTGAGAGTTGTTAAAAATTTGCATTAAAAAACTAGAATCCTACAAGACTGCATCTATACTTTATTGATGCTGCAACAAAATTTAAAATTTATGAAAATTTTCCTAGACTAGCGATTAAAAGAAACTAGGTGTAAATTAGAAAAGTTTTGACATAAACGAATAAAAATTCTGTGTAATAGCAACAATACAGCACGGCACTAAAAAAATTTTGAGAACTTTTTTACTTTGATAGCTGATATTTATATAGTTTTATTAGTTACATTTATTAGTTAGGGCCCCGGTCCGAGAGGCCGCTCTCCAAAAGTAATCTAATATCTTAACAAAATTTAATAAAAATTAAAAATTTTATATAAGTACTTAAAAGCAATTGAAGTTCAACAAAACTAATGACGATGTACAAATTTATATAAGTTATTAACATTTAAAACGGTGGGAGGAAAGGGTTAATATTATGACTAACTACGTGGAAGGGGATTATTGGGGCCTCGGATGGCATAGTTATGCCACTGATACAAATATATAAAAACTACAAAAAAAAAAATCACTTTTAGATATTATTATTTTTTATTTTACATTTATATGTTATTGTTCGTCACGAATCTTCAATAAAAAAGACTTTTGTATCTAGCAAAAACTTTTCTGAGCATAATTTAGAGTGAATTTAATTTTTTATAAAAAAAATATGAAAATCAGTGATTTGGCCAAAAAATTGAAAAATTGCTCTTATTTCTACAAAAGCAAACTTTCACAAAGAAAAAATTATTTTTCTCATTTTTGACCTAGGAGAAACTAAAATTTAACATGTAGAAGTCAGACCCAAAAATCGTGTTGACCGGTGATCTATTTATTTATCCTTTTCATAATGTGACATTTTTTTGTTAAACTATCAATTAATATGATTTTAAAAAATTAAAATTTGTACTCTTAATAATGTTTTGGTTTAATGTAGTTTGCTCGTATAACAAAGTACATAATTTATTGTATGTCATGAGCGTAAACTGTCAAGAACTTTAGAGAAAAAAATCGGTGTCATAAAGTATAAATAATACTTCGTAAGTTAACGTTAACGATTTCAAAATAAATTTTCTCTCAGATTGAGTATGTCAATTATAATTTTTCTTAAATTTGTACATTCACGTTTCAACTTTATCTACTTGAAGACTTGAAAAAAAAATTAGAAACTCGGAAAAATGTAAATTTTCTAGCAATTGTAAAACTTTTCCTGGAAAATAAATGAATATTTCAATATTTGAACAGTGCTGTTGAAACTAATTTAACTATTTAAATAGATTGGAAAAGTTTATCTTCTAAATTTTCTTTGAAAACTTGAAAATACGAAGTGTACTTTTTGTAGTGTTTGTACTACATGAGTAACTAAACACACTCGAAACGCCTATTTTTTTTTCACACACATCAGTTTAAGCTTGTGCTTTTTTATTTACATTCGATTTGCGCCTCTAATGTAATTACTGTGTCATTCGTCATTATCTTCCGTAATGTCAATGGTTTGGTAAAAACGTAATCATAAAAAACCATAACGACTTTTGTGAATGTATATTATTATGGTCCGTTTTTTTAGCAGCAATCATTGTAAAATGAAAATGAAGTGGCTTATTTGAATTTATATTTAATTTAGAGAAAAATACTTATAATTACTCACAACATATAATACATATGATTATTAAAAAGTTTGATTTTTCCACTTTAATATGATAATAATTTATTCATGTTGAATTGAAACATTGAAATTCGTCGCATTTTTTAAATTAATCAAAAAGTATAATTTGTATAGATGAACTCAATTAAGTTTTGATTTTTTTTAAGAATGAAATATTACCATATTTAATATAAAAGCTAAAAATTTTTCAATTTCATGCTTGAAAATCATAAATTCAAATATTTTCGCATTGAGGAATACATATTTTAAACGCAAATATTAGAAATTATTTATGAAAGGTGACTGAAAGACTAGACATGAAAATGTTCTATATTTCCCTTGAATAAATATATGAATATATTCATATGAATATTTTGATAAGTGCGTTGTTTACGTCTTCTTTATCTGTATCAATATCTCCATACCTTCCAAATATTTCTCAAACCCAAACCCTAAACTACTTTTGATTTTCTGTTTCAAACTATCCCCGACATTTTTATGACACATTTGTGGAAATATTTCCCTTAAAATAACACACATAAAGTGAAACCGACACAAACATTCACCATATTTCACATCAACCAAATTTCATTTCTCATTCCGTCAACTCATTATCCTGAATGAGAGCTTTACTCACACAAATAAGATTCGATCATTTAAAACAATTTATTTGAACAAACCACAAGGCTTCCCCTTTTATCCATTAGCATGCTATCACACAAAAATCCTTCTTTATTATATGTAATTTTTATAATGTCCTCTCGAACCCAGAAAAATCCATTAAGCTTAAAATCAAGATATAAAAGTGAAAAACAACTTATTTTAATTGATGCTTTTTAAAAAATCACGTTCCATTCATTAACCATTTCTTTTTTTGTTTCAGAGTTAGTTTAATGGTTTTAATTATCGCCTTTCCAACTGTACAATCCAAGTTTGTGTTGTGAATTGTGAACGTGTGAGAAAGAACGAACGAAGAATGCTTCCATAGTTTAGAAAAATTAAGTAATTTCCATAAGTTTTTCACGGCAAGTGGTTGCAACGAGAACCTTTTGAAAAAATTGAAAATTTTGAGCGTGCGGGAGCGTGTTTTTATTATAAAACGTTTCGACTGAATGATGAATGGAAATTTGCATGCGGATCAAACCGCAACAAGTGACAACAATCAACGAATCAGCCAGCAACAACAAACAGGAACAAAACAAGCAAATGGTGGTCATAAATCGCACCGTAAGTGCAATTAATTAAATTAATTTTCATTAGGCTTAACCTTAGATGTTTTTCTTTATATTATAAATCAAATGTTGTAACTTGCATTAGGCAGTGCAATTTGAATCAACTGATTTTTATTATTTTATTTCGTATCTCTTTTCATGTATGAAACAATACTGACTAGAGTGAGTTAGAGCTGGTTAAACAAGAAAAATTTTACAAGGGAGTGTAATTGCCAGGTCTAATAGTTTTAACCATCCAAAACTTCTATAAGTAAGAAACAGAAACCTCTATTACAGAAAGTCGTTATTATCTCGTGGACCTCTATAACTGAGAATGCTACTTGCCTAATATTATGCTATTTATAACTCTTTAGATAACATAATAAACTTTTTTATAGTATATTATTACAGATTTGTAACTACAGAATTATTGTATTTCTAATGAATCTCTATAAATGTGAAAGGCCACTACTGTACTTCTATAAGCTAAAAATTAGATAAGTGAGAACCCTCCATAAGCGAAAATATTTGGTGCGACGCATCACAAAACTTTTTTTTAACTATGATTGGCTAAAAAAATATAAATAAGGAACGAAAACAAATTCTTAAGTTTACTAAAAATCTCCGCAGAATCAAACTGCAAGTATAAAATACTAACTCCCACCTGCCCCAGAACCCCCGTTTATTTTTAGAGAAAAATTTGAAAAACCAAAATACCGATGGAATAAAGTGGAGCTTTTTCACCTAAAGCAAAATTCCAAGTTTGGTAAATTTCTGATAAAAGCTTTCTACACGATATTGCTGTCACACATAGAGACATTTTTTTCAAAAACCACAGTTTTGGACTGAAGAATAAATATGGGAACCTCAAAAGATCTATTTTTGATAAAAACTCGAAATCGAAAATTCGACCTGATTACAATACTTCCCTTACTATGCCAATGGAAGTAAAAACGAATAAAGTGATCTGACCTCTCGCTTATCTTTTCGATTATATTTGGATAATGGTGGTGGTTGAAAATGAGAATTTCGGAAACTTTAAAATACCACACATTTAATATAAAAAATCAAATTGTAGCCAAGACCAGTTACTAAATTCATAAAGGATCATGTAGGTACACGTATAAAAAAATCGTAATTATCATCATAATGCCAATTAAAGTTGTTTTGTAAACTTTTTCAACAGACCTAACTTCAACATAAAATTTTATTGGCTCAAACACGTTATCTATAATTACTTACTGATTCCATCTGTTTCAGAATAATTTACTCAGTTTAATGAAGCAATAGATACGATTGTTTGTCGTTAGGATTGTAGAAACATAAAAATTTATTGATCGAAGAAATCTTTTGAAAATGTGACGTTGTGGAAACGGGAAAGATAAGGTTATGAGCTGAACATATTTTTATTGTAATGAGATCTGAATACGATATTTCCTTTTTATTGCTTTGTCAGCGGAATAAGAGAGAAATTTGTGCGTGTGAACAATTATTTTCTTTTTTGAATGTCAAGTGGTTTTGAACAATAAAACGCGCTTTTCAATCGTAAAAATGATTTGATTTTAGACGTTCGTAAAAATTGTAATTTATGGCTTTTAATCATTGTTATAATAAATTCGTTTTTTCTTTGGTCGTAATAAAAAAAATGTAAAAAAGTTGATTTTTGTGGGAAAAATAATGAAGAAGGTGGATTTCAGTTTTTAATGCGTAGCATTATTATTATTTCTTTTAGAATTAAACCATGAATATTACAGTAGAATGTATTTGTTCTACAAAAAAATATTTTATTAGAAAAGTTCAACGTGAAATTTATAAAAATTCAGTTCGTTATTATTTATTTTTAATAAAATGACATTTTTGTTAAAAGTTTTTTCTTTGATATTGGATTTAGATTTAATATGTTTAAATGCATTTTTTAATCGAATAAAATCTTCAAGGAAATGTTTGTTCTTTTTATTAGTTAACGAGATGAGATGTGAAATCCCTCAACGAAATCTCTTTGGGAATAAAACCTTGTTTCCTGAAAACTGGAAGTACATTATTTTTATTTTAAGTTATTGTATTTTTGAGAACATAAATTGCTATGTGATTGTCTACAAAATTCAATATTGTTGAAGCATACGGATGACACTTTTTAGATAAGCATTAAAAATTGATTATATATATGTACCTACTCAATATATCATATTGTAACGTTTTTACGGGTTCTTCGATTTGTGTTTGAATGACGCCAAATTCATTTTAACAAAATAAATGTTTATTTATTAACACTATTTACACTTTAATAATGATTTAGTTCACTGTTCACATAAATAGTCACTAATTATCACTCACTGTTTATATTTCACTATACCTGTATACTACACTGTTACACTTTCTTCAACACAATTTTTATAATTCATTCAAAACTATTTATGATGCGATTCACTATTTATTTAACACTCACAATTCACGATTCACGATTTATGTATCACTCACGTTGGCAGTTCATTTAAGACTGACTTTGAAGATTTATTTATGACGGACCCTTCGTTCAAACAAACCTCTTTCTAGTCTCTCCTATTATTTGTCGCCAAAAATTGTCACTGTCCTTTGTTGATCTTTTGTCCTTTTCTTATACAGAAGGAATTACGGGTAGAAAATACTAGAAGTTTTCTTCTTTTTTATTCACCAAGTAATCCTTTTGGTCAAACCTTTCGTGCCATGGGGGTCCGATGTCTTGAGAACTTTCTAAAAGCTCGTATGGTCTGTTCCATTCTACAGCCACGTCGCTCCCCATTGGCTGGTTGATTGGCTTGGCCCACTTACAGCTGAGACAGTTTAAAGAGCAGATGCCACCCCCAAACTCACAAAATAGCGACACTCCTCCATCCTTAAGATCTTTACTTGCTCCTAAGACTGTGACAATATTAAGTAAAACGTGAACTAAACGCTTGTGATTTTTTTGTAAATAACAATAGGAAATGAATGTGTTAAAAAAAGAAATAGTTTACCAATAGATCGGGATCTTTATGTCAGTTTTAATATGCTTGAAAATTGCGTCTATTTGTTTGTTAGATGAAAAATTTGCTTTCTCTTGCACTTATGTAGGCAATATTGATCACTAACGCCTTTTCCATTGTCGAATCAAGATTAAAAAACTCATAACTTAAATACTTACTACATTATTTGTCATAAAAAGTGAATAACTTGTCCCAAAACTATAATTAATTTTTAAGTGTCTTAACCAAATCAATTAGGTTTTTACGTTTCTTACTATTTTTCTAGTAGAAAAATAATTTCAACTTGTTTGCCGTTTAATTTTCATTAACACTGCTGTGTCCAGTTTAAAGCTCTCCATTCCAAATGAAATGCTAAGGGTCTTTGGTTTCAAAAATCAACTTATTATTCATAATGAGAATAAATAGGTGTTCAAATCCTTGTTAACTAAATTTTCATTTAAAACACCAAGCTTATATTTTAGATATTGACAATGTTCTGTTTGAAAATTACCCTAAGGCAAATAGCTTTTGAATTTAAAATTCATTCAAGCTCCACAACAGCAACCTATAGATTAGCATTTCGATTGGTTTTGGTAATTAAATAAGTTTCAAAGCTATCAGCCGGATAACAGGGAAATCAGATTTAACAGGGAATAATAAATGAATAAGAATTGAAATGTTTGATATATAAATTTTGGTTTAAATCAGATTTACATGCATTCAATACGAGTATAATGAAGCCAATGAAAACTCTGTTTATTATATATTATGTCTCGAAATAAGTTAGGAAAGTAAGAAACCTTTGACACTTTGTCCATATAACCTAAATAATTTAAAATGGAAATACTATACCTATGTCGCCTATGTCTAGATTTTTGACAACAAGTGAGCAAGGAGTTAAGACAATGCATTTGAAACTTCTCAAATTATTATTTTTTCTTAATTTTACTACCACAATTTAACCAAATTAACCAAAGCAACGCAACTTCATTTCGAAAATAATTTTTGGTTAAAAAATTGATCATATTATTTTATGTTTATTTTTTTTTTTTTTTAGTGTTTTAAGTCGCTTTAACATCTAAGGTCATATCACGACTGTCTAAGCATAGAGAATTTCTGTTGGTCAATTATAACTTAGGTCTAGGATCTTAAGTCTAGGATTCAATGGGAATCAAACCCAGGACCACTTGACGCATGAAGTGGAGATAGAAATTGCTGTAGCCACTGCGCCAATAGGTGGTTATCTTCTTTTTATGTTATTACGTTAGAAACGTTAGATATTCATTTTTACGACAACCTTAGTAATTAAAATTAAAAAAATTTCAAAACTGGTTTATGGCTAAATCAATTCCATTATTTTACCTCTCAAACCATTCGTTACATAAAATAAACCTCGCATTCTTAATTATAATATGTAATTGAATTGCATATTCGCCAAACACGTATTGAATTAAATCAGGCGAACGAACAATTCGCTATTTTAATACATACAAATTCGTATTGATCGTTTTGCGTTTGAGGATTTAGTTTTATGCTGTGACAGTGCTTTCCATTTAATTTAAATTGTCCAATTAATATCGTTTTGCTTTACCAATTTAATAGCTTCTACTTACAGAGGTACTCTGTTCATTAAATTATGATATATTAACCCAAATTCATTTCTCTAAAAGAATAATCACCCCATTAGAGCTACTAAAGTTATTACACTAAAATAGGCATAGTTGTATCACATTTATTAAAGTCAGACATTTTTCCGATGTTCTTGTCGAAAATAAGATTTGATTTGATTTGTTAAAAGCTAATACTATAACAGACAAATGAGGTCAAGATATCCAATTTCTGTATCTCCAAAATCGTGATATTACTTGAATTATATCAGATGAAAATATCTATTGAACGCGCTTATTGAACATTTAAGTATCGGAAAATTGTACCAATTTCTTCAGTTTTAATCAACAATAAATCAACTTAAAAAATAAAATCTAAATTAAGATCATGTAGATTTTATTTTTTTATAAAAATAGCGTTCAATCGTAACTTATTAAGGTTTGTTTTAATCGTGAAATCGACGGCGTTGATGGAAAACGATTGGACTTTAATAAATAATGGAATGGCTGAGCTTTTCATGATACTCTCTGGAAATAAATGCATTTCAGATGCATTTCTTTTCAATGTCGTACGGGTTATAATCCTCAAACGTTTTTTTTTTAATTTTCTAGCGATTGATGGAGATTTTATGTTGAAAATAGGACACGAACATTGTTGTTTGTCGTTAAAATCTCAGCGCAGCTTAACTATTAGAAAATCTAAGTACGATACGTGTACGGGGATTTAATGTACGGAAGCTTTTATTTCGTTAATTAAAAAATGGATTATACCTTATCTTTAACGAGCTTGACTCGGTTGTTTAAGTTAAAGTGATATAAAAAAGAGGATTTTTTACATAAGCTGAAATAGTTTTATTAGTTTAAACAGTGTAATTAATGAAATGATTTTTTAAAAATTATTTCATTTACCATAACATGGTTATCTTATAGTAAATTTGGAATTTGTTTTGTACTTTATTATTACTAAATATTTCAAATAATTTCCTAAAATTATAAATAAAAGATAAAAAATTGAACTTTCAGATAGTAAATTTTGCATTTTTATTTGTTATAATGAGTTAATTATTTTATTGTAAAGTTGCATAACTTGTGAATGCTGTAATTTCAATATTTCATCAAATCCAGTTAAATAAGGTGAAAAGGGGAATTAGTCTTAAAATAAGAGATAATGAACTGGAAACTTGCTTAATATTATGCTGTGACATTTTGTACAAGATTTCATAAGATCTTGTGTGTAGGGATGTCAAAATATTCAAGTTCAAGATGTCTAAGAATAATATTTTTGTTCAAAATTGCGTGTTTCCTGTACTCTTAAATAATTTTAAAAGTTTTAGAAGACTACATTTTACAAGGTTGATTAAAACAAAATTTTTATGTTGATGGATGTTCTTGAGGTAGACTGTGAAATGTGAAAGTAACTTAGGCTCATTTATACTAACCTATTGTGGTATAAGGCTTTTGTGGTATCTTGGACGTAGGTATACTAAACTTTTTTAAGTTTATCGTTAATTTTTTTCCTAAAATATAATTTTTGTTAACCAATTTTAGTTTTAAGTGATCTTTTGGTTACTTGCTTCTAAAATTATCTTATTCTTCGATATCAATGGAATAGGGTAGAAATTTTGAAATGATGCAATAGAAAATTAACTGTCAACTTCTATTCCATTGGCTTAAAGCTTCAACATTAATGGTTGTTATACAATGCTTTTTTTTTTTTTTTTTTTTTTTGGGTGTTTTAAGTCGCTTTAACTGCTAAGGTCATATCACGACTATCTAAACACAGAAACTTTCTGTTGGTCAATTATATCTTAGGTCTAGAATCTTCAATCAATCATCTAGTCTCTAGAAGTCTAGGATTCAATGGGTATTGAACCCAGAACCACTTGACGCATGAAGTAGAGAGAACTACTCTCTAGCCACTGTGCCAATAGGTGGCATACAATGCTTATCTAGTATGGAAAGTAAAAATAAGGCGTTGACTCGTTGACTCAAAAAGTGTCCCCATAATAGCCAGAAATAGAAGCGCTGGTGCAGCGAAGAAATCGGAAGTCTGAACAGTTATATTTTCAGTTAAATGAAGCTTGCTGAGCGGTAGTACTAAAATAATTTTAATTAAGTGCATAAACTACAGAAAATAATGAATGTATTGTTATAGAAAGTTAAAAGAATAATATAGTTGAATTAATAAATCAAGTTAATAATTAATTAAAAAATATACCGTATCCACATGAACCTATATGTATCGCCCGATAAACAGTTAACTAAAAAAATTAAATTTTATTATTAATTCTGGTAAAATAATCTGAGATCAATAATTGAGTCATGAGAAAAGTATGTCGCTGTTATGTTTTTCCAAATTAAGGTATGTTTCTTCACCTATTTATTAATTAGACTAAAAACTATGAAAAAAATGTTTTTTTTTGGAGTACCCACCAAAATGCGATTTTACCTAATATGTGTTCTCTAAGATTTTGAGAGAACTACGAGGCTTACAGACCCCGCTCTACACTTCATATAAAGCTTATTAAATTGCCTATAAATTATATTCAATATGTTCTGCTCGTAGGATCAATGGTTTCGACACAACTTCGATCCAAAGAAGGTCTAAAACTAAAATATTACATTTTTGAAAAAACTGGCCTTTTTTCAAAGTGCCGTACGGTCGTACCTCGGTAACCCATTGACGTGCATAGCTCCGGTTGTGCTTAATTTTTAACAAATTTGATGTTCTTAAAAAGGTACAGAATAGCTTTCGAAGAAAAATATATGGATTAGGAAATACCGATCAGAATCCGAAAAAAAGTTCAAAATTTTCACGGTTTTTCTTCTATAAAATTGTTTTCACAACTTTTTGAGAGTTGAAAACCTAAGAATACATGGCCTTATAATGGGTCTAAACAACATTTCAAAAAATCAGAAATAAATCATGCTTTGTTAAATTATTGTTGATTTTGACTTGCCTTTTATTCCTTTTGTCACCTCATTATTAACCTCAAAAGTTAAACTTATAACGTTGTCTTTGGATTTCCATTGCAAAAAGGAAACTGAAAAATATTAAATACTGTATTGCTGTTTATAACTTCAAATAATATATTACTTGGTTATTTTTATTGGTATAGTATTTTTTTAGTAATTCTTTAAAAATATTTTTTTAGTACCTAGATTAAATGAATATTATTTTGAAAAATAAATAAAATTACCTATTGCTTCATCTGAATTTCAATAATAACCAGAAAACAAATGAAACAATCAAAGCTTATTAAAATTTTTACGATAAAATTTAATCTAAATTGAGTTTATGAGGTGAAACAAGGGATGAATATTGTTGCGACACGTTCAACATTTTAAACAGTATTTTTAATCAAAGGTTAATTAGAGTTTTTAAAATCATTGTGTCTTGTATAGCCTGTAGCACGTCATATAAATATCAGCAAACGAAAAAATATCATAATACGTAGTGTATCAAATATACGAGTACAAATACAGTCACTAATTACCAAGTGTGGTTGAGGTGACTACAAAAATATATTTATAAATAGAATTAGATATTATAATAAAAGCTAATCATAACAAAAATAATCAAGGCCACCTATTGGCGCAGTGGCTAGAGCAGTAGTTCTGTCCACTTCATGCGTCAAGTGGTACGGGTTCGATCTCCGTTGAATTCTAGACTTAAGATCCTAGAACTAAGATTAAAATTGACCAACAGAAATTTTCTGAATTTAGACAGTCGTGATATGACCTTAGCTGTTAAAGCGACTTAAACCAAAAAAAAAAAAAAAAAATAATAATAATAGTCAAGAAAACTGAAAAAGATGTCAATTGCAATATATGTTATTTTTCATGACTCACAAAACCTTATTTAGAATTTTTTCACAAAACAAAAGGCTACTTTATGCTTTAATAAAATATCTTTTAAATTTTTAATGTAAATTAAAAAAAAATTGACAATCTTTAATTAAAAAAAAAATTATTGTGTGGTTTTACGAAACCACGATGCAAGTGAAACTTTTTTTCGGATTTTAGGCACTTAAGTAACTGAAAATTTTCAGAAAATTATTCGATTTAGGGTATGAAAATAGAATAGAAAGAAAGGGATGTGGCATGAATTCACTGTCTGACGCGCACCGTTGCAACTATTTTTGAGTTTCCATTATTGATGTTAATACTCGAATGTTATTTTCATTATTAAATTTGTTGATTATTATTGTTAAATCGATCATCTGCCTGTTGTTATCTATTGTAACATCACCGTCGGATATTTTCGCACTATTCTCACTAGCTGTATCTTTGTCTATCACGATCAAGTGAACAAAAACATTTATATCAATACACTGATCAAAACACAAATACCAATATAAATATGATTGACAATTAATGACAACTTATAATATACTAAAACGTTGCCATGGAGAGGAAAATAGCTCATTACATTCAGTAACAATTCGCGCAACCGGTCTGGGAAAACGACATGGTATATAGCTGTTTACGAGCTCTGCCGAAGACTTGCCGATTCCCAGCCGAGAATATGTTACATTTAGCGACATGCTAAAGACAAGCCAAAAAATTTGAGACGATGTATAAAAAGTTTCACTTAAATAAGTAGCTATCAATGATTGCAGAAATTCACTTGAAAACTTTAAATCATAATTTGAAAAATTATATTTAATTCACTGGAAATTATTCGTTAGAAAAGTTAGATTCCGTTTAGTTAAAAGTTAAAAAATAAAAAGTGTTAATTAATGGTATTTATATTTTTTCAGTGTCGAATTAAATTCTATGCTTTTAATTTTAATGAATCTTTTAAAGGTAAACAGATATTTTTCAATATGCACGTTACAGGTAGATAGATATCATTTTTTTTTTTTTTGTAAAAAATATTTGATAGAATTTTCTAAGCCCATAACGATTCAAAGGTTGATTTCCGTTTTGTATCAAATACTTCCTTTTTGATAACCTAATGGAGCAAATCAAATTGATTCATTCATTCATTCAAATTTATCCTTTTTTATATTTTACAAATGAATACATTTAAAACGTATAATTTTAAAATAATGAACGATTTTAATGTATTTTAAATTATTCATTTTATCAAGCTTCATTTAATATACTTCTGTATGGGGCTAGAACGAGTTACAAAAATCAAATTCCACAAAAAATACATTAAAAATATTCTTTTATATAAAGTTGCATCACAGAGAATTATAATATATCATCGATCGCGTTCAAAATGCGAATACATAAACATTGTTGTCATGGAGACTTTCATTAGCCTTTTATAATTACCGCACATGGTAAACTTTAAATTAATATTTTATGTAATATAACACGTTTCAACATTTTCATATTTTTCCATGTGATGTTTAATTATAAATATTGGCAAACAAGAAATTGTATAAACGCATATTCGAAAATAAAAACTTTTACTGCACTGTGTAGAAAAAAATAAACAAGTTCAGCTTGGAGAAAAATGTAAAAAAGAAAGAAAATGAGAAAAATGGAAAAATGGAAATATCATTATGGTGCTCGTGATACGGATCATGGAATATATCGTAGTATTTACAAGATGAACAAAAATATTCCAGTTTACGATGGAAATGGTGCCTGCAAATGCTTTTTCTCGATGAACAAAGTATTTCATAGTAGATCTACTGCATTTTTCTGTTATGTATATGCGAATGAATATATGTTCAAGCAAGATAAAATGCAAATTTTTTCAAGCATTATACTTTTGTTGTTTGAAGAAACAATCAAGCGATTTGTGTTTGACTTTTAATGAGAAAATCTATCGTTAACATCATCTGGTTTTGGCATAAATCATTATTTTCTGCATTGTACCGTAATGTAAATAAAAGTAAATTTACTTTTCTATACCTACGTAACTATTTTTGATTTTTAATTTTATCGACTTTTTATATTGACTTAAAGTAATAAAAAACCTATTTTTTATATTAAATATATTAATTTTTTTGATTTTTGATTTTGAATATACGAGTTAATTATAAAAATCTACATTTGAAAACTGATCTTTATTTTAAATATTATATATTTCTTTTTTTTTTTGGTTCCAATTCATCCAAATCTTACTATGTGTATTTTCTCCTCTATGGGACGAATTCTTAACAGCGTCACCTCTATAAGTCATACTCTTAATCGGGATCGCTTGGATATAACTTGGTTATTTATTCTGATTACCTCGATAACTTTGATGTTGATTCTAATTTATGAACTAAAATGCACTGTCGATGATATTCTAATAACTTGAACTTTTTCCCTCAATGAATCAGACAATGGATCTGTAGAACTACTTCAATAATTCGAACGTTTACTGAACCAATCTATAGATCTTATAAGTATAGCTTAACTATAGATTTATAATACAACTTATTGAGAGTTCACTCTATTTCAAGTGCAATGATAAAAATTGAAATGTTTTCGTTTTAGAATATTTATTATTATACCTACTTAAATCGTATATATAGTGAATCTGATGGGAAATGTAGTAAGTCAAAGAAAAACAAACTGTACATTTGATTAATTTTTTTTAAATCCCGTTTCAATTCTATTTCAGTTGAAAAAAGTTTCTAAAAAAATGTAAGTTCTAAATGTTTTTCTTACATCAAATTTTGTGTTGTGATGTTTTTATGTCATTTACATTTTTTTCGCTCTTTTCCATACACATTATTCAAAGTTTCACTGTTAAGGTAGCAATAAATATTTAAATAAATAATTTTAAAAAATATAATTTATAACGAAAAAAAAATTAATTTAAGGGGTTAAACAATAGAGTATGATTAATTCTAAATACTTAATCATTGTAAACGTTTACCATGAATTCATAGTAACCATAATAAAATTAGAACTGAATAAAAAATAGAATTTAAACTATCAGTGTGCGGAGTTCAGTAAATAATTTTAAATTGTTGTAATTTACTCCTTACTTTCATAAGATCAAAATGAATTTTATGTTTTTTAATATATCAAAGATCTGATTATCACCATTAACCATTAACGCATTTAAATGTCGCTTTGTATTCAATTCTTGGTTACAAAAAATCAATGTTCAACGCGGAATTCGTTTAAGCTAAACTTTAAACGGAAAATCTGGCGTCACATTTTTTTCTTGTTGAGATTTCATACAAAGATACCATTCAAATTTTTAACTATCCTGATGATTTACAAAGATTTTTTTAAATGCAGAAATAGAAACAACAACAAAATAATCAGTCAAATCGATTCAGCCATTCTCAAGTGATGCTCGTACATATGGCCCTTAGAAATGATGTCAATTTATTTTCATCTTTATGGGATTGGAAAAACCATAGCTTCTTATTTATATCTTTAAATATATTAACCTCAACTTTTTGAGCTGAAGGTTCTACGGTTGAAAGTTTCTTATTTGTTTAAGATTAAGGTAGTTACCAATTAAGTTAGACTGCTCTTCAATAAAAAGAGATGATTATGCATTTTATACTAAATACTACTACTTGGGTTATATAATTGCATACATTATCGCTGCACAACTCATTTATAAATATTTTCCTTACAGACATATCTAACATGTTTGAACACATAAATATTTGTATACTTATTACTTATACTTTTATGATTTACGCATTTTCAGATTGTTTGTACATTAATGATGAATAATTATAATTTAACTGACAAACCAAAAAATTGATAATTGATATATGATACTGATAATGATAAATGATATAAAGTCAACGGAAACTACTGTGTTGGAAAAATTTTAACTCAATAAATCAGAAAGTGTGGGATGAATATCACTCAAAAATACTATCTAAGAAATAAACAAGTGAAGATAAAATAAGTTTCGTAAGGTATAATCAAGTTACAGGTTTAGTAGCATAAAAACTATTTAAGCCCAGGAATGAGATTATCCGACTTGTTTGAGATTACTTATAGCTTTTAGGTAAGCGACAAAGAATTTTCCCATAAAACATAAATTAATATAATAAAACAAAAATTGTTAAAGTAAATACTTATTATTTCGTTATAGATTTTAGTAATTGTATATTAATAAGGAGATTTAACCTTGTTTTTGTCAACAAGACCAAACACCCATCTAAATCTATGCAATTATGATAATAGTTTTCTGATGATCCAATAAATGGATACTGTCATTAATATCCATAATGGCTTAGTTCTAACTATTATTTCATTATGAACCCGTTACACTCATCCATAATTGTATTAGTTTCTCATTCAATATATTACATCGATATAAATGATAATAGAATCAATAATAAAATATAAACGCTGATAAATTTATTTATTAAAGTTTTCTATTGAATAAATCTATTAATATAGAATCAGTACTACACAAAACTAATGTTTCTTTTTTCGATACGGTTTTAGTATAATATTAATATATATTTACGTTTATACTTAAGAGGTAATAATATTTTTATTAGTAGAATTTTTATGTTATTTTCAAACTTCGGGCGTTAAATATTTTTCTGTTTACTGGTTTTTATTTGAACTATGTGAATCACTTTTTTTTTGTCAAGTTTAACACATTCAATGTGCCACCATTTCTGGGAAATTCTCTTCGATTTGTATTCAGTTTGAAAATTTTTAAAAACATAAAACGTGTCAAATGTGTTTTCAATAGACGATATATTGAAAACGCTTTAAAAATAAATGTGCTTCGAGATGCATTTTTGTGTCCTTATCATTAATATTTCTTCTAGCAATTCTGAAGATGAACGTTTCATGGAGGATGTATCGATAAAACATTTAGTAGATGTTCAGTTTTATTATTTTGCTTAACTGTGCACTTTACTGTTAAATGGAACGTTGAATAAAAATTTTCAACCAACAAGTTCGCCTCCATACGGTTAGATAATTACTTTTACAATTAATTGGTTCAAATGAAAGAAAGTAACATTAAAGTCTTGTAAAATAAAACCGTCTTATATTCGTGGAAAAGTCACGTTTTAAATTAAACAGAAAGAAGCCGTCGTTGATTTTTTTTCTTGGCTTTAATAACATTCTTGGAATAATAAGCATCGTTATGGAGTTTTATAATTAATTTTCCTTTTTTATGAAAAAGTATTGTATACAAACTTTAATATTATATAGGTGGTCAATACATAATGCTTCTGGTATTGTTTCTTTTTTGTAAAAATAAATGTTTTAGCAAATTCCATCAACAATTACCATATTTTATATAATTAAAAAATTATTGATCGTGTTTTTGAAACAAACAATAATATATGCGTACAACATATTAAAATGAATTTCATGTAGTCGTTGACTATGGATGTCATCGGTTAGTTTGTAAAAATTTACGAGAACTGTAAAAATATTGTAAATAAGTATGTATGTATATGTATGTATGCATATTTAGAGATACATTAAGTCAAGTAGCTAGTTTATTTAAAAAATATTATTTTTGGCTTGCAATTTTGACTTGTAAATAAAACAACTTGAGAAGTCAATGCTCGAGTTGATTGGCCATTTAAATAGTTCACTCCAGTTGTATTTTATTTCAATTCTTTAGAACAAATAGCTTGAAGAGTATGTACTCGTATTTATACAAATTCTTATATAAAAAGTTAACGGACTAAATACTTGAGACATAACAAAAACAAAATTTTAAATTAAACTGATGTGTTACCAATTGGTTAAATTAGATTAAATTTAAAATTGTCAATAAAGTGCGCTGCATAACGACAAGGTTCCCACCCAATGTGTTGGAAAACTAAAAATATCTATGGACATTTGAAGATTTTATGACTAAAGTGAATTGAGTTGGTATTGCTGCAGAGCTGATAAGTCAAATAAGCTCTCTATCTTTTTAGACAACTACCTGGATGATATCCTTATAATAGTATAGAGCAAGTTACAATGCTGTTGGAAAAATATGGATTAACTGCAAAAGCATCAGAATTGAATAAACATTTTTGGAACGTAGAGAGTAGCAAAAAACAACGTAGAAGTATGCTGAAAGACTAAAGAGAGATAATAAGTTGAATATTTCTCAGATTACAATAACTAAACATGTTTCTGCGTCAGGTTAACATCCATTCTTTGCCAAGGTGGACATGATTAAATTGCAGTCTATCATAATATCAGCGTTTGAAATATGTTATTTAATTTGGACATTTATTTCTTTTAAAACATCTTCTTACTCTGTTTAATTTATTTAAGATTTCTAAGATTCTAACTTAGGTATCCCTTATTGTAAGCAAAGTATCAAAAATTAATTAAAGGCCAATTCGTAATAACATCTCTGTTTCCTGAGGTATATTACATAAAATTATCTCTCCTTTCTTAAATTGACAATATTAACCAGCGTTGAATTTCTTAAATTAATTAATACATTATTATACAGATTGTCTGCTTAATAAATAGTACAAAATACAAATCTACTAGTTAATTTATGGTTATTGTTTATGGTTAATGGTTATTATTTATTCTACATTTTCAAAGTAAAACGATGGTAAAAATGGCTTCTTTGTATAAAAATTTACCAGACATTTTCATAGTAAAATTTACAGTAATAAAAAGTAGCTGTCCTACTCGCAAATTTCACCGCACGCCACTGTTGAAAGCACTTTGTAAGTATTAGGCTCATTTGTATATGGTTTTTGTTATAAATTGTATGTAATTCTTATTTTTTGATCATAAAGTAAAATTTGTGTGGCAGAAGTAGATCTCTAGAAGATCCAAGAAATGCCTTTAAAAAGTAGAGAAAAGTATATTAAAGTAAAGCAAATATTTGAAAACGAAAGTATTCAATATGGAAACTCAATTTATAACAGATATCCAGAGGAAAACAAGGTGTCAAAATAAAGTGGGTGAAACGCTACGTTTTAAACAGTAATACTAAAAATTGAACCTGACAGCTACTTTACAAATCACTTATACTTTGTACCTTGCAAGATTAAAACATTTTGAATAATTTACTTATTTTAAAATCTCAGTAATTAAAAGCTTACGAAGTAAAGAAAGCACAGACAGACAGTTTGTGGTTAAATTACTTCATATACAGTTTAAATGAACCTTTGTCAAACTTTTAATTTTTATTTTTATAATTTGCATTTAAAGTTTTACTTTAAATAAATTCAAAGAAGCTCCGTTTTATTTATATCAATTTAAACGAAAACGCGGAGCTGACTAATTTTTTGCTTTACTGCCAATAAAATTGAATTAAAACAAAATAACCATTCGTGAAAAATGCAAAATTTTCACTAGACGTCAAGAAGGAAATTTAAATATTTAAATTGAATTTTATTTCCATGCAAAATGCAACGATAATCTCTTCCACATGTGTTGAAGATATATTTATGCAATTTTACACGTTTTCGTTTCCTTGATGCCAGAGAAAGCTGATGAGTTCTCTTTTTACACCCATATTGCAACTGTTACTAGTAGAGTTTCATTAGTGCAAGTACGAGAGCTACATTAAAACAGTAAACTGCATTGTTGGATGAATATAGGTACTATCACATTTGCTTCTGTACTGCATTTAAATTCTCACTACACCTACTCTATTATTGGAACATTGACACATCAATCTATAATGGTTTTCAGTTTACTGCACCTTTAATTATGTTAGTAGACTCTTAATTATATAATCTTGAATGTTGGTTTACAAATCTCTTTTATAAAAAAGCTACTTTATCAGTCAAATATAAAAATATATAAGGAAATGAAACGAAGCTAAACGTAAAATAAATAAATAAATCTCCAAGATTTACAACGATCATCTGATAAGAGAAATCTATTTGTAAACGTCACTTTTCCATTTTATTTTTCTGCTTGTCTGTTTTCCATTTTCCGGTGTATTTTCTTATTTTATGTAGGAAACACTAAATCCGAACACTTTTTGCGAGTTTTTTTTTGCAACATAGCGTAGAGACTCACAAAATGTTTATCTAATCAAATTCGAAATTCGAATGTTTGAAAATCAAATGTCTAGATTTTTTCTTGTTTTCGCATGATTTAGCACAATATAATACTATAATAACGTATTCATATCTACACTTAATACTTTTTCTTCTGTCAAACCATTGAACATTCAAAATCAATGTTTTTGATTTGAGTCACGATAAAAGTATTTATTTTCTGTCAGCACAGGTAAAAATACTTTAAAGTTTTGAAAACTCAAATTAGTTTGAGACGAGTTTAAGAAAGTATTGTACTCAAAATTTGTTTTTAATGCAAGAAAACTAATAAATTGATCCAAAAATTATTGTTTTCTTAAGATCGTTCAAGTTTCGTTGTCTCTCTTTTTGCAATTGGTATCTCTAAAATTTATGGTGTAATAGCTCATTTTTATTAAGTTTTGATAATATATATTACATAAAAGGAAAATTGTCTTGTCGATATGGCGAAATATCGTTGAGATTGCGGACACGAATCGGTTACGTTCATATATAATATTGTTGTAGTTAAATGGTCTTAGAGATTCACCAGAATGATTTATTGATGGCCAATAAGGATTAGATGCGAAGTCAAGGTGAAAAAAAAAAACTTTAACATTTACACATTAAAAGACAACACATGAACAGAAACTTGGATTAATATGACTTATATTCTTACTTCGTTACGACTCACTTCTATCATTTATATTTTCAATGCACGTAATCGAGTTGTAATTTTCCTTGAGAAAATTGATGTAATAAGTTCTGACATAGTTACTTGCACGATTTTTGTATATTATATGTTCTTTTCTCGCATAAGTTGTGCTTTTTTTAGATTAAAAACGCTCTTCTCGATACATATTGTGATAAAGTAAAATAAATGTTTTTCTCATATATAAAAAATTTCTCCTCGTAATTTACCTGGATATAAATATTTTACGGCTATAATAAACCCACGTTCTAGAGCTTCATATATTTTTTTTGATCAAACAATGGGCGTTGGGAAATTATTTATTACATAAAATGACACAGTAATAGAAGTGGGATAATTGAACCCTAAATTAAACTCAATATTTAACCCTAGTTGTTCAATTAATCATGTGTTTTTTTCAACTGTGTATGTTTGACATAGAAAAATGGGTTGAAAATTAGAAAATCAGTTTGAAAACTGGAAAACTATTTATTTGATAAAAATAATTTTTTAAATGTAGGTTTTGTTTATATATAAAATAATTTCTAAACAAAGACTTACGTTAATATTTTAACCTAATATAAACTGTAATAAAACCCCGTTAATATGTAATTGGTATTTGAAAAGTTAAAACGTCTAAAAAAAGCATTCAGTTTCCAGTAATTGCTTCTTGTTTTAAAAATCTCTTCTGTAATGGATATTTGTTCGTAGGATTTTGTTTCGCACTAGAGAATAATATAAATTGAATTTTACAGTTTAAAAATAGTAGATACAAGTGCAGAGAAATTTAAGATATTAATTGACTAAACATTTTGTATTAATTCCAGTTTAATACATTTTATTGAAGTTACTAACTGATCAAGTGTGTGTCCAATTTACTGAAGAAAAGTTCTGTACTATGACTGCACATAACCTCTAGTTCTTTTTTATTAAATTAAACTAAAATTCATTGATAACATTAGGAAAAAAGTGGGTTATAATATTTTTAGACACAGTTTACACGTTTTAATGTGTTAGCAAATTAAATGGCTAAAATAAATGTGGCTATTCCTTTATCAGATATTGACATTTATGCTCATATACATCTTATTTTCAATGTGGCTTATGGTAATTGTCACTATATCAACGTCCATGCCTTTTCTCTCCTTCTTGTTATTTCCTCTCTTCTTTTTCGTCGTTTGTAAACTTTGAAGCATTTGAAGAATATCTCATTTATTAAACATACACCGCGATATGCTCGAACATAAAAATTATTAATATATTATATTCTTTTTATTATTTTGTAGTTTTTTACAAATTTATCGATTTCAGTAAATTGTTTTTAAGAGTGAAATTTTTTTCTGCCACAACTTTCCATAAAAATCCATGGTTAAATTCAACTTCTGAAGAATAATTTCTTCTAGTTATATTACGGTTCGTAATTATACTCAACCCTCAAAACTTCAGGATTGCGTTGATAGAGTTAGTTTTCTCTTATAAGGACTTAACCTTCTTTTATCTCATTGCTGAAGGCTATCTAACCATTTTTTATCACACTGTTTGGATCCGCAATTTGTCTCTGGACTTTGGTCAAACATGGTCAATCTATAGGCTGGATAAATCATACTCCTCCAAGGAGTGTACTGTCACGATCGATAATTCAGCGAATTCTAGAAAGTGGTGTCGACAAAAATAGATTCCGAGAAAAATAGAAAGTCCAGGGACAATACAGCCCAATTTTCTAGAAGGATTTTGAAATCCTATATAAGCCCCGGACAAGCATAAGGCGAGCGAGTATTCAAATAAATGTTCGACGAGTATTCAAATTATTCATCGACAGTGTTAAAATAAATCAAGTGAATATTGTTAAAGTGCTTAAAGTGATCAGTGAATTGTTAAATAAAGTGTATATTGTGAATATTGTGAAAGTGTTATATAAATTGTGACAGTGAACATTGTAATAGTGAATAAGCGACTTTAAAAACTGACTAATTGTTAACGTGTAGTGCATAAGTGTTAGATAAATAAATAAACAATTGTTAAAAAATAAATTCGTAGTCATTATACACAAACCAACGAACTCGTAAAACGTTACAGTACCTATTTGTGTCTATTCTTATACGATTATAAAATTAACAAAAATTAATAATTGCCATAAGTGAGTGCAATGATACAATCAACATTTTTCTAATTTTCGTCATGATTGAAAATACATTGTATTTTACATATGTTCGTTTGGTATATATCTGTATTTTAGCAATTTTTAAAACGACAAATAAGAGTGTGCTATATACTGTAAAGAAAATTAACCCGAATAATGAGTGATCAACTAGTGTTTCTATATTCGTTTGCCAATATCTATTAATGTTCAAATAAGTTTTTAATAATGAAAAATACGACCTGACAACTTCTAACAAAAGACTATAGATTTAGGGTACTTTCGTGAAAAATGCGGAAACAAGGAATGTTGGAAAGAAGATTGGGTATATATACATTTTAAAATTACCAGCGTTACAGTACAAATGTCTATAAGTTGAAACTTCTATTAGAAAGGAAATGTTTCATTTTCACTACTGCTTCGTTCTTTCATTCTGTAGATACTAACTGTTACATTTTGTACTTTTTAAACTTTTACTCTGTACTCAGTTCTTTTTTGATTTTTTCAGCATACTAAATCTATTTATTTAATCGTTTTTTATCTAAGAGAATTTAAGAAAAGATTAAATTAAATAAAATTAACCCTTTCAACACGCACTATGTAGTTTTTAACAATATTCAATCAAGTAGTTACGTTTTTAATAAGTTTAATCGTGTTTGCTGTTGTAGTGTTATGTCAAAGTTTTAAAAATACATTTTAAACTAAATAATAACTAAATTGGCAATTAATAACAATACAATAGAATATTGTGGAAATTGAATCTCGAAATAAAAAATATAATAGTGAAAACTTTTTGAATTTCGAAAACTTTGTATAATGGTTAGAAAATCTCTGAATGCACGTGTCAAAATATTTAAACTCAAAACTCACAAATAATGAGGTGTGGTTGGGAACATGCAATAATCTGTGCTCTTCAGAACATTTTATATTATTGCAACGTTGAGGAGTACTACATCTTCTATAAGTTTGGCTAGAAGCACATTTTCATACAATTTACTATTTCTATCAAAGACTATCCAAGACTTTCAAACTAATGTAACAGGATAGTGTTGTACATTTAAAAACATTTTAATAGTTATTATTTCGTATTTTAAAATTCATTTACTTAATTTAATTAACTCCATCTGTCTTTGTAGGTAAAAGCAGATAATCGATATTTTCTCCGCCTTCCGATATTCAATCATGTTGAAATTTAGCACCGCACCTATATACAGTATTGAGTATACACATATACATTATACATACACACATGTGTGAAGATGAGATAATAAATATTAAACTATCAAGCCCACATACCTATTGATCAGTTGATCCATTATAATTATTTAAATTGTTTTATGACAAATCAGTTAATGAGCTCATCAAAATATAGTGTTGATTTCATATTAGATGTAGTGAACATTAACGGTAAATAAGCCTCTGTACATTTCGGTATCACTAGAGGTTTGTTTCAATCGTTCTTCTGGTGTAGTTCAATCATTGACCAACAGACAGAGAGCAAGACAATATTGACCTAGAGACAAGAGTGAGTGAAGAACTGTTCCAGCTTAGGCCGAAGGTCGACAAGACAGTGCATAAGCATCGTCGAAACAGTGTCGATATTTAAACGCTCGTCACACCAGGTTTGTTCTAATTGTCCATTTGATGGTGTTGAAACACGTCCACCAAATGACAAAGAGCAAGACACATTGACCAAGAGGCAAGAGTGAGTAAAAATCATAAAGCAAGAACTTCCCCTTAATTTTAAACCAGTTTTGCGGTGTTTAAACCCCTCCAAACCAGTGTCGATATAAGCAATTGTCACGAAAACGTACGTACATAGCTCGACTCTCGGCCTAATGCGGCCAAGCGGCTGGGGGATGAAACATTTCTTCACTCATTTTTGTCTCTTGGTCAGTGCGACTTGCTCTTTGTCTTGCGTGGACGTGTTTGGATTCAACGTATGGAACAAACCTACCGTCGCACGAAAATGGCTGTACTAGATGTTTGCACGGAATGAACCTGCTGACACAGTTCTTCACTGCTCTTGTCTCTTGGCCAATATTGTCTTGCGCTTTGTCTGTTGGCCGTGTCTGTGCATCGCCATAGCTGGATGATTGGAACAAACCCTAGACATACCTGTAGAGTATGGAGTATAGAAGGTAAGAAACACTCATAACGCCGTTTGGCGAAAAGTATCTACAGAAAAACAGTATTATATAAGAAGAAGAGCAATAAATCAAAGCAGACGCCAAGACGTGATTAGCTGTTTGAATGATTTTAATTTTCTTAAATACAAACAAAAGTTATAAAATATCTCTGAGGCGTTGCTGTGTTGTTAATTGTAAAAATACAAGCAGAAGCATTAAGACCTGAACATATAAGTTAAGCTAACCTTTAAAATTCTGGATAACACTGAAAATAAAAGTGTTTCACTCTTAAATCTCATTAACGCATTCATATCTTGATTTGAGTTTGTTCCCAGTTTATTTCATCCTTTAAGTTTCTAAACAAATATGTCCTTCCGAAAATTTTAAGTTGTTTTTTATAATTTTGTAATATAATGTCAACACCAGTAATAGCCACATATAACTTATTTGCTACCCACTATTGGTGCAGTGTTTAGAGTAGTTGCTTTCTCCGCTTCTTGCGCCAAGTAGTACGATCCCCGTTGAACCCTAGACTTAAGATCATAGAGCTCAGATAAAATTGGCTAGCAAAATTTTTCTGTGTTTAGACAGTAGTCGTGATATGACCTTCTATGTTGAAGCGACTTAAAACACAAAAAAATATATTAAAAAAATTAACATAAAATTTAATCTTATGTTTTAGTTCAAAATCTTTGAAGAAAACCTTATGTTAATTTGATGTTTTATGGGAAACAAGCGACAATTTCGAACATTTTTTTAAAATTAATTGTCCACATTATTCAACGTCAAGTTCGTCAATGTAGATAAAATACTGTTGATGCATCATCGTTACCATCATTTTGATTTTATTCTGTCATATCTACCCTTCTCTAATGTTTTGTGCAAACTTGGGAATCGTTGGATGATTAACATTAATGCTGAATTGGCTTCCTAAAATAAAACAAGTGACGTGGCTTAACAAACTTTTTCAATACAATTTAATTTAACTTTCAAAGGGGATTTTAAAAAGTTTATGCACAAAATTTAAAAAAACTCACAGACTCCTTAAGTACATAATATTTCAAATACGCTATCGTTATTCTTCAAAAAAAAAAATATGGTAAATAGTTTAAAACGTAAAGATAGATATGTAGTATAGATTTTCAAATAATAGAATTAAAATTTTATGTTATGTAATTTTAAATATCTATAAGTAAGTAATATATAAAATTGAGAAAATTTTAATTTGGTAATATTATACCATGTTTGCGTTTAACAAAATTATTTTTGTATCTCCAAATGATAATTAGAGTAATATGACGTAAAATGCTAGGGTAACAGCAATCCTTTGAAGTTTTAAATCTTTTTTTAAAAATTGGCTTCGCTTTTAAATTATTAGGGTGATGTGATGCGTCAATATATCATATTGATGTGCATGCACGCAGAAGTTTTGAGCTTTTGATCGATCAACCTAATAATTTTGTTTTATTTTTTGCAACTCCAACTCAACTCCGGTTTGAAATGTTATTCTTTTTTTCCGAATTCTTTTATCTCTTCAAATTATCGATGCGTATCAATGAATTTCATTTATTAACTATAGATATTAAAAAAACTATCAAAGAAAAAAACGGCATAAAACAAAACAGAAAAATGTTTTCACACAATTTTGTAATTTCAATTTTGCAAATTTTATTTTTCAAAGTATGAACTATACTAGTTATAAACAGAAGCATGTTGTAATTATGTACTTTTTTCATTCCTATAAGCTAGATTTATTCATTTAATAAGTTGTGAAAGAAAAGTGCATTAAAACACAAAAACTTTTGGCAAAAATAAACCCAAAATGTACTCATTTTATGGTTACCGTTACTTAGTAGAAGCAGTCGATTGTAAGTCCAAGCATTATAAGTAAAGTTTGACAGTCAAGCGTCAATTAGGATAAAGTTTTGACGTATTTCATTTTTCATTTAGAACTTTTGATGAAACTAAGTAGGAACTTTTCTCAGCTGGAAATAATTTGCAACACATTAAGTGAATGTGGCGGCATTTTCCTGCGCCATATGCAATAGCGATAATGTCTTATATTTCCACTTCGGCTTTTCATAAAAGTTACGTCTGTAACATTTAATTGTTTCAAATGCGTATGAGATAATTTTTGATTTAATATTGGAAGAAGTGACAAAATATGGCAAAGGCTAGAATTCTCATTTAAATTTAAATAGTTTTTACTAATTCATAGCTTATTCGTGAAAATGATTTACACAGCTGGTTCTAGTCATTTGAATCGCTGCGTCAATATTTACAGATCGTGCTAGCGCCTATAATTTTAATGTGTGAGATTTAAACCATTTAATGATATTCATTTTCAGAATCTTAATAAAACGCTTGCGAAAATTTTTTATATGGCTCGTAGACCATAGAAAACTCATTATTTAAAAGTTTGATTTTTAATGAAAAATAAAAAAAATATTTCCATTTTCGTGGCATTTTAAACCAAAAATGTCTTGATAATTTTGGAGTATATTTAAAAAACTGCCAACAAATACTAAAAAAAAGAATCCTGTTTTAAACTGTGATTTTTTTAATACATGGGTAATACTTTTTATTTTGTTTGGAAAACAGTTTCTCATTATTACATAAATTTGATATCTATCTCCAACATAAAAATAGTTGTGACTATAGCTTTAAATACAGAGGAAAGAATTTTCTGTGGACTGATACTAAATATCCAAGAACAGATTGCAGAACAGATCAATTTTAACAACGACGACCTTTAAAATTTATTTTCAAATTATATTTAAAAAACTAAAGTTTTTATTAGCTTTCACTTAGTATGGCGATTTAAAAATATGGTTATTTAAATATGCTAAAATAGGTCTTAATAGGATAGGTATGCATAAAGTATAGTATATACTACGGGTATACATAAACTTTGGTTACGGGTTTTAAATTGCTAATAAACTCTTCAAATTTTTATTTGGGTAAAAAGTATTAAAAAGTAATTACCTACAATTTAATAGAGAAACAGCAACTTTTTTTCAAGGACTGACAAGGATTAAATCATATTCTTTAGGGTAATCAAACAGGATTTAGTTTAGCTTGAGGCTTGTAGAAAATTAAAATCGAATGGGATTTTTGTTGGCTTTAGTTGTTACGTTTTAAAACGAATTACGTTTACATTATTTGAGAAGCTTTAAAAATTCTAATGTCACTAATTAATTTATAATGAATATTACACCGTTAAACTATAACTCTTCATTTTTAATAATCTGGTACTTATAAGAAACTAATTAAAATCTTACTAAAATATATTATATGTATGACGATCTAATTAAACCATAAGAAAATTGTGAACAAAAAAATGTATCCTTGTTGATGTATTGTCTTAAAAAATATAAGGCCTTTATTAATTTTAATTTTTTTTTTTTTTTTGATAAATTTTGACGGATAGTTAATTTCAGTCTAATGAAAGTCTATTTCAGGGTAAGCCTTTAGATTTTAAAAGGTTGCAACAAATTTGATTCTTAAAAATAAATAATTTTTTGTCATAAAAAGGTTTATTGCATTTCAGTAGTGTTTTATAACCTATTTTTCAGCTGTACGAAATCAAATATAAAATTCTTTTTAACATAAAAACTTACTAACCATAATTTTATAATCAACTCAACGTCCAACACGGGGGAGAAATTAATGAAATATGTATTTACGAAAATTGAAAATTGGAGCTTATTTTTATTTTATGATGGCACAAAGCAAACAATATGTATTAATACTTACATTAATTCCAAATATATTTAATGCAATTACTGTCAATTATACAAATTATAAAATCATCATTAATTAGCAAATACGATTTTCCTCGTATGGTGAGCAAATTTGGTGATATACAAAATTAATAAATAAATTGAATATTTACACACATATGTTTCCATTTACAAAATATTTCGTTATCTAGAAACAGTTCTCGCCAGTATTAGTTATGAATCTAGCGCACTATCGCCAGTTTTAATTTTCCGTTCAACTAATTTACTATTTCTCTGTTAACGTCATTCAATATTTCATGTATAATAAAACAAAATGTGAAAATAACCCAATACTATGAAACTCACAATGCAATCATAAAGCAAATAATTTATGCTTGATATTATAAATAAATACACAAATCATAATGCAATTATATATCAACGTTCTCTATACATTTTTCTATCGATTACATTTAACATATTCTTCAGCTTTATATTTTTCATTACAATAATAATCAAAATTTGATCTTAGAATATAAAAAAAAAAAACAAACAAAAATGGTACTCGTATTTTATTGTAATTTTTATCATTATTTTTTTTTAAAATTCTATTTCGAATTTTCAATTTCATTTGATACTTGTATCGGATCCACGGTTTTGATGTAATTCATTTTAGTTGCTTTTTTGTTGCAATGCAAGGAAAATATAATTGGGTCGCTGCTGCTGATAATTTATTTTTCCAATTCATTTCTATTATCTAAGTGGGAAATAATTTTCTAACAAAAAAAAAAGAAAAACAAACCATAACTAGAGCCCAAATTTATATGTTATAGAAACTGCAAAATATATCTACGTAATACGTATATAAATTTAAGAGTAATTATTTATCGCTGAATAATGAATATGTACGTAAAAATATAGATTATGAAAAAAAACCATTATGAACATCTTTTTTTTTGCTAAAATTGATATTGTGTTTTAGAACAAAGCATTATTTGAAACCCAGAACCATTTAACATCGCTCATTTTATAAGTGTTTCAGATGTTTGCCTAGATAATTTAAAAGCATAGCTGAAAATTATCGATTTGAATTTGTTTTCAATCCTCGATGGAAAATACAGGTGTTTGAAGCTTGGCGTAAACGTTTTTCTAGCGTGGGAGACCAAAACCAAGGCCTCGTACTGGAGCAATACTCCAGAGCAGAGACAAGCTAAGAAATTCACAGAGTACTCCAAGAAGAGAACTCATGACATATTGTCACTCAAGAGTGAAGTAAGGCTCCTAACAAGGCTCATACGAGCCACTGTACCCTAAATTACCATCTTCACAAGATCGGTAATGTCGACACTAACATATGTCGTCTATGCTGAAAAGCGGTAGAAACGGCAGATCATATATATACTGTGCTCATGTGAAGCAGCTTTTACAAACATGATGCTTGGTGAGATAATAATAGCAGCCTCTAGGCAGGTGCTGGCTTTCTTTAAAAGCCTGATGCTCCCCTAGTTAAGACAGAGGGTCACATCACAATAGACCTTACTGGTCGCGGTGATAAAGGGAAGGAAATTCCCGAGACCCGTAAAACGGAAAAATAGTTTCACGTGTGTTTCTGCATGTCTGTCAATCGTAGCTCCCAATCAAATGCACCAATTTGTCCTTAGTGCTTGCCACTAAGGAGTTACAATGCTTAAAATGTTCTTTAATCTATCGCTTTGCCATTGCTGAAAAACATTAAATATATTTTAACTTTTTAGTGGAAATCACCCCTATTGAATAATTCCAATTATTACATAATTAATAAAATTTATTCCAGGTTTGTAAAAGGTTTTCCCACCAAAAAATACAGAAAATATGTAATATTTGGTGCAATAAATGTGTAAATATGTATTTATGGTGAACTATGTAAAAATATGATAGCATAAAAATGTATTCAGATCACGTTTCCTAAAAATGTATTTACAACGTATACATAATATGACAATATCTAACTCCAGAGAAAAACATATAAGTACATTTGAATCGGGGCCCTAATTATAACTGATTAAAGATGCAGGTATGTAAAATGGGTATACATGTATGGGAAATTTTCCTTCAGCATTGGCAACAAGAGTTTGTTGCAATTATCAAAACGTATAGAGCTTGTTTGAAAGAAAAACGAAAGATTTGTGAAATGTTCAAAGAATCATATCTTGGTAGTAAGATTAAGTTTTAGTGTAAGCTTTGATGTGTGTTAATTTAAGAAATACGAGAAGGCACTTGAGAGAATGAAATCTCCAGGAGCTCTTTTGAATTAGAACGGTTTTTTTTTCTTTTAAAATATCAAGCTTACGGCCCTTTAAGGAATATAAAGAAAACGAGTTTCAATTAAGAGAAGCGTGAAGCGATCTTGGCTTTTAACGCAAGCCATAAAAGATTCAAAAAAGTGCAATAAATAAAAACAATATTTTCAAATAAAAGGTTTCTTTGTGATGAAACCTTGTTACATACTGATACGGTGAGCGAATTGTTTCAGAAACCTAAAATCTTTTTTTTATTTAATTTAAATTGGCTTGATTTAATTTTTCCAATTTTATTATGATCAAATATTTGAATTTCTTCTTTCTGAGAATTGAAAATAAAGCCGTCAGCGTTTAAGATAACGAGGATTTAAAAACATGTATTAAGTTAAAAGCTTTTATAATTCACTCAAGAAACATTTCATTCATTTTATGATACCTTATCTTCTAAAAAACATAGAAAGAAACGACTCTTTATGCAATTTTTAATATTTTATAAGCAGGTAAATGACGGCTGGAAATTTAGCTCCCTTAACATTGAAAGAGATTGATGCCGCGAAAAACACATTTAGAAATATTAAGATAAATATTGACCTCATTTATTAAGGAACATCCTGGAAATATTACTTAAATATGATAAATGAGATTCAAATTTATAAAAAGAATTTTCCCAAAATTTTTCTTTTAAATAGCTACATTTAAACACAGAATAAATGGAAATTTTCGTTTGAATAAAATAGTTTAACGTACATTTAATATCGAAATAAGTGTTTGAACCCTGAAGTTTTATTTTAACATCTTTTAATTTTAAAAGAAACTTGAGAGTAAATATTGAAAATTTGTTTATTTAAATGTTTTCTTACTTTATTCTTTCACTGGTTGTGCTTGAAATTTTAAAGGAAAATTCATTAAATGTACTTAAATAAGATTACGCTGTAACAATTCACGCGTACTTATGAAAAATAATCTTCCATTTCTCGACTCACTTCCATAATAGAAAGATTCCTTGAACCGGAAAAGAAAGCCATCTAACATTTGCTAAGAGCGAACCGTAAATTTTCACTCATCCAACATTTTATCCCTCGTTACTACCCTCACATACCTCAGCCCCTCCTTGAAACAAAACTTAATAATAATAATTTGTATCAAATGCAATAGAAAAACAAAAAAGTTTATACAAACACAAAAAAATCACATTAGAATAGAATGTCGACCGCAGAATGCTATTAATAAAATTCTTTGAGAGACAAACAAGAATTTTTCCTTGCGCCGTTTCTGCTTGCTTGCAAACAAAATTGAATGAAAGCACGACTATTGTATGAAAATCCTCATGAATTTAATTATCTTCTCATGCTCAATCCGCTGCGATGATTGAATCGTTCTCTAAATCTTGTACGGGAAAGAACAAACCCGAGTGAACTCAAAAATAAACAAATGTGGATATACTATATAAAAGAAAAATCACATTCGAGAAATTCACTTGCACATTGTTCGCGTGAAGATTGATGATAATAATAATTTTCTTTTCTCAAATCCACAAAAATGGTAAAGACTAAATTATATAATCAGGTTAACGACCAACGTTTTTTTTTTATATGAAATACACTTAATTTTATTCCCATAAAATCCACGAATATTAACGAGCATTATTGAAACGAAAAGTTGAATATGATTATATTCCATTGCAGAATTTTTAAGTACATAAGCTTTTTAATGACTTCAATCTTGTAAAACATAAAAATATATATTTTATTTTTTGGCGTGATGACGTCTTATAAATTGATGAATACTGGGTAGCCTGCATGAAAAAATGTCACGTTCTATTTGAGCCTGTGCGTGCAAGAGAGAACGCAATACAAGTGATAGAGAGGTACAATATTATTGTTGAATCCTAGACAACGTGTTTTGTTTTTTTCTACAATTTAAAAAGATTTAATTTATTTCCTTTATAATTTTTAGTCTAATTTCATTTTGTATGCACCTCAATTAACTGTTTTTCTCAAAACAGCAGCAAAAAAGGTAATTAATTCTTGCATTTTAAGAATAATAATACTATAATAGTTCGTGATTATATTTAAAATAATTATTTAAATTAAATTTGCAAAAACTGTAAATAATATTTGAAGTTTAAAAATTAATGTTTTAACCAGTTTTAAAAATATTTATGTGAAATTATTATTATTGATAATAATAATTTGAATAATTAAGACGTGCAAGCGAGAATACGATACAAGTGATAGAGAGGCACGATAGAGTTCTGCTACTCCGCCACGCGAGCTTCTTCGAGAACTACTACAATAATCTATGCCTCGTATTCAATAATTGGTGAATCCTAGACAACGTGTTTTGTGTTTTTTCTATATTATACTTAATAAGGTTTAATTAATTTCCTTCATAATTTTCAGTCTGATTTCATTTTGACAAATTGTTAATTTTCAGTAACTTCTTCTTTGTAATATACAAAATAATGATAATTCAGTGATAATAATTTAATTCAATTCATAAAAGTATGCAATTTTTTGTCAATGTTTCTTTATGACGTTATCACGTAAAACTATCGTCCGTAAACCGACTTTACAGACAACCAATTTTTTTCACAAATTTTTTTTTCATACTTTGACTATTTTTAAAACGTAAAGAATCGCCTTGAATAAAACACGATTGTCATTCGGGATTTCCTCACAAATATTTTCATCCCAACAAAATTTGATTACGTTTTATTTAGTCACTATTCAAATAAATTGATATATGTAACATTTGATGAATGTGTGCTATTTGTTTTATTTATTTACAAATATAACACATTTATATTTGTGTTGAATTCACTTATCAATTTCAAATAGTTAAATAAATGGTTAATACGCTTTTCTGAACGAATAATACGATTTGTGTGAAGCAATGCAGATCAACATAATAGAAAAACGAAAATTCATAACATTACAACATTAATTTGCTCCAACAAATTACTTTTTGTTTCATTAATTTCAATTTTTTTCATGAATATTGAAATAAATGAGGCGCCATGGCGAAGATATGAAAATTGATAGGTTTATGAATAAAATATGACTGGACTATTTATTTCTGTTAGTTTGATTGAAATTATATCTATTTATTTTAATAGAATACCATTATTCTTTTTTTTCGATAAAAATTATTAAAAAAAGTTTAATAAATTAACAAATTAATTAAACAGTTCATTATTTTTGATAAATTTTAAAAGAAAATATAATCACCTTTGATAAAAAAAAGCGTATATTTGGTTTCAATACAATAAAAATTTTGAGGTTTAGAAAACTTTTGTATTTTGAAGGTTTTTGTAATATCAAATTAATTACTTCAGTTCTGTTATATCTTCCGAAAACATGTTTGAGATGCTTTCAATAGGGGAATAGTTGAAATGACAAAAGATTTAAATTAGAAAATTGGAGCTTTGATCGTTTAACTTCACTTAAATAATTGAATTTGAATTTGATCACAACATTTGCAAAGATCAGGGTGAATAAAACAATAAGTACCAATTGATTCTATTGAAATTAAACATCGAAAACTGAAAATTTCAATTAATGTTAATAAAAAGTAAAACAATCAATATCCAATTTTCAGATGAGCAAGAAACACCAATACGAATTAAATTATTTTCTTTTTATTTTATCTAGATTTGATTCCAATGAATCTTTGAATTTTCCTTTAAATCTTTAAAATATTATATTCGTAAGATAAACATACGCGAGAGAGTATTGCCAGTTTTCCTAGTTTATAAATTTATCTTTATTTGTCATAAAAATGAGCAGTGGTACAATAAATACAACTTATCGAATCATGTTATTATATTTCGTAATCAAATTTTTTTTGACAGAAGTAAGGTAGGGGAAATCTTCTAAAGACACCCATGAAAATTAATAGTGTCGTATTCGCATATAGCGTCTACCGACTAAAACCCCCACCTTACTGGTTACTAACCATTTAGGTTAGAAACCAAGTGATGAGAGAGGTCCAGCAAGGAATTTACTTAAAGTTACAAGAGAGCTGATAGTAGGATTTTGGTGGACAGATAGGGACTGCCGCAGATTTGTTGCGTAGATTTGGGCCGCCTCGGGAATAAAAGGACGTTAATCAATTTTTTTAAATTATTTTTTGTTTATAATTACTCCAGTATTTTGACAATTTTGCGACTGTTTGATGATAGATTAAGATAGATATATATATATATATATATATATATATATATATATATTTACGATTATAACAAGAATTTTCCTTAATTATTTTCCACTATGAGTACCTGAACAGAAGATAGTTGCACAGCTCTCTATAGTCTATGCGATATATGGTGGCCAAAGCTCCTGTTAAAGGATATGGCCATAGGTTAAGTAGGTATGGCCATTTATGAGGCGAGACAGGGAGATCCACAACTGTCTGTGGTTCTCTTTGTTAGTTTAATTGCTAGAAGAAAGTCAAAGGAGCAGTGCCATTAGTGTTTCCTGCTTTTGACTAGTTTTTTATGTATTTTATTGCATCAGTGTAAATCACTAAATTAATCGGCCCTCTCATTGCCCTTTATCTCCAAATGACCTGGTATCCATAGTAAGAGTCTTGAAAGTAGTTTAAGCCGTTGAATCAGAAACTGGATGTCTTTTACAAAGTGTTTCGTGCTCTCCCCCAGAGCAGTTATTGCACTTAGGCAATCCGAGCAGAGGACAAATCCTTCGAACTGCTACTTGAAATAGACAATTTTTACGACTTTGCGTATAATTATAAGCTCCCGGACAAAAAAACGAAGACGTCTGTGTTTATAAAGTTCAAATCGTTGCTCAACCTGACTAGCCAAAAAGGCGCATTCAGCGACAAATAACTGATTTTGATCTATCTTTATTTATTTATTTAAACAAATAGGTAGTTCCTATTCCTTCACTTCCTTAAAAATTTAGGTAAGTAAGCAAACGTGTTGAAAGAAATTGTTTTCAGGCTGGTTTAAATACTGAAACTAGTTTTTTTTTCTTTATAAATATTTAAGATAATATGATTGGCCATCAATAACGAAGCGACAATAAGGAATGCGTGGAACAACGCAATCACTTTTCTCCAAAGAATAATTCTCTTAACAAATTTTGAAGTACACAATATAAACGTGGGCCTAATATAGCCCATAACTGTTAAAGCACTTTTAAAGAACTAATCCAAAGAGAATAAACAAATAAGATAAAGATCCAAATTCATATACCAACAGAACTAGGTTTTGTCAACTTTGAAAATATTGAAATATAACGTCCTTGTTTGATGACGTGAACATTCTTTCATTCTTGTGTTTGTGGAAACTTCGTTAAATATTTTTTTTATATTGATAGATTTTTTACCAGATCAGCCAATGGGCATGGCTATATATGGTAGTACATGGTAGGAATAACGTTTTGAAGTTTCACTTTGGGACTTCTTTAGAGGTTTACATTTATCCTCTGGAATTTAATTAATTTTTATTTATGATCAACGACTAGAATGTGAATTAATATTTTGATGAATTAGTCACTAAGCGGTAAACATAGCTGGGGAGCTTTCTCTTGAGCCTCGTTCGATTCTTTCGGTAAATATGAGGTATTATTATATTATATATGTATTTATTGTAGTATTATTTGTTTAAATGCCAGTAGAGTAAATATGAAGTGGTCAATCAAAAATATTTTTTTATCAATTACGAGTAGAAGTAATACTACTGAGTGAATGAAATAATATAATAAATGAATAACTTTAATTAATTTTTTTTTTTAATATTTACGAAGTTAAAAGTTTTCTTAACTATAAAAAATAAAATTTTCTTGAAATATTTGAGTTTGATAAATACCTATTACTTTTAATCTTAAATTTTCCTATACTTAATGTTTGCGAACCAAGTTTTGCTCGAATTTCTCGTTATTTTATCACAATTTTTACTAAAACCTTTCAATAATATTTTGAAACCTAAAATAATCGAGTTTTATTAAAATTCTATCACTTTAGAATATTTAGATTTTGAAAATTTTTGCTTTACGAGGGCAAAACATTTGTCACTGAAACATCCATTTATGTGAATACAATGTATCATTAGGAATTTCTAATTAACATTTTCATGTTTCATTTTTATGTTTGAAGTTGAGTCATGAAACAAGCGACAGAGAAATTTGTACATAACAAAAATTCAATAACAATTTTCTTTTTGTGAAACATTTATCAATGGCTTGACTGCATGATAAGTAATAAATGATTTTTTTCAAAATGAAATTCATCATTTCTATTCAAACAGCGTAAATAAATATGAAAAAATAGTTTTCTAGTTAAATATAATCTAGATGATAAATTATTATATCCGTCCTAACCAACTTTGATTGATACATGAATTATTTAAATATTCAAAATATATAAACCAAATTTAAAATAAAATGCTTGTTTGTACAATAAATTTATTCAAAAATTTATATTCTTGGCTTAATTAAAAGGAAAATTTTAAAACCACACGCTAAATATATTTGCCTACCTATTTTTCGTTCTCATTAGAATTTTAAATTAAACGGATAAAAATGTTCATACAAATCTATAGGCACTAACACAGACTTTGTAATTTAAAATTTCTGATAACAATAAAATTGTTGATTTTCAATTACATTATTAACGTGCTGTAATTAAAAATAAAACAGAACGGAAATTTATTTTGCGTGAAAAATCATTGTCCTCTATTGCAACGAATGTTTCTGAAGCAGACTGAAAAATAATAACAAATGTATGTACATACCTGCACGATAATTGGATAACAGGTATGTCTCTAGTATAACAAGGAAGGATTTAAATTTAACAAAAAAATGTATATCAGTACAAAACAAACCCATACATATTTTTAATTTATCTTTATACTTTTGGGCCTTCACTATGTTGTCGACTGTCGTCCCTAAGTTTTTGTCGCCCCATAACTTGTACCAACCATGGCTCGGGCCTCACGGACCTATGCGTAAATCCAGTACTGGATGTACTTCAATATTAAATTAAACAGAACTTAACATGTTCAGTATCCAGATATCGATAGTGCAAAACAAAATTTAACATCATACTTCAAAGATAAAGAAAAATTCTCAGTAGCTGCTATTTAATAATAAAGGGTTTTGCTGTGTATTTCGCAAGCTTAAACAAATAAATGAAACGTGTTGTAGAACGAAAAAAAATTTCAACAAAGTCTGATGCGTCTTATCGTTCGGCAAATACGATAATTGTTTGTAATGATGCTTCTCTTGAACATATAGAATCACAATGAACACACAGATAACATAAAAGAATAAATACGTAATACTACTTTGCTATAGAAAGGTTGCAAAGGTATCCCAATTTATTCTATTACTTTGTACGGTTTCATCTTTTTGAAAAAATAAATCCATATTAATTCTGGTTATCCTTCAATAGTTCATCGTTGAATTTAGGTATAAAATAAATAATAGTAAATTTACTTAATACTTATATTTTATAGGTGGTTTTTTAAAAAGCTAAAATTATTAAAGAATATTTAGAGGTAGTATAAAAAGCTATCCCTTTTAAAATACATGCAATGGTAGGTAATATCTATATAGATCTATTTACAATATCCCATACAAAGTTTGGCGACAGGGCCATTAATGACCCATTGCTTAGCCAGAGATGCTAGTTGTTGGCCTAACATTGGCAACTGTTAACGGCCCAACTACGGTTGCCGGCTGGATGATAACCCCGGGCCGCTAATAGCAGTCGACTATCGGCCGACTGCAGTAAAAGTTACCGGGCCGTTAATGGCGATTAACAATCGGCCGACTGAAGCAAAGGTTACAGGGCCGTTAATAGAAACCAACAATCGGCCGACTGCAGTAAAAATTACTGGACCGTTAATGGCAAATATTATAAATTAATAAAACTACTTAAATACTGAAAAAAATTATATAAAATCAGCTCAACGATTATTATGATACAATCATTTATTCACTTTATAATACATACAATCTTAGTAAAAAATCAGACAAAATCAATAATTAATACAAAAGTAGAATTTTAAACCTGGCGTACATAACACGCACTCTAAAATTAAAAGGGAATTTTTGGTGGTTTATAATGAAGATCCTCTTTCTTATCGCCCATTCTCACGATCCACCCAACCAGAAAACAATCGGACTACAATGCCAGCGAAATTTTTAGATTCCTCTGCATCCCCAAACTTTTCAGTTACAACATCTAGAATATGCAAAATCAATTATAAATAAACTTGTTTTTAAGACACAATATGTGTGAGTGAAGGAGTTAGAACTAAAATAGTATAAGAGGTGAAAAGAGAAGATTTATTTTCATAAAGGTATGAAAAAAAAATTTTAATTGTAAAACCAATTTTAAGATGAGAAAAAATTCTCTAGAAAAATAACAAACTAACTCACCTGCATAATAGAGAATTTTGACTAGATATTTATCCCAATTTTCATTTGCATCGCTTAAGTCTGCAGCAAACTTATCAACTTTAGGATACTCATCAGCCGGTGGATATTTACAAAGTAAAATGCCATTTTCTTCTATAAGAATCCACTTGGATGGAATTAGATCAATGGTTTTTGTATCGTCAACATTTTCTAAAAAATCAACGACTGCGTAGAGTTTCTACCATAAAATCCTTCCATCTGTAACATTAAATTTAACTATTAATATTTTTTTATTTGATTATTTCACACTATGAGAAAACTATTAGATTATCAGGTAAATAAATATAAATTATCTATAGTTTAATTTGAGAGAATATATTATTATTCAATTATTAAATAGAACTACTTACTTTAGTCAGAGACTTTAATAGACTGGTTATCAACAGGCGATATAGTAATAGACGAACTATTCTGAAATACAATAATACACTTTAAACACTACCATGCGATGATGCGACTGTATTGTGTTAACGACAATTTCTGTGTTAACGAAACGAATCCTCTTGCCCCTGTTCACCCGTTAAAAGTATAATAATTTACCGCCAGATAGCACTTAAAAGAAGGATATATTCATACTTTGCGTTCATTGGTTAATTTTGTAACACATTTGGAAAGTATTTATATGGTGCGAATATTTGAAAATAATTGACGCAATTGCAGAGAAAAAAAAATGCATTTAAAATTTATGTTTCAAATAGATTTATTTTGTTCATATTCATTATTAATTTATAATTTAAATGTTCATGGGATTGTGAATGAATATAGCATATTAGTTAATGTTCAATGATTTTTATTAAAGCGTCATATTACGTTTCGTCCCTTTCAGCACATTATTTAAAAAAAAAAACGCTTGATCCATTATCAATTATTTTTCTTTTTACACAACTTATTTTATATAATATTAAAACATATTACACCCTAAGCATAAGTCAGGCTTATTATTTAGCCAGGCTTCGGCCTATTGTTGGCCGACGAACGAATATTGAATGATGATCGAATAGACGGCGACCGGCAATTAACCAGATATGGCCCATTAACAAATTCCCATTAACAGGCCGAGCGTTGCTAGCCAGACATCGGCCGAGAAACGGGGCTTTTGTCATTAACGGCGACTTTGTATGGGATATAGAGCTGAAGAGTTTGTTTGTTGGTTAAACCCGCTAATCTCAGGAACTAATGATTCGAATTAAACAATTCTTTTATTGTTGTAAAGCCTAATTATCGAGGAAAGCTTAAGGTTATATAACATCACGCTTCCACCAATGGCAACAGAGCATCAATGGAAAATGTTGCAAAAACCAGGAAAAATATTTTTTTGAGAGCGTTTGCTGCCTGGTCTGCGTAAACGGTTAAAGTTACGCAAAAAGCATGTATAGCAAAATTATTCCTATTAAATTTTTAAAAAAAGTCCGCGACGATATATGTACATTTTTTAATGTTGGCCCGCTATAACCTTTTTAATGGTTATTAAGGTTGTTCCAGAAATAATTCATTATTTCCAAAATTGTTTTTAGAAACATATTATTAATTCTTCTGAGTCATTAAATAGAATACTATTTAGTACGGGAAAATGATTCATTTCTCCGGGAAATTGAAAAACGGGTTGAAGCAAAAAATGATGCATAAATTATACATTTTTAGTTCAAAAATGCATTTTGGTGATATTTGAGTATGATTATAGCTAACTATGCGAATTATTATCTAAATACGTTTTATTTCAAAAAAATTTAAAATTTCACATTTCACATTTCAACAGGAAAGGAAACATACGTGGTTCAGAGAAAAAACATTCTGAAACCAAACGTTTTTTTCTGATTACAATGTATTAATAGTAATAACTCATAAGGTCCTCAAGGCAAAAAATAATTTTCTTATCCTACAGTTTTATTTTATCCAGGAAAAATGTATGGGTCCCGTAGGATAGATATGTTTTTATTTTTCACAGAGCAAAAGATTATCATAATTTCTTACAATGTGGTAGTTAAATAAGAGCCAGAGAATAAATGTTGGCTACTTTTTATGTCAGAATATAGCACGGTTCCCGTAGGATAGGATAAGAATGGTATCTTCAGGAACTGAGTATTTAAAAGGAGTTTCGTAAAAGTTCATGAATAAGCGTTGTAACAAATTTTCCTCAAGAAGGATTGATCTACCTTTTAGCCAGAAAAAATTTACGGTCCCCGTGGGATAGATACGTTTTTGTTTTCATAGAGCAAAAAAATTGACATAATTGTACTCTTCCCGTGAGATAAAAAGACAATTTTATCTTACAGGAACTGTGGATTTAAAAGAAGTTTCGTTAAAGTTCGTGAAATAGAGTTCTAGCGTATTATTCTCAAGAAGGCCATATCTCTTTTTTATCCAGGAAAAATGTACTACTCCCGTGGGATAGGTACATATGTTTTTGTTTTTCTCAGAGCCAACGATTGACTTAATTTTTTGCAATAGGGTAGTTGAGAGGTCAGAGAATAATATAGATTATTTCTTATGTTAGAATAATGCACGGTTCTCAAAAGATAGCATAACAATTGTACTTATCCTGCAGGAATCGTGATTTTAAAAAAGCTTTCCTTAAAGTTCGTGAAATAGCAAATTAAAACATTGAAACTTCTTTCATTGTTAATTTTCGAATGTCTATAACTTTTAGAAATAAGCGTGTTAAATTATATTTAAACAGTCAACAATTACTCCACTTACTCAACTTTTTTGACTATGGAAAACTTTTAACTTGGCGAATAACTCAGTTAAATAGGTATATAATAGGTACATTCAACATTTTCAAATTGTATTGCTACTTAAGGAACACAAGTAGGTATAGGTATTTCATAATATTCATAAAAACTTATAGAACCTATAAGATAGTTATATGGAAAATCTTCCTGGAAAAGTAGTTGATCGGATTTTCATGAACTTTCTATGAATCAAAGATCTAGAAATATCAATCTCTCTTTTTTTGTTAAAATAGATGAATTTCTTATGTTGGAATAAAGGTTTCTATTATTCAATCATATTAATTTAGATACGCTCAGCGAAGCGGGCGGGACCATCTAGTATAAAATAGTTTCATAAAAATATTTTTGGAACTCACAACATGAATAATAAATTACAATACATGCCATATACATAATGATTCATATTCTTTTTCAATGTATGTACATGTAACATCTAAAAATAAGAGAAAACGATTTTCGTAAACTGTATGTTTTTCTTTAAATATTTTATTCTTTAGATGGAGTTTGTATTTGATTTTTAATAATTGAATCAAAAAGAAATTCATAGATGAGTCAGCAATTGTAAACTTACTTTAGAGAAAGAAAAAAATAACTGTATTATTCTAAAATTTCGTTTCCAAGTCTCAAAAATTTAGGTTAAAAGGTATAGATAAAAAAACTTGAAACAAGATATAACAATTGCAAAAAATGGTATTTAAATTACATGAATTGTTTTTATAAATGCATTCCTTAAAAAATCCTTTGAATATGCAAAATTAGTTACTGGTATTGTTCTGTTTTCATCTCTTTGAACTCAACATAGAACCAAAATAAAGGTGAAATGTGTTACACAGTTTTCCATTATATCAGAAACTTTGATTGCATTGAAGATTTGAGCTTTGAAGTGGTGGAAGTAGAGATTGAGGTATGTGTCAAAGTTTTGTATTGTATTGGTGGTTTTGACCAACTTTCAAAAACAGTTTGTAGATATCTCACATTTGGCGTCAATCACTTTTCAACTAGTAGGTGGTATACATACAGCAAAATGGAAAATGGCTCAATATGGTCAAAACTCAATATTGAAAAGACGGTCTTAGGAGCAAACCTAAACCTGTCAGTCAACACAATTTGACATGCTTTAAACATTGAAAAATAATAATTAGGTATATATTAAAGTTAAACATAAAAATTTTAATAAATTGCATGCACCAAAATAAACATTTCCTATCAAGTGAACTTTATTGAAAATAATATTTGTCAAATCTATAAGTTTTACAATAGACATTTTCAACAACTGAAATTCAACATATGTACGTAGAAGATGCTTAAATATTCCCAAAAACCATATATAAATCATAACGTGGTAAAATTCCTTCTCATGTTATGTTTTAGTTGATTCAATAGAACATTTTCATAAGTATTATGAAACAATTGTTTCCATAAATAACTCCACAATAATGTAACTCCGAAATAAGTTATTTTGAATAATTTAATTATAATTTCAACCGAAACAGTTTATTAATAATAAAATTAAAGCATATAAATCCTTTTCATATTCCTTTTTTCAACGCTTCTATTTCGTAATATTACTTTGAAACTCTATAAATTGCATTGAGAGATATACGCCTTCGTGTTTGGCCTGAACGTAAGCAGCATTGTTCTTCATTTATGCTTATAAATCAAGAGAGAAACTGGATTACAATCTTGAGTCGTCAAACAATACGTTAACAATAAGGGGTTGTATAATATTTATTATGTACATGTAGGTATATTCTCCCTATATTCAAGTTTAATGTATTAATTATATATTGAGAGATAAGATATATTGTATAATACATACACATAGATTAGATGAATAAACTTTAACCAAACCAACTTTACTCACCTGTTACTAACCAATTTTGTGTATCTAAGTCATGTGAAAGCAACATTTATGTTTCTCTTTTGCGTCTCTTTCTATTCCTTTTTTGATAAACGTAAATCTTTTATACTTTGTATATCTAATGTAACTATCTCATTCTCACCCACTCTTTTTATTATAGATTCATTTTATGCCAGAATTTCTCTGGTAAAGTTGTTGAGAAAATCATAAATTTTACTACACATAGATGCTGTATAGAACGATAACGAATTCTTACGGGAATTGAAGACAATTGCGATTAATCTGTAGATTATAGATTTATACATTAAAAATATTTTTGTAATTAAAAAAAAAAAACTTTAAGCTTGTAATTTTTTTAGATGTAGTTTTAATAAGGAAAAAAATGTATCAGTCACGTTCACAATAATATTATTCCTGGGCGTAACCCGTTTAGCGCCACAAGGCATTAATGTTTTGCTTCATAATTTTCCTGCACTGAGCCGTAAGGCTCAAGGATATCCGGGTAAAAATTCATTTTCTTTAAAGCTATGCCAATATTTGTTTAATTTTTTTTTTTGTAAATCAAGCCTCAAATAATTAAAAATTCCTTGGCAAAATTGTTAGATATTGAAAACGGCGTTTTTATTCATTATTTTTGTGCGAGAGTAAAATTAAATGTAAAATAAGCAAGTCGATATTGAGATTCTATGAGTTGGAGGAGCACGAATAACTTGTTAACATCTTACAATAAATCTTTAATGGATTGAAAATAACTGAACTCGAAAGTACACCAGCTGTGTTTAGACTAAAAGCGAAACATGATATCGTTTCTTACGAATATCGACGTTGTTTTCACAACAATAACAACGAAGAAGGTTTGAAGTTCACTTAAATAATTCCATCTGTTGCAGTTTGCAAATGGACACGTCGTATTAGTAGTTTGGTAGCTAAACATCGTGTTCGTAAAACTTGTTGGATCTGTACTTAAAATTCTGGATAATTAAATTCTTCCTTTAAATTAATTATTATTAACAGCAAATAGAATGAAACTTGTATAAAAGTGAAAATATTGTATCTGTAGTAGTTGAGATAGAAAATTTAAATGAGAATATTCCATAGTGTAAAGGTTAATAAGTACACGGTTTCTCATACGAAATCAGTGATAAAAACTTGAATGAATAGCAAATATCTATATCACGATATTTGTATCTAACAGCCGTTTCTTTTGTACTTGAATTTAAAAATGCAATTTTAATTTTCCAAAATGTTTCTTGAATCAAACGGAAATTACTAATCTTATGTTTTTCTTTGTTTCAGGTAAGTCCATTTTAATTTTCACTAAACAAGTGCTGAGATCGTAAGTATTCATATTGCAATTCAATCATTCAAATTCAAAAGTTTGAATTTCTTATTAGTTCCCATTTTTATTTCCATTTCAAAAGAAAGAATCTATCCTTGCAAAAATAATTTTTTTTAGCGATAATAATAGCTTTGTTCTCACAGTAATTCAAATTCATAAATTTGACCTGCTTTCTGATTTTCAGATCAAATCAAATCCTAGAACTGCCCTGTGGACACATTAACAGGTTCAAAGTAGTTTAAATTCAATCTATGTCACTGTGAGAACGTAGCTTTTAATAAACTAATGTACCAATTAGGAGTAATATTCTTGTTGAAAATTAATGAATAAAATGAATGCGTGTGTGAATGAGGATTAAAATGCCGCCAGTTAGTGCTGTTAAGATCTAGTGGTGCATTTGTAATATCGCAGTACCTACAGGTAGTTTTAATAATGTCGTTCTGCATTGGTTTTTGGATATTATTTATAGAATCTTATTTTTAAGCTCTTCTTTTTGATTGATTTCGTTAAATTTTTGAAACGAAGTTTTAAAAGAAGTACGTGCTGAGACTAAAACGGTAGAGGCTATAACGTAACGAAAACGCAATCAAGCAATCCCTCTCTATCTCTATCTCATTATCTCAATATAATGTATATACATACCTAAATTCTTCGGTACTCATTAAAATATTTGAAATATTTACTGCGAACTTTAATAATTTAAATACATACCATTAGTTATTTCATTTGATAAACTCTTCTTCACTTAACCAAGTTTTAAAACGATAAATTGTGGAAAATCAACTCGAATTTTGTTTGTAATAACCAATTAGTAATTACAGTGAGTGGGATGAAAATTAATTCCTATGTGAATTTTGAACTAGACACGTTGACTTAGCTTGATATAACATTGAAATTTACATATGGTTGAGTAATCAATATTGATTTATTTTAAAATTTTGGTTAATTTGACTTGAAAACTAAACAAATATTATTCTATTGTGTTATCAAAACAACTAGAAAATAATTTGAACATTGATACAGGTAATTTAAAATTATTTGTATCTATTATAATTTAGATATTCAACGTAAAAACTAAAGTTTTTTGTATCTTTTTCATTTTGTAACATTACTACATTTTGTAGTTTACCTATATAAAAAAAAATTAAGTCAATAGATTGTTGTCAATGATAACAAAACAATGATCAAATATTACTAAGTTGAATGTTAAAAAATTCTTTTTAGAAAAAGTAGAAGCTCTAAATGGACTACTTTAAGGTCATTTGCATATTGTTTTATTGAAGTTAGTTTAAAATTTTTATCGAAACACGACATGAAAGGTCTAAATATAATGAAATACAAAAATAATACACGTATAAGTTCTCTTTTCATCGAACGATTCTTTTATCTCAAATGGTTATACCTACCTTTTTGTTCAAAAAAAAAAAAAAAAAAAACAAGCTTTGACAAAAAAGGACTAAACCAAATAATTTGGTTTTATTTTTAAAAACAAATAAAGCTAGCATGTATCGAAAACGAAACATACATTATGGGAGACAACTCAGATCTACTTTGTATAATGATTTTTTGTAGGTTTAGAATTGATTTTATTTCAAACTCGTTCGCTTTTAATACCACCTGATGACTTGAGAAGTGTTAATTTTAAACTAAAGTAACTGTCGAATGGTTCGAATCTTTATGCTTTTTTCAAATTGCAAATTGAATTTTCAAGCTTTTCAGCCGAAAAGAAAATTAAGTTCGATTTATATCGTTACAGGCGAAGGAAGAATTAACATAAACTGTTTCACTTATAAATGACTTTACTATAACTCAATTGAAAAACAAAACTTATACTTTACTAATGCGGATTAAATACAACTTGAACTTAAAATTAAAGTAAAAATGTGTTCTGTTTTAACATAAAAATTTTTTTTAAGCAAAGAATAATTTTGTTAAAAATAAAATCTTAAATTTTCTAGAGAATCAAATACAGTTATTAAAAATAGAATCCATTTAACGTTAAAGGAGCTGTACTGTTGCTTCATGAATTTTTAATCATTTGAATGGGGCTTAGATTTTGATCATTAATTTTAAGCTTCAACTTTCATACGACCAAAAAAAGCAAAGCATTTTTTTCATTTTTCACAATTCAAAGCATTTTGTCTACTGGACTGATATTTTCAAAAATTTAAAAACATCTTCAAACACGTTTTCATATTGTAGTTTGTATCTTACTGTTCATAAAAGTAATACTTACTAAAAGCTTTTTATTTTGACCAAACAAATAAACTTCATTTTAAAATATAACAATATGGAAAATGAAAAAATATAACAATGTTTCAATAAATTATTTATTTATTAATCACTATTGCCATTATCTATCTTTTGAAAGAGTTTACATTTTTGTAACAAACCTGCAGTTACTATCAATAACAGTGAAAAATACGGGTTCATAAAACATGTTTAGGGAAAGCCCATAGAAACTTGACAACAATTTTGTAAAAAGCCCCGGCTATCGTCATTTTAAAGCAAATTATGACACGATAACTTTTTGATGTAGGACGTTTTTGTATGTATGAAAATCAGGGTATATTTTAACGAGGATAAAAATCTCAACAAAAAGTCTCATAAAAATGTTGTAATGAGGAATGTCATAAATATGTTTATGTTGAGTCTTATCCCTATAGTTAATACTTTATCCTTTATTATATAAAACCTTAGATAAGTTTTAAGTACCGATTAGGTTTTCCTAACAGTTTCATATTTTTATAAATGTTTATATACTTTTTAAGTCTATATATATAAAAAAGAAAGTCGTGTTAGTTACACTATTTATAACTCAAAAACGGCTGAACCGATTTGACTGAAAATTGATAAGGAGATAGCTTAGAACCAGAAAAAGGACTTTTTATCCCGTTCCCGTGAGATATGAGAAAAAAAGTGGTATAACAAAACGCAACTAACATGGAATAACAAATTTAATGTGAATGTGACATCAGGTTTGTTGTTTTATATTTTCATAGCGACAATATATCGAATTGATTATAAGACATTGTCAGGCTCTTATAAAAAATATCTTTCCCTAATAAAAAAAATTATTCACTAACCACCTCAAGAATTGTTTTTTTATTATTTATTTTAACGTTGATTGTTATTTGTTACTTTAGCATTGAAACTGTGAACGTTTTACATGGAGAAGAACGAAAAAAAAAATAATTTGGTAGAAAAAAAATACCTACATGTATTAAATAACTGAAATCGGTTCGGATGCTTTACTCATTTACCATCCGACGCCCTTTACAGCACTAAAGAAGTCTATCGCACTGAAATGTCTAAGCATGATACATATGGATCAATTAGTGAAGTTATGTCGGCTGCAGATTTATTTCCTTATCAATTTAAAGTATTTCAAAGTGGCTGGCCTCATGGCCTCTATTGGAGAACCAACACTAGGTGTGGAAAGACTACGGCTTACGGGAATTTTTAACGAGGGTCATTATGATGCTTTAATGTTTATGTTAGAGAAAATAGTGTGCTTAAGAGTAACAAAAATGCCATTCTCAGTGTCTTAATCTCAAGAAAAGGTGCCAGTGGTCGTTTTACAGCCTCAATCAATTTTTAACATCTGTTTATCAAATTTCAATTTAAAAAGTGATAATTTTTAAGAATAAACAACCAACGCAGGCAGGTTCGACTTAAGTGATCCCGATTAGGAGTTTGACTAAGAGAGGTGAAGCCGTAAGGAGTTCGATTTATAGAGGAGAAAATACAGAATTACAGAGGGATGAATTGGAATTTTAAAAAAAAAATTATTAACGGGTGTAATTTCTAGGGAGATCAAAGTATGTCAAAAGTAAATTACGGGTAAAAATCCATTGAATCAAAAGTAAATTATGGGTAAAATCAATTGAACGATGACTGAACTGCGAATGGTGAAATTTTTAGGCAGTAAAAGGCAGGTAAAAATAAGAAGATATATGTAATTATGGAAAATTTAAGGTTCCTGAGGTAAAACTATAATTTTTTTTTTTCAAGATAGCTAAAATAACTTTATTATATTTTGCAATGATGGATTTTATTAACTAATTAGTTTAATTTAGCTATGTCCAGCGGAGGCGGGGATCAGCTAGTTTAAATATAAATAAATACAAAAAAATACGTTCAACAAAAATGTGTAAACTTATTAACCGTTGGTTTAAATAAATAATTTTATATTTTTACAAAGAAATTGAAACTAAATGGGATTTACTTAAAAATTTGGCTTATCTACATTATTATAAAAAAACAAAATTGATTCTGATGATATAACACACCTACATGCTATTTTCTTAAGATTTTCATATAAACTTTAAGGTTTGTATTGAGACATAGCTCTTAGGAGTATAATTCATTACCTATTCTAAATTACAAAATATAAATCTATATACGGTGGTAATCTTTTTTCTTTGTATAGATAAATCCATATCATATTTTGGCACATTAAAGATAATTTACTCTTACTGACAAATAACAAGCATCCATTAAATCAATTCTGAATATTATATATCTTCTATCGTTAGTATAGGTAATGGAAAAGTAATTTACTAATATAGATATCAGATAAAGTTTGATCTTCAAAAGTTTGGCTTTTTCGTTTAATAAACCTCTAAAGATCGGCTTAACTAATTTATTATTAAGGATAAAGTTCAACTACTTAAACTTCTCTTAAGAACTTTAGCTTTAAAATTTGCAACACATTTCATCTCTTTAAATCAATGAAAATCTAAAGAAACGCAAAAGAATTTAATAGAATAATTTAGAACTAAATATATGATTTTTAAAAATAACCACCGATTTTTGTAGTCAGCTTGAAATTTAATTTACGCCATTTTCAAATGTAGAAGGGAAATAGCGCTTTAAATCTAAGGATTGCAATAAAACGGTTTTATAAATATTTGAAGATGGTATTATGACAAAAATGGGACCAAATCGTTACATGAGGAGAATTGAAAAGGGGATAAAGCAGTAAAGACGACTACTCATCTTCCTGAATCCAAATATTGATAAGAGAAATTGATGTATGATAGTATATACGCATAACGTCCTATTGCAGGTCAAAGATGGAGTCATCTCTGTAGTAATGTCTATCGTGAGACTTACTTTTCGACCAACCTCTTGTTTATAATGTGCTATGAGTACACCAATCAAAAATATAAAAAAAAATCAATAGAAATTGAATCCAACACCATTGACACGTTGATAGGGGATCCATGAGATCTAACTATTACGCCTTTAAATGAACTGAATCTTTTTTTTATGTTTTAAAACTATTTAATAACTAAGGACATATTACCACCATATAGTCACAGAAAATTTCTAGATCGGGAGGCTTATTAATTAAATTTATTAATACCTATAGGATTCAACGGGAATCGAGCACAGTGCTACTGACGCATGAACGGAAATCCAACATAATATCTAACCGCTGCGCCCCCAAGTGGACCTGAAAAACTATTGATTTTAAATATAATTAAAATTCCGAGATGTTATAAAAGTGAAATTTGCTACTAACATATGGTTATAGATAGGTAAATGGTTATAGATATCTATTATATATATGAATGTTTGACAATATGCATATCTTTAAAATCTGAGTACAACTTTTTCTTCTGACTTTAGGAGATCATTCTATAAACCTATGTCATTTCGCTTACTAACCAGTCAAATTCCGTGTTTCCTATAGGTCTGAAATGCAGAAATTATATTTTATTAATATTTTATTTAAGTATGGTCGGGTTTGATTCTCGTCGAGCGTTTATATAAAAGCTTATGAGTTAAGATTTATGACCTACAAAAATTTTCTATTCTTAAGAAATTATAAAATAATAAGACCTTTGAAGTTAAACTAACTTAAAACTAAAAAAAAATATTTTTTATCATAAAAACATGATGAAAATTTGAAAAAAATTGTTTACCTTATAAAGAACTCTGGTGGTTTGAGTGCTTTCTGCTCAATTAAGTGGAAATATAATATCTTCAAGTCTTGAAATTTAATATTTTCAGAAACTTTCACTCTTCCAGCTTTCTATTTTATAAATGCCATAACGATTTAACAAAAGGTGCTTACATATTTAACATTTTTATACCCGCACGTAAACGTATATTGCGGTTAACGAACATGGTTTGATTTTTACGATTTTTGTGTTTTTCATTCATCATTGTTTAAAGAGTTGTTAAATTTGTTGATTTAATAATAGCTTAGACAGTTTTTCCTCTATTAACCATGATAGAAAACTTGTTCAAAATGAAGAAAAATGAAGGACATACCTATACATGCGTGTGAAAAACGACAAGAACGTCAACAAAAATCGGGAATTTAGTTTTCTTTTAGTTTCATACTACTTAATTCATGAATATAATCAATATAAACTTTTTAAATAAGTTACGTGCAAGTAAAACTAACCAATATTTAAAAATTAAATAATATCATACGAGTTTGATAGTCATATCGCAGAAGTAAGTATAAATTTTCCTCACTGAATACAATTAAAGTTTCAAAAATGAGAAGTTTTAAGAAAACTGTATCTAATTTATATTTACCAAAGAAAAACGTTCTCTAGTAACATTAACTGCTTAAAAAACTCAACACAATCAACAACAAAGATTGAGTTATTATTTGTAGCAACTGCTTATATGGTAAGATTCTTTATTGACAAAAACATACATAAAATATTATTCTGATTGGAGCATCACGTAATACTTTGTATCTTTTTATTTTATTTTTTTGACTCCCTGCAAGTTTTGATATTTTTATTAAATACAACATTTCTATTTTTTTATAAAAGAAGTAAAATAATAACCCTTGTCATTATTTAAAATGTTAATTTATCGAAATAAACTAAAAAATTACTCTTGCGTTCTTATTAACAATTATGCTTTATATTAATGGTTCTGTGTAATTTCTATTTTAAATTTCAAAACAACGTATTCTGCTGTGGTCAGACCTATTTGTAATGCTAAGCAACTAGCTAAGAAAACTCAATATATCTTGCTCAAAAACAAATTTCTGCATTTGAGCGTTAAATGATAACCCTCTTCTTGCGCACTATTATTTAGAAATTCAATTTGCAAGTAGACAATGAAGTTGTTAACGGAGAGCAACAAGGGAATATACGCTTTTAAATTAGAATAGATTGTGATCAAATCCATTTTAGAGTTTGTATGTGTGTATATATGTTCGTATGAAATTGATACGTTTCAAACTAGAAAATAAATATCCAAAATAATATTTCAAATTCATGTAACGAAGATAAAAAATAAATTGAACAACTCTCATTTCATTCACATGTAAATTGTAACTTGAGTAATACAAACTTTCCATATATAAAAAAAATTGCGGAATGTAAAACTTGATCTAGGAATTTTTTTATTTAAAATAATAATAAATGGAGTCATACTCTTTTCATTGTACTAAAGGGAGAAATGAACTTTTTAAAATTGTATATGTGTATGTACATACCGAGTTCTGTTATCATTTGAATTTGTAATGTTTTCATCAACGAGATTCGAAACAGTATCCTTGTATGTAAATCTGAAAATTCACACACATGCAGGAGAAAGATAGAAAAAGGATTCAGTGACAAAATAATAATATGCACATTCATTGTCCGCGCGTTTTTGTCCCTATTATTACTTTTTTTGAGATGGGAGTAATCCTATCTATATAGAGAAAATAGAAGAGTGACACCAAAGCGTTACAAAGCAAAAAAAAATCAATGACATTTCACATTCATTTATATTGTAGTTAATCAATGAATATTTATAGCACGTTTTACATTCCTTTTGTATGTCTAAATTTCGATTTTCTATTCCCGTTCTACAGTGTACAAATGTTAACGTTAAAATGTCTGATATGAACATGAACGCTACGTCACAGGAACCACCACTCCAATCCCATTTAACAAACAGAAAATGTTATTGTTGTTGGTGTTATCGTTTTTATTTATTTGACTTCATTTTACGTTTTTTTCTCTCATATACATACGAACACTCACGTAGACGATACCGTCAAATTTTATGTACATAATATGAATTTATACGAGTGATTTACCCTTTGAATTGGAATAGCAAAGAGATTTCTTCAAAATGAAGACAAAAAAACCAAGATGAAACTATGTAACAGAAATGTGTTGATACATAAAATGAATTACTCGTAGTTACAATACAATATAATTTTATTTTACTAAACATTAATTTCGAGAAAGGGTACACATTTCAATCAAGGAACATTACACTTAAAAGGTACGTACAATTATTTTCAAGTTCACTTTAAATATAATAAAAATGAAACACAAACAAATACATTTTAACCTAAAAAAAGTTAGTAGAAACTAAATCAAATGGGACTTATGATTTGAATTAATATTCATAAGTTGAAACTGAGACTTCTAAAGCATTACAATTCATTTAATTCATTCATGAGTGGTTTCAAAAAGCGTTGTTAAATATTAAACAACTCATATAACTACATTCAGAAGTATAAATGAAGAAAAGAGGTGAATATGAAATAAAATATGTTATATGATTGTTTCCTCATTAATATTACTATTTTAATTTTGAATTTAGTTTGAAACATTCTAAACCAATTAGGCCAAAACTCTTTTTAAAGTGGGACTTTATTTTAGAACAAAAAAAGTTTTTTTTTATTCTAGCATAAAGGTAATATGTATTTCTTAGCTATTGTAAAGCTACTATAGTAATTATGTAAAGCAGTATTGAATACGAACTAAGCCAGTATGTCTTGAGCGTAATACTACAGAGCAAAGCGAGTTTTGTGGCTAAAAATTACGGCTGTAGAAACAAATAAAAGGCGATGTAAAAATATTTATTTGTACACAGGATATTTGTAGATTTTTGCGACCAAGAAAATTTAAGGATATTCCAAGTTGTGAGGTTCGAAGAATATGTTTATTGCTTGGTATGTTAAGGATTCGGACTAAATGTAATAGCGAAAAATAAATCACGCATTGTACATATAATGTTGAAAGATCGTGTATAGTAAAAGCTTATATCGATTCGTACTTATTGTCACAGTAAGGAGCAAGGAAAAGATGTTAAGGGTGGAGAGTGTCACCATTTTGGGAGTTTGGGGGTAGTGCCTGCTCTTTAAATTGTCTCAGACATTGTCTTTGTACCTCATCGTGGGTAGGCCAAGCCAATCAACCAGCCGATGGGGAGCGACGTGGTTGTAGGATGGGAAAGACCTTGCGGAACATCTAGAACGTCTCAAGGGCTCGGCCTCCGTGGCGCGAGGGGTGTGACCAAAAGGAGTACTCGGTAGATGAGAAAAAAAAAAAACAAAAGAATCGAAATTTCCAGTAAACGAATAATAGAATCGAATATTCTGGAAGACTGCCGAGTTCTAATATAAGGAGGACAAGCTCAGCCGAGTGCAGTCATATAATCAATAAATCGTCAACCCAAATTTACAAAAATCATTAACGAAGTGATAAATAAATCGGCAACGTGAGTGGTAAATAAATAGTGAATCGCGAGTGTTAAATAAATTGTGAACATTGTGTTAAATAAAGTGTAAACAGTGCAGTGTATATTGTGAAATATAAACAGCGAATGACAGTTAGTGACTGTGACTATTGTAATAGTGAACTTAATTACTGTTATCAAGTGTACATAGTGTAAATAAATAAACATTTGTTAAGAATAAATTTGTCGTCATTCAAACACCAATCCAAGAACCCCTAAAAATGTTACGATATATGTACATATATGAATGATGTGCTGGCAATAGCGACATGTGATCTACTAACGGTGATGTTGCGTATACAGGTTAACTGCAAAAACATCAGGACCATCAGAATTAAACACCTTTCACCAATTTACAAATTAATCGTCCGTCTGAAATATATTGCACAACTTATTTTGGGTCCGCAGCATCTCTTCTATCAATTTCATCAATAACTTCAACCATGTTTCTTGTCCCATATTTCTTCCGCCATGGTGGGAACTATTAACTAGGCGTAGCTATTTTAAAACAGGATCGGCGAAGTTGCAGGAATGGCACCCCCTTAAGATATCAAAATTAATGAGCTCCCAGTACACGTGGCAGAAGTTTGGAAGATTCAGACACAACAAATGATATATGACATCATGGAGGCTTATAGTTAGTGTTGAAAAGTTACTTCTCTACGTATAAGAAACGTAGAGAAGAAACTGTTGTCCAAAAAGGCGAAAAGAAACATGAAGGAACAAAATGGTGTCGCCAACAACAAACAAAGAAACAGTATCGGCAGTAGTGTCAAAGACTAACATCACTATTGTCTGTATTAGTGGGCGCCGCGACTATTGAACCGCGGACAGTTCAACCGCGACAGTTCAGCTGAATGCCAGATCTACCGCAAGATAATTCAGCCGATGACAATTTAAGCGTATTTTCCTCATAAATTCAGTCATTTTCTCAATATTAATATTACTATGGGAATTCTGTTGTTTCCCGGGCGCCAAAATGTGATAACGGATCCTAATAGATTTTACCAAAAAAAAAAAAAGGAAAGGAAACTGTAATGAAGAATACAATTTTCCGAAATTTTGCATAGTTTTCGAGAAAAATAGTATTTTAACAACCATTAAAAAAAATTTTGTAAGGAAATATTTTTACTTTCATATTTTTATATTTTCTCAGCAAACTTGAACTAAATAGTCATCATGAAAGTTTTAAACTTTGCGCGTATTGTACTGACGAGATAAAGATATCAAGTTTTTATAACAATAGTTTTTAAGCTATTGATACTATCTCGATTTGAAAACCAATTTGCTTATTATTTTTACTTTCTGTTCTGTAGTAGTTTAGCCACGGCACCATTAAGTGTACGTTATTCAAAATTTTAGTTTTCTTAAAAACCAAACTAAAATTAATTTTTGATATTTGAAAATATGAACATATAATGTTACAATAGCATAAGAAAAATCAGTACTTGAAGCAGTAATTGGTAACTGCTAAAGTATTTTAATTAATTTTTAAAATATTAGGTACCATAATAAATTGAGGACAACTATATATTTCTGATATGTTCAAAATATTAGGTTTATTTTAAAAATCTTTCGAACATTAGAAACGTTCCTGTGTCTTGAAAAATAAGGTTACATCCAGTTACAGAATATATATTCAATGAGAAATCCTTTTATTTCCTACATTCATAGTGTATGTATAACAATGAACAGATTTATGATTTTTCTCAACCAGAACACATGTTCTAACCGATACGATTATTGGAGTTTCAAAACAAAATCGGTGGAAATATATTTCCTTTATCTTTTTGTAACCCATTCACAAGTTAATAAATTCTTTCTTCTTTTTAAAATTACGAATCATGAAAGTCAGTAGGTACTTTTATTCTGTTAATAACAATATTTGAAAGTAATGCGATTTTACGTATATTATAGCTTTCAAAAGTATTTATGATTGTTTATTGTTTGATTAGTATTTATGGAGATAAAAAATAAGCATTTCACTTGCGCTATCTTCTAAATTAAGTTAAATAAAATTGAGAATTTTTTGACTTCGCTTAAAAACTAAAATAGTTTGTTTTTTAATATCCCAATTTCTATAAAAATGATAGTCGACTGTACAACATGGTAGGTAAATTTCAACTCTAACTGTTTGTATATGTGGTAGAGAATATAACTTTCTCAACACTATTAAGTGCTACAATTCTATACAAAATACGATTGTTGAGGTAACGAAATAAGTTTTAAACATATCTTAAAACAAAAACAGCGAGAAAATATTGGGCAAAATATTTCAAATAAAATATTACAAAACAACCATTTCATGTTAGTCGTAAAAAATAACAAAGTATAATGAATAAACTTTACAAAAATAAAAAAAATCTCATAAGAATAAATAATGTTGTATAAAATTCCATAAATCCCAATTACACCACTCAAAGTGGACTCTTGACATTATCTACGCATCGTGGGAATTTTCCTCTCATTTAAAAATTAATAAAAAATTCACGAAAACACATAAACATCTTTATGTGTACTTGCCTGTATTCATTTCCGTTTTCTTTTTTAAGCTTCAATTTTAACGTAAATCATTAATTATGTTTAATCTTTCAACTCGTTGAATGTGGTTTTAAATGTTTAGATTGTGCAAGCTGTGCTCTTTTGATTTGACATGTTGCAATGCAATCGCAAACATGAAAGACAGATTTGTTATTGTATGTAATTTGAAATCTAATTGCTTTGTGAAACGATGATTTCATTAATTTTAAAATTTTCAGTTGTTTACGTATAGAGAAAATTGTAAAATTGCTCAGTTGCGCGTAAATGAAATTAATTTAAAAATGATTGAATCTATTTTGTTTAAATAGTTTCATTTTATTCGAAAATCAAAGAGCAATTTTATCTAAATACAAACTCAGTGGAGTCAATTAAACAAGTAAACGTTATATTTCAACATTATATTTTTAATAGGTATGATTATAACTGATTCTATTTTAAAAATGTGCCCGTTTATTTTACACTTGGAAGTAGTTTAGGAAAACAAAATTGAAATTTCATTTTAAACAAGTGTTCGTTTAACGCCAAATGCGCAAACATTTTTTATTGAAAAAGTTTTATTTTTGCTTAAAAAAATTCCATTCGTTACATGTTTTTGTCAAAAGAAAGAAAACGAAGTATTTCAATGTTCAATTGATGAATGAACGATGAAGATATATTTTTAGAAATTAATTTGATTCAATATTATGAAAACTGTTTGGCTTTGGGTTTCATATATTAAAAAATTTATATAATAGATTTGCTCACATCAACTAACGGAGGATATACATAAAATACTATTAAAAAAGTTTCCTTTAAAATCGATTTAAGAATTAATAAATCTAGTCTGGTCTTGAGACTGGACATCATTAACCTGGTTTCTATTGTATATTCTGATCTTATCATCATTAGTTAATGTGATTCATCCGTTATCCATACTCGTGTAAATAACATAAGTTTAAAATCCTATGCTTTGAATTTTTTGCAATTGATTTTTACTTATCTCTTTTTTGTTTGAAATATAATCTACTCATTCTAAGTTATGCTTACTTATCATTTTAAGCTTTTAATATTATAAAACTACATGTTTTACCAATGATTTCATAATTTTTAGTGCGTGTTAAATATTTTCGATTTATGTGACTCTTGAAAATTGAAAAACTTAACAAGGAATAGATACCAAAAAATTATTTAAAAATATTTTATTGGTGTTAAAATTTCTTCAGACCCTTTTGAACCTAAATACGTCTTCAAAAATGTTTTTTGATCGCCAGAAGTGGCAAAAAAATAAATATTTGAGGTTACGGAGTAGGCGCCAAAAATCGAAAAAAAATCAAAAGAAGAAATCGATTTAAACCTTCACTACAAGCGGGAGATGTGAATCTAAATTTTTTTAATCTCTCCTGAAAAATCACGTTTAATTGGACAAACCAAAACGTTTCTCGGGATCGGGTAAACCAATCGTCTCATTATTTTTTGAGCTTATAAAATAGTGCTATTAGATCAAATAGAGCTGACGGTTTTTCATTATTTTAGATAGGTACTCATCGAGGAAAAAAAATTCCAAAATAGAAAAAAAATTTAATTTCTTATATTTTTTTAAGTTGCTATCATATCAAAACTATGAAGTTTAGAAAAAAAAATTTTTCTGCTTAAAATGTCATAGATTTTTTCTGGGTTTTCGGATTCGACGGTCGCTAATGACCATAGTAGTTGATGCGACCTTAAAATTAACCAATAAAAAAATGTCATAGTTGAATTGCTAAAAAAAACTGTCAAAGTTTCACGTAATCTATTACGTAGTTTCAGAGAAAAGTTTACATATGTGGAGAGAGTTTCTCCAAAAAGTTTAGGGTCGGTACTCCTTTTAACATGTTTACTAATTGTTAAATGTATTTGTTTATTTCTTTGATTAACAAAGTGACGATTACGTCAATGCCTTGATGCACTGATTAATTATTTAAACTTAAAATATAGATTCTACAAATGGGAAAGACTTTAAAAACATAAACAAGATTAAACAGGTTTTTTTTTGCAATTTAACACTAAAATAATGTGTTAATAAAAGTGTTTAACAAAAAAATTAAATCTTGAGGAGGCATAAATAGAAAAAAACATGATACATACTTTTACGTTTACGTATTCTTCGTATTAATTTGGTAATTTAAGTTCCTGAAACGTGTCTGTTGTATGTGCACGTAGAATGTTTAAAACTCAAAATAAACTACAGTAGTTTGGGTTGCTTCTTTATCAGCTGTTGACATACGCTCATACATATCTTATTTTCGGCATTACTTATGTTAATTGTTACTAGATCAGAGTCCGCGCCTTCTCACTTCCGCTTGTTTTCTCCTCTTTTCTCGCGTCGTATGTGACTTGTGAATACTTGAAGAATATTTTAATTATCAAATATACAACGTGATAGTTATGCTCGGACAGAAAAACATAATTAATATATTCTTTAATGCCATATTCCTACTCAGCTTTGTCGATTTCTGTTAATTTTTTTTAAGGTGAATTTTTTCTGTCAGATATTTTCATCTTTCCATAAGAATCCATGTTGAACTTTAACTTCCGAAGTATGCTGTCGTTTAGTTATATCTTGGATCAGAATTATCCTTAATTCTCAAAAAGTTAGAGTTATGTTTTAAACGATACATTTGAATTTTTCTAAATTTAAATCGTTTTACTTTTATTAAGAACAAACTAATTATAAAACTGGTATGTATAAAAGTATATTAGTTTCCAAAACAAAACTGATTTTGAAATGGAACTTAAGCATTTACATATTTTAAGTGTGACATTTAGGTAAGGAATAATTTAATACTTATTTTTTGGAAAAACGAGTGTCCTTTATTATTTTATTATTTTTTTTTTATTTATTTAAGGTTGCATTAACTACTATGGTCATTAGCGACCGTCGAATCCGAAAACCCAGAAAAAATATCTTAGGCTTTCGTTGGGATTCGAACCCAGGACTACTGGCGTATAAGGCAACTATATCTAGTCACCAAGCCACTAAGTGACCCCTTTATTATTATTGTCTTCAAATTTAAGGAATGTCAATTTTTACACGTTTGCAACATTTAAAACCTCATTCAACGAATTGAAAGATAAAGTTGGATGATTTGTGTTAAAAATAAAAATTAAAAAACAAAATGGAAATGATACAGTTAAGTACAAATAAAAAAGAAGTTTTTGTGTTTCCTTTGAGTTATGTCAAAACATTGTACATTTTTATGGGTCAAGCGAAATGTTTGGAAGGAACTTTTTGGGTTACTTTTGGGTTATTATAATTAAATAATACTAGTTTTCAGGTCTTAATAGTTTTAATATTTGAAGCAATTATCAGGTGAAAAGACCACTGTTTTAGGTTTAAACAATTTATTTTTCTCTTACGTCGGTGTTATTCCGACTTCATCAGGTATCTTGAAAGTCGGAATAACACCGACGAAACGTTGTGTAAAAGAAAAATAAATTCTTAAAACTAAAAACAGTGGTCTTTTCACCTAATAATTACTTCAAATATTAAAATTAAAAGTTTATCGGTACAATCTCTAACCGACACACTAAAGAAGCTTAGAACTCACCAATTTTTGTAAAAATCTGCTTAATATCAAAACATATATAATATACATATATTACATAAAATAAAAAGTGTTCTAAGACAGTGTATTTGTTTAATGTTTATTCTAACAACAATGAAGAAGTCTTAATTGTTAATACACTTCTGCATATTATGGTAATCAATCAAGTTTAAACTCCTACCAACATATTAGTTTGGAAACTTTGATAGGCGTTTCATTCAACTAACGAAATTTATCTTAATAGTTTCTTCAAGACACGTAGATTGGAATACACCTCTAAAGTTGTAATTTTATGCCAGATACTAAACGGTTTAGGTCAAAAAAGGTGAAATAAATTCAAATGATTTGAATATACCTAAGTCGAATACTTTGGTGAATTTTTTAAAGAATTTAATAAATGAACATTTATTTAAATAGGTTTTTATGTTGTTTCTAATGGGATATGGTTGTTAAATGAAAAAGTTAAAAAATAATTCAAACAGTCGCTAAATTAAAATTATAATAACTTACATGCCAATTGTAGTAGACTTGAAGCTTCAAATCAAACAATATTTTTTCATTGCAACATTTCTAGTAAAAGTTAAAGAAAGTTTAAAAAAATTGTAGAAGTTTAAAATAACTATGGGGTTTTTACCATAAATTAGAATATATTATAAAATAGATATTTTTTAATTTGTTCAAGCAATTAGAGTAAAAGTATTTTGACAATATTTTTTCTTTCTGTAAGACTTAAATAATGTCAACACAAAACTATGTTAAGAAAAAGTTGAAAAGAAAAAAAATATGATTTTTGTATAATTTAGTTAAAAATTAGCATAAGTAGTTTATGTAACACTCAATACAATATTATATTATAATGTGTCTCATGCTCAACGTTCAAGAACAGTCGCCAGAAAAATGAGCTTTTTGTTACAAGTTTCGTTTATTTTCTTCATATTATTTATCTCACCGCTACAAACTGAATAAATTAAAAAAAAAACTAAATGGAAATGAAATGATTTGTTTGTTTATTATTCAAATGGCGATGGAAAGAATGCGGATGAGGAGATGTTTTTTGACTAAAAGCACGAAAATCATTATGACTCTTTTCCCATCTATAAATTTATTTGTTTTTCTCTTCTATTCATACGATAAAATTCTATGATAAATCAGACTTGGAAAATAGAAAAAAAAAACACGGTGAAAGATAAAAAAGTTTCTCTACGGATATTTAATGATGTCATTCCATTTCCGGTTAAGCTTTGACTGCTCCGATAATAAATTGCTTGATTGCCAGAGTGATAGAATCGAAAAAAATAGTTGAAACTAATTTTTTTAGGTATTAAAATTGAGTAACTGGCCAGAAAATTGTAGCTTAAATGATTCAAATGAGATGTAATAAATTTCTTTCACGTTGAAAATAGAGAAGACATGAACATACGATAGTGTGTTCATTGCAAATAGTAGACATTCACGTATGTGAGGTGTATGCGAGTAAGTATATGTTGTATAAAGCGTTGACATTTGCAGACAATGGCCGACTGACGTGTGCTACGTTTAACCGTCATTTGTCTTTTCTATTGTCTCCATGACAACAAGACATTATATTTTCGTGGCGCGTGTGTTGTTGATGAATGCCATTCGCTTGTTACTATTGTTACCGGTGAGCTTTTGACATTGACTAACTTTAAGTTTTCCTCATTAGATACCGCCGAAAAGTGTAATACTTACCCAAGTATTACATTAGCGTTGGTTTACATTTCTATTATGAAAAAGTTTGAAAGCTCCACTTCATGAGAGTAGTTACTCAACAACTGAGAATAAGGCGAGTATGGTGTGGTTTATACAAGTCTCTATAAACAAAATTGAAACTTTGTGCTTATTATGATCAACAAACAAAACTTACTCGAAAGCTCGATCAATCTTACCATGGTAAATATGTATGCATTTGAAATTGGCTTAAAAATTCTTCAAATATGATTAATCGTGGATATATTTACTGACTAATAAAAAATGTAACTCTCTTATTTGTCCTTGAGAAGCTGTTATTGCGATAGATAAAATAATTTTCAATATATTTTATGACCCATAAAGTTTGATCAAATACAAGTACTTACCCTAAACAATGATACATAAGTTATAATATATTGTCTCGATAAACTACTCTAAAAATTTAACATTTCTCCGTGTTGATTAAGTATGAAGAACGAGAAGTTTTTTTGAAATGATTCAATTGCTTTAAATTAATACAAATATTTTAATTCTTCTTTTTTTAAATTATATTCTGAGTGAAAAACTTTTAAATTCCGAAAATAAAAACTTGTATCTTTCACAATTTGTGGAAATGTTTCTAATAACCGTGTAAAAAGATAAAAAGTAGGGTGACAATCACGTCGAGTTCACTAATTGAAGGAAAGATGGAACCGAATATATAGTATGATCAGAATCCTATTGGAAATATACGTTTTTTGATTTTAGTGATTGCTAAGGTCTATAAGATCAATAGTATGTTCAAACTACAAACGTTATGTTATGGACACAGCCTGTTGGTTGGTTAGTGAGTGCGATAGACGAAAAAAAAAGAAGGCTTGGAGACGGAAGTCCGTTTGGGTCGGATTATACCAGCATGATTGCCTCTTGGGTTAAATTAGTCGTTGTCAGAGAGGTCTCAATGTCGATGAATTTGTCGTTAGCGAATGTCGTATAACTGTCAAGTTGTGTAGTAGACAAGACTAAGGCTGCGACTCTATTGATTTGTCCTGAATTACCGTGGCTAAATGAATATCACATTTAAATTATTTTGTAATTTAGTTGTTACAATTTTTTATGATAAATTAAAAATTTAAAACTTTCCAAATATCTGCTGCGACGCGGCACTGAACATTCTTTTAGATGAAACCCGCGGTTTGCTTAAAGATCGTAAATAAAATCCATGATTATAGCTTAAAAAATATAAATAGAATAATATATGGATATCTTTGAGAACAGAATTATAAAATTATAAATAGCCTCTATAAATAATATTATATGGCAACTCCCAGCCAGCAGTTTTAAAAACCCCAAATACCCATGGAATAAAGTAGGGTTTTCTGCTAGACGATTTCAACCAACAATTTCACGATACAACTGCATGGAAGATGTAGGCAAAATTTAAAGTTTGATGCATTTTGGATAAAGCTTTCGGTATGATATCGCTGTTACACACTCACACAGACTTTTTAAAAACGACTTTTTCAAACTAAGGAGCCCTCAAAAACCCTGTCTCGTGGGATAATCGAAAATTTGACCTGATTACAATACTTCCTTTACTATATCGTTAAAAATAAAGTAAAAATCCGTGTAATTTTAATTTTTATAAATTAAAATTAAACAAAAAAGAACAAAACAAATCAAAGAGTAAAATAATTTGCAATGAAGCCTAAATGCACTTCTCACGACTTGAAATGAACCCTTATATTAATTATTTTTTAAGATTCTTTTTAAATTTAAATTTGTGAATTTTTTACAGGAAATGGGGTCCCGAGCCAATATGCTCTTACATATGCTCTTTAAAATTGCTCCTCTGACCAATGCCAGGAAGGAACAGGTTTCAAATATAAAATTTGAATTTAAAAACTTACAAATTATGGAAAAATAGAAAAAAAAATAAAAATATTAAAATTACGGTAACGTTTTTATAAAAACGATGGCATTTATCCGCTTTAGTCTATTGTTTAGAGGAGCTTGTAAGATGGCATAGGCTAATCTCTTTGGATGAGCATCGATCCTTTGGGTTAAAAATAAATTTTGTAATCTTAAGACATACTGTAATTATGGGGAATAAGCACAGACATTTTTATGATAATAAGAATACTTATTAAGGTTCAATATTATTTATAATAAATTTTTTTGTAATTCATAAAATAAAAAAAAAGAAAAGAACATGGCCTTAGTGTATTCACTGTTATAGTAAAAAAATGTTAAATATATTAAAATAAAATTAAACTTTGGTAGTTGGGAAAAATAGACCTGAAAAAACCAACACAAAAATATTGTCGTTGTTTTTCGTTGTACTTATAAAAAAAAAGGAAATTAACCTTAAATGTATGTGCAATAGAGTAAAGATGTTTATTTTTCAAAATATTACGAAGTAAAACATTATCTTTGTATAGCTTTTTCATAAAAATTTCTTACTTTCTATATTAAAACAATAAAAATTTAAACCAAATGAATGACATATTGGCACGTGATAAAAATTTCTAGGCTATTTTTAATTAAACTAAAGAACTATTTTCGGGAAAAATTCAAAATATCATTTAAGATTTTATCACGTAGCAAAAGGTTTTACTATTTCTAAAGTACCGATGATTTATTAAATCGTTTCATAAATGCTATCAAATAAAATATGATCCTCTTTCAAATAGACAGAAACTATAGATAATTCACTCGTAAGAAATAAAAAAGAAATGCTTCAAAAAGTTTTCAACTCGTTATGTCTTTTTTATTAATTACGTCATAAAAATAATCAATTTATGATTCTTTTAAATTACGAATTGAAAAACAAGTTCTTAATATTTTTTTTAATTTACATTTACTTATAAGAATTTTATAGTTAAGATTCATGAAAAACGGAAAACAAATTTATCATACCTAATTCATAGTTAAATATTCAACTATTTAACAGATTAAGAGGGATTTTTTTTGTATAAAATAAAATAAATAAGGTAGGTAACATTAAAATGATGACAGTTCATAGCGATTCTTCAAAAATAAACCAGCACTTGTTGAATTTAACATTTAAATAATACGTATACACATTTTAGTCAAAAAGCTTCAATGTTATTACATTTTTTTATTCAAATTTATGCGAATAAAGAGATCAAACATTATGCGTAGATTTACATTAAAGATATCGGAGAAAAACGAGAAAACGAGGTAAAGGAAATTAAATAAAGGGAAAAAAATGTAAGAAGAAAATATTTTATGAAAAAGAACTTAATAGAAACTCATATTCGCAAATTCGGTATATATGTAGGTACAATCACTTACAAAATATCCGCTTAGTCATATTTTGTGTTGGAAGAATGATTTTATCAATAAAAGATTAAATTCACTTTTTCATTTCGTGATTTTTACAATATTTGAAATTACATATGTACGTAGTTTATTTGTCCAATCATTTTTAATGCGTTGTTTGGAATTTTATCGCTTGAATATTTATTTGAAGACTTATTAGTAGAAAAAATTAAGATGATTATAATGTTGTTACAAACAAGTTGTAACTTATTGCATTGTGTGTTTCTTGATGGAACCTTTTATTAAAAATATCATTATGAAAAAAATACGTTTACCATTAATCATTCCAAAATTCAAGAATTCCTGAATGAGTTTGTTCTAGAAACGTTATTCCACTTGATTAAATCAACATTATGTACCACACAAAATGTCAAATACGTTAACGGAAATTCAATAATGGACAGGTAAATTCTCAATTCGAATATGCATATGACAGAATATCGTATGGAACAAGAAAAACTTCAATTTCAATATAAATGAGTAAATAATGTCGAATGTGAGTTTATTATGGATTTGTTGTCATTGTGAGATGATTTTGGTGCAGTTGTATGTTTTATGTATTAAATTTAAATACCGTCAATTTAGACAAATACAATGTTCCACGGAGAAGAGTTCGTGAAATTATATGAATCATTTTAATACAAGACTTCAACATGTAAATACATATGTCAATGTTATACCAATATACAATAGTTTGTATTAAAATACGATTTGAGTAAGGAAATTCAATAACAGAACTTTGAACGATTTTGCTATTGTAAAATGGTAAATTTTGCAGAAACAACCTTGCGTTATAGTTTAACAAACTTTCTTCAGTATGTCGCTAACTTTATGAGCATAAATACAATTTGCGTCTTATTTTTAAATTTTATAGTAGATAATAATTTAAAACAAAATAATTTTTTAGAGACAATTCAAAATCGTTATATTTGCATTAGCCACACCGTTTTTTTTTTAAATTTCATTGCGGTTTATTTGGGGAAATTAGTTTGGTATTTCTTGTAAAAGAAGACTAAAATTAAAAGTAAACATTTTTAAGAAAAATGGTTGAAATAAATTTTACCATCGTATGCCTTTTATAGTCTTTGTTTTTTGTTTTTTTTTTGTTTCCCAAAGATAAATCTTTTCAAGGGTATGAATAATATAAAATATTTTATATATTTTTTGGAGACAATGTTTTATAAATATTAAGCTTCGAATGAAACCAATGTTTATTTGAATTTATACAATATATATATATTATATAAGTTATACTTCTTTGGTATCCTTAAAAATTAATTTTTATTAATTTTATTCAAATAATCAATTATAAAAAACTGTAATTTAATATTTAATAATAATAATAATATATATTTAAAGATATAATTATTAAAAATAAAAGAATAATATTTTAATTTGCATCAATAAATAATATCCAAAGAAAGCTGCAAGACGTTTATAAAATTTGTCAGGATCATTTTTCTGATTAACAATTCATGCATGTCATGAAAACGAAGCTTCATAGAAATTGCGAAATAAAGTAAGTAGCTACTTGTCAAAGTAAATGTCTTAATCTTATTCATATCTTGTGTTACTAAATTATTATTCTTAGATAGTTGAATCATTTCAGAATCCCAGATTTCGGGATTACTAAGAATATTCATGCAATGCAGACGTCATTTTCATCATTAAATTTCAAACAGTATAACGGCTACTGCAAAATTCGAGAAAAAGAATAACTTATTTATTAATAATATGTGTCATTTGTAGGTATATATAAATATTTTCTAAATAAAATACAAAATATATATTTAAAGAATTAATTATTTTTAATTTACATATAAAATAAGTAAATAAATAAAACAAAAAATCAAATTACTCGCGCCTAGTTAAAAATACCGAGCTGTTTTGCGGGCAACTTCATCTTGTTAATTTGTGATGATAAAATAGAACGCTACTAATGCTTCTGAAACTGCGCCGCGATGCAGACGTCATTTTCATCATTAAACTTCAAATAGTACCTATAACAGCTACTGCAAAATTCGAGAAAAGTAATAACTTATTTATTAATAATATGTGTCATTTGTATGTATAATTATTTTTAATTTAAATATAAAAATAAATAAATAAGTAAATAAATAAATAAATAAAACAAAAATTCAAATTACGCGCGCCAAGAAACCCAGTGGTTTTGCGGCTTACTTCATTTTGTTAATTTTTGTCTCAAGATGGCCGCCCATCTAAAAATTTCACTCTCATCATTTTTTTATAACGCGCCTAAAGAAGTATAACTTCAAAAAGGTAATGTTTTACTAAAATTAGTGTTATTTCAAAACTTACGCACTCACATTTTGGGCTTCATTTTGGATAGTCTTTGGATTACATTTTCCACTACATTAATGAATTCATACCAAGGTAATTGCGCTTGACAAAAAGAGTTTCGTAAGATTTTAGAATTATGATTTTTAATCATAATAACAAAACGAAAAATATTTAATAAGCCAATAAATATTTAGTCCATGTAACTACACTGTTTCAAAAATACTGTTGTAAATATTTGGTAGTAGGACCAGGGTCGTAGCGTGATATTGCGACGCTTGTTATGAAAAGTTAAAATAGCACCTCCTCTTCGTCTTAAAATCATCTTTAAAATATATTGAAACGTTATAGAATAATTGCAAATGAAATGCAGCATTACTGCATTACTAAAACAATTTTCAATATTTAAATGGCATCTCTATTGTTTGCCATTTTTATCATATGATACCTTTTTCATACGACATCCGGTGTTGGGCCGTCGCTCGTAAATGCTACTGTTCTGAGAAAAACATTGAGTTAGTCTGACGGTTGCAATTAATAATAATTAATGAATTATGAAATTGAAAATCTAAGGTGATCAAAACCTAAGCTTTTGTGTTTGTAGTGAGATTTGACCACAATGCATAAAGTGACTATTTAATCATTACACTATATTTTTGTTGTTCTGAGTTGTGTATAGATACCAAAGCTGTGAATATAACAATGCTTATATTAAATTCGTCTTAGTTTTCCCTTAATTGGAGAATATAAATATACTGAAATCCCCTTATTCGACTTATAAATCAATAAAAATATACCTATATAAAAAACATTTTTAAAAACTGATCTTATTTCCAAAATGCACTAAAAAGTAGAAAATAAATGTTATATTAGAATTTATGAAAAGAAAGATTCCTATATTCCAAATTGATACATTTAAATTAAAAGTGATACAAGAATATTTAATCGTATGTTAAATTTATCATTTAATTAATCGTCATGACTATAAAACCAGGGTGCTCAAATTAATTCATTAATCTGAAATTTTCTTTTAACTGAGCAAATTAATTTACTATTTCAAAATTTATCACTAATAGAGCACCCTGGTCTTATATTTATGATGATCAATTAAATGATCAATTTAACATAAGATTAAAGATTCTTGGATAACTTTTAACTTTAATGGCTGTATCAATTTGAAATATAGGGGTCTTTCTTTTCGTAAATTTTAATATAGAATTTATTTTCTACTTTTTAGTGCATTTTGGAAATAAGATCAGTTTTTAAAAATGGGTTTTTTTATATTTTTTTCGTTTCTCGATGTTTAATCTGCTTATAGAAATTATAACATAGCAAGATATATTTCAAGCATATTCAGGTACATTTAGTATGTTGATTGATTTTTTGAAAAAAAAGCAATATTGAAAGACCGTTTTTATTGTAAAATTTTAGTGCCTACTATTTGCAGTTGTTCAACACTCAAAATATCGTATAACGTTCACGTAAGCCAAAATATCTTATAACTTATTTCTTGGTAGGTACTTCAAACCATTGTAGGTACGGAAAAAACAAATATTGAAGTTAATTTTGCAGCGCAAATCTCATTCTACACTATAGGACATTTTAATATTGCTCTACTTGAACAGATATTTATCAATAAATAATATAGTGCGGTTCACATATTTGCAACTGTGGATTATTGTTCAACTCTGAGGTATGGAAAGTACAATAATATGATGTGAAACTTCGTTCATTATCTACGGCTTGTTGTTGTTGTCGAGTTTCGAAAAGCTACTTAAATACTCATTTAATATTCAATTTCTCATATTGGCGTAAATATTTGAGAAACGATGAAACATTGAAACATGATATACGAGCAATTTGCATTCCACATATTATATTATGTAACAATTTACGGACAAAACGGTGAAATTTTCAGTTCGGTCTAATGTCAGCAGATAAATTTTAGTTTACAACTTTAGTTTTAGTTGATTTCATGTGACTTATTAAATTTAGGTCTGCTGTAACAAAAGTTAATTTTTCGAATATCCGACACTAATTGTTAATTAAGCCACATTGAGTAAAAACAAGTGTCGAACAAAATAAATTTTCTACTCTTGAAAAACCAACCTTTCAATCAAATTCAAGCGTTTTAATTAAAATACAAATACAGTTTGCTACGAATTGATTGTAAAACGATTTTATTTAGTTGATAGAAATGCATTTTATTGGCTTGAATATAAATATGCGTAATATCAAAAAGTTTTTAGAAGGTTTGACATAAATTTTTATTGTATTATCATTGTTAAACATAAAATAGCATTATGGCTTAAAATGACCATATGAATGTATGTAGGGGCCTGTCATCAGCATATAAAAACCTTTCAGGTTTTCCAATAATGATATTGCATTATAATTGAATTATAAGTCATGGACATTTTTCATTATAATCTTTAATAAATTTATGACACATTTCATTTTATTAGCGACATGAAAAACCTGTTTTATTCACCTAAAAAGTTAATATCCCTGTAAAGTAGAAAATAATTTCACGAATTGCTATTAATCAATGCGTCGCGTATTGTTGTTTGTATCGTACAATAGAAAAATAAAGTTCTCATTATTCATATTCAATCTTTGATAGATTGTTCAGAGGAAAAGTTTAAGAGTGTTCAAAAATAAATGTGGGACACATAAAGAGGTATGAAATAAAATGTGTGTTTGTAAAGGAATATAGAAATAAAAAGGAATCTTAAAAAAACAGAAACTATAAAAGCACAGCAGCTTTTCGTCGATCGTTTATTGAGCACAGCTGGCAAACGTCAAACGTGAACATAATTTTCCTCTTTGATCCTGGATATGATAGGAGGAGAAATGAGTTGGCTCTTTCCTATTCTGTTTCTTAGATTTTCTTTGCACGAATCATAAATCAAACACTCGTTTTGTACCGTTTCGAAATTTTCTATTTGCTATCAAATTTTACTGCATTTACCATAAGAAATTCTCGCAAACAATTATGTATTCACATTTTTATGTCGAATTAGAGAAGAATTATTTATTTATCATTTTAATATTTCAATGAAAATTACAAAGTAACTTTTAATTTCTGTTCTTTATAATTATGTTCTTTAAGTATCCCAGATATAAAAAATTCTCAAAGCGTAATCTTTAAAGATTATCATATACAATGTATTAGTGCGATATATTTGCAATATGTTATCTTTTTAAAAATGAAATAGGTTATATAAAAATGTAACATTTATTGAAATCGAATTAAATTCCGATGTACCTAACTCTTTTACCAACAATTTGTAATCTAAAAATATAGTTTTTTGTGTTTCCGCAGAAAATTTTGTTTTAATTTGAAACTTATAATGAAATATGTATAGCAGGTTTTCAATTATCTATAATTATGAACTTCTATTTAAGTAGTTTGTGCAATACTTTGATAGTGAAGTGTGTTTACTTAAATTCTTGGAAGTGCTTCGCCTTGGACAAAAAGAAGTATTTCTTTACATACTCACTTGCATCCAGATAATTTTGATTACATTAATGTAGGGGTTAATTAAATGTAACAATTTATATTAAAAATCTAAATTCGCGTTTAAGTAGTTTATAGTTTATATTATTAAACTTTATTTTACTACTACACGGTATTGTAAACGGTCGCTTTTTTGATGTCGGGTTTCTACCAGAAATACATGTTTTGAGGTCTCTTAAGTCCAAAAAAATGTTTTTTTTTAAATATGAATTTTAAGTATGAAATAAAATCGTAATTTATGCTTCCTCGAAGCGTATCGGAATTATAAAACGTTTTACGTTTTACGTTTAGGTTAAACGTTTTAACGTTTATATTATTTTAACAAAAATCGGGTTCCATGTAGAAGGAAGTTCTGTGATGCGTCATAGAACTTTTCGTTACAATTCAGTTGTATTTGACGTCATACAAGACTTAAATAATTTAAATATAGTGGTACCTTGAGATACGAATGTCTTAACATACGAATGTTTTCAGATACAACATGAAATATTCTAAAATGTATACCTCGACAAACAACGACAAATTTTAGATACGAATTTGCGATGAGCGATTTTATTGAGTGGATGAACAAGTTTTTGGGCCTTCAGTGAAAAAATACTAAATCAATAATGGTCTACCGCTTAAGTGTGTCCTTCTGTTGGATAATGCTCCCGCTCACCCTCCTGGCCTTGAGGATGACCTTTTAGATGAATATAAATTTATTAAAATTGTCAATCTGCCATCCAATAAAACAGCTACCCTTCAGCCTATGGATCAACAAGTTATCTCACATTTATATTTCAATAACTAAAGTAAGATCTTAGAACCGATAAGGTTTGAAATAGAAGTTTCGAATCTTCTCGCATCTCTATGAAGAAAACGAAAAGGTGAATGAAAGCATTGTATGAACTAATAATGGTCATTATTATTCTGGTAATAAAATTTAACAGTTAGACCTTGAGATTACTCAAAAAGACAACTAACTTTTTAGCCCCACTTAAAACTTTGAAATCAGTCAAAAGAACCCCACTTAGTTTCTTGAGAGCATTCTTAAATAGGTGAGAGTAAATTAGAGTATATTTAATAACGATTTTAATTTAAATAAATTGAACGAGACTAAGGCAACATCAAGAAGAAACATTTTACGATATACAAGAAATTAGACAGTGAGTTAGTCGAGTGATTTATACACCCAATTAAACCTAGAGAGATTTAAGGGATATCCCAACCATTTTACTATCAAATGTTTAGAATCACTAAAAACCACCGGTATAAACACCACCAAAGAATGAACCGCTTTTTATTTTTGTGGGTCACTTCCAAAGATGTATGCATATCCTAAATAGCTCATTTTGCATAGATAACATCTACTGTGACCTTGCCTAAATGTCCTACGTTATTGTTCAATATCCAAAAACAGATAGCCGATCCTTTGATATAAAATTAAAAAAATAATTTTCAAAATATGTTATTTTGAAAAGTAATAAAAACAATTATAAATGAGGTCACTTAGTGGCGTGATGAACTAGATAGTTGCCTTATACGCCAGTGGTCCTGGGTTCGAATCCCAATGAAAGCCCAGATTTTTTTTCTGGATTTTCGGATTCGACGGTCGCTAATGACCATAGCAGTTGATGCGACCTTAAATAAATGAAAATAATAATAATAATAATAAATGAATATAGGTATAACTGTTAATCCAACAAATGCATTCTTTTTACCTAAATTAGGTTACAATTTTTTGTCGATTCTATTACTATCTTATTATAGTGTAGGTTAAAATTCTGTGTAATTAATTTTTAATCTGTCAATTTGAAGTAGAGTTTGAGCCCAAACATTGACTTTTCGACATTATTTCGCAAGCTGCATTTTTCTATATTCTTTTGAGTTGTTTTTTTAATAGAAACCTCAGCTTTATAAATACTAAACGCGTATTATATGATAGTCATGATCCAATGATTTGTTTTCGTTCTGATAAATACGTTATTTCAGCCTCAACTTGAATGAAAAAGTTTTATGGTTATATTTTTATAACTACGAGTAAGTATATAAGCGTTTTAATATGTTTTAAAATTTTTTTTTTCGCAACAATAATGTTTTTGCTTGTAAATCATATCTTTGCTTGTGAATTTATAGCCGTTGCGTTGAAATTTACACAGTAAATGACACGTGTGCTAAATATTTTCCATGTTTTTAGTGACACATTAAAAAAATACTTTAATTGTATGTATGTAGTTGTTTGGGATGTAAATTAAGTTATGCTTAGAATTCAAAATAAACAGAATTTAACATTGTTTTTCCTGTCTAAATCGGAAACCATAATTTTTTTGATGAACGCTGAGTAAAATGTTAATAAATTTTAAAATAAAAGAAAATTACAACATTCTTACAATATATTTGAATCTATAATTTTTTGTAGCTTTTTCATAAAACCATTTTTTAAATACTTAATTCAATTTAATATTTTTGTGAAAAAATTTACGTTAAAATATAACAATTTGCAAGTGAGCTACAGTTTTGAATGAATCCAAATGTTTTTCCTCTCATTTATTTTTGTTTTAGTAAAATATTTTGTTTGTGTTTGTGTTTCCACAAAACTAATAATTGCTTTTAATAAAGCCGTAATAGCATTAATTAAAATTTTTCAAAACATTCCTTATTAAATTGAATACATAAATATATATATATATGTATTTATAGTCTATTTAAAATTAATGTCAAAAATGCACATTTTCATCCACTTACCCAATTATGATTTCGTTCTTTGAGATTTTCATTTAAATTTTAACTTAGTTCGAGGCCCATTTTATAGTTCTTCAGTATCAGCTGGATTATTTTCTTTCATATTATTACAAAATAGGGAATATACTTCATATAACTAAACGAGATTTTTAAAGCGAGCTTTAGATACGAAATGAACTTAACAAGTGGTTATAACAGAACGAGACAGGATATTCAGTTTCATATTATGACAGTTGGCAATAGTTTTTTGAGTTTCTATAAAGTTTTATTTTGCCAATATAAAAGAACGATAAGAATTTTGTTTGAATTTCCTGAAATAAAGTTTTTATCTTTAAAGAAACAAACATATAATTTTGTGCTACTTTTAAAGAAAATAAACGTGTTTTCCTGTACTACGAGTATTATAAAGATATAAGAAAGGTGAGATGTTCTTTATTGAATGAACATTTGAGTTTGAGACAATAATACATGTTATCTATTTCAAAAAAAAATCCAAGAATGTGTTATATTTTTACGAAGGTAATTTGTAAAGATTCAAACAAAATATTTTTGGGGAACTTGATTTCTCAATTATAATTTACATAAACTGTGAAAAAAAAACGTCTTGAGCTTCACGGTTACTTTTTTACTCCCATATACAAGTTGCGACTGTTTCCGTTACTAAATTTAATTTGAATTTTTCTGCGAGCGCTTGCCACCCATCGTTACAAAAGCTTTTTAAAGTTATAATAACAATAATCATAATCGTAGTAATAATGCATTTGTGTATGAAACCAAGAAAATGTGTGGCAAGTAAGAGTCGTTAAGAGCATCCTGCTGGGGATGGCTTCTTTTATCTAAATTGCTAATCAGTTGGCATAGAGTAATTTGCAAGGAGGAGAAATTTTCTTCGTTTCTTCTTAATGTCGGTCTAGTTTCTCTCTATTTTATTCTATTTATGAGTTTAAGTTGTCCGTATGGTTTGTATCCTATTTCAACTTTTGTCTCCAGCTTTTTTGTATAAATAAAACGGTAATTATGTTTAATGGAATTTTGTCTTTCAACCGATGCAAGCTCACAAACACATCTGTACTTGCATTGAGTTAAATATATAAAAACCATTACTTTTAAGTTTTAGATGAAATTTAAAATTATTTAAATTTATTTAAATATTACACAAACATTTTATGTTTTATAAGTTAAGATTGTAAACGAACACTTAAAGCTTAGTTTTAGTTGTAAATTTTTTAGTTTACTATTAAATCACAAATAATAAAGTATCACTATTATACCAACTAGTCTAGACTGTTGCCATTGAAACCCTTCAAGACATTTGTAAACTGAGCAAATAAAAGTTTTCAAATTCAAAATTGAGCATTTTATAAATCTAACTAGCTGATACCCGCGATATCGTCTGTGTAGGTTATTATGTTAAGAGGATATTTAAATTACAGAAAAAAAAAACATTTAAAAACTTGAAAACAAAAATATATTAAAAATAACTGGAAAGAATTCAGCGTAGAACATTTTTAAATATTTTCCAAAAAATTGCTCCTTCAGAATCCGCTATTGCTCCAAGTGTATAGTTTTTAGTTAATTAATAATTAGTTTTTTTTTTAAGTTGTATATTCAAAAATAAAAATCGTTATATAATCCAAAATAATCACTTTTTTAATTTTTTTTTATCAAAAAAATTGTTCCTTAAATGCTCTTTTTGGATCCGTAATTGCTCCAGGTTTATAGTTAATTAGTAATTCTATTTTTAAAATATTCATATTTATAAGATCCAACGTTAGTTGATGACGTCATAATACAACAATACATGTATAAATAGTTAAAAATAATGAACTATTAAAACTGTTGCAAAAATTTAATCAATATTATTATTTGCATAATGAAAGGAGCGGATATAGAGCTTTAAGAAAAACCAAAAACTTCAATTAAAAATTATTTTGGATCTTATAGTGATTTTAATTCTTGGTTTGAAAATTTAAAAAAATTTAAATATTATTTAACTTTTAACTATACACCTGGAGCAATTGCGGATCCGCATAGAGCATTTGAGGAGCAATATTTACAAAAAAAATTGGTTTTTACATTACTTATATTAATACTATAATTAAAAACAAAACCAATCAAAACATTGTTATTCTTCAACTACAGAAATATAAGAATTCCTTTTTGTATATCATTATGAAAAACATTGAAACGAAGAAATCAAAATAGATGGCAGGATTTTCTTAGGTTTTCGTTATGTAATTGATTCTCTTGTAAAACTAACGAAATTGAAAAATTGGTAAGGCTCCCTATAAATACTGAAAGAATGTGGCTAAGCTACTTCAACAAAACAAAATAATGATTATAAAGTTAATGAAACCTTAACAGATATAATTATAAGTTCCTTTTTCGTATTTGTATCATACACTTATGAGATTTGGAAGTTAAATTTAACAAAAAAAGAATTGATGCATTGGTCATGTAGTCATGCATATGATGCAGATTATTATATACGAGTTTCTTGGATGGCCAAAGAAACAAGCACCGAGACTTTTAAGAAAGTTATGCTTGCCTAGAAACCATTGTTGCAATATGGTAAGTGCGGTTTGAAGTTTCTTCGATATAGTATTGGGACTTTTGTTGCAAACTAAATAATAACGAAGAAACATCTACAAATGTTGCTATTTACCAAGAAGGCATACTTTTTATATTGCGCGACAATCTACCATCAATCCGTTACCAGTTATGTGTAGAATAGAATTGTATACAATTCGAAAACAAAGTTATTTATTGTATTCAAACTGTTTAGTATATATAAAGTATTATCTGAAGTGAAAACTTATATATTCAATCAATAATACATAGTTTTTGTATAAATTGTAACACATGCCTTACCGCGTAGAATGTTATGGTATTTTTAAAAAAAATGATGAAATTTTTAAGAACGGTAATTTGTATGCAGTTTAGGAACATGATTTGCTTAAGATTTTTCGCTTAAGATTATGAGTCAAAACGGGAGAAAATTAAATTAAATGCATTTATTAGACAAAGAAGCAGAATGAGGTTTTAAATGTCATTTTTAAGCATTTAGAAACGTTATCTTTGCTTGATAAATGGAATCACGCTTCCTCTCGCTAAATTACGTAAGTACGTGTACACTTAGACAAATAGGTTTATTTATAATTTCAATTACTTACATTTAATGTATTATGACAAAAACTACACAGATGTTTACAGTTTAATGTCATATCAAGATTTAAAAACATAAAACAAAATATTTTATAATTTTTAGTTAATAAATAATAAATGCTTCTATGTCCTTTAGATTAACTTTCATTAATAGTTTAGAATAAAAATCTTTAAAGTTATAATTTATCGTCAAAATCCTTACTCAAAAATGGGAAAAATCTTGTTATTAAACCATTTAAATTGAACTTGAGTTACGATATAGTAGATTATTGAATTAGAGTATTCTTTACGTTTAAAACTAATATTAAATCAAGTTCAGTAAGCTGTCTTTTTCTGTACGGTGTGCATTATTAACGATGTTTGAGTTTCATCTTATGTTTGCAAATTGAATCATTCCAATAGTTCATTGAAGCACTTGTTAAATAAAAGCAATTATTTGCAATACTGTGTAAAGAGTTAAAACGGCATTTTTATTCATTCCGTTAAATGGAGTCTTTCGATCATTAACGTTGAAAGCTTGGACATTGTTGTCTATTATCTACGATATGTACATACAAGTATAAGCCAACATTAAAGTCGTTTGTTATTCCTTTCAGTCTGCGTTTATTTCCGTTTAATTTCAGACTTTTTTAAGTTCATGGACAACAAACACCAACTGCTATTTAGATAACTGGGAAAGCATATTTTATACGCTCATTTTCACCTAAATTAATTTGAAATTTTCTCTGTAACAAGAAATTGACTCTACATGCTTAACATCTGTTTAGCTCGGTTAAAACTAAATGCAAGATAATTTCTGTGGATTTGATTTTTGAGATTTCTAAATATATTCATATATGTAGGTGAAATAAAAACTATTTACTCCACTCATAAACTAGGTATTTTTATTTTTTGTCTAGGAAATAATGTAAATTGTGCTACTAAGAAACAAATTTTTTAGATACTTTCATTTATATTAGGGTAGTTTGATTTGATCAGCTCATTACATTTTCATTCAATTTTTTTGTTTTATCCATTTTAAATTGTACTTTACTAGATTTAAGTTAGAGTTGAATCAGTTAACGTAATAGAAAATAATACATTTTCGTTTCAATGAAACGTTACAAAAAAATTAAAAATATTGCATAATGGAAAATGTTTTCAGAATGAGAAAATTATGAAAAGATATATTTTTTGTTGTAAACTGTATAAAAATTTGCATTTGTTACGAACAAGCGCAAGAATTATATCAATGAAGGACGGTTGCTAAAAAAGAATTTCTCTTGAATATTCGCTTCAATTTATTCGTGAAAGGAATTCATTAAAAATTGATTCTATAATTTCATCAAGAATTCGAATGATCTTAGATGAAGAAAATCATGAACATTTTCCAAAGTGTTTCTGGTTCAAATAATATGTATATTTGATTCTTATTTCAATTTCATAAAAATTCATAGAACTATTACAAATTATTTCTTACAAAATTTAGATCGCTTCATTTATATAATCAAATCCATTAAGTGTGAAACTGTGAATCGAAATGAACAACTGTAAACTCAAGATTATTTTTTGTTATTTCAATTAATTATTTGACAGTAAAGTAAAGTGAAAAAATAATTCGACACTAGTTTCCGTAAAAATAAAAGTTTATCATTCTTTTCAACTTGTTACACTAAAACGTGTTAAGCTAGGCGCTCGAACGCCTTCGAGCCATCAAAGGTCATATTGCAACTGTAACATCGGTAATAGAATAAAATTTATCAGTGTTCCTTTTTAAGACGTGACTCCAAAGTTCGAGCTTCCTCTTAAAAGTTCCCCGAGGAAATATTTCCAGGAATTCAATAGTAAATCGAGGAAGAAACGATTGCATAAATCACATTTATTTCAACTAACAAAAATCATTCTGAAATATTTTTGAATGCATTTATCTCTTTGATATAACAAAAACCTACCATTTAAAAAAATGAAATCTTGAACAAATCGAAAACTTTTGATTTTTCAACTCAAACAAAATCAATGAACTTTGAAAAGAAATTTCGATACGTATCTTTACAATATCAGTTAGCAATCTAATCAAGAGAAATAAGAAATTGCTTTTACAACTTTTTGTTACTTTTCTCAATCAAAATCACTCGTTCATTAATTAATCAAATAGAAATCTCCATCATCTCACACAATTTCCTCTTCTTTCGTCACAACTACAACACAATGTTTCGCTAAACTTTTTCTCTTCATAAAGTACCGGTAGTTTTGTATACTTTTATCTTAACGATTTATTTGAAAGCCATTTTCTGTATCAAAAAAGCTAAAAAAAAAACTTAAAATCACTACCAGGCTGGATTTTAGTGATTTGTTTTGAAAAACCCGTTGATTGAATAAAAGAGACATGAAGCATATAAACAAAAAAGCGATTCACTAATTGAAAACGAAGCGTTAACGATTTCAAGCGAAAAAAGCGTAAATTTAATGGACTTGAATTTCATTGACTTCAGGTTATATTTAATTATTTATTTTATCGAAATTGGAAAAGTTTCAAAAGGCATTATTTCAATCATAAAAGAATGCTACCTAATATTTACTTTTATTGATAGAACTTTTAAATGTATCTACGTCTTCTACAACTTCAAACTAACTTTTAATTAGTTTAGAAATTATTTGATCAAGATTTTCATTCAGATCTGTTAAGAAATTTCAAACATCAATAATATAAGACCTTAAAAAAGGAACACTTTAGATTCAAATTATATATGTCCATTATTGTATTTAAAAGTAAAATTTAACAAGCTTGAAGCTTTAGCAGCTTTTTTTAGTTATTTATTCAACAGTAGTGCAAGAAAATATCGAATTATTTGAATTTCAATTTAGATGCTACAATAAATTAAATGATCTGTAATCGTAAGCGAGACGCTGTATAGGACAATAAACTAGTTAAAGTTCAGATTGTGTTATTGGAAAATAAATTGAACATACAATAAAATCTACACAGATAAAACAAGTCTTGAGTATTTTAAACATTCATTTTTACATAAGTAATGATAAAAATAATTAAACATAATTTAATAATATTTCTTTTGTTTCAGGTAAGTTTTTCCAGTCTTTCTTTATCTCTTGGAATTTGGAATTTTAAGTCTTGTAAGAAGAATTGTCTGAATAAGTCTGAGTTGTAAGTAAGACTTAACCTTAATTTAAAAATTTATAGAAATATTTTATAATAATTAATTCAGTAATAATTCCATCAAACAACAGTCTCGTTATTTGTTTAAAACATTTTCGTATTGTAGATATTCCAAAAAAATCGTTCATAAGTAGTTAACCTGAAATAACCCAAAGTTTTAATAAACAAAGCCAATTAAATAAATAATAAAAAAATAGGTAGCAAGCATTAAAAATATTTTTGTGAATTAAAAAATGAGTAGGTACTACAATTATTAGTGTAATGGCTTTGCTCAATAAACCTTTATGAAATATTACAACAATTATAACTATTGTTATAATTGACCAATGTCAAATAGAGAATTAGAATTAATTGATTGATTAATTCTTATTAGGGAATAAAGTAATTCAAATTTTAAAGTACGTAGGTACTAAAATAATATTCCTTAGTAATATACTCTAAATAAATTAAATTAACCTTGAATACTTTAGTAATATCTACTATTCACACAAACATTCAAATCTTAAACATTTTTCGTGATCAAGTTAAACGACTTAAAATCATTTCTTTTCAGTCTATTAAACGTAAGTTCTTTTTTTTAAATTTTATTTATGTTGTTGTCGCTTTAGCTGCTAAGGCTATGTCGTGATTTGGTCAATAAAAGTCTACATAAGATTATAAATGGTTGACGTTTTCATAGCTTTCCAATACTCCAGAAAACCTGGACTCTCTAGATTTAGATCTTTTGGAAGCATCGGCAGATATTGGGCCGAGCCACATCTCGTCAGGAGTCGTTTAGCGGTCAGTGGTTCGCCGCAGGATGGACATAGAGGCCTCGATGCTTTTGTCAGTAAGAAACTGTGCATTAATTTAGTTTGTCCAGATCACAAGCGAGTAAGGATCTCTCCTCGTCTTCCGAGATCACCAAAAGTTGTTGAGCTCCCAACTAGAGGCTTTAACGATCTTAGAAGGTTGAGGGAAACTCGCCACTCGCCTTGACAACTCCGTTATAATACGTTTTTATGTTTACTAACGAGTTATTTAATGAGGCTCTGCGATCCGTCAAGCCATTTTTGGCGGCCTCTTTGGCAAGAACGTGTCGACCATCTCATGAGGTTCTCTTATAATGCCCACAGCTAATTTAATCGGTTAGATAATCACTCGTTTCACATATTTACTTTTCAATTTTCTTATGTATTGTGTAACGCTTTAAACATCAAGGGTTCTTTGGATTATGTTCATAAAGTATATCTTCCAACTCTTAGAAAAGATCTTAGGTTCTATGCTTGGCACCTTTGGATAGTCTACATTACTAGGTTACACAGCACCCCACAGTTGAACTCCTTATGCCCATGCTAGACTTAGTATTTGTTTATAAAGCAACACCTTAGATGATAGGTTCAAGTATAATAATATTTTCCTGTCAGTGAGTTGATTTTCCGGTAGAGAAAAATTAACTGTGTTGCTTTCTTATTCAGATGAACCCTCCATTTTGACAACTAAAAAAATCTCTGAGGTCCTGATACGTGTATATTTTGTAGTTTGTGAATTTAAAAACTAATCGTAAATTTAAAAAAAAATTGTTATATATATGGTTTTGTTCTTAAGTTAAACTATTTATACACATGTTTCAAATGATAACTTATCGAAAAATTTATTCAATTAAACTTTAATAGTACGTTACAGCTAATGACTTCAGATATCGTCATTTATTCCAATATTGAAGCTTCCAAGTATGTATATGCTTGCATTGCCAAAGTCAGGCTTGAAGCAAAGCGGTGTTATAAGACAGACATGAAAGCATCATTTTTTATCGAATATATTTTAAAGTATAACGCTTTCTAATAACTTTTATAATATATGTTCATACACGAGTAGATACATAATATGCAATATAAATTATACCGTGTGAACATCTTGGTTATATTTAAAGCACAGAAGTTAGCGCGCACATCAGAGATACCCCAATTGAAATTCGCCAGGCGTAATCGTTGTTTCAATATACCTCGATCGGAATATATAATAATGGCGGGTATCAGCACTTGAATTTTGATCACAAGTCAAATGCGGCTAAGCTCGTTTGTCCCATAAACCTCAAACAACTTTCCCCTTAAATACATGTGTAGATATTGAAAGCTTGAGTTATTGGAAATATTTTCCAGCTCCCATCTTTAAATATTTTCCTTGCCTTAATACATATTTTCAAGGAAAAAATCTGAAATATTACTATGTCAATCAAAAGACAGCTTTGGCAAAAAAAAATTCCGTCTAATTTAATACGTTGAAATTTTTCAATTTCCATCATCATATTGAATATCTTAGAAAATAAATTCAAATTTTAATATTCCATTAAAACACCACAAACGTCAATATGGATATATTGTATAGTTTATTTAATATGGATGGTTTATGTTCTGAAAATTGACGTCTCGTTGATTTTATGATCATAACGAGTTTTAAATAAACACGTTTAAAATTTGAATTAAAAACAGTTTAGTTACATGTACATATTATTTTATTCAATAACGTAAAGGTTATTCAAAAAATAAATGACGAGGTTTATTAAACTTATATTTTTAAAGTTAATTGAAACGTCACTTAAAGCTTGAATACAGCTTCAAGAATACTTTATATTACCTAGCTTTAAAATTTATGAAGCAAAGCTACGGATATTAAATTAATTTTCGAAATAATATCTAAACATGAAATAGATATTTTCAAGATGGTTAGCAGTTGATCTATACCTTATGAAAACTGTTAAATTTTTTTGTGTTCAATTAAATTAAATAATTTTCAATGGAACTTATTTTATATTGTAAGATTGATGCAAATATAGTATTAAGATAATAATTTAACGCTTTTATACGAGCTTAGACCTAAATATTTTTAATACGAAATTTAATATTCTATTTACACTAACAATGTTAGTACTTTTTATGTACTTTTATAAGGATATAGAAAAATATTTGTTAAAATTTGTCAACAATTACTGTAGCCGTAAAATGAGTTTTCATTTAATTCAAATTTTTTTTCTTCATGATGAAGAATTACATCTCCGGACATGACGTAAAGAATCAATCTCTTTTTCATATGAAAAAAAATTCTTTGAACATAAGTTTGTTCTTTGAAGTTTATAAAAAAAATACCTCTACAACTCTATTTAATCTTTAAATTTCTTATAAAATATTTAATCTAAAATTTTCGTTCTTTCAATAAATTCTACAACTTTTTGTTCGAGATCAAAATTTAATTTCCAAATCTATCATATCAATTAATTTTACTTACATGTATCTTTTCTCACCAAAATTAAAATACTAAATCCATTTTTTTCTTTTTCAAGATGAAAAAATTCATTAGACTCACTCCTATAACACTTCCTTTGACTTTTCACAAGTTTTCTTTGAAACAAATGACTTTCCTACTGTTTTTTATGTTAAGACTTTCATACAACCCCAATTTAAAATGTTTCTTCCGGGAATATGATTTAATTTTATTCGTACCAAAAAAAAAGAATAATAGAAATTGAGACTTGTCATTAATACTTTTATGCTTTTAACTGTTGTTTTTGTAAAGTTTGACTTTCAAAAAATAGAAATTTAAATAAGTCTATAAAAAGTATAAAAGGAAATATGTGATAAATTGGACAATGTCTGAGAGATTTTCCTCGAATACAACTGGACTCTCAGGTTATTTTTATGCAAAGCAAATATTTAAAAAAGAATCTTAGGTACTCTTTATTTTAACGGAAACAAAAGGCGTTTACCGATCAAAACAAATATTCGTTTATGTCAATTTCTGATGGAAGAAAAGTCTTTATAAGTTCAATTATAATTGAACTTATAAAAACTTATAATTATTATCAAACAAAGGTTCTTACAGTGTTCTATTGCAAATGCTGAAGAAAACTTATAACGTTAAAATAACTCAAAGAATTGAATTCACAGATTCAACGGTACAAATATCATGTGAAATGTTTTAAAAAAGCTTTACAATATTGAATTCCAAAAAATTTATGGTTCTCTGCAATTGATAATTAGATTAATGGATTCTATCCATCTAAAATTTGTTTAGTTTCAATTGGTGCAAACGCAATAAAAAAGCGTTATTTAATTGATATATTGTAATTCACAGTGCGATCTCTCTTCCCATTAGGTCAAATCCATTAACATATAAATGCAACGCAAAAATAAAAAAGCCATAAATAAAAAATCCATCACCCAACGCCATTAAAACCCCCATATACGATGACATTTTTATACACTCACTAGTGGTTCTAAAAAGTTTGAATGATTTGTGGTTTGTATCTCCATAATGACAACAATCGGATCAATCTAGTTCGAGACTCGTGAAATAAATGACACTGTTCGGTTTTAGAGAGGAAAATTCATTCGTTTGTGCAATAATCCGATTCATTAGATTCACCCGCGAGTGTCAGAATGAATCTAATAGAGATGAGCAGGCTCCATCATATCACATTGTGTCCTCTCTGGAAATGTGTCGAAAATGAGATCCATACATTATCTAGCAATTAATTGTTATTAGGCTATCGATTAGAATTGTGTGTTGTATATTTATTATTTGTGTACTGATAATTATTTTTTTTTTCTTCTTCCAAATCTCATATTATGACTACATAAATAATGTAAAAGGCCCTGTTCAAAACATGCTTAAGAACAATACCATTTAGATGGTATACTTACTTTATTTCCAATCAATGAATAAGTAATTAACTAAGCTATAATTTAATATACCTTATGCCATTAAATTACAACTAAAAAAAAGTTTTTGTCTCAAAATAATCTGGGTTATTGAAAGATAGATCATAGATTGTATCCTATTCAAGTCAAAACATGCAAGTTTTTCTTTATAAATACAAAGAGATACATACAAAGAAAAAGAAAGTTAACAAAGTTTATAATTTTAAAAGTTTTTTATCTTCTATTTGTTAAGTCTTCCAACAAATAAGTTTATAAGTTCATCGCGTATTTTTGACAAAAGCACAACTTTTTCTTTGTGAGAACTTGAAATTTCTACAATTCTCAATGCTAAATTAGTCTCTCTAAAATCACACCTAAATATTCACAATTCACAACGAATGCCTTAAGGTGACAACTGATCAGCTGCGAGTTGTTTCTATTAACTGTGATTACAGTGTTTTGGATAATGACGTGAACTTGTGCAGCATACAAAATTAGACATTTCGTCTTTACAAAGTGAAAAAACAAACAGAATAGAGTTAATAAGAAGCTCGCAATAAAACACCAAAGTTTTTACAGTAAATGGAAGCCACGTTCGAGAATATTAAATGTATTAATTAAGCTGTCGGTTGGAAAGATAATTTTCTTATGGTTTATTTTAGAGTATTTAAAATAATTGCTTCGGTAAGGTAAGATGATACAATTAAAAAAGATTATTTATTTTGAGGTTGTATTTTATTATTTAAGGTTGAATATTTTATCTTCTTAGAAAAATTTAAATTAAATTTAGAAGAAATAGAAACCTATAATTTTTAAATGCTATAAATAAAAAGTTTTAGCATCTCAATTCAATAATACTTTAGATCTCATTATCCTTCAAAGACATTTTGTACAGGTAAGTAAAAACAAAAAATACCAGAAATTTTATCAGAACCAGACAGATACATAACTAAAACATTCGTGAAAGCTTTGTCTAATTCAATGTGGTCTCATTTAATGCGGTTTCATTAGTTTTTTGATTGTTTGTTTTTTTTTTTAAAAATCGCATATAGATCTTAAACGAAAGAAGATAAGAAACTTTTAACAGTCACAAATCTTGCTTATTCGTTTTTACAAGATATTTTATCAAATAGCGCTTGCAGAGCTTTTATTTTGACAACTTCATTGAATTTTGCGCTGTATAAAAAGTGACAGTCTTTCTAAGAAAGAAAATAAATTTATTTTGGCGCTCAACAGGCAACAAACCTATCCAATTACTTTATTTTTTTATTTTTCCAAATATTTTGAGGTCAACCAACTTTGAATTGGTTTTTGTGGATCTATTCTTTCCTATTAATTTCACGTTTTTGTAATTTCTATTAAATTTTTTCTTTCAGTACCTATGGTTCTTTTGTATAATATATTTTACTTCATTTTCAAAGAAATCTTGACCAAACGCAAGCAATCAGGTCGGAAAAATCCTAGTAATCTAATTGTATATTTTTCATATCAATAAGGTTTATATCATGGCCGTTTTCCTATATGACGATAATTTTTTTCGATTTCGTAATGGCTCTGAATTTAAAGCAATAGACATTGAAAATTTGTTTTTTTATTAAAAAGGAAATGGTGTAGGTGGTTTAAAGAAAAACTTGCCACTTTTTTGACACTGATCTTAAAGAACATTTGTTTTCTTTCACACCATATGAATTTAAGATTGCCTATTCTTAAAAATACGATTATTCATAGGAGAAAATCTTAGAAATAACATTGTGTGGTCTTACGAAACTACGATGAAAGTGAAACTTTTTTTCGGATTGTAGGCATTTAACTAAAAATTTTCGAAAAATTATTTCATTTCGGGTATGAAAATTGCATATTTAATCTTAACTTAATAATTGGAAAATGCGAATTAGAATGGGAAATCTATAGTAGACAAGATATACAATTATAAATTTTAATTTTAACCTGCGTATAACAGTTCTGCGTAGGAGCTATGATAAATACAATCATTCAAATGATAAACGCATGTTAAAATCTGAAAGCAATGTTTATAAAAATCATTGAACCATTTTGAACTTCAAAGAGAAACCTCGTCTGCTGAGCGAAGCCCGAGCCTATGAAGTTTCCTGAGCCGAAACTCCGAAGTCTGCCGAGCGCCTATAATTTTATCCCTACTCCGCAACTAGCTGTAATGCGACATGCGATAGATGGACGAAAAAATTTGAGGCAATGGAAAAAAAGTTTCATTTTTCCAAGTTTTCACAAAAAATGTCTATCTATAGCTTTAATATCAAGAATAAGCATAGATTTCCATAAGGAGTCATTGTAAATTACGCCACACGTTAGGGGGAGAGTCAAAAACATGTGTCAAAAGGCAGGGGGTAAAACCGAAACCTAAAATATTGTGAATATAAGTTAAAAACTTTAAAAAACTTTAAAAAGCTTGTAATTTTATTCTTTTCTAAATATAAAATTGAAAAATATATGACGTTACACACGTTACAGGTAGGAAAGGGTTTCACAAGTGTGACCACATGTAACAAGGACGGGGTGGGGGTAGAAAACCAGCAAATTTGTGTGACGTAATTTATGAATGTCCCCTAAATTTATTTTTTCTCAACATTTTAGTTGAATGAAATGTTAAAATAAACTCATAAATCAATGTCAACAATCTTATTATTCGTTATATTTCATTGATTTCTTTATATAGCTGACTAGGTAATAAGAAATTCAAAGCTTCCATTCGTTTTCAAATTTGATTTAAAATTTTACTGACCATCACATAAATGCTGATCCTTTGGAATATAAATAGTTTTATTGTTAGAGTTTGTACTGCGTTTTGCATATATAAGAAATCATTTCATTGATTAAATTTTATGGAAAGGTCGTTTAAGTTTTCAATTTAAATTGAAACATTGTTCAAATACAGAAACAGTTATGGCCATTGCATGTGAATTGGTGTCAATCAAATGTTACAGTCATTTCGATCAAATGCGCTCTCTTTACAAATACCTACTATCTACAAAAATAATTGACAGGTTGTATGAACACAATGTGTAAAAGACAGATCGAGGTGAAGAAAAAGAAGATCAAACTATTAACAGTTCGAATAATGTACACGTTTGCACATAAAACATGATATAGTTATGCACATGCACATGTGATCCTCGTTTTTGAACACAGCTCCCATCTTTTTACTGAAATTATTTCAAGAGAAGAATCATCTTTCCAGTGTCATCGAATCATCGAGAATAGAGCGCGTCGTTGCAGTTCATGTTCGAAGCTCGTTTACGACTCCGTTTATCCCCTATTTCATGCACTTCATGCAGGTCTTTCTATGCATGTCATCCTCTACGACTGTCATCTAGTGATAAGCACTTGTCGCACATGCACTCAAGTGCATACATCGATGAAGATACAACGCTTTATCAGAGCAAATCGAAATCATTTCACTTCGACACAATAACTATATATTTTAAACACAATATCCTGAGTGAGGCAACATGAAAATACAAAGTTAAACGTGGTATGGGAATAATCAAATAGGAGAACTACATATTATAACAAAACGCCTAACATATTTGCACCACTAAAGTACTTAAGTTCTTGAACACTTTTGATGAACTATTTTATGATCGCTGGCTTTTACAGCACCACATCGTTAACTGTTTAATATATTGTCGTTGCTAGAGCTAAATCATTTTGCCAATCAAAATCTATTAAAATATTAATAAACATAATATTTCGAATTCGTATATTACTTGAGCTCTTAGCTTAACTGGTATTTCATCAAGGTGAAATTCAAAAACATTAAAAATTGATAAACTTATTCTTGAATATATTATACCTAATAATTATTTTTTGTGAGGTTTTAATTCAATTGAAACCTTTATCATGATATACCAACTACAGTTTAACTTAGAGATTTTTTTTTTAAATTAAACGAGCTGAATGAAAATAATGAGATATTTGGAAAAAAATTATTTATGGAAAATTATACACCAAGCTCTGAGGCTGAAGGAAATGAAATGACAAAAATATTGATAGGGGAAGTTTTATGTTTTTAACGTACTTATACAACTTTTAAATTAAACTTTTTAATTTATTGTGTTCTTTAGAGGAATTTATTTTTTAAATTTATCAAGTTATTTCATAACTCTAAAACCGGTGGATCTAACGTGTAGCAGTACTCGAATGCAAATTGCATAGTCTTTGTTTATATGAAATCCTCCCTCATTCCAATTTGAAACTCTTCCATAAAAAATTTACATATAGCCTGTTCATAGTTAGTAGTTCATATTAAGTACAAAGTAAATGAACATTTTTATATATATATATATTTTATTTTTCCAACATTTTCCTACGTTTTCCTCCATTTTATTTTTATTTTTTTTTATTTTACACAAATATATATTTTCTGCGCCCTCCTTTTCCCGACAACGACACCCGTTTTGCATATTACATAATACGGTGTAATTTATTTTATGGGGGCATTACAATGTTACTATTACGTTTAGCGTACCTACATTTTCAAAAAAATGCAACTTACATTAATTATATACGGAACCAAAAGAGTAAATTTTTACAAAAGAAAAATTGGAGCGAGATTTACAAGCAAATGAAACTAATATAATTTTAACGAATAGATAAAATAAAAAATAATAGTAAATCCATTCAACAACACTTGAGTATATTGTCAGCTATTTTTTTCTTATTCTATTATGTATTTAAAAACTACTTTTTTAATTTTTCATAAATTTTAAATAATAAAGGCATTGTACAATATAAATATAAAAAAGAAACTAACGATAAGTTTCGTGTAATTTGTGACAATGCAATAAAATGTATAGGTATCTAATCGAATGCCAAATGTTACAAACTATCAAATCATTAGGTACCATTGAAATACAGGGTGTACCAGCTAGACCGGCCATTAGAAGTTTCCGGAGAACCTGAAATAATAGAAATCTAAAAATTGGGATTAAGGCCTAACTGGATTGGAGCTACCTACCTACCTAAAATATTTTTAATTTTCTGACACTTCCGGTTGAAAATATTTTAGAAAGGTAGCTCCAATCTAGTTGAGCTTTAATCCCAATTTTTAGATTTCTATTATTTCAGGTTCTCCGGAAACTTCTAATGGCCGGTCTAGCTGGTACACCCTGTATACATATATCTTTAAATTTAGTAAACAACTTGTTACATTTTTAATATAGAATTTATAGTGACAGTTGTATCGTTGCACCATTAAGTATAAGCATTGGACAACATGAATTGCTTAAATTAAAGTTAAATTTTATGTTTTAAAATTTTAATTTCGCTGTACGGGCTAGATGCGTTCCGTAACAGTTTGTCGTAAATTGAAATACTATAAAATGAAGTTATTTCTTACACAAAGATAGAAGAGATAGTACAGTATTTATATTTAGTCGTATAAGAAAACATTGCGGATGACAATTCAAAAAAATGTAGTAATTAAAAGATATTCTCTCATCCGTTTTCTGAACCAAACATAGATTTTATCTACATACTAGCTGACCCGCGCAACTCCGTCTGCGTCAGATAAGAGTGCGAGAGGGTTAAACGTGGGGAACCTATGGCACAATTCTAAAGGAGTTGAAACTTTCTTTGTTTTATCCACAAATCACTTAAGAACCATTGAAGAGATAAAATTTGGTACCTATAATGCTAATTTAAAACCACGCGGACGATACCAAGAAAAACATTGTATGTCTGTAACGTTAAAAGTATAACATGACTCATGAGCTAGCTTAGGTACATCACACTATAATCAGTAAGAGTGGAACTATAGTAAAAAATGTCACGGGAACGGGAATAATAAAGGAACGCTGCATAACACTACTGGGGTGTTTTATTGATAACGTATGTAAACTTAAAATATAATGAAGAAAAAAGAATATATAAAACTTAAACAAAGAGTAACGTAAAAAAAATTGAAATGTTATTTGATTATTGCAACGCCTGTAACCGTTGTAACAAATAATATATTTTAAACTTGTACTTCTGTATCTGATATAATATATTGCAAGGAGCTGAATGCCTGAATGTCTAATGATCTATGAATCAGCTCAGTACTGACTACTGAAAAAAAGTTAGAAGTACACAAATATTGAGAAGGAAAAGCGCAAGCGCTCACTTAGGAGGCCTAACATATTTTAAAGAGTGGGGAGTTTTGAAAAAAAAAGTTGAACATTTAATTGTTAATTTTTTAAATGTAATTTAACACGCTAAATTCTAAATATGTATTCAAAAATTAACAATGAAAGAAATTTCAACGTTTCAAAAATTTTCATTATTTTTTGGATGTTAAATAAAAAATCATATCTTCAAGTGAAAATTGTAATTTTTATTTTAATCCTAAAGAGAAAATGTGTTAAAACGCTATTTCACGAACTTTAAAAATCTATTTTACGACCTTTTTTTTAACACACGGTTCCCGCAGGAGACAATTATCATGCTATCCTTTGAGCACCGTTCATTATTCTGGCATAAGAAATAATCTATATTATTATCTGATCCCTCAACTATCATATTGCAAAAAATCATGTCTATCTTTTACTCTGTGAAAAACAAAAACATATCTATCCCACGGGAGTAGAACATTTTTCCTGGATAAAAAAGAGATCAAGCTTTCCTGAGGAAAATTTGCTAAAACTCTTATTCATAAACTTTTAGAAAACTCTTTTGAAATACTCAGTTCCTGAAATATTCTATTTTTAGCCTATCCTACGGGAACCGTAGAATATTCTAACATAAAAAGGAACCCATATCATTCACTGTCTCTTAAACCACCATATTGCAAGAAATTATGGTAATCTTTTGTTCTGTGAAAAACAAAAACGTATCTATCCTACGGGAACATACATTTTTCCTGGATAAAAAGTGGACTGTATGAAAAGAAAAATTATGATTTTGCCTTGAGGACCTTATGAGTTATTACTTAACTCTTAGCTAATAAATGAGTTATTAAAATGTTTGGTTTCAGCATGATTTTTCTTCGAACCAGTTTTTCTCTATTTTCCCGATGAAATGAGGAATTTTTCCGAAATAAAACGTGTTTTAGATAATGATTCGCATATTTATCACACTTAAATATCACCAAAATCCATTTTCAACTAAAAATAGAAATTATGCATAATTTTTTTCTCCAACCCGTTTTTCAATTTCCCGGGTAAATGAGACATTTTCCCTTAATAAAAAGAATTCTATTTAATGACTCAGATTGTCATTTATTATCACAACAAATTTTATTAAAAGTCATATTTATTTGGGTAAGAATTAATAATATGTTTCTAAAAACAATTTCGCAAATAATGAATTATTTTTGAAACAACCTTAACAACCATTAAAAAGGTTATAGCGGGCTAACCGTAAAAGATAGACATATGCCGTCGCGGACTTTTTTGTAGAACTTTTTAAGAGGAACAATTTTGCTGCACATAATTTTTGCGTAACTTTAACCGTTTGCGCAGGGCAGGCCACGAACGCTCTCAAAAGGAAAAATTTTTCCTGATTTTTGCAACATTTTCCATCGATGCTCTGCTCCTATTAGTCGTAGCGTGATGTTATTTAGCCTAAAGCCTTCCCCGATAGTTAGGCTATCCAACATTAAAAGAATTTTTCAATTCGAACCAGTAGTTCCTGAGATTAGCCCGTTCAACCAATCAAACAAACAAACAAACAAACAAACAAACAAACAAACAAACAAACTCTTCAATTTTATATATTAGTATAGATTAAAGTTTATGTACGTAAATGTATAAGTGAAATGAACTTGATAAAATTGCCACTTGGAATTGTCGGATATTAAAAACCGGGTTTCAAAAGAAAATTATGAATACCAATAACTCGGATTTTAAAATGAAAACACGGTCTTATTCATTTACGGAAATTGTAGTTAAAGCAAATATATTTTGTAGAATTTTTCTTCAGAAAAACATTTTACGAGTATAAAAAAATAATATTATGGACTATGAAATTATTGATTGCAATATTTTTTTTTTTTTTTTGGTTATTAAAGGTCGCATCAAATCTCATGGTTTTTAGTGACCGCCGAATACGAAAACCCATTAAAAGAATCTTAAGCTTTTATTGGGATTCGATCAAAAGACCACTGGCTTATAGGGTAACTATTTAGTCTATCACGCCACTATGTGGACTATAATAAAATTATAACTAAGCCATGGCTTGTTTCTGTACAGTGAATAAGTTTTGGAAAATCTTAATCTAATAGTCTTTATTACCGATACAGAAGCCAAATCCAAAACTAAAAATTTCTAGTTGATGATAATATTATTAGTACCTATAATAACTTATATGGTTATTACAATTACCATCATTCTCTTTTCGGAAATATTTAGTTTTTAATATCAAAATTTAGGAAATGTTATTGCAAGAACAAGGGAATGTAGTTTATCTTAAGTATAAGTATAAAGTCTTCGCTAATATTCACAGATCTTAGGTTATCGTAATTCAAAGTTTAAACAAAAGAGTTTTGACAAGGAGTACTCTTCGTACTGCGGTATGTAGTAGAGTAGTAGACAATATGACGCTCCTTTAAGTTAAAATTTGTGAAAAAACGGGTCCTAAAAAGGGGTATAGGCTTATAAAAGTGGCAGAGCTCTAACAGAAGAAGATACTATTGGAATTGAAAGAAGACAGACTATACGCTTTGGTTCGAATATTGAATCTTTGCAATATATTTTACGCAAAATTTGGTTTTCCTTATTATTTATCACGTAATTGTACAGCTAAAGGGTTATTCCCAGGAATTCCCGGGAAAATTCTTTAGTTATTATTTCCCGTTTCCCGGGAAAAAACGGAACGTTTCCCGAGAAAAAAATATTATTCATGCCGATTGCGATACCGATACCAAAATCTTTGTTTAGTTAACTGTAATGTCGTAAAAAATATAAAATTTCATAATCAATATATTAACGCACTTATCAAATCAGCATTCATCACTTTATAAATCAAAAAATCGCCTAACAAAATTAAATTGATTATTTATGTTACGTGGAAAAATTATAAAATGCCATTATATAAATGCTGAAATATTACTACAAATCTGCAAGCCAAAGAAATTGGATGCTTTAATGACTTTACATCCCACATTATATGTGGGTATATTATCGGTACGTGACGTTTTGGTGCCGCCGTTTTGGCGCGGGACGTTTTGATGCAGGACGTTTTCTCACGGAGGGTTTCGCTCCATTGTACCGTGATCCAGAGACTTTGCAGGGGTGATTTCTTGTATCAACTTTCGGTTTCCCATTTAAAACATCAGTGGTTCATTGGCGCCAAAACATCCTGCTTTGGTATTTAAAATGTATTCTCTATAATTGTTCCATGATAAGGTATATATTATTTCTTACTGTTTTTATTTTATATTTGAATTAAATTTATTTTATTTTTTTGCAAAAACAACATTTATTTTATTTTTCCCAAAATTTTTACAATTTCCCCCAGAAATGTAATATTTTTTAAATTTCCCGTTTCCCGGAAATAAAAATAATCCGGGAAAAATTACCCTCTAGGTATAGCTCAACATTTGTCTACCTGTACTAGTTCGGAACCATTGTGATTGAGTAGTTATCGCAAAACAGTCACGGAGAGATCCAAGACATTTTGATAATCATTGAAGAAGATTGCAAAACACGTACATATCTGGGGTGTTTCACCAAATGTTTTTGGCAACAGTACAGGCTACATGTGTATGCCTTCGGTTTCTCCTGGTGAATTATATTGTATAAAATCACTACTACAATATTTGTAACACACAATCCAAACGTGGTTTTGTTTTTTACATGAGACTCGTTCCGACAACGATAAAAGATCTGTACGTACCTTCTATGTGCATATATCTATCCTTAGCTAAAGTTTCGGCGTTTTTAAACGATACTTTCTCAAAGCCAAGTTATGGTATTACTGTTTTAGAATCGTACAGTAATAAGTCATAAGTTCATCTGGTACAGAAACTAATCCGTAAAGAAACAATCATAGATCACCTGGAAGGCTATTTCTAGACTTTTAGTGTACATATCTTTAATTATATCATTATATCGTTTAGGTAGTAGTGAATTACTAAGCGTGTGAGTGAATGATATGCATTTTAATATTTTAATAGACACGGGAAATTTTAAGTGTAGTATAGCTTTAATAAATTTTACGATAGTTGGGAGTTGGAAGAATCAAAATTAACCGAAAATTCATGTAAAATACACACTGCAAACGTGTCATCCTAAACCGATCACCTACCGGTTAAAAACGTTTTTCTTTGTTATTAAAAACAATTTAAACTAATGAAAAATTAATTTAAATTTAATTAATTAATTTGTTTTGGTAGTTTCTGTATTTGTTATTTCTGATATGTTATTAAATTTAATTAAATAAATGTATGATTTAATTTAAATAAATTGATTGCAAAATTTACATTTAAAATTTTGATAATTCTTTTGGTATTTTAATTTTGAGGAGGTTTTTAATATTTTCACAACGTCAATTCAAATATTTGTATTTTGTAAATGCACTATAGAAATTTTTGTGTGAATTTTCTTTTTCCATAACATTTAATATAAATAAAATGAAAATGGAATGGAATGGAAATAGATTTTCATAATAATATTGAACTACTTTGGAGTTTCGTTTATATATGAAATACATAAAGGCATTTACAAATACCTACCTATTACCACGCTTGTTTATGCGAGAGAAATGGAAAAATTGGGAGTTATGTAACATTAATTTCCGTAATGGAATATAAATCGGTACGGATTTAACCTGTTTGATATTATATTAATCAAAAATATTAGTCACATTATTAAAATGTGTCTATTAGCAAAATTAAATTTTGGATATTATTTGTAAAAATTAAATCATGCTCTTTGGCTTAATTTGAAGGGTAAAAATCTTTTTATTAAATTTTCCTCATTTGCTTTGATGAATTTTAATCAACTTCTATTTAAGAATTGTATTTTTTACTTCTTTCTTAAGAAGAAAATGGCATTAATAACAAAACTCAGCATTGCATCCTTGATTGTAGGGGCTTTTTCCTGTTTGCCTGACAGGCCGACTTTTGGTAATATGCTATTCTCGAACAACTGTTCTCGGCCATTATCCTTTTATCCAGCAAATTTCGACACGAGTGTAATAAAAAAAGAACGTGAGCAATGGGATCGGCTACTCTGTGTTTTATAAAAGCGAGCATTTTCATTGAATTTTGATTTCTTAAAATAAAAAACCGACTTGACCGTAATAAATCCAACGTCATTTCCGAATCTCATAGAAGAAACAAGGATTTAACGTGGATTTTCGAGGATTTTTAATAATAAATTGGCGATGAAATGAAGGAAACAACACGATTTGCAACGAAGTATTTGAGTTTGTTTGTTCAGAAAATCGGAGTAAGAAAATTGGCGTTGGGCTAATGGCGTAAATTTAATTGCGTTAATTAATCTTTTAAAGTGAGATTAATGATTTATTTAGTCACGCACTTAAAATTTGCGCATTTTTAAATATAATTAAATCTTTTTTCACATTTTTTAAAAAAAAGAAACACTTCAAAGCTTTAAATAAATTTAAAAATTTATATTTTCCATTATTAATTCATTGTTAAAAAAATTAATAACACATATAACATGCAAATTTCCTTAATAAGTTGTTAATATCTATTAGAAAATGTTGTAATTTTTATCTCATTTTACTGTATATTGTTCAATAAGGATTACATTTACAATGTACTTATGTCATTTTTGGTAGTCAGATAAAAAAATAAAAACTTTATTTTTAAATTCGTAAAGAAAAACTGTATGTAAAAATGTAAGACAATATTTTTCCTTTACTTTGAAAATATTAGTAACAAATGTCTGAGGTCAAAGAATCAGGTTAAAAAGACCATTACACATAAAAGCATAGATAACTGAATAAATGGGAAGGTGCATAGATAACATTTTATAACGAATTAGTCTTTTTAATAAAGACTTCTACGAGTGAATTTAAATTTTACGGTCACGTTATTGAGTGTAAAATAATAAAACGACTTTATTAACATTACAAGTCAGACATTAAGATCACAAACTTAAGCGAACAAAGTCGTTCGAATCCCGTTGAAATGAGAGCAAAATGTTATTAGCCTCATAAAATACCTTACTAAAAACAGGTTGTAATCCCGTGACGTTTTTAACAAATCTTAACAATCTGAGATTCATTTCCGTGATCTCATTGAGCTTTTAAATCGCTATCGACTTATTATAATATTATCGTTTATATTATTTATTTTCAATCAATCTCGATGAAAGTAAAAAGGATTGGAAGCAAAAACATTAATCATATAGTTTTTGAATGAAAAGGATGTTTGATCACTTTTGACCTTTATTTGAACGAGGGTTTAGCCTTTAACTTTTTATGATTAATTAATGCTCCTTTTGTTTATAATATATTCAGAACTTCTTTGAATGTACCTTTTTTTATTTAGAAAATCACCTTTTTCAAGAAAAATAAAATAAAGTTTTTAATTTTGACAACTTTTTCATTCCATTCCACTATTATTATTTTTTTCAAAGAAAAGACAAAGATAAACTTTTGTCTTTTTTCAACAGAAAAGTTTTAAAAGCTCTTACAATTTTTTATTTATTTAAGGAGTAAATAAAATGAATATTATAATAGTCTTAATTTATGCATCCACAGATAAACTTTATTGTAAACCCAAAAAGAATCGTAGTAACGTTAATCAAAATTAACTATTATAAAACTCAGCCCCTGTATGTGTCAGATACGAGGTGTACGTATTGCAGTGTTAAAGTATTATATTGCCGACTAGATTTAAATTAATAACTAAGTACTTGATTTCTTACTTTTAAGGTTTTTAAAATGCTATTTGAATTTTTAAATTTGAAACTCCATTAATAGACCAGTGCTTTTAGCCTTTGAAAATGGTAAAAATTGAAATAATTATAGTATGATGAAACCCGTTGGAAAAGGAAGAGAATATAACAAATATGAAAGGAAAAATAAATTATGGTCAATCTGAGGGGGGGTAATGGAAAGTTGGGGTTTAGGGTAGAAACGGTTTTTCTCGATTTTCAACAAAACTAACAGTCCTTTGGAAAAAAATTAAATGACAAAGTTGTAGATAATAAGTAGATTCACATTTTTTGTGCTAACACTTTTTTCAGATAACCTCAAAATTATTGTGAATAATTTCAATAACCAAGTTGTTTGTTTTTTATTTTTATCTTTAACAAAAAACAAAAGTTTTATGAAATTTAGTAAAAACTTACCTCTTAATGTCCCAAACACACTGTATTTTTTTAATATTAATTTTTTAACCTTATAATGACTTAATATCAAAAAAGCACCCTAATTTTTAATCAAAAATTCTCGCGTCAAAACATCTGATCTACTTTCTGATGGCGCAAAAATATATACATTACAATGTTAAATGTTCTTAGAAAATGCAATAATTAAAGTGTAAATAAATTTTAATAAGTAAATTGCTCAGAATTGTATATAATACAATTGTACAGAACACAATTTTTAACAATTTATTAAAATTTACACTTTAAGTATTGCATTTTCTGAGGATATTTAACATTGTTATGCAAATATATTTTTGCGCCATAATAAAGTAAAGGTTTCAACAAACAAAAAGCTCACCGAGTTTTCAAAAATATCAGATGTTTTGACGTGAGAATTTTCGATTGAAAATTAGGGTGCTTTTTCGATATTAAGTCATTATAAGCTGAAAAAATTAATATTTAAATCAAAAAAGCTACAGTGTAATTAAAAATAAGAAACTAAAAACTTTGTTATTAGATTTTTTCACAATAATTTTGAGGTTATGTGAAAAAATTGTTACCACAAAAAGGGTAGATCTACTTATTATCTACAACGTTGCCATTTAACTTTTTTCAATAGGACTTGTAGTTTTGTCGGAAATCGAGATAAACCGTTTCTACTCTTACCACCCCCACACTTTTCACTTCCCCACCTCAGATCGGCCTTAATTTATTTTTTCTTTCATTTTCGTTATATTTTCTTCTTTTTCCAATGGTTTTCATCCTACTATAATTTTTTTCTGTTCAAAAATTATCTCCTCTGGTCTTTAAGACATAGCAATTGAAACAAAAAAAAAATAGTATACCTTCATTTTTAACTTCGATGCGAAAGTTTTTATTCTTTAAAAATTCTAGAAATGATAAATTTATTTTCATATTTTATGCTAAAATAGTGCAATAATGTGAATAGCTTAGCTTCCTGCTGTAGTTCAACTGATGAATAGAAGAACGTTATTCATAGTGTGAAAAATCTCTGATCTTGGCAAAGTGGATAGCGAGTTAACGCCCGTATATTTTATTTACTTCAAATGCAATAAATTTCTTAAATGAACGTCAGAATGAGGTAAAAATGCTTTGATCTAAGAAAATAAGCTCTTGAGAGACTAACTTTCTTGTCATTGAGGTAGAAAAGTCAAATTTCGAAATCCCACTGTGCATAACACACACTTAATAATCAAAACCTGTAACTAATCAAATATTAATGTAATTAGAAACCAGAGCCACGTTAAGAATTGATTTCCCATTACATATTTGTAACCACTCTGAATAATTTATTTAAGTTTGCCAACAATTCTAATTAGATACAGAAAATCAGCACTGCATGTCTGAGACTTACTAAGTAGAAACATAAATTGTTCATAATGCAATTTTATGTGTAATATTTTTCCTCGATTACAGTTGGCGTCGAATTGAAAATATGCACTTTATGATCTAAAGGGAATGTTTGCTTCCAACAAATTAAATAAACTAATTTTATTTTGCAATTTGCAATAAATTTCACAGTTCAATTCCTTATTGAATTATTCATTTGAAAAGAACGCAATTGTTAAAAGCTGGCAGAGTGAAAATTGATTTTTGATTTTTTTCTATTCAATAAAAACATGTTAAACGATAGGAAATTATTCATATATATTGACTCTGAACGAATATTGATAATTGCACGCTGAATCCCAAAAAACATTAAAGTGAAATTTACGACGAGGAATTTATCTCGGTGATCTTCCACAACGTGCTAGCATGTCCCTCATATTCCCATGTTCATTACAGTGAAGCGATGATCGAATTTTAATGTATCCGATATTATCATTCCAACCAGATAAACCTCTACCTAATAATATTCTACATGTGAATTTCCTTTTCGATATTCTCGAATATAACGTCCTGGAAATCAAAAAAAAAAAATATATTTTCCTTGTAATGCAATGTAAGCAACATTGAAATGCTTCTAGCAGTTCTATGATAGATTTGTAGATGAGATAAAATTTAAAAGAGAACCGATTCATGAATGTCATTCAGAGATCAAGATTTCTTCTTACTATATAAGTATTCATGTATAACATCCACAAAACCGTTACAAAAATAAGTACAATATATGAGAGTTTTTCAAAGCAGAAACTCACCGAAACGTATTAAATTTACTTCAACATTTTTCTCTCATTCATACACGATGATACTTTTATAAAAATTATTTAATTCTCATCAAACATCTAAAATATTTAGATAAACACATTTTTATACAGTTAAGAGCAGTTATGAGTATGGAAAAAACCCCAATAATTCATGCTTTCTTAAACATAGTTTCTATACTATCTTAACTCGGTCAACATACATTTAAAGTATGTTAAAACTTACTGCACTAGTACAGTTGATACTAAGATTGCTATAATTAAACGTAGTATTGAAATAAATATTTTCAACTGTTAGAAAACTATTAAGCATGTTTGTCTTTGATTTTAAAAAAGGTCGGATCGGTTTTGAAAGATTGAATAAGTTTGCATCGCTATGCGTTGTATGTATGTATGTATCTGTATTACAAGATATTCAACAGTTCATATGCTAGTTAATATTTAGGACTGTATTTATAATATGGTATATATTTAAAAGCCGAAAAAAATTATTAGAAGTTGTTTTTATCATACGAAAACAATTTTACTAAACTCGTTTGGTAATGTCAATAAATTGTCAGGGAGCTATCAACTTACAATGAAGTCTATCTTTAATGGGCTCCAGGACATGAGGGTGTAGACTGTAGAGGATAATAAAAGGCTGATCAACTGACCAAAAATTGTGCCTCAATACATCTTATGGGTGTTGCATATTATAAAGGTGGCTTTTAAAAAAGGATAGGGTATGACATATAGCAGGCTTGTAAAACAATAAGAACATGGTAACCAACAATAACAAGATATGAAAAATGATGCATGAATAAACCTGAATGTAAAAATATATTATATAAAATAATATGTAAAATAAATAAAATAAGTATAATTTAATTTAAATAAACATAAATTGAACACACCAAAACAATTGGACCAGAGCCTGTTTGTGGAATAATAAAAAGTAAAATAACAAACCCCCTAAACGTGGGAGGATTTTACGAAGGCCTTGTAATAGGAATACTCAGTTGCGGAACTACAAATTTTAGGCCCCCCCACAAAAAAAAATTATGATTGACCTTAACCTTATATGAATTTTTACTTTTCGTATCTAGCGTCCCATATTTTAATTTAGCACCGATTTTCGTGCGAAAGGTCCTTCTTAAAAGATCCTTGAGGTCTTGAGGAGTTAGCAGATTATCATTATTTTCATATCAGGTGTAATATTTTGTTTTGAAAATTAGCATTGTCCGTTGAGAATAACGACAGTTTCGTAATATCCTTATTCGTAATATCTTGGTCGAAATCTATGGTATTTTCAGCGTTATTCAAATCAATTGCCGTACTGCTTCTGCTATCAACATGTTCAAATTGCCTTTCATCTCTAGGTGTAGAAATATACCTTGATTTTTTATTTTTAAGTCAGATGGATTAATTTTTTCGCTATAAACTTGTTCAAACACCTGTTCATCTTTAGAAGTACTTTGATTTTCTGTGATCGTAGCAAATGATTTAAGAAAACTGGATAATGTTGGTATTTTTGCTAAACGTTCCTGTTCCTGTTCCTTTTTCAATTTCTATTTTTTACTACACCGTCTCCGAAGCACCACTAGTACTACTTTTCTCAAAATAGTCGCCCCCCCCCCAAGCTTTGGGCCCCCCGCGTCTCAGGGTCTAGCGATATGGTAGTTCCGCCACTGGATATACTCAAAAACAGAAACAAGCTACAACATTCTTAAAGTACTCCAAGAAGAGCAAGTAAAGTGCTCAATGACATTTTATTACTCAACAAAAGAGACGTAAGACTCCTAACAAGCCTCTGCATTAGGCATGGTACCTTTAATTACCATATTTGTAGCATAGAGAAGACTGACACCATCATGTCGTCTCTGTTTGAAAGCGACAGAAACAGCGGCGCATATTCACTATGCTCTTGTGAGGCAGCTTTCAAAAGAAGACTGCAGCAGTTTGGAAAGACGGATATGACACCTGGCATAATAAAAATGGCAGCCCTTTGGCAGGTCCTGGATTTCTTTAGAAGCACGATGCTTCCATAGATAACAAAGAGTGTCAAATCATAATCGATCTCTTTGGTTGTGGTGATAAAGAGAAAGAAAATTCCTATAAAACGGAAAAAAGGTAAGAGGGGAAATTTAATTTTCACCTCGAATGAACAGTTTGTTTTATTTTTACAAACATACAAATGAAAATAAGAAAATGAGAAGTTATTCTTCTTGAGTACTAAATATTGACTCAAAACTTTTGAGTACAAACAACTTATAAGTTTGCTGGATTTAATACCCAATAATTATAAAACAATTTACAAAGCTAAAATAGGTAAAGTTACGCCCAAAAATTGACATTCTATAAATTATTAAATTCCACCGAATTAGAGAAACAGAGAACGTTTATGTGGGATATGTTTTATGAAACAATGTTTCTTAATCCAATTTAATTTTGTTTTACTTCTCTTGTAAACATTATTTATTTAAGTTCTTCCATTAAACATGTTCGTTCATCCTAAATAACTTTGGTATATGTATTTTGAATTCTGTTCTTTGTTATTTTAGTACGATATTGTCAAAATTTGATGAATCTTTTGTTACAAAACCTTCACAAGAGCTTGCAATAAGTAGGGTTGTTTCAAAAATAAGGTTAACTCTTATAAGCATCCCTCAAGCAATTTTTTTTTAATTCTAAAATTCAATTTGATTTATTCAATTAAATTCTGTATATTTTCATTAAAGTATTTTAAATAATATATACTTTATAAAAATTAAACTTAGTTAAGTACCTGTATAACGTACTATAAAAGTAAAGGTTACAATGTTATCCCTTAACACTAAAGTTTTCAGTTCTAATATAACTCTTATTGAATGCTTTTGAACTTTAGTCAAATACATATTATTATTTAGAAACATACTATTTCTCTTTAGTTTTCATTACAATAATTTATGGAAGATAATAGAAAATGCTTTATAGTAAATATTGTAGATAATAATGTTATCTTATCTTAAATCTCTACATTCTACAGCTTTCACCAACATAACACGAAGCAGCTAAAACGTGAACAATTAAACTAACACTGACAGGAACATTCAAAGAAACGAAGCAGCAAACATTCAAAATTACAATTGATGAACAAATTAATTATACCGATCTAGAGATAGCGACATGATTCAATTGAAATGAATTCCGTGCATTTAAATTAGCGAAAATAACCCACAAAAAATACAATGACGAATGCAAAATTTATTTCGGATATAATATGCCACTGCAAAACTTATAGCTATATTTAATTAATGAAAAACGCAGTATCAACGTGAAAGAAATTGAAAAATACAGAGAAATCATAAACTGTAAAATAAAAATAAAAAAATTAGCAAAATTCCACCATTTGGTTTTATTTTTTTCAAAAGTAGAATTGAAACTATTAGTTTTTGAGTTTTCTTTATTAAGGGAGTTGTTGAGGGTTGTTTTAAAAATAAGAAACTTTTTGCTTTTAAGTAAGTGATTTTGAAGTTACCACCGCTTAGCAAATCTTTAAACGTTCATTGAGTTCATTGTGCCTATGTGGATATAACTAACTTACTATTACGTTTTTAACTATTTATATTGACGAGTTCTTAGAATTTGTGTTTTAAGATAACAATTTATTTTATAGACACATTTTTCATTTATTTAACACTTTTAAATTTATTTATTTACTTGTTTATAACTTGTGCCTTCATTATCGATTTATGACTGATTCACTGATTGTTAAGTCACTGTTTTAAAACTGAACTGATTCTTTTCGGGCCCAGGCATGCTTCCAGAATATTCGTAATCCAGTTTGTTCCATTTTTGGCATATTTAAACTTAATTTTTATTGGCTACCCTTTTTCTCTTAAATCAAAAATCCTCAACGAAATCTCTGGAACATCTCTTATCTTACTTCGCTGACCACGCCCCCTTAATTTGCCTTTCATGCTTTGGTGAGCACATAGTGGAACGCCAGATGTAAGGCTTATGCACACACACATTCAAATCTTAGGCATGTAACATTATGTTTATGTTTTACTAAAATCCGTCGGGTTTACTTAATTACAACGTACTTACCTATATGATTATATGTATCTATTTTAATATGTATATTGCATATATTTAAACGATACTAAACTGAAATAGTTGAATATACATGTATTTTTTTGTTGCTACAATTATTATTGTTAGTAGAATTATTTTTTATTTTAGGTTTTATATTTTTCAGATAATAAAAAAAAAAAATAAACATCGATATTTGTTTATCAGAGCTTTTAAACAAATCTGTGTAAAGAAACAGAATGTAATGTGCTAAATGAGGATAGAGGTTCGCGAAATAAAACAAGAATATCAATTTTTAAAGTGCATTTATTTTGCAGTAAGAAACAAATACATAAAAAACTAAGTATACATTTGAATAATTAAGGTAATGACTTTGGTTATATAAAATCAATACTTAGTACAGAAAGGAACATTTATTTTTTTTCAACTTGTTGCGGTGCGTTGGTTTGGGTTATGGGAACGCTACGCTCAGATTTATTTTCCAATGCACGTTTTGGCGCAGTAACCGTTAAAACCCCATCGGACGATAATGATGAAACAATATCATTCGGATCGTGTCCTTCCGGGAGCACATAGCGTCGCACGAAATGCCGAGAAACATATCCATGCTGGTCCTGTTTTTCCTCATGTTTGCCCTCGACCACAATCGCGTTATCGACCGTTTTCACATTAATTTCATTTGGGGCGAACTGTTGCACGTCCAGCTGCACTTGAAATTTATCCTTATCGGCGGTTACGGTCGAGCCTTGGTCCAGTTTGGCAAGGGCAGAACGCCACGGCCGGCTATAGCTCAAGAGCCCTCGTGATGGTAACGTTAGAGGTTCGAGTAGATCTTCGGGAAGTAATCCGACGCCGAAATGCTGGTCCAGAAGACGCGATGGACGAAAAATATCGTCATAGAAGTGATCACGATGGAAATATGGATAGAGAGCCATTTTTTTATCAATCAAAGAAAATTTACTTTGAAATTGAAGCTTTGCTTTAGAGATTGTGTCGTTGACTTGTTATATTTCAATACTGACGGGAATGCGCTGCACGCCGGCTTATATACTTGTTTCACTTGATCTAGTACGTTCGAGAATGTTCTAGCGCTCTCTAAACGAAGCGCGGTGAATTTCTCCGAGGATTGTTCTAGTACATTCTAGCACGTGTTTACTGTCTTTGTTTCTTTCATTATATTTCTCGTAACAAATCTAGCTATTTCATTCTTTTTTAAATTTGGCCGCAAAAATATTATCAGTTTTGACAATTTGCCATGTATTTCTGCATGTATTTTATTTTTTTATTATACGTTTGAATATATTATATCGAACAATTACATTGCACAATTTCATTATTTAACTAAAATATATTTATTATTGTCCCTTAATTGACTTGATTTGGATACTTTCTGTTTCTAACATTTTTGTTTTACCTACTCTGTTAATTTAATCAAAAGCTAAAAATAATATATTAAAATATAGAGTTATCCATTTTTCATCCAAATAGGTTTAAATAAAACATAATGTATATGCATTTTAGTTACTATTATGATTAATTTTTATATTAAGCTAGCTGATACCCGCTCGCTTTGCAGAGAGTATCTACATTTAATTGATTGATTAAATGATTCTCTACCTTCACAACGAAATTTAAAAATTAATCTATTTTGTCAGAAAAAGATGATAGATACTTTCAGAATTTAGATCCAAAGTAGGTTCATCAAAATTCTTAAAACTACTGTTCTAGAAGGGATTACATGTTCATTACACTTTTAAATATAAAATGTTTTTTTACATAGACTAGAAAGTTTTTCATTTCAAATGTAATTTATAACCGTTTAACTACTTGAGTAAAATAGATTTGTAGCTATCCTACAGGAACCGTACCATTTTTAGGATAAATGGTATTCAACACGTTAAGATCTGAGGTATCTTTAACAAAAATTCATTTAAATTAGTTCCGTTTAGTTATTGTTAACTGTTTAAAAATTTAGTATAGGTAGGTATTATTTTGATACGTTTATTTCTAATTTATATCTTTGACAATGAACAATAAAGAAATCCAAATATATTTTTAAAAAATTCCATTATTAATTTTATCGGGTTTTAATTGAAATTTTTAATATTTATTTTCCAGTAAACTTGTCAATTTTTTAATTTTAACTTTGTAAATATTTCTTTCATTACCGTGTAAAATTGGTCAGGCTTTCTTCTTGAGGAAAATGCGTTAAAATGCTATTTCACGAACTTGAACAAAATTTACCGAAAATACACGGTTCCTGTAGGATTCAATTTTTATGCTATCCTACTCTCTTAAATCGAAAAAGTGACTTTCGACTGAAAATAGTAACTATTCACTATTTTGTAGCGAAAAGTATGCCACCAAATTCAAATAGTGGTATACTTTTAAAAGTACATACTCTTAAAAGAGTACCTACGGTTAGTCACTACAAAATAGTGAATAGTCACTTTTTGTAGTCGAAAGTTACTATTTCGATTTAAGAGAGTATGTAGGGTGACTAACCGTAGGTACTCTTTTAAGAGTATGTACATGTACTTTACAAACCTGATTGGTATAGACTTTTTCGAATTTTATGTCCTAAATAAGGACCAACATAACATTTTGATATTCATAAGAAAAAGATAGCGATAAAACAGCCACTACGTACGACGTACAATATCCAGTCGCTCTGCCAACGCTTTTTAAATCTGTGATATCTTCTAAAATCTAAGATATTTATTTTTAAGATATGCTGTAAAGGGCAATTTTGATCTACATGAAATGCACAACGTATGTAATGTATTTAATTGGATAAAGAATAATTCTGTATTGTTTAAAATCGCTTGGTAAATAACCAATAATTTTTTTGTAATAGGTAAAAGATAAAAATAGTTCCTGTGGGTTATCCTTAAGAGATAGACATATACTGGCGTGAACTTTTTTATCAATCCTTTTAAGATAAACAATTTCGCCGCATAATAGTTTGATCTATCTCATAAGGTTTAGCCAGCGTTTGCAATGTAAGTGCACAAAAATATGTTTGTTATGACATTGGATTTTCCGACTTTTCTCTACTATAAAATTTATGTTTTATAACTACAAACCTTCCCCCTGAATTACTCTATCAATTGCTGAAAACTGCATTAAAATCCGTTTTGTAGTTTAAAAGATCTAAGGGAACAGACAGCGGGAGCAACTTTGTTTGATTTTATGTAAACAAGATACGTGATTCAGGCTTTAACATTTTGTGTAAAATAGAGCATATTATTTCAAATGTTCTTCATTCCCATCTTTCCAGCAAAAATCGGATCCCACGTTAAAAGAACTGATCATCTTTTGAAGCGATCCACGAATCGATCCAATTTTGGACTTCTTCATATGACCAGAAGTGCCAGAACCTTTAGGCCGAATGAATAAGTAGCATAATTTTGATATTAAGGTAGATTTATTTATAACAGCTTATAAGCTTAAAACAAATCAAATTTTATGTTATAAACTACCAATAGCTACGAGAACGTATTAACCATAAAGTACCTCATTTTTATATCTAATTGTAGGTTTTAAAGTAAATCTAAAAATAATAACGATAAAACCTCAAAGTAGAAATCGACAAGTTTTTAAGAAAGAACAAATAAGCATTGTAGGTAGTAAATATAATAAAATACGATGTAATATCAATGTTCCTTAGAAACACTAGTATTTGAATAGTTAAAAATCAATTGCCAGTAAAAATTATTTTATATTACTACGCCAAGCTTATTGAATAACATAAAAGCTGATCATATCATTTAAAATTTATTACAAATTGTTAGAAATGTTTTAAATAATATACCGTCTCAAGTATTGAAATATTAATATAAAATGAATCTAATAATATAACGTTTTCGATTCTAATTCCAACGTTCAACTTGGAAAACTCTTATCCGTGATATTTGTATACGTATTTTACTGATTTGATTTCAAAGTTTTCATATCAATTACTAAGAAAATAAACATTGTTTTGTTGGTATTGTTTCAAATATTTACTTAGCATTCTGCTCATTCTGTGTCTTTAAAATATTTCTAGCTTGCAGTTTAATAATAGTGTCAAATTTCAAAGTTCTAAAGTTCACAGTTCAGCAGAAAAATGAGGTCGCAGATCACAGTTAGTTGTTTTTTTTACAAATAACAATTGTTCATAACAAAACGTGACTGTTTAATTTTAAATACAGTGTGGAAATGAAAACGAGACATTCATTATTTATTTGTGAAACATATCATCAAGTTTTTAAAGTTTTCAAGACGGAAAAAAGGGTTTTATCAGCTTCACTTCTCTCGTGAATTTATTCTACAGTTGTTCTTTGTTTCGAGAAGTTTTATTACCTACCACTATAGTCACTCCAAGTGCCACCCACCTTTACTTTCTTGTCGCAGCGCCTTTTTGTTTTGATCTAATACCGAACTCCCAGACGTACGTGCGACCTCGTAAATAAAATTAAATAATTTGCTAGAGCAGATATAAAGTAATTGAAATAGAACATTCTTGATCGAAAATGATGGTTTTCTTTTTATAAAGGATATCAATTTATTTAGAAAATATTGTGCAATTTGATATTTTCCTCGACGAATATCCTGAAGGAATGCAATCCGAACGGTTTAGAGTGAAACATTCGCGTTGATGTAATAATCTCTGAAGCTGATCCAATAACAGCAGACAAGTGGCATGAAAGAACATCTTCAGGTATTTCAACGATAAACATTTGTTCTAATATCAAACGAAAATATAAACTGTATCATGCATGAATGCCGTTTTTGATCGCTAGAAAAAAATCTCAACGTGGTTTTTTTACAAGAAAGCTTCAAAAGAACTCAATTATCTTTACAAAATACTTGTTACGAAATAATTAAACCTGGGATATACAATATGTCGTTATTTCCAAGGCAGTTTTATCTCATCAAGTTAAAAGTGAGGACTTAAGCGATAGAAACCAAATGGAAAACAGACAAAAAATCAATGGTGCCGAAACTGGCGTAATATTCTTATCGTAGATTACAAGTTTCGGAAATGTGTGACAAGGTTGAAAAATATCTGCAAGATAAATGGAAAAGTAGATGAAAAAATGATTTTTTCATCTATTACCTACACAAGTATTTTACTTCCGAATATATTCATGACAAATTGTTTTATTTTTTTTCTGTAAAATTGATTGGCGTTGAAAAAATATTTGCTCAAATATACTATATATATATACTATATCAATCTTGATACAAACGTTAACAAAGGTATTCTGACAAGAAATTATTTTATAAAATGACAATACTAGTATATGAAACTGGAAATTATTTTTATTTACTTAACTTAATTTTTTCACATTTTGATGGATACAACTTATTTGTACTAGCATTGTTTCCAAAGACTCTTAATCTTTACTTAATTAACTTATATTTAATTAAGTAAGTTAAGGGAAACTTAAGGGTTACTATATGGATACAAAAAAGAAGGTTTCTATCTAATAGATGATAAAAAACTGTTGATTATTAAAGTAATGATATAATGATGATGAACAGTAAATAATGATATATAACGTTTATAGTTAAGAAAAGTCAGAAAGTTTTATCTAGCTTATAAAATTAATAAAAGGTACCTGGTACTTATGATATGATGCTTATGATATGTTAAGCGCATCAATGCTCTATGACCACATAACAAAAAAATATACAGACGCTTCACCTAATGCCAACATTGTGGATCTCTTCACCAAATACCAACATATGAATAGGATAAGGTAAAATATAATTTGTCAACAATTTCATAACTATGGAATATTTTTTTCGCTAAATACTTCATCATTGTCACGACTAATGCAAACAAACGTTAACTACCAAGAATAAATCAAAATAGAGCAACTGCAGCCATGCATCTTCTGAACCAGGAGTCGGCAACCTTTTTTGATTGCGGGTCAAAATCAATTAATATGTGAGTATTACATAGACGTTTGGGTTAGTGGTATTTTCATTTTAAAAAAGTCTTTCAGTGAATAAAAGAGGCATTATAATTTATAACATGAAAATAATTACAATATACGCTTTTTAACAATTTTTTTAATGTTATTTATTTTATATATTATGATTTAGTTTTGGAACTAAAGTGGGCCACTAATAGTTATCAAACAGGTCACTTGGTGACTTGCGGGTCATAGGTCGCCGACTCCTGTTCTAAACCATATCCACGCGTGGTTTTGCTCTAGTAAATACCTGTTAATATCTCTTTAACTATCCAGCTAAACCTTTATGTGTAGGAACTTATATTCTGTACCAGCCCCCTACAACTCCATGTTACAAAAATGTGACCATTTTTACTCGATTTGCAGTCACTAGTTGCCATTTAGTTGCCAACGAGTTGAACGAAGAAAACCACAAAGACTGACAAAGACCGTAGAATTTATGAAAGTCGGAGATTAGAAATAATTTTTTTTAAACCTCAGGCAAGTTATTAAAATGAAACTTTTTTAAATGTTTTCATTATTATTGTGATTATGAGAATAATTATGATAAGCATTTTTATATAATAATTATAATAACTCTGATAAGTTTAAGTGGTAGGGGGCTGTTTGAGACGTATGACTCTTATAACAACACAGATTTCTGTAGAAATCGGTCACGTTTTTTTAGCATTTCTCGTATCTAAGTGACAGGGGGCTGTTCTGTACTACCACTTTATGATTTAGATATGGTGTACCTATTTTGTAGATTAGGGATGAGTAAGCTTTTGTAAAGTATGGACTTTGTCGTGCATTTCTGCATAACTTTAATTAGATTTATCTCTTAAACAAAATGGTAAAAAATTTGATTTTTTTCCTATCGATGCACTTAAGTGTAATATTTTTGTTATAGATATAAAAATGTGAGGTTAAGCTAAAGTGATTGAGCCATCATACTACCTTAAAAAAAAATGAAGTAAATCGATTTGGTAACTGAAGCATCTATTTGTACTTAATTTATGGGATAGGTATTTACCTATGTAAAATACAAACAAACTTAATACATAAACACAACTTTTTTATTATATCAAAAAATGACTTAAAATTAGATGTTTTTGAAGTGAAACTTATATATAGACGGGTCTTAGGATTTTTTCTATCACGAAAAAGTGTCACGATGAAAAGAGAGAAAGGCTGACGAGGCGGAAGAGGACAACTAGCCATTAGATGAATATACTCATGAGGCGGACCCTTTCATCAGGAAGGCGGAGCTTCTGAATTTTAGTCTGACGCTTCAAACACAGATGGCAGCGCAATGTTCAACTTGGTTTTAATTACATCTTTGCATTATGCGCTTGCACTGTGATTAAGCCGCTGATGGCTCTATGAACAACGTGCCTATAAAAGCCTAACGTATTAAATAGCCCAAAGGAAACTTGACTGACTTGACTTTTAGCACGCGGCGGGGATTCGTTTAGAATCAAAAAAGTGCAAATTGTTTTTATAATTAAATAATTGTTTGATAAAATAAAAGGGTGCGATTTAAATGTACCCCGAAAAAGGTGAAAATTATATTATATTGGACTTCTACGTATGGAAAAAAACTGATACAAAGGTTAATTAACAGAATTAAAATTAAATTTACAGCTTTATAACGTAATGTTATTTTAAATATGATCAACATCTTAATATTATAATGCATAACAACATAAAATATGTTTAAAAAAATTCATTTATTAAAATGTACGTAACCTAACCAAATAATAAGTAAGCCTGCAAAAAAACTATATGTGTGCTGGGATATATAGTAGAATTTAAACTTCAACGGACAAGTGGGAACACAAATCGCAACAAAATTTTAACTTAAAGTTTTCCGAGCAGGTTTTCAAATTGAACAAGTACATTAACAATCTGTTGATCCAATTTTGATAGTTTAGGAGAAGTGGAAAAACGAATCTTAACAAAATGTACAAATGGACAATAATGTAGTTGGGTCGTTCTTCTTTTTAACCTACGAAAAGGTGTCTCCACCAGTCAGTGAACAAAAAACCAAGGAAATTACCATGGTTTTTCCTTAATTGTATTTCAATATGCACTGTACTACACACGTCATGGCTGTGCACGATTAAATAACATATTTATTAAATAGTTTCATCGTAAAAAGTACGTTACAGAGTTGTAAATCCGCGTGACAGAAGTGTATTTCATACAAATCATAGTTGTCTCCCGCTACCTCGGCTTGCGTATAACTCATAATATTACGAAAAATTATATGATGACACAAAATGTAAAAATTTCTTATAACTCCTAAATATATTTCCTATCATGTAATAGTGGTTATTATTTTTTAGCACTTTTAATAAAATATTAAAAAAATCTCAATTACTTGTCTTCTACTACTTGATGTTTTATTTAGTAAATTCTGTCACGTGGGTTGACCGTCAAAATATGCGTTTGTGCCGCTCGTCTTTGTAGCCTGCGATTGTAAGTTTATACCCCCTTCACCCCTTGGTATAGTTTCTCTTCAAAGATCAAGAGACAGCCCGCCAGTGGCCCGAAAGCTGTGATAGGGAGTGCGTGTTTTTATTCGGCTACCACTTTGTCACGTAAGTAATTGATTCAAAATATAATTATTATTGTTACTTTTCGTTGTCTACTTTTACGTAATAAGAAATATTTTATTGCCAACTTGTAAATTATATATTCTATGTTAAATTTTAAATGTTATCGACTTTGCAACAAATTTTTACCCCTCCGTCACATGACAACTCCGTCACATGTTTATTGTGACGGAGTGGTAAAGTGTGTGACGGAGGGGTAAAATAAACGATATTCATTCTGTTTATGCTGAATCCGAGAAATACTGTTATAGATACAATAGTTATTATGGTTATTATCCCTACGGATAGTGTTACAAGTATTTTTCTATATTCTCGTATGTTTAGGTACTTACTACTTATTACCTATTTCAAGATCATGGTGAAAAAGACGATATTAACACCAGCAGAAAGACAGCGGCGTTGTCGGGAGAAACGAAAAAATGACCCTGAGAAGGTAGCTGAAATAAAGCGCAAGGATTTGGAACGATACCATGCTCGAAAGAAGCTAGTGGCAGACATGAGTATGCGAGAGCATCGAATTAAAAAACGAGTATGGCAAGAAGGAAATAAAAGAAGAAGAGAGAAGAAAAAGATGTTTGAAGATGTACTTTTAAACACGCCGGCTCCATCACCAATACCAGAAACTCCACGAATGACTCCGTCTGCAACACCGACTCCCTCTGAATTATCTACTCATAGTTCAAGGGGAAGAAAGAAAGTGCAAAGAAATAGAACAAAATTATACAGAGATAGTATTAAGTTACAAGAAAAAATAGACCAGTTAGAGAAGAAAGTTCGAAAATATAAGAAGAGATTGTACAGAAAATCAAAAAATAACAACAGCAGCAACAAAGATGAATGCAATAGTCTAAATATAAAGAAGTATTTCGTTCTTTCTAATGCCATTAAAGAACGATACAAAACTGTCAAAAGTCGAGAAGAAAAACGCCTTATCCAATCGATACTTCAAACCCGTATCGTAAAAGAGTCCAGAATGCAGATCGAATTAGTAAGAGACACATTAGGTATAGACCGACCTTTAATATACAAAAGTATTCTGCCAAAACATACTGATCTTGTACGGAAAATTCGTCAGTTCTTTTTGCGGGATGATGTAACGAGAGCTACAGCTGGTAAGAAGGAGACTGTCACGTACAAAAAAAAGAAAGTACAGAAAAGATTTTTATTGGACTCCATGAAAAACCTGTATAAAGCCTTTTTGAAAGAAAATAGTGACCTCAAATGCCACTACAGCTACTTTACTAAACATAGGCCATTTTATGTGAAGCCACCCACTGTAGATGGACGAGATACTTGCTTATGCAAGTTACATGCAAATTTTACCTATATGGTTTATACATTACATAAGAATAAAGTAATTGTGCAGAAAGACACGAATGCAGTCTTAGAATCGCTAGTTTGTTCTGTTGATTCGATATCCTGTATGAAAGGAGTTTGTTCGGACTGCAAAAACCGGTGCATAGATTATGATAAAAGTAATCAAACAGAGATTGTAGACTTACGACAGTGGATAAGGAAAAGTGAAGTTGTTGAAAAGGCAGAGAAAAAGGTAAAGATTACAAAAAATGTACCCGCTACTGAAAAGCTCACAATTAAAGAAGTGATCTATAAATTTGAGAGCGAGCTGCAAAACTTCAAAACGCACATCCACAATATCAGGCACCAATACAAAGCTTACCGACAGTGCATAGACGGGCTGACAGAAAGTGAAGCAGCATTACATATCGATTTTAGTGAGAACTATGCCTGCAAGTATCACTCTGAAGTCCAGTCTCACCATTTCGGTGGTTCTCGTAATCAAATCACCCTGCATACAGCAGTGATGTACCATTTTTCAGCAGAAGCACAGGCAAAACAAGTAACTTCATACTGTACAGTGTCATCCAATCAGAACCATAGACCTTCTGCGATTTGGGCTCACCTTCATCCAATTCTGTCGGAATTAAAAGGAAAACACCCTGCTGTAACAACAGTTCACTTCTTCTCTGATGGACCTGCAACCCAGTATAAGCAAAAGATAAACTTTTACCTAATGGCAAACAGATTTTTCGAAGAATACGGGTTTCGAAAAATATCCTGGAACTTCTTTGAATCAGGGCATGGAAAAGGAGCTGCTGATGGTGTTGGAGGGACAATGAAACGCCAAGCTGATGCCATAGTAGCTAGAGGAAACGATATTGCAGATGTGTACCAATTCTTTTCCGCACTTCAAGATGCCAACAAAATTAAACTGTTTATGGTCACAGACAAAGATGTAGAAAAGGTAGCAGCAACGATTCCCAGTAACATTGTGCCCCTGAAAGGAACAATGCAAGTCCACCAAATGTTCACAGAAACTCGTGGAATCTTAAACCATAGGGTATTAAGTTGTTTTTGTGAACAATTCTGTTCTTGCCATGTTCCTAAAACTTATTGGCCTCTGCCTAAAACCCTACAACAACAAAATACTGTGGACGAGTTCTTATCTAACGAAAAAGAATACGGTATAACTCATGATGTGGAGGATTTCACACTTGCTGATATTACGAACACAATTAAGATGCCCCGAAAAAGTTTTTACGATACTGTGTATAGCCCAAATAAATCATCCGGTGAAGATCAGCTTTTGGCCACTCTTAAAACGGAAGATGCAACTGATCAAACTGCCGTCTGCGGTACTTCTTACCAAACACTCCAGCCTGATGACATTCATCCAATGAATATAAAAGACGGAGTGCACGTATTAGTTACAGTACGAAGCGAGAGGAAAATCCAATACACTTATGCTGGAGTAGCAAAAAGTACCGTCGATGAAGAAGGCGATGTCTTGGTAATGTTCCTTAAATCAGTCGATGATAGTGGAAGACTATTTAAGTTGATGAAGAATGACGTATCGGATGTTCCTTTTAATGATTTGATTAAAGTCTTACCGGCTCCGAATGTAATTAAAAACGGAAAGAGACAATATTTCCAGTTCGAAAGGCCACTGTCAGTATTCGAAAAATAAGACTTTCTCTCAGTGGCTTCGAAATTGAAATATTGTCTTGCTAGGGTGTGCTATTGTTAATGATGATTATTTTATTTTATGTTTTTGGAAATTTTAATTTGTTGTCAAGAATTGATTTTTTATTTACTTAAGACGAGTGAGTAGTCATTTAATTTACTAAAATACCAATCTCTTATTCCAAAGATTCTCAAATGTGATTTAATTAATTATTTAATTTTAAGTTCGATCTCTTGTTATTTTATATGACAATGTTGAAGACAGATAAAGATTTATAAAAAAATAAACGATTCTAGAAAATAAACCTGTTTTATTCCAAAACGCAGCCTGGTATCCCCTAAAATAACAACTATGTCACATAAGTAACTACTCCGTCACGATGTTGTCTCCTGGTAGAAAAATTATTTTGGTGGTTTATATATTTTGTTATGACTAGTGTACCCTTGGAAAATTTATATTTATAATAGTTGATGATATTGCCGCCTATGATATTCATTTTTCTTTGTAAATGATAGTAAAACTTGATTTATAGCAAAAACAAATTTTATATTTGCAGAAAATGTGACAGAGTGGTATAAGATCATGAATAAAACATATTTTATAAATACAAATGTATTATTTTAATATGTTTTTTAAAAGTTCCTTTAGTTAATTAATGAATAACAAAAGTACAAATTATTGGACGAAAAGTATTCGATAGAAGAAAATAAACGATTTCGTGACGGAGGTGTAAATTTTTTTGTCGAATCCATCTTTCAGGTCTTGAAAATCGAACAAAAATTTGTAAACTTCTCGGCCAATAATATTTTCCGATAGAATAGAAATTCTGCTATCAGAATAAATATAAATGCTGACGAGGAAGCTTTATAATTTTTTTTTCGAAATTGAGCAAATGTTTTATCAAATTGTAGGTTAAAAAGAAGAACAACCCAGTTGCCCAATTTGAAAAGCTGTCCGTAAAACTTCAAGTTAAAATTTTTTTGCAATTTGTTTTTCCACTTGTCCGTTGAAGTTTCACTTCTACTATGTGTTCCATCACACATACAGTTTTTTTTTTGGAGAGGGATTTCTGAGCCTCTCTTCTATAGGTGTTAGTTACGGCCCTGCTCTCACTATATCATATATAGTACAGACTATAGAGTATATTTGGTCGTTATTTGTCGCCTATTTGAATTTTGATTTTTATACGTTTGATTCTGGTTGTTGTTATTGAACATTCCAGAATGTTCCACACAGTTTTTTTTTCGGATTAATGATTAATTATTAAATTGGATATTGAGGAATTGATAAATTTACTTTTTTCTTTTTTCAGGTAAGTTGACATCAATTCTTCTCTCATAATTTCCTACAACAGAACTAGTAAGTTGACATTTTCATATCTATCACGTATCTTCGTCTTTAAACATTCTTAATAGACAGATGAATGAAAAAAAGAAAATAATGAATTAATAATGCCCCCCTCCCCCTGTAGGTTCGGAGAGTAATTAAGAAGAGTAGGCCTACGTCGCATCCTATCACTTCTAATCGTAAGAGACGTCTAATGAAGGATTCAGGTAAGGACGTATGTAATATTAAAACGACAGACAATAAGACATTTTCAAGTTGGATAGAAATTTCACGACTTAATTGTTTTGTTTTTAATTTTAATGAGAGGTTGGTGTGAATTAAGCTCATTTTGTTTTAACGGGACATTGAAATGTATCATCAATCTTAGCTTGATTGGGATCACGTGAAACGTACGGGGATGTGTTGCTTTAAAAGCTTAAATTAGAGAATTTTCGATTAAGTGAAATTCTATTGTTTGGGTATCATCAATGTTTTTGATCGAATTCAGGGCAAATCCTTTGTAAACGAGCTATTTGAAAATGCCACTAGTAATTATACGCATGTTGCATTTATGTCTGATGCACTAGTGATAACGGAAAATTTATTTTAGATCAAAATTCAAATCCATTTCAACATTTAGGTTGAAGCTTAAAAAATTAAAATTATTTTAAAAGAATTAAACGAAATGTTTGAACGTATGATTAAATAAATCTAATCAACTCAAATATTTGCTCATCATTATGATAGCAACGTCTTATAAGTTCATTAACTATGAATTATACGCAAGAATTTGTACTGACTAATATTAATGTGTATTTAAGAAAATAAATGATGGGATATTTACATACGAAAGTAGGAAAAATTATTAAAATTGTTCAAGGGTTTCTTTTATATTATACTTTTTCACCGAGAGTATTTTTATTCTTTTTTCGTTAAAAATCACTGAAGCCTTGCAATATTTAATTTTCTTAGATAAAATTATATATACCGAGACTTTTTAATGCTTAATTTAAGTGCAGGAAAAAAGCGTTATTTCAACAATGTGAGAAAGTAATGTAATGAAAAATTGTAGTAGTAATAATTTTTATGTTCTTTTTTCTTTTCAAGCATTTAGAATGAAACAATCATAATAAGCGCTTTGTTTAAACATTTTCTAGAAAAAAAAATTATTCAAAGGGGGAGGTGTGGACAGCTCTGTTTTAACTTCACTATTTCCTTGATAAATCAGAGAACTAAAGGAAAATTTATTTAGTTTCTATTGAAAAGCAAATACTTGTTCATAGGATTACTCTGTAAATTGTTGCAAACTTCGCAAGTTTGTTGACTATTCACTAAAATTTTTCAATTTTATTCATACATCAGTGGTTATTTTTAACAATTATTGCAATCGATCATTTTTCAAATGCAAAATATATTATTTTTCCTCTCAATCATATAGCTTACACTTCCTGCAGTTTATAAAGTTTTGCAATAAGCTTTCAACTTTGCTATTTAATTACCAATAAAAGAAGTTGTCACGGATGAAATGCTTTTTTATTCATAAAAGATTTGACATTAAATTGAAAGTGTACTAAGCAAATAGATATATACAAGCAGTTCTTTTAATTAATAGTTGTGATGTAAAGGTTTTGCTATTGATTTTCATAAGTAAATTTAATTAACATTCTACTTTTATTCCTCAACAACTAATAGTTAAATCAATTTTTTGTGATTTAAAATGTCAAGTCAAATTAAAATAAGCATGGTTTTTAGTTTCTAAAGTTCATCAACAAACAACTGTATATTGTGGATACGTTACATCAATTATTACTTCTCGTTGTGGTGAAGATTCGTTAACATTTGACAAAGTTTATTAGTGCTTATACAGTCAAATAAGCCAGTAAGTAACATAAAGGAAAATTGCATCAGTGACCTTGAATGCAAGCAAAGCTTACGTACTAGTTCAAGTGTTTGTGGTACCTAGACCAAACTCATATTAATGCAAACACTTACAGATACCTTCCTACCACATAAACCTCTTACTCCTTGAACTGAATTTCTTACTCTTATACATGTAGTTATGAACTAACCCAATGAAGTTATATAGCAATTGTGTAATGAAATAAATTAGAAGTTTGCTTTTCAATTAATGAACATAAATCATTTCTTAAAATTTTTTTTTTACAAACCTATTTGATTATTTGTGCTCAATTCTTCTTAAACTTTTATATTTTAAATATAATAATATGAAGTCTTTGTCGAGAACATAATTTTCCTTTTGATAGAAAGACGTAGAAAAGTAGAAAATGAAATATTGTTAGAGAATGCATATAGTAAATCAATACTTTACTAAACACATATTCGTTGTTTCAATAAAAGCATTCAAACAAAAACTTTTGAATTAACGTTAGGTTATTTGTTTTATTACACATTATTTACTTTGAGACAAATTTTAAATCAATGTTAAGTTGTTCATATCCCAAATTCGATCAATTCTTTTATTTGCGTATGCATTCATTGAGTTAAAATTGCTTCAATGCTAAAGATGATATTATTTGCAAAGTTTTCACTGATGTTAACGTGATCAATTAACAGAACCCTCTTTGCTTAAAACAGTCTCTTTTTGTTTGCACTCTACGATTGGTTGGGTTTTGTATAAGCATTCAAATTCAAGTTCTTACAAGGATTTACTACGACCGATGGTCAGTTGGTTTTAGAATTTCAGTAACCCTTTTTATCACTGTAATAGGGATGTTCATATTTTTAGAAGAGTACCTGAAATGTTCATGCATGTGTTCAGTGTACTATTAAGAAGTATTTTTTATTTATTAATAATTTTGCACAAGCTACACCTAGGTGTAGGTAATAAGTACAATATTTTCTATTTTAAATACAACAAATACTACTTTCGAAGACTTCTAATTTTTATTTTCAATTATTATTATTATTATTATTATTATTATTTATTAATTATTTCTAAACAGGTTATTTTCGTTATTTTTTTCTGGTTTTTGTTTCAAGTCGCTCTTACATCTATAATCAGATTGTGACTTATAACATAGTCGTTGTATAGTCAGTATATAATATAGCAATATATATTATAGTATAGTTGGTTCGTATAAAACGAAGAAAACATTAGAGAACGAATGTATTAGTTAAAGAAGAATAATTATAACATTATAGAAAGAGATATTAAGTGTCACGTTAAAAGGAGTTGCCAATAGTTCAATATTTATCGCGTAGGATCACGTTTTTGTTGCTCTTACCTAAGTATGCTAGAAATATTAACAAATTTCCGATGCTAATTCACGTGTTATATCACTAGGCCAAAATTTAAAAACTTAAAAATAAAATATTAGAAACTATTGAATTCGTAATCCAAATGTGTCACTGTATTTATTAAACTTTCAGTTTAAAATAATTATTCTTGCTTTTTTATTTATTTTAATTTCTCCACAACCTCATCACGTTCTAGAACAGGGGATCTTAAACTAGTGTAGTTTGCGGACCCCCTATTGATTTTTTTTTCGCAGGCCGTTCTCTATCTGTAAGCATTTTATGTCACCCTTCAAGCTTAATTTTTATATACAGCGTGTACCAGCTAGACCGGTACATATAAAACACAGCATAAAACTCGGTAATAAATTACAGATACAACGTTGAATTTTCTTATTTTAAACAAAAACTCGAAAATCCTTACACTTGGCTATAAAGATATGGAGTATGAAAATGTGGGTAGTTTTAAGAAGAACCAAACAAGGTAATTAAAATTAGGTAGTGCTATTTAAAAACTTGATATTTTGCACAATTCAGCACGTGTTACTTTACGATGCATTTTGAGATACTTAGTAACAACAACTGATTGTTTTTGATAATCTCGAGTGTAACTTTCTTTGAGCTCTCAAGCGAGCCTATGTCGAGCTTCCTACACAATTTAATGTGAGAGTTACGGACCTTTTACAAGACGTCCGTTTGATGCGAAATTTCCAATAAAAATATTTTTTTTTCAAAAACCTTAGGGTACGAACAGAACAAGTAAGTCGCGGTGGAGGTTTAGAGCGATGCCATCCAGGAGGCTTACATCGATGCTTTTGAATATCAAATGTGTTTGATTTACATGGATGCCTACTGTGCGGTCTACAAGGATGCTTTTCTGTGATTAGTGCGTTCAAAGCCAAATTGTTTAAATTTATTGTTATTGTTTTTGTATTTGATTATTAAGTTCGTTTTCAGTGCTAAATAACGGAACTTGACAGAACTTGTTCGCTTGACAGTAGGCCTAGCTTGACATCGAGCATTGCAGGTAACCTCCTTGTTATGTGCTGTCGACATCGACCGCGACTTAACTAGTAGCAGCGATCGCGACCGCCATCTCGACCGTGACTTACTTGTTCTGTTCGTACCCTAAGGATTAAATGAGGTCTTGTTATTTTAAAAGATGCTCAGAATTATTAATTCAATCGAGATATATAAAAACTAATAGGGCATGCTGTTTGAAATAACGATTTAATTGTCGACTATCGGTATAACTGGAAGTGTCAGAAAACTAAAAATATTTTAAGAAGGTAGCTCCAATTCAGTTTGGCTATAATCCCAATTTTTATATTTCTATTATTTATGGTTCTCCGGAAACTTCTAATGGCCAGTCTAGCTAGTACACCCTGTATAGAATACAATTAACTTTTTTTTACTAATTGTTTTGCGGGCCCACAGCAATCATTTCGTAAACCCATGAAAGTCCATAGATCAAAGTTTAAGAAACCCTGTTCTAGCAAGAATACATACCGTAAGAAGTATGGAAAGCTATGTTTTAGTGTCATAACTCATTGATAATGGTTCATTGAATTATTTTATTTTTTATACAATTTACCATTCAACGGTTTGCACTTTGAAAATGCCAGACTATGTATTGGAACGAAGTTCCTTTAATGACCTTAGAGTAAGATGGCATAAGCCATCACGTAACAAAAAGCGCTATATCCCCTCCAGACAATCTTCCCTCTCTTTCGCTGTAATTCTAATTTCTCTCTTTCTTTTTCTATGTTCTTATGTTCACTGCATGGTAACAGTAATAGGTGAGATGAAGTGTACTGAGAGAGGAGGAGAATAGAAAAAAAAAAGAGAAAATAAAATAAAGAACATTCCTGATGGGTGTTCCCCGACCGCACAAGTTTTTTTCATTACAAGACTATTCAATTATGAATCAATGTAGTTGTTAAGTAAATTAGTATATCATATTAAATATACTGCTTAGCCAAAAAGCAAACAAAAAATCAAAACTTTACAAACAGCGTAAAAAATATAGACAACGATTCAATATAAATTGATATTTTTGAAATATTATAATATTAAATGCTCATTTTTCATCTGAAAAATATATTCTTGATTTTTTTTCGTAAGTATTTTATCTGAAGCCAATATTGATAAAATATAAAGTTTTAAGCTTTCACTGTATTGATGGTATTAGTTTTAATAATAGGACAAAGGATAATATTTATCCGTGCATTACATACATGCTTTCATCTTTATAAGACTCTTTTTATTGAAGATGAAGCACGATTTGAAATATTAGAACGCTATTTCTTTTTCAACCAATACTCATACATATCCCATTTGATTTTTGATCGTTATAAAATTGAGAAAAACGTGCCAAGAATATTAGACTGGTATCAAAGTATTAAATGTCTACGTATGGATCGTAAAAGATTATTTACCAAAAGTTTCTTCGTATTTGGCCGTAAAAAGAATATAAATAAACGTGCTATAGTCAATCTTCATCGTAATATTTTGATTAAAGAAAAAAGTCTACACACATTCACATAATAACGAAAGATGAAAAAAATCAGATTTGTTTTATCGCTTGTATTGGTCAAATTTTGCGGATGTTTTCACGTTGTAAAAAAATCGAAAGTTTCAGACATTTCGCTGTTCCATTCGGGTTCAATCGCCTGGAAAAGTTGCTTTTATTGTTTGTTTTATTCTTGAATTCGCATTAAGTCAACAATAATTAGGTTTGTGCTAAAGTTTTTGATATTCCTGCAAAACGGGGGTTTCAACTTTTGTACGTATTATGTAGCTTGTGCTTGAATGTTTACTATGGTCTTTGTTTTTTGTTGTATCATTTTTCGTTTTCTTTGTATTTACATAGAAGAGTTATTTGGAATTCAGCATTGAGTCTAATTTGTTCTGTTATGTTTTTGTCTTTTATGTTTCCTCCTTCCTATAGAGAAAAAAGTACATTACTTATATACATATTATATATGTACATATGCTTATTAAAAAAAAAATGGAAAATATACTCTTGTCATTCAACATTATTTATGAGGGAAGATTTTATATTTCCGAACGTTAACTTAAAATATCTATCAGAATTTTTTAAAATCTGTATTTTACAATGCTTCTCGGGAACAAAAAGAGGAAATGAAACTCAATGGTCATGATTATTACCGTAATGATACTATTTCTTTTAATATAATCTGCAAGGATTGGTTTTTCGTATAGCTAATGATGATTACACCGTTAATGACTGAAAGCTCTAATAATAGTGATAAAATTAACTTTGATGATTTTTAATATACTTTTATAAAAACTATTACAGTATAAAAAAAGCTTTTTAATTTTTTTTAAAGTTTCCAAATGTCAGGTAAAGTTTTTTAATAAATAAAGGTTTTTTTCCTCCATTTTGATACCGAACATTCTTCCACTTACTATCGTACGTCACGTTGAATCAGTTATGCCTTTTTCTCTTAAGTTTGGATGAACTGATCGAAAAAGCTGAGGAAGCATTCGGAAATCTTGCAAACTATAACCTCCCCGTTAACAAACATCCGACATATCTCTTCAACTACTCAACGTGTTACTAACGTTTAAATAACTAGTATCATATGAAATCAAAGTTGAACATTTGTCTACTTGTGTTTAAAATATTTTAACAATCAATTAATAATTTTTTTTTAATAAAAATACAATAACTTACCAAAAATCAAAATTAATTTACCATAAATATTTATAAATATCAGCTGAGACGCGTCACAGAACTTTTTTTCACATGACATGTTAGGTAAAAGAACCTAAATAAATCCCACGATTGGTTAAATACAAAGCAAAGTTTAATGTTTTATAATTTCCATCGATAGGCTTTGCTAGTAAGCATAAATTGAGCTATGATTTTTTTAAATTACCCCCACTCTTTCCCCAGAACCTCCTTTATTTGAATTTTCTCTAAAAAAAAAAACAAATATGCAGTGTTGCGTTGGTGAATCTATTAACCATATTATGTGTGTTAAAAGAAAACCCCTAACGCCGTTCTCGAAAAAAATTAAGATACCCAAAAACTCATAGAATAAACTGGGGCTTCCTGCCAGCCGATTTCAACCAAAAGCTTCGTGGCACATTTAGATGAAATATGAAAACAAAATTTCAAATTCAATTCAAGATCAAACCAATGAATTTTGGATTAAGTTTTCGATATTAAGTTGTACATAGACATTTTTCCAAAAACAATTTTTTCGGACTCAGGGGACCGCAAAACGTGTATTTTCCGTGAAAATTCGAAATCGAAAATTCGATCCGTTTACAAGCTTTACTTACTATGTATTAGTATAAGAAATTAAAAATACGTAACAAAGTGCATTACACACAACTAACAATAAGCTGCAGCGATCAAATGTGGCAGCTTGAAATTAGTTTATACTACGGAATAATGTCTTCTTTTACGGTATTCAAGAATATAAATGCATATCATATGGCTTAAATTATGAAAAACGTAATTGTTAGTTAATAATGTTTTCGTAAAAATTTTCTAAGTTTGGTTTTGAATTTAGAAGCTGCGTTGTTCAAATTAGCCAAATATTATACATTATTTAAAATATTTGTAAGAAATGGTGTTTTATATAGAAAATATTCGTTGATGCAAAAGTTTTGACGTTTTCGTATGATCCCAACGAAAAAAAAAAACTCGGAATTGACGAATAACAACTGTTTTGAAATGATCCTATTGTATAAAGGATGTTTCCCTTGAACTTTCTATTGAGTTTTGTCCCAGCCAGGGTAAAGTGAAGACCCCTTATATTTTTTCAAAATGTTGGTCGATAAAGTGCATTTACGTCAGTTTACTGTATGAATTCCGTAAAGGTAATACTGCAACTGTGACAACCAAAAATATTTGCGATGTGTATTCAACAGATGTCATCAAAGATCGACTGATACAAAGATGGTTTATAAAATTCCGATCTGGGGATTTTTCATTAATCGATAAACCACGGGCCGGGCGGCCTTTGAAGTCTGATGACGACAATTTAAGTCATAATTGACACCAATCCACGTCAAACAACCAGGGAGATCGCGATGAAGATGGGATATTATTGATTAAAAAAACAATAATAATATTTTAAAAAATAAAAAATTTTTATTTAAAAAAAACGTCAAAACTTTTGCATCAACCTAATACATTTACATTTTTTGTACAAAAAACTTTGAATTAACACAAAAAATCGAAAATCAGAAGCTTTTAATAGGTTCAAGTTTTTATATTTTTATTTATTTAAAAAAAATTTATTTGTTTTTCTAAAGTTTACTTTAAATTTCAAAATACAATTTCCAATTGCTTAAGAGATTCGAAGTGTTAAATACAAAAAAGTGTAGGTAATTTAACAGTCTACGCTTAAGCGACTGGTGTAATGTTTTTTCTTCTTATACTTTTATGTAAGCCGGGGACATAAACATGCTGCAAGCGCTGCGTGCTTTTTCATAAGGCCATCACCATTATTACATAGTAGTGTATCTTACTCGTACTGACACTTTATTCGTAAACTTGTTTTCTCACTTTTATTCATAGACTGACGCTACCACTTTCAATAATGCAATAATGGTTTACTCTGTTTTTAAAGTTGTGCTTTGTTATTGAATATTAATAGTTAGTTATAGTATTTTATTGACCGTTTTTCCTAGTTTCTTAAGGTATTTTAATGAAAATAGAGAGAAATAGATTTTTTGTTAAATTGAAGGAAGACTGATTTGAATCTAAGAGATATATTCGATTTTCTGTGAAAGGGAAATTAATGTTTGAATTTTCTCGGAGGCGGTAATAAAAGCTCAAGGGACTCGTTAAAAGCTCAAATATATTTTAAAGGTCAATCATATTGGTTACAATATATCACTCGGTGAAGCTTTATGTACCCAAATAAAATAATTTATTATTCAAATCGTATCGAAATAAATGATGAGAAATAAATTTATTTATGGCCATCGCTATGGTTCATATACGATCTCACTCTGAAGAAAACTCTTTCTTGAAACACAACAGAAAAATGAAGCAAAAACGTTTACTTATGATAGCAAAGATATCTAGACTAGAAAGAAAAAAAAACAAATCATCATAAATTATTTTTCGTTATCCTGCTGTGAATCTTTTTTCTTTTCATCCCTAGATCATTTACCAAATAGATATCAAATGGATTGACGTCCGTCTTTCTGGGATTCGTAATAAATAGAATAGATTGCTTTTTCTCGCATAAAACTTGCTTCCATTCGACCAATATGCGATCGACCGTTTCTATAGTTAATATCAATCAATATCCGGCTAACGTTGGTCTCGATAATTCTCGCCTTTTGACAATTACACGTTGATAATACCGTCGTAAATCGGTCCACCACAAATCGGGTAGTAGAGGCAAAGAAGAGTGATGATAGGATAGACTATAGAGAAAGTAATAATAAATGGAAGCTTTCCATGTTGAAAAGTCTAGTGTAAACTAAATCCATCAAATTGCCACACACATATTCAATTTATTTAGTTGACTTTGGGGATTTTATCATTTTATTATTATTATTGTTTTATTTCATGGATCAACTTAACCGCAATCTTTTCGAAACCCCAAATATTTTTATTGTTTTGGTTTACTTTTCCTATCCGATTTTATAGGATTATGGGTTTTATTTGTGGTCAATTTTTTGTCAAAATAATGTTTGCGTTCGATTCTTCTGCGTAGGAAAATGGTCGATTTCAGTCGAATTTTTATTGATAACTGAACAAGATATTGGGATATTAAAATTGGAAATGAACAGATAAAAAAGTTTATGTCAATATTCTTAAAGAGATGATAAAAATATCAAAATTGTACATAAGTAGATACTTAGTTTATTTTTTCAAATTTCATTTTATTTTTTCTTCTTCGGAGAAATCAGCTTATATAGAAATAAACTTTACAATCCCATATTTTGAACCTCCTTTTTTAGTAAAAACTATTATTGACTTTTTATATTATTATTCAGAAAAATGCTTGAGAATTTCAATTTACAATTCTATAACTTGAACGAGGCAATAAGTAGTATAAAATTCGAGCAATAATAAAACTTTTTTTGTAATATTGATTCTTACAATTTTATTTTTTCTTTTCTTATGAAAAGTAATAATTGTTGTTTTTTATTAATGGGGTTTTATAATATTAAATATTGTGTTTACATATTTTAAACACACTTAATAGTTTTTAACTTAAATGAGTTAAAACGGTAGCAATCTATTTATTTTTGATTTATTGAGGGTTTTTTTTGTTATTTAAGGCCGCATCAATCACTACGGTTAGTAGCGATCGATGATTCTTAAAAGTAATGAAAAAAGTTAGGGCTTTTACTGGGATTCGATCCTGAAACCACTGGGGATAAGGCAACAATTTAAAAATATTGGATTACTGTATCCTAGTTTGATGTTTAGAGCCACGTGCTATCTCTCAATCAAACATGCATTGAGACTAGTTTTTACAAGCAATCGCTGACTCACGATTTTTTTCATATTGTATGGGAAAAAATATTTTTTTTAAAATTTTATTTAAGGTCGCATCATTTACTATCGTCATTAGCGACCGTCGAATCCGAAAACCCTGAAAAAATCTTGAGATTTTATTGGGATTCGAACCCAGGACCACTGGCGTATAAGGCAACTATCTAGTCAACCACACCACTAAGTGACCAAAAAATTAATTGTCAGTATTAATTTTATAAATCCATTTACTGTTATCCGCGACCTCGTTACAAAAGAACTTTCCTAATTTTTATAAGTAAACACAGCTTAGGCTTGAGAAAAATAATAATCCTCTGCCTATGAAGAAGGAAATTAGAATTAGAAAAATTAAACATAATATGAAAAGTGTAAATAATTTTTCAATTAAAGATTAAATTTTTATTCAATCCCTAGACATTCTTTACATTTGCATACATAGATTAATAATTGCTAAATAACTTAGGAGCTTAGGAACAAAATAAAAAAAATAAATAATAGCTCTCAATTTCTTTGTTGTGCTCTTTAGAGTTAACATTTTGAAAAATCTTTCCTTAATCGAAGTTACGGTTCGTTCAGGAATAGCATTGTTAAATTTCATGTTTTTATACTCAAAGGATCAGCTTCCAGCTTGTATGTCAGTCAATCACAGTATCTACGATTTATATAAGGTATAGTTTATACAAGCAATGCTCCTTAAGTTTTAATTTACAGTTAAAACCTTTAAGAACCTTTCTTTTATTGTTTACATCCCTGTTACATTCTTTACATAGATAATTAAATTCCTTTGGGATCATCTACTCATTCTTCTCATTCCTTCTTTTTGTAGTTGCATCGATTAAAATCATTATTCTATATTAGTAATTTGATCCATCTGGTGAATCTGATACTATTTTTCTATCGCTCCACTCATCAATGACTTCTAAAAAGTTTCTCTTTTGGTTCCATAGACCAAAGGATTTTTTTTCTTGTGATTTGTAAATTACGATCGTCTGTACCCAAACTGGTTAAAATACGTTATTATTTAAAGAAAAACCGTATTTTATTGATTTTCAATTTTTAATCATTTTGAAACATTATTCTTTATTATTCATTATTATTTTCCTGCAGAATTGTGTCGTTTAAAAAAAAAATTCTAAATGTGTGAAGTAGTTTCGTCATTAGTTCTATGTTTTCTGAACCATTTCTTGTTTCCAAATTACCATAAGAAATTTTATTTCTATTTTCTTACGTATTTTGGTAAAGAATTGGATATTATTTTATATACCTCCACAAAAAAGTGTTTGTATAAGTAGCAAAGCATAATAAGGTTAATCAAGTCTTTCACAAGTTGGACATTTTTTGACTTTTATTGTAGTTGCGATTATTGTACTTGCAAAAGGAATAACTCACAAAATCAGTGCTGGGGTAGCTTTAATATTTATGTAAATATTAGAAGTTGAATCGAGTTTGGCTTGATTTCAAGACAAATTTTACTTAAGTAGCTTGAAAATCGAGTCAAGTAGTGAATCTCTATATATGTAGTTGTATGTTCGGAGCTAAAGATAACATAATTAATATTTCAAAATAACAACAGAACATAAACAGAACAACAGAAAATAAACCAAATATTGGCGATATGACTGTATGACTGTAGTTGTGGAAAGTGATAGTAAAAAAATTAACAAGAATTTTCATTCATTTTTAGTAAGAGGTTTGAAGTTTTTCAAGCTTATTTTTAAGATTATATAGGTACATTGATATCCATCTATTTTCTGAGTATATATAAGGCTCAAAACATTGTAATTATTTTTTCATTGTTCCACATTTTATAATAGTAAATTGAACGCAACGATTATTGATCACGCTTAAATGAAAAATTCTCGACTGAAAACGTTTTTCAAATGAAAAATATTTCATTTTGACGTCAGTTAATTTGAGAAAATCTCCAAATTAGTTTCGTAGCTCGACGATATTTTTTTTTAATAAAAAACTTTCTCGTGTAATTTTTCATTTAAAAATTAGTAATGTGAAAGCTTATTTTTCAAAAGAAACGTATTAAAATTAAATTTTGAAAACCACTAAGTCGATAAACAATATAAAACTTGAATCATATTATATTATTTCCTTTTGTTTTTTGAATATTTTACACCATTATTAATCGAGCAAATTCAACGTGACATTTTCCGGAAATTTTTTTATGGAATTTTTAAATTTTTTCAAAATATCTTTGGAAAAAAGTTTATGCAAATCAAAATTAAAGAGCCGATAAATTGACAAAAAAAAAAACTTTTTCATTATTCAGTTCATCACTCACTCAAAGAAAAATAAAGACTTTTTCAAATTTATTTCAAATGGAAATTTTGGTATACGTTTTTATTTATAAAAATGAACAAATATGAACAAATTGAAAGAATTTACAAAAAATAACTTGACACCTTAAGTTGATTACATTTGAAATTATTGAAAATGAGAAGCATTTTCAATGTTACTTTTTGTAATAATTATCTATTAAATTAAAATAACTTTCAATATATCTATTGCAAGCTTGAAATGGTAATCTCAAAGAAGAATAAGCGTGTTTTTAAACAAAGTTTTTGTTTGACAAATTTCAGTTTTTGCATTTGTCACTGATTTTAATAAATCTTCCAAAAGTAAAATCATCGAATCATTAGAATTTCAATGAAGCTATTCTAAAAGATTTTTTCTCCCATTTCAACCAAACTAGTGGAAAAAAAAGTGAAAAAAAAACGTATTTTTTAACAGGGGAGTACAAATAATTTATTACCAGCCATCATATAAACTATCTACGAAGTAAATATATTAGGAAAAGAAGCCAAGAGAAATAAAACAGCGAAAAATATTATGAATACAACTCGACACAATTGCAAGAAAGCAAAGTTTAATCGTTGGTTTGGGTGGCTTAAGTCCATTTATTTTATGAAATGTGGAAAGTTTATTCAAACTTTTGCTGAGTTGTTGTTTATTTTTTTCTATATTTATTTGTCTGAGAAAAGTCGAGAATAACACACTCATCATATAAAGAAAGGGAGTATTTTAGGAAAATCTATTACGAAAATGAATTGTTTTGTATATTTCATTCATATGAGAAAGCCAATTTTTTTCATCATGGATATTTCGTTTCTTTCAAGTATTAAAGAAATCCATAAAATCTCTCAAATGCTATTCTATTTCTCACACCTTTGGTCATATATAAATTTTCATATCCTTTTTTTACGGCGTACATAAGTTTTATGTTTGCAAAAAGAATTTATGAGAAAGGAAAGTATTTATAGAATGCATATTTAAAATATTTCAATAAAAATAAATTTAATCAAAAAATTATTTCGTGTTTTTTTATGTAGAAAATGTAAACTAAAATAATAAAAGTAATTTTTATGTACTAAACGTTTATGAATAAGTTGTATTACTTTAAAAAAAAGAGTTATAATGGAGTTCTCAGCAATCAAATATGTCTTTAACCAAATATGATGTACCCAACCATTTTAGAGCATTTATAGCGATTTCAAAGGGTTTTTTCAATGGATTTCTATTGTCATTCTATTTTATTGAGTTTTTAAGCAAGGTGAATACTTTGAGTATTTTTATAACGGTTTCAATTTTATCTGTTACGAATGGTTCAAGCTCATTAAGCAACAATTGTTAATTAACATTTCCCATTAATTGTTAAATAAATAATGAAAAGAAACAAACGTGTACCCTAAGGATGTTTGGGAGGTAAAGCAAAATGATGACAAACAAATGAAAATTCACTAAGATGTTCTTTATTTAACTTTTAATCCACTCTTAAAATTTTAAAATGATTACTTTAACTTTTTTAAAATTTCTCTTTAAAACGTGTTGTTATAAAGATTTCTTCGAGTAAAATATTACATTTATTTAAAGTTAAATAAAAACAATGGTAAATGTTTCAAATTTCCAAGTAATTTGACTTTATAAAACCGTTTTGAAAAATTTTATTAGCATTTACTAAAATGTTGTTGAGAAAAAAATTAAAGACAAATCAACAATTCGGTTTTACTGGTTAATACGTAGTGTAAGTAGAAGTAAATTCATTGCCAAAAGTAAGTTGATTTTTGTCATTTGATGCATTTTGAAGTCAAAATCAATGACTTCTTAGTAAAGTCTTTTTAGAAATAATATTTATAAAGTTTGCTATTATTATTCCAACACTATCAGAAGTTATTTAAGTACCAAAGTAACATTTAAATGTTAAAAATATATTTGTAGTAGAGAAAGACTTATCTAATTGTGTAGATAATGTTTTTTTTGAATCTGAAAAACATTTGTTGTTCTAACTATTGCAGGTATAACTTTGAGTTTGTTGGTCATAAACTCACTGAAAAATAGAATCTAGAATCACAATTTAACATTTTGGGAAAAATTTATAATATATGGTTTATTATTATTATAATTGAATGATGTTTAGAAAAAAATAGTTAATATCCAAAGAATACAAATTAAAAAATTTTATAGGTAGGTTTAGGTACTTTATGCAAACAAAAACTGCATTTTCATCAAATAAAATAATCATACAAACAAAAAAATCTTACTTTTATATAGAATTTTCAACAGTAATAAGTTATAATTAATTTCGGTTCTCGACTCAACTAAAAAAAATTTCCTTTTTCAATCACTGTTGTAGGAAGTATATTGTATAGATAAATCTGAAGACTATAGTCGCTAAGAATCCTAAAATTGATGCAACTTAAAATAAAGACCGAAGAAAAACTATAGCCGTCATAGATGCACTGGCAAATCCAAAAATTAAAAACGATATGATTCAGGAAACACAAATGAAGCTAGTTCACCTCTCGAAAGACAGAAGTTTGATCATTGCCTGGATACCATCTCACAAAGGAATATCAGGAAACATTAAAGCAGACGAGGCTGCAAAGAGTGCTACCACTCATGGTCAGGACTGGATAAGCGCTAATACCACCTACAGCGATTTCAGAAAAACGGTCCGGAAATACGCTCAAAACAGGTGGAACGAGGAATGGAAAGCAACACCCACAAAATTACACAGGGTTCGCGACAGCATTTGGGAGACCGTTCCAATGTTAAACCGACGATCGGATCAATGCCTGTTGATCAGATTAAGGATTGGACACGCGGCCTTTTCTCATCGACACATCTTGGAAAAGACAACCCCAAAAAAGGGCCCCAAGTGTGAAAGTGAACTGACAGTGACACATTCAATCAGTGAGTGCCCCTCTTTAATTGCACCAATCAACTCCACTGACCTAAAAAAGACCCTCAACAAAAAGACAATGGACCTCGAGGATATTAAGAGCTCATTGAGGCTACTGGGTGTCCTGGAAGATATATAAGCTAACCTAGTCACCACAACAGTTGTCGCTACGGACTGAAATATTGACGCGACATTAAAGAACCAGTGAAAAAAAAAATTAAGAAAAGAATAAGTATACCTATTATTTATATACCTTTTCTTTATGTCATAAACATGGCAAAGCCTAAGTAATATTTTTTTTTTTAGTTATTCAGTCTATAATAGTTTCAACCTTTTGAAGCATTATATATTATTCATGTTCTCGTAATAATATTGTTATCTTACGTCCCAAAAGTACTTACATTATTACAGAACGTTACAACATAAATGAGCCTATAGAGTACCTATAGGTACTATAGATCATAAATTGAATATAAACAAAACTGATATGGTATGTTGTAAACATTTTAAGAAGAGTTTTATGTATAGGTACAGCATAATGCATTTTAAATTAAAATTAATACTTTATTATATCAATACTATTTTATTAGCAATATTAATTATTGCAATATGTAGTTTAAAAAACATAAGTAGGTACAGTTTTCATTTAATTTTTAGTTATATTCACTAATTAACTCTTAACCTTTAAACAGATCTTCTTAAAATTAATTATTTTTGTGGTTTTCAACTTGCTGAACATTGTATAAATTTGAAAACTGGACAAAACATCAGTAATGTTATTGAAAATGAGTTTGCATGAGCAAAAAATAAAAGACATATAATCATTTTATAATAAATAGTTGTTTTTATAATAACTGTATTATTAGTTCATGTTATTAAATTTGAAATATAGAATCTCTGCAAATTCAATACTCATCGAAACATGAATTTTTCATAACTTGTTATTACTTTTAAAAAATACAAAACACTATATTTTTTAATGATCGACAATTGAAAACTAATAGTTCAGCTGCTTTGATGCACTATAGTTGCCCGTTTGCACTGTTGCAATGATGCACAATATTATGACCATAATAATTGAAGTTGTATTGAAGTTTAAAATTATATATCTTATGTGTACACACGTAACTTAAATCAAATTATATTTAAAGTAGGTTTACCTATATATAGATTTTTATAACTACCCTAAAAATGTGGTTGATATATAATATATGCCCTTACTGATATAAGGAACTAAGAATGCATTCATTATATCGTACATAATAGTATATTATATACATACTATATAACTGCTATATGCATGTATGTATTTGTGTAGGTACATAAAATTGCATTTGTGTACACTTCAATAAACTCGATTGTATGAATGCAAAATTCCGATCAGAATGCGAAGTAAATTCAATAATGATGCAGACCGAACAGCATGCAAATATATGTCGCTTTAATTAAAAGTGCAAATTATTTTTTGATTTTTCCATTTTTTTTTTCGTTGTAAATCGATGTGAAGCTTACATTGGGTGCTCCATGCAAATGTCGCTGTTTGATAATTTATAATGCTATTAGTTAAGCTGTCCCCGCAATTTTATTCGGTACTATATTTCAAAAATTTAAATAAAATATCTCCTTATCCTTAACAACATATTTTACCACTTTTAAAGAATCTTTTAACAAAAGTTATGCATAGTTTTAAAACAACAAAATTATTTTTCATCGTAGCAATTAAATGTTCCACAATATTTTTAATACAATTTCTGTACTATCAATAGAGCTGGTATATAAATAGGCTTATTAACTATTTATATAATACATACATACATATACATATGCATTGATTAGTTTTGATACTTTTTTTGATTTTAGAAACTTTCTTTAGTTTTGTGAGACAAAATGAAGAAAAAAGAAAAGATCATTTCTTATATTAAATTTTTTTGTTACATTTTTCATTTTTTTTTAATATTAAAAATTGGGGAAAACATTTTGAAAACGATGTCGCTAACACTTCACGCTTTATTACATTTTTATTTTATATTTTGTTCGCTTTACAATTGAACATTTTGTTTGGAGATCAAAAAAATATTTTTCTAAGAAAAAATATATTACCAGAATGATTCGAATATTGATATTTTTGTTGGAAATTGAAACGATAAATATGTGAAGGATATTTTGATATTTTTTATTTTGTTTTATTTTCATAAAATAGAAGTTTATCAAGTAATTGGAGTCATAGTAATTCAAGAATAAAATTTATCTATGGTTTTGAATAAAGGTATGTTCTATCTTCTATGTAATGGCATAAAATATTCTTGTCGAGACAATGAAATTCTAAAACTATTTTACCTTTATTTCATAAACGAGAAAGCCTCACTCGAACATCAGTTTGTCCTTGCATGATCTTCAAGGAATTATCTCAAAGAAAATTCTAAAAAGCTTAACATCTATAAAATTATCTCTTAATTAACCTCATTAAGCCAAATTGTAGAGAGATGTCAATGAAAAAACGCTCATTCAGACTTTGATCTTCATTACAAAAGATAAAATTCCGATGCTCGCATTTAAAAGATTTAATAATTCCACTTGAATTAGCTCACAATGATAACGATTAAGGAATGGTTTCGTTTCATAGTCACTAATTACACAAACCCTTCTAAATAATTTAAAAAAGGTTGTTCACTTGTACAGCTGTTCTGAATTTTTCAAGAGAATTCCTTAAACTATTATGTTTAACGGGATCCGGACAATTGGGCGGGCGACAACTGGGCGGGTGCCAATTGGGCGGGGACAATTGGGCGGGGAACAATTGGGCGGGGAACAATTGGGCGGGGAACAATTGGGCGGGGAACAATTGGGCGGGGGACAATTGGGCAGGTTGACCTAGGTCATTCATTTTTGTCCATTCATTCATAAAATTGTTTTCATCACATTTTGTGAGTTTCATCGTCGTTGAAATTTCTTACAAAACTAAAATGCTTGTTGTTTGCCTTCTTATGGCGCGTTTTTTGGAAACTGAGCGCGGTGGCCGAAAACTGCTTTACGATGGTCATGCTTATGTAAAAGAAGCAGAGAATACATTAAAAACACACTGGAAATGTGAAAAGAAACGAATTTGCAAAGCTCGCTTGCATACAATTTTGAATCCGATGCCCGGTGCTGATGTAGAAATACGCTCAGAACATACTCATCCTCCTGATCCGACTTTGTATGAGGTAATTAGCGTCGTTAGTGTCGCCAAAAATCGAGCACGTACAACGCGTGAAGCAACCAGTGAAATTGTCACTGTCGCGTTCAATTCAGTGTCTCCTGCTGCTGCAGCTCAAATGCCTACACAGTCGACGTTGCAAAGATTTATTCGTCGGCAAAGAACTGTTGCTGGAGTTTTCTGCCACCGCGCTCAGTGTCCCAAAAACGCGTCATAAGAAGGCAAACAACAAGCAATTTAATTTTGTAAGAAATTTCAACGACGATGAAACTCACAAAATGTGATGAAAACAATTTTATGAATGAATGGACAAAAATGAATGAGGTCAACCTGCGCCCGCCCAATTGTCCTCCGCCCAATTGTCTCCCGCCCAATTGTCTCCCGCCCAATTGTCTCCCGCCCAATTGTCCCCCGCCCAATTGTCCCCGCCCAATTGTCTCCCGCCCAATTGTCACCGACCCATGTTTAACATATTGTGACTAAAGTAAAAATTTTGCTGACCTATTTATTTCAATTGCAATAATAATAAAGGAAATATGAATGATTTATAAGTGAACGCGGTGGAAAATATTACTAAAAATTGGGGTGTTTATTGTTATATTTTCTTGTTAACCTTACGAGGGTTTAACGGACAGACTCAGGTGGTCGAACTGAATTACTCTCTCATGGGCTTTTACTTTTATTTATGGAGGGAATTTATATAGAGCCATCGTTAACAACAATAACATACACAAGAGAAAAGAAAAATAAAAACAATGAAAGCAAAATAAAATGGGTGACTACATTTCCAATGATCTATTGTTTTATTTTTTGCCGAAGGAAAGATAAAAGGATAATCGCAAAAATTATTTTTTAAGCTCGTTATCACAATCAAAGTAGTGTAAAGCTGAAGATATATTTATGTCCTTTTATTTTCGATGTTTATTTGGAAAAGGAAAAAAAAATTATAAACGTTGTATTGAATTCCTTTTTGCTGTAACAACTGACCGTTCTCAAAAGCTTTTTTTTGCCTATAGCTCACTTACTTAATATAAAAATAATTAAGGTTAAATTGAATTATCTTTAAAAAAATATGTTAAATAAACAATAAATTTCGCAAAGTTCGCTATTTGTTGATAACATAAAAAATTATCAATATTCGAGTCAAAGAAGGTTGTTACTTCTGATTCCTTAGGCACAGCTCCGGTTTTGACGATTTTTTAAACAATTTTAATACACAGTTAATTTTTTCGCGGTATTTATTAACTTTAAATAATAAAATTTATAATTTATGTTCTTATCTTATAATTATTAAAAGCTTTAAATCATATGAAAAAAAATGTTTGTAAAAACTAATAACAGCTCTTTAAATCCGTCAAAAAAGGGCTTGTTGTTCAAAAGGTTGCATAAAGTCATCTATTTTAACTTTTTATATGAACTAGTTGATTATCTCCCGAATGGTTGGTTTTACAGACAAATTTATTCTAAATTAATTTCAATTAGAGTAAATTTGTTATAATAAGGCTTAAATGAGTACCGTAGTTCCTGAGTAGCGACTGAGATATGGGTTGTTAAAATTTTAGCATTTTTTAAGAAAGTTGCTCAAAACATGATTTTTTTAAAGTATTTGTACATATATCCTAAACAACGGTGTTTAGATCAATTCTTATAAGAATCAACTCTCAAGATGAGCCAATATTTCAGTTACTATTTTAGCTACAATGCTTATTTTAGTCTCAGATTATAGGAAATTTACTCACATTAAAATTAAGTTAAATAAAATTTTCTACAAGACCAAGCACATTGATTTATTTCTGATATCAAAAAATATACAAAACCAAATATTTAAAACAAATCATCATAATTAGAACTGTTCCTGAGCATAAAGAAGTTTTAAGGATTTTTATGTTTATTTACTCGACTAAAAATAAACTATTAAAAATTAAATTTGTTTAATGACAATGTTTGTTCCTGGTTTTTATAATTGTAGTTCCCTTTGAAAATTTTCATTGATACAAGAAGATGAATAAATGTCTTCTTGATCCATGAAGTTTGTATGGGACGAAAACAAATATTTGGTCACGACCGGAAAAATAAACTGTTGTCAACATCGTTTGAAATAAAATAGATATCTGGTCTTTCATAATAAAAATACAAGACTTAGTACACAATATGTATGAGATTGTGAAAGAATACGATACATTTCTATTTATACGATGGCTTAGATTGTCTCAGGCTTCTTATAAACACCGAGTCTCTACTCCATTATACGAAGTACGTATAACTATTTTGATTTTCCTTTTTTTCATAAAAAAAATCAGCTGGATTGTAGAAAGTGTCAGTTGGAAATTGGAACGAGATATAGCCTAGTACAGTTTGGTTGATAAATGGAGAAAACGAGTTAGAAAAGTAAAACAAGCTCTCAATTTAGATGACTAGACAGTTTACAAGAATTACCTACCTACTCAAAAAAATTTCTTTTGATCCTTAAACGTACAAAGCTTATAAATATGTATGTACAAAAAAAATCAAATCAAATTAACTTTTAATCATTTTCAATTAGATTTGTTTTAATAGTTCATAATACAAATAAAGAACATAAAAATTAGAATAAATAAGGTCAAATTTATTTTTCAAAAAATTAACCTAACGAGAATTTAACATATAAATCAATTAAAAAAAAATTTAAAATATATATAAGATAAACTTTACGATGTTTTCTTAGGGGAAAGACTTTATTTTTGATTGTAGAATAACTTATTTTTTATAACTGGTCTTATTAACTCACGCTGTAAGTATGTTCAAAGTACATAACCCTATTATCGAGCATCTCCCCGTTATTCAATTATCATCAAATTTTACATGCAGATTGAACTTCGATGTCATGACCCACTATAAAAGCTTTGAGATTCTTATAAGCTTAGATTTTCAATTATATATATATTTTAAATTTCAATCTTACAATAATTAATTTTAAATTTAACAATCGAATATTTGATTTAAAATATAGGAGTATTAAATTTGAATCACAAGAATATGTTTTGCAGAAAGAAATTAATTTATAGTTTAAAAAAACCGTTACAGCTAGTTTGTATTTAATCAATAAATTGTAAAAACTATAAAGGCTAAAAAGTAGAAAATTTAAAAAAAAAATTAAAACTGGTCTTATTTCTTGCATGCACTAAAATAAGAAAATACATTTTATACTAGAATTTACGAATAGAAAGATCCTTATATTCCAAATTGATATAGTCATTAAAGTTAAAAGTAATCCAAGAATCTATAATCGTATGTTAAATTGATCATATAATTGAGCACTGAAACTATAAGACCAGGGTGCTCTATTAGTGGTAAATTTTAAAAAAGTAAATTAATTTGCCCAGTTAATGAAAAATTTCAAATTATTGAATTAATTTGAGCACCCTAGGCCTAGTCTGACATTCATGATGATCAATTTAGCATACTTGAAACACTTTTAATTTTAATGACTTTATCAATTTGGAATATAGGGATCTTTCTTTTCGTAGATTCTAGTACAAAATGTATTTTCTATCTTTTAGTGCATTTTGCAAATAAGACCAGTTTTTAAAAATCTTTTTTTTATATAATATTACCTATATTTCATAAATTATACTCCTATATTTTTATTTTTTAAACCAGAAATTTGTTGAAATTTATTTCATTGCTTAGGAAAAGCTTAAAAAGTGACACACACTAAAAAGGATAAATAAAGTGACGTACGGGGATAAAGAAACATCTTATAGATTTTACTCAATTTATTCTGATTTTTATTACTTAAAAGTTTATGTAATGTTTTATACTTTATGGTTCTAGAATAAGTTCTTTAGACTTTTTATGTTTTCTAACCTTAAAAGTTTCTAAATAAAACGTTTTATATGTAGAAAGAAAATACTTGTAAAACTGTTTTGCGTATTTTCTTATTTCAATCAAAATTTAGCCGTTTAAGTTTTTTAATTATAAGACATTGCATTATTGCAATAAAATTGTCACAATATCATATTTGGTTAATTCAGTTCTCATTTCTCTCTTAGTAATAACAAGCACAAACTGATTGATTTGTAATTTAAATATGTGGTAATAATACGTTAACCTAAACCTTTTATATGGACTTGTAATTCCTAAATGATAATTAATTAAGATTAATAACTTAGAAATTTGTCACTAAAAATATCATATTACAATAATTCTCTTGTTTAACAACGGCTATTTAAATCAATTGTGAATAAGCTTCAGTAAAGATTTACTTTTTGGTTTTCATCAAGTATCGAAAATTAGTGACCATAGCGAATCATTTGTACCATTCAATATCAGTACACAAAGTTCCTTCCAGTGATGGTAGATTAAAATTTGTTAATCTACAAAATCTAGGCAATGTGTAGATTTTCTAATAATAACATAAGCTCCTGTTAAAGTGCAGAAATTGTTTTATTTGCTTAAATTACATACTTAGACAAACTAACCTCGCTTATTTGGATTTAGTAAACTTAAAAAACTATGCAGATACAACAATAAGTTGTATACGCTAAAATCAATTTTTAATTAATTTTTATTTTTTTATTTTTCGTCATCTGTAAAAGAATCAGATTGATACAACTAATCATTTTTAAATTTTTTTATAGATTCAGTCTTCTAATAATTTTAAAGACCATTATAAAAACAGCAGATATAATACAATACTATTATAATTAAATTAAAAAAAATTGCAAATCGTGGTAAAATTACGCATTAGGTAGTAAAAAGATTAGCGACACTTAAAATTACATAGCGATCAGTGTTTGTAGTAAGTATAGATATATATTTTTCTGGTAAAATTTAGATTTACAATCACAACTTTTGAAACTCTATACCAAAGGCATTATGCAGTTGTTGTTTGGTATAAAAATATGTATATGTATAATAGCGGGATATTCTTTTGATTAAAATATTTCATATCTCATCTTCTGTTTTTTTTTAATTAGAATCACAGCTAAACTTTAACAGTTTTTACTCTGTTTGCTTCTAATATTTTGATTCTTAGCGGCACTTTTATCAGTATTTGCCTTATAAGCTACTAAGTTTTTTTTTCGATCCAAACTATCTTACATTAGATTTATCACACTGTTTTGTAAGTAAAGCGAAAAAATAAAAGAAACTCGCTTTTGAACATTAACGGTTCAGAAGCTGTTAAAATGCACATTATCTAGGTAAAATGTGACCAACGCTAGATATTTTGGAATGTATCAGTTAATTCTGCAGATTAGTTTAGTAATTGGCACATTTATGGGTTTCGAGTAGATATTAACAGTAACCGATATATGTATGTAAAAACATGTGTGTGTGTGTGTGTGTACTTATGTACACACGCAAAAAGCTACACTTCTTTGCCGTAAAAAAATCTTGAAAATTTTTTAACTCTCGTGCTATTTCACGTTTGCAGTAGAAAGAACAATATTGCAATAAAGAAGGTATTAAATACAACCAATTAAAATATTATTATAACGCATAATTTAGTTAAATAACGTTTATTTAAATATCATTCAATAATTTTTATACAGTTAGAACGATTTTTTTTTTTATTTGGAGAAATATAAATTGCTATCAAAACAACAAGAACAAGCTATCATTTTATCGTGTACATATCCGAGTTTTATGCATACATATGTATATAGGTACAATATACATATGCATACATGTAATGCATGTTTAATCTATATAAAGTACTTGTAACGCCAACAAAAGTATAGGTTGCTTTCCATTTATTAACACAGAGCGACGCTGCGTTACTCTGCGAAACACTGCAAATTGAAACAGAGTTATCTCAAAATAATACTAGAGCGACTAGAGCAAATACTAGACTGCATTTTTGGGTTTTTTAATACCAACCTGAAGAACCTAAATAATTAATAAGCATAGGGAATCATAGGCAGAGAAGAGAATTCTTCTCTTTTGTGTTGGTAATCCTGGGCAAAACACGGTGAAACACGGCTTTTTCTAGTGTCGCGCAGCGTACAGCCGTGTTCGACTTTGTCTTAAATGGAAAGCGCATATACGAACACTGCGTTACACAGCGGTCGCTTTTGGTGTAAATGGAAAGCAACCATATTCAGTTGAGCAATACAACTTTCGTGATATCAAACAATTACATTTCTTTGTTTTCCAGTTCTTACAAATCAGATTAGTTTATACTGCTGTATAGAACGAACTTGTTTTCGTCTTTACTTTAGTAGAATTTGATTTAATTGAAACTTAAATACTATTTGCACATTTCTTAGAACAGAAATAATATGTAGGATGTGCATTTTAACGAAACTTCAAATTGTAGTTATTTTCTAAGCATAATTCATGTTAATGCTTAAAACTATACACGAATTTTATCAATTTATATAAAATTTAAACTGGTGTACTATTAGCGATGGTAGGGTGAAAAAATATTGATTATACAATTAAAAAAAAGTAACTTGAAATATGAGTTAAGTAAAAGAATTATTTTGTGTATCCAGGTAATTAATTGGCTCATTTAAACTTCCTCCAGCAAATTGTATTATATATCTTAATTTATCAGAAATTCTATTATATTAGTGCCAATTTTCACGCAAATACCTCTTTGTTTCTCAAATATAGCAATTTACACAGACCAGCCTTGTGTACAATATTGATATATTCAAATTAATATTAAATCAACACAAACTATAACAGCTGAGTGAATTTAGTAATGAGATTGAAAACTACATGACCAACTAGGAAATATTTTCTGGTGTATACTTACTATACACTTCATCAATAATTTTTTAATATTTGTTGATTAGGAACATAGTATAATAATTTTTATCCATTTAATAAACTTATTTAATTAGTTGTTTAATGTATAAAGCTGTAAGCAATTGATTGAGTTTTCGTTTGAACAAATAAATCAAATATTTGATTGTTCGCATTTTCACAAATAATTTCAGAAGTAATTGAGCTTAATTTATGATAAAAATACTTAAAAAGCAATTGTTTTATTGAAAAAATAAACAGTTATAAGTGGTTAGGTATTTTCACGAAATATCGTCTTGTGCAAATATTCAAACTATGTACATTTGTTAAAATTTTTACTAAAAACCTTATGACTTATCAGCAAAGCTATAAAAAATTAGAAAAAATTATATAATTATTTTATTTGAGATTTAAGTTAAATTTGTTTCAACTTTCAATAATACATGTTCAATGCGTGCAAATAGTCGATGAAAGTTTTCTTAAAGAAATATGTCATATGATACCACTACAACAATCATATTTTGTTCATTTGTAAAAAAGAAGTGTTACTTATGCCATAGAAACCTTAAATACAACTGTTTTTAGAGTCACTACTGTTCCTTTTTTGTATGCAAGTCTTCAATTGTATTTACTTCAAGGTATCTTACAACATTGAATATCATTAGACAGTAACAATTACCTATACATCTTTTTGTTAGCATTACTAAGTTTAAATAAATCATATACAATTTATAATTATGCATAAAATATAATTTAAATATTTAATAGACAAATTTTAAAAATCATTATTTATTTTCTAAATGTTACCGCTAAACTAGCTTTGTTTTTTATACCATCGTACATCTTATGTTCTTACTTTTTTCTTACATTTTCTTATTCTATTACAATCATTAATGAAGAATTCTTTCTCTGTAATATCTTTTTTTTTTAGTTGCCATTTTATTTACTATTTTCATTACCTTATTGTTCTGAGGTTTCATTCTTAGTTTACAGGAAAAATAGAATAATATGGAGCTCATAAAGTAAAATATAACAATATTATATTTTGTAACTTTGTTACAATTATATAGTTGTCTATAATACACTATTTCACAATATTTATCTTTGCTAAAAATCAGTAAAATTAATAGTTTCTTTTAATTAGACCTACTGTATAAAAATACCAATTTCAGAATCATAAGCTAAAAAAACCAACTCCAATCTGTATTGAAAATATTCATTTTATTATCATATAGACCCAACAAAGCAGAGAAAATAAAACAGAGACTCACGGATTATTTTTGTTTCAAATAAGTATTTATTTATTTTTTATTTTTTTTTAGAAAACTGGCTCATGTATTTTATATTGTAGATGTATCTAGGACTTACGTACTATCTAGTTCTAGTCAGATTTTTTCACGTTTTAATTTAATCTTTTTTTTATACATATTGTACACTTTTAATATTCCAGTGCTGCTTTATTATTGTTGGTGATTTACGTTCATCCATAAATATACGTCCATAAATAAAATTTTTTTTAACAAATTTTATGATTTTATTTTTATCACGGTTTTATCAATTGGTTTTGATTCTTGCTGGGGATTAAAATCTGAAAAAAGTATCAAATCTAACATACATGTATTTTTTAAAAACCGGACGCTAAAAATGAAAGAGTGTCATTAAGCTTTTAATATCAATAAACATTTTTCTTTTCTATATAAATAATCAAAATGGTTTAACACTAAAGTTTTTAAAGACGAGGAATATATTTTATCCCAATTCCATTTAAATGCGTACTTACTTGTAAGTATTATACAAAGCTTCTTTGAACGCACTTTTGTTGTAACAGTGATTAACTGCCCATCCGTATAAAAATGGTTGACTATAAAATAAGAGTGGGTAATTTTAGAGAATATCTTTTATTTAGCAAAATGCTATAAGAAAACGAAGACGCTTTTTAATGCTGAATTACATTAAAGTAGTACATCCTTATAAATAACAATTCATTTAAATGAACGTTGTTGAAAGAACACAATACGAATAAGCTTTGCGTAGAAGCGTGCATCAAATATTCAGTTTATTACTTTTTTTAGCATTTCATTGATTCCAAAACCAAATTATTGTCTTCTGCTTTTGTCCCTGATAAACAACATAAATAAATAAAATTTTATCTTAATTGTTTCATTTTAAATTGTACAACTTAATTGACAATATTTATTTTAAAAATGTGGTTAAAATATTTCAAATTTGGTCTTTGTGGTTGTTGTGCTTGTTTTACTGAAAATAATTAATAGTGGTCACTTTCCTCCATTATGTAGGTAGGTACTACTGAATTCTGATAATTATATAAATAATAGCACCCACGCTTTATTTTCCTATAGAATTTTTTTTTCTATTCCTAATGCATCTAATTCTAAATAGTCGCAACTTTTTCTTAAAAAAATACAAGCATATGATTTTATTTTTTTTATAGTCTTACCAAGTCTATGACAGTCGTGAAGTTTTAAGTTAATGTATAATCACTTAAAACTGTTGCAAGAAAATGGTTGTATGTGACTATAAAACTTATGTTTAAACCACAATCAAAAATGTTCATGAACTTCAATTGCTAATAAACTAGTCACCTGCGTTTATATACTTAATTTTTTTTATATTTCTTTTATTCCGTTACTGGATATTTTATGGTAAAGTTTCAACACGATCTGGTTCTCTCTCTTTCTTTATATAAAACAGTAACGTGCTTAACTGACAGACATACGCTGGAGGCTAAATCACTGAAGATAAAAAAATTAAATTTGAAAGTGTTATTCCTTAGTGTAAGGATTTTTTGAAATATTTTACACTTATATTTATAGATCAGGGTTTTTTTGAGAGATTGTTGAGACCAAGTTATCAGTTATTAATTTTCTCAATTTCTATTTCAAAAATTATGAAACTATAACAATATAAAAAACCGATACTATTAAAATTATTTAATTTTAGAGTTGAAAAAAATCATATAAAATAAGTATAAATCCATTAAATATCTTTAAGTAATTTATTGTTTGCACCTAACGTATTTAAACTTTTTAGAATAAAATCCTCGGAAATGGCCCTGCTGCTTGCAGTAAGGTGGTTTTGTAGTTTCTCTTTTCATATAGAAAAGTTTATTTTTTAAACTTAAATTGTGTTTAGGTACTATTTTTGATAAAAGCAGCAAGATCGAAGTCACGGGTAGTCAGAAGTTCCTCATAAAACTATTGTATTAAAGACAGAAAAAAAAATTTCTGCTTTGTTTATAGTGCTTTAACTGCTAATGGTCATTGCAACTTGTCTGGTTTGTTTTGTTATAGAGTAAGTTGATTTTAAATTTTGTTTAGGAGGCTAATTTTTTTGAGATAGATTATTGTAGTGTTCTACTTTCTTGGTTCTTTTAAAGCCTCTTGGATGTAGTTAGGCATAACTGTTTCCTCTCTGCTCTTTTGAAGGTGGATGCAATCGAATAGGTGGCTGATTATAAGTGGACGCTGGCAATAAAGAAATCATCTTTTCTTGATGTAAATGGTTTCAAAAGCTCGTTAATTGTTCTACCTGTGAGTGTGGTAAAGGCTAATTAAGAATGTGGTTAAAGCTATTTCCAATATAACTAAACCTATTTACATTTTTAGCTAAACAGATCTTCATAAATTATAGCTAAGAACCATCTCGAGTCCACCATCTCACGTAAACTATCAAAAAAAAAAAGCATCACTATCAGTTTATTCGTTTAGGAGCGACGTGTCGTCAAAAAAATATCCTGAATAATATCCTTAATTTTAAAGATATTTTGTTGTATAATAAATCTTACCGTTTTATTAAATATTAACATTTGTAATAGTATTTAAATTCATTTTTAATTATTCAACAGCGAACAGCATATGAAAATTATTTATGTGATGATAGGAGTACTTATCTATATCCACAAGTACCTACTCACTAATGACTTAAACGTTATAAACGTTAGTGACTTAAAATATTTTTAAAAAATATTTCTTTAAATTTTGTGTTGTTTGTGTTATTTTTAAGAAGCCGTTCAGTAATTTACTTTATCACTCAAAAACGTGAAAGTTCACTTTTCATAAAATATAACTATTTACTATAGCTGATTCTCTTGCTTATTTAGTTGCTTTGTACACAGAGCAAAATGTTAAGATCAATTAAATTTTTTTTTGGACTATTTACATATGTTTATACTCAACAAACAATTCTTTGTTAAATGCATTTTTATGAAATTTATAACATTTGTTTTTTTTTTCATTAACATACATGTATGTGCAGGGTAGGTACTCGTAAATTATACACTTATGAGAGTTTGAATATACATTGTATTTCCAATATTAAAGATAAACAAATCTAAAAAAAGTAAATTCTGTAGAAATAAGAGGCAAATTTAAATTAAAAAAACAAATATGAAAAACACAGGAAAACCATTGGAAACGAATTTAAATCTGTTATGATTTTTTTTTAAATTTCTTTTATCTCAACATTTTATTCGTATGAAAAATTGAAAATAAAATCTTTTTACAGTTTCAAATGTTCCGCTAATGAAAAAATACATTTTCTCATTTTATTGAGGCGAGAATTTATCGCCTTTTTCATACCCAAATAAACTCAAACACAGTCCTATCAAAACCTCACAATAGCTTTTCAGTTTATACCTATTTAATACATGAAATACACGTGCAATCAAATAAAACCACAAAGAACATTATTCAACTCTCCCGGTAAATTAACATCTCGAAACACACTCAAACGAAAAAAAAAATAACAATTTTAAACTTAATGCGAATGATAAAATTTAACAAAAAATCAATAAAATTCAAAACGGCTTTGTTTTCTATTTAAATAAGTACCTATCTACGTATTTATAATAATGAGCCTTTTTTATGAAAAAATGATAAATTTTAAACTTTGGTGCGCTTATTTATTATGATGTGTTGTTTTATTTCAAATAATAAAAGAATGAGTTTCCGTTTTTTTCTTCTATGCACAAATAAAATTTGGAAAAAAAATTATGTTTTCTTGGTTTTCTTATTCAAATTACATTGTTTTTATTTTGTTGCCTTTTTTTGTTTGAAAGATTTCAATTTCACAAAAGGATCATTAGATATATTCCAGACAAATGTCTGATCTAGAAAATAATGTTTTTAAGAAAAAAATATTTCATTTCTGGGCGTACATAAAGGAGATAAACAGTTTTTTTTAGTGACAAATTTTCCTTTTCAATTTTGTAAATGTCGTTTTTTCCCGTTTTCCATTACTTCAAATAATTTTTTAGTGCTATACCTTGAACGCTAAATGATATTTTCTGTATGGATTATTATTGTTTTGAACGAGTATTACGATCCTGTTACGTATTGCGTTGAACTTTCATTGTCTTATCTTGCATTATTTTTATTCATGTTATTTCATACATAAACTTTTTCTATATCGTTGCTCCTACGTGAGCTTTTTGGAAACCACTTTGAGATGTAAAAAAATAAATATATAAATGCTCGATGACACGACGTGACAACCACCATATTCTTTCTCAAATTGGTGATAAAATTTACCCGTAAAACGAAGCGAAGTAAGTTTTATCTAACGCATCTGCAGTACTTGGAGGTAACTAGCAGTTTACATTAAAAATGAACTAACAATACTATGCTACTTTAAGAACTAAGAAAAATTTGTACTTCTTAGTATCTTAATTATCTTTATCTTCAAAAACAATTGGAATTTTTATGTGAAAATCTTTGGAACAATTTAATCTTTTAGATTCAATAAAATTTTACAGTTACTCAAAAGAAGCGATATGAATATAAATAGCTGATTACATTTTTACATTTATAGAAAAATGCATCCTTTAGTCAATAAAATTTTCAAGAATAATCTAATACTAAAATCAAATGAAGATAATTTTATAATTTAACTGATATTTGTTTGTTTGTTATGAATTTAAAGTTGGCATGATGCGATAGGTAAATTAAGCGATGACTTTTTGAAATGAAACCTCTTAGTTAGTGGTTCGAAAAATTTAAGATTATTTCAAGTAGATACTGCTCGATAAAGAACTTTTTGTTAATTCTAATCACTATCAAATGTTCAAAACCAATGAGTTGATTTTTCATATTTCTACATTTTATAGGTAACTATAAAATTAAGTTGAAACATTAATTGAAAAGAAAGAAATATGATTCCAACAATTGGATTGAACTTGAAAGTTAAAGTACATACTGATGTCTAAGGCATTATGTTTTTAAGTCAGTTTGTCCTAAAAAAAAAGTAAAAAAATCATGGCGGAACCTAGTTGAAACAATCAAAGCTAAACATTGCCTTTTCTTAAAACGGTTGCCCAAGTTTAAAACACAGTTAATGACAAAAAGAAAGTTTTTTAGAAAACCAATAAAACATATTTTATTCGAGTCACCCTAAAGTTCAAATAGTCACACTATTAGTTCTCTATAATAAAACTGTAACAAATGAAGAGTACAAAAAAATCGATTTTAAAAAATAAGTCACTTACTGCGTTTTAAAATGGCGATCAGGTACACAACAACTCTACTTTTCTTTTGATTTCGGTGTGTGGTTTTTTATAAAAAAGAAAGCGACTCGTTCGAAAACTTTAGGCGCTTTTCGTTTAAAACGACAAATTTTGAGATGTACCCTTGTTCTACGACGGGTGCAGTGTATAAACTCATGTTTATTAATTAAAAGGTTTTAAATATTTATAAAAACTAAATATGAGAATATGGGATGGTTAGCTTTAAGTCAGGGAAGGGCCACATCAATGAGTATTAATAATCTTAGAGTATAGCTCCGAATTTATGAGGTAAAAATTGAAACATAACAACTTATTTTTTAAAATAATATGTTTAATGTTTTAAGTTGTTTAAGCGACCGTCTAAACACAGGCAATATCTGCAATTTACAAATATAAAATATTTAAATATAAAGTTATAAATATCTTGGTTTTTATTGGAATCATGCCTAGTTCTATTAACGCATAGAGTGGAGGTCTAGCAGATCTAACCGTTCCGCTTCCAAGGAGGTGTTATTATATTTTTATATGTGAGCTAGGGGTTCATCAAGTTAAGTTACTCAACATTTTGCGCAATAGTTGCAATGAATTACTTAATCTTAACATTTTTACTTGATATGTCAATATTAATATTTGACTTGATTTTAAGCTTAACTTAAGAAAAGTTCTTTGAAAACTAAGAAAGTAGTAAATCCTTTGTTTAAACATAAATAATATAGTAATAGTGATATTAAACGCACATTGTGAAGAAATATTAATATAATATAAAAAGACAATTTTAAAAATCTATATATATATAAGCGAAAAACGATCACTGACTCATCACGAGATCTCTAAAACTATAGGCCCGATCGACTTGAAATTTAACATAGTTACTCCTCTTACCACGTAGACGCGTACTAAGAACGGATTTTACGAAAATCCTATTGAAAATGCATTTTTTATCGATTTTTCATCAATTTTCGTCACGTGGTACAATTTTGACCAATGGGCTGCCAGGATTTTGACATTTGCAAATTCATGGCTGCTTCAACGATTTGACACTGACGGCGCTAAGGTAGCATTTCTCTTGAAACTCCATAAACGTCATTGAAGGTAAATAGCTGATCTAACCTGCTGATCTAACCTGATAATATTAATCTTTTCTTCTTAATAATTGATTATTAAACGTGACACTTTTTCTATGTTCCTAACAATTTGTTTCACATACGTCACACATAAATACACATTTTATTGTGACTTCTTGGAAAATGATAGTACTAAGTACCTACTTATAAAATTTAACTCGATAATTGATTTGATTTTCACAATTTGCTTTGACACTTTTGATTTTCATCAATTATATAATTCATTATCTGTAATATTTTCAAATATAGGTAATACTTAAGAAATATTAACAATGAACTTAGAATATAGATTAATAGACGTGCGTTGTAAACCTTTCCAAATTGTCGAGATTTTAGATGACAGAGTGTGTTTATTTTCTAATATATCCCTATCGATATTCGGTAACGTATTAAAGTCTGACAAAATTCGAAAAAAAATTGTTGTCCAAGTATTTAATAACTGGAATCGGTTCGGATGCTTGACTCAAAAATTAAAACGACTAAGCAGTACAAGAAATTAAAATTATCTTACAAGTTGCACTGTTTTACACGACTTTTGTAATACATATTATAAAGAATAAAAATTTTAATTTTCATGGTTGAACTTAATTGATCCAGTCAAATCCAGTGAACTCTTGATAAGTTAAATTCCTAGAAACCATAAATCTATAGCTAATTTATAGGTGGTTATCTTATTTATAGTTTGGCCCAACGTTCGCCAAACGTTCGTATTATCGAAGGAGTAGTTTTATTTATCCATTGTTCGATTCAGTGAGAGTAAAACTGGGAGTAATTCGGGAATCCTCTGTAGTGAATATGATAACATCCTTAAAAATAAATATCGAAGTATTAAAACAACACCCGTAAGAATAAATAACCAAAGCATACAGTTCAACTTAAGGGATCCCAATTAGGAGTTTGGCTTAGATAGATAAGGGACCGTTAGGACTTCGATTCATAGAGGGAAAATACACAAAGTTACAAAGAGATGCATTGGGACAAAAAAATATTTTACCTTATACACCCAACTTATAGGGAGTTAGAACGTATGTCAAACGTAAATTACGTGCAGGTAATAGTCCACTGAAAGATTACTGAACTGCAAATAGTGAGTTTCAAGGCAAGTATTAATACGAAGATAATTATTTATTTAGAAAATTTACGAATCCTAAGCATCCTAAAATGTCCTATAAATCCCTAAGCATAGCTAAAATGACTTTTTTCATATTTTGCTATGACGTTTCTATTAATCAATCATTTTTATTTAGCTATGTCCAGCAAAGCGGGCGAATATCAGCTAGGTGAATATATAACATATCGTGGAGACGATATTATTTAAAACTTATTTATTTTTCTTATGAATAAATGTTTGCAAACTTGAAGATTATAACGATAATAGTAGTATAACAATAAGTTGAATTCCTAGAAACCATAAACCTATAGCTAATTTATAGGTGGCTACCTTATCTATAGTTCGGTTCAGTAAACGTTCGAATTATCAAGGAGAAGTTTTATTTATCCATTGCAAGTAAAACTTGGAGTAATCAGGAAATCCTCTCCAGTGATATGATTCCATTCTTAAAAATAAATATCTATGTTCCAATAAATAACCAAAGCCGACAGTTCGACTTAAGTGATCCTGATTAGGAGTTTCACTTAGAGAGGTGAAGTCGTTAGGAGTTCATAGAGATTAAAATACGTAGAGTTTCATAGAGATAAATTGGAACAAAAAAAAGTTTTTTAATGTATTCAAGGGTGTATCTTTTAGGGTGTTAAAAGTATGTCAAACGTAAATTACGGGTAGAAATCTTTTGAAATATAGTTGAACTGCAAATTTTGAAATTTCTAGGCAGTTAAAATACGAAGATATTTATTATTACGGAAAATTCACGATTCTTGAGGAATAACTACTATCTTTTTATGTCAACATAACTGAAATGCCTTTTTTATGTTTTGCAATGACGGTTTCTATTAATTAATCAGTTCAATTTAGCTATGTCCAGCGAAGCGGGCGGGGATCAGCTAGTATTTAAATATAAATGGGTAGTTTATTTACAAAAATAGTTTCATTCAAAAAATAAAAATTAAGTTTTTGATATCTTTGTATTGGATATAATAAATCTGAAAAAATGTTACTTCATTATAATCGAAGTTGAAAATTAGGTACAGAAGCAAAAGCATACACAACCATTGAAGTTTTTTTTCTATATTTTTAAGAACGCACTTTCAAGTTAATGTAACTGCTTTGCGAGAGGACAATTCAATTTTTATATTTTATTGAGCTATTGATTTTCACTACTGGGAAAATTAAATATTGTAGAATAATAAGTAAAAGTATTATAAATAAAAATATTCAAAGCATGCAAACCACGAGTTAGTCACCGCAGCTTTAAATCAAATGAAGTTAATTTTAACCTTGTAACAAGTTTTTGCTTCTTTTCAATATTTCTGTGAGGTATCCTTTTAATAATAGTTGATGCTTAAATAAAATAAAATATGCGATTTGTATTGTATTTTTTACTGACCCATAAAAATTATTACGATCTTCAAATAAATTATAAAATAAGAGAGTTATAGAGGTGTTTCTGTTTAGTTACTGTGTCTATTTTTATGGTTACTTGAAGCTTTATTGCAAATTAAAAGAGAGATTAATTTTCTTCATTTCTCGATAACGCTTTCATTTTATTACAATTGCCCAAAGCCAGCAAATGAAATTTTAAAGCAAAAAATAACTTTCCGATTTAAATGGCATAAATTTGTTGTATTTATTCAGTACAATCGCTATATATTATAAAAAACCTTTAATCTAAAGTAGATGTTAAATAGATATCAGTATCATTTTTGTATCAATTACAAACTTCATCTAGTTACTTGTAAGACTCAATCCTTGAAAATCATACAATAAACTGTTCTGTCCAATTTTTTTTGTTTTCCTTGAAGGTTTTCAAACTATTTGAGTGCAAATAATATTGTTTGTTAATCCTTGAAAACTAAATCAAGGAGATTCGAATCCTGAAAATTGATTTTACAGCAGTTGGAAAGCTTCAAGAAGAAAGCTTTTGAATTTAGACAACAAATAGATGAGTTATAGGTGATACAGACCACAATTTAAAACTAATAAATAACGATGTACATATATTGAAGCTGAGGCTGAGTAATTTTATTCAAATTTTGAAAGCATTATTAATCATACGGTCGAGAAAATGTTTCAAAGTTTATAATGTTAAAAAAGTAAGTTTTGATAAAAAGTGTTTTCATGGAATTATTTATCAGTTAGAGTAAACAAATATATTACGTAGTTAATTTTTTAACTCACAGTATCTTAATTTTTTTTTTTAATTTTTGGAAAGTAAATACAATTTATTTATCAATGATAATTTTAATAGCAATGAGAATGCCAAATAAGATTTTTGAAATAATGAATATTATTTTCCGTATCTACTTATAATAAAAAATATTTCAACGATTGCAGATAAAATATAGCATTAACCAATTTACATTTTCCTACTTTTATTTTTTTTTTAAATTAGAAATTTAGTTAATGGTTGATGTATTTTGTATTCACCTGTTTGAGAAAAGCTTTGAAGGGTTCCACTTTAAGTTAAAAGCCGAAACGTTTTAATTGATATTGCTCACCATTGCCCTTTTGAAGTTGACTACCATAAAAATATAATGGTTTCACCTTCATGGGTGTTTAATTAAAATACAACAAAAAAACGTGTAATTGAAAGTGTAAAACGTAGAGACTTTTTTGATTTCCGATATTAAATGGGGTTTGAAAATAGCGTTCAACACAGTAGACAAGCAATAACGAGTTTTCATAAATGCACTTCGGTGTTAATAACCTAAATGCATTTTCCGTTTAGCTACGTTCTTATTGAGCGTTAATTACATTTTCGTAGAGCACCATTAACGAATATTTGCTATAATTTGATTTCGTCGAACAAAATTACATTTGTCAAACGTAAAGACGATTCGTCCCGAAGATGTAACAAAACATTGAAAAGACGTTAATAGTGAAATTTCTAGAGACTATATCGATGAGTTTATTCGTCAGGAATATGTGTTTTTTCTGTTCTAGGCGGTAGTAGTCGACACAGCGGAGAAACCCGAAAAATGGTGGACATAACGCGTGACAAACCAATTCGCGTTGCAATCAGGGTGGTCGTTCCAGTGCGCGATCATCCAAAATTTAATTTCGTTGGGAAATTGCTCGGTCCCAAAGGAAACTCATTAAAACGGTTACAGGAAGACACGATGTGTAAAATGGCCGTGCTTGGACGAGGGTCAATGAAAGACCGACACAAGGTATAATTTAAAAACATATATTTTATAATAGGTACCTAATTTTGAATTTTTTTGTAACCATGATTTAAATATCAGGAAGAGGAATTACGTGCGTCTGGTGATCCTAAATTTCAACATCTCAGTGAAGACTTACACGTGGAAATCTCTGCGTTTGCCACCCCAGCTGAAGCTCATGCTCGAATTGCGTACGCATTAGCTGAAGTTCGTCGATTTCTAGTTCCGGTAAGCTTTTGTTCTTCTCTAATTTCCTCTTTGCTATAAAACTCATTTTAATTTATTACTATCCGCTAAAAAAAAAAAACCACAGCACAACATTTTTTTCTGGCTCAGCAGAAGCTCATTTTAATTTATTTTCTTAAGAAGTTGAAATTGATAAAAACTTTTCCAATTATTTAAACGATTAATTCTCTATCTTAGTTCTTTAAATCTGTTGGATTGAATTCGTTATTGTTCCCAATCTCGCTCAAATTTGACCAAAGGCATGTCACTACATAACTATTACCGTTATTGACCCGAAAGTACAAATACTTTACGACGAGTGTTTTTACGGTCGAATTATGGTTGTACGTTTTATGTGTAGTCAAGATGTTGCATAAAAACCTCTATTTTTCCAACTGACTTGCACATGCAATTTCCTTAACAATCCATTTTTGTTGAATGTACGTTTTGATGTCTTATCTGGAAATTCGGTTCGTTAAAAGTGCCTGTTCGATAATTACTTTAATTTAACACTTATGTTATATATGTATGTCGGTGAGTTTTATTACATCGTCGTACTGTGAAAGTAGACGAGTGTAAATTTTAAAACAAATGGTCCGTGGAGTATATAAAAAGTTTGCAAGGCAAACTCAAATGTGAGCATTAAGTATATCTATATATTTAACAGTTAGTCATGGGAATTGAGTTGCAGCAAAAGTAAACGCAAATTCGTGGAACTGTTATAGCTTATATTGCCAAAAGTTGGCATGATTTCGTACATAAAGCTTTTTTAAATTATTTTCAGACATAAAAAAATAATTCATCTGTACATTTCTGTTAGTTATTACTATTATACTTATATATTGTTTGAAATCGCGTTAAATGTCTAAAGGTTATAAATTACGAGACTCATAATTGGCGAAAGTTAAACAGAATCAATCTGAGCCTAGATAGATTAGATAGAGCCTATAGACTTATAGATAAAGATAATAGACTTTATACTAAGAGGTATATTTTTAGTTTTAAGGAAAAAATTGAATATTTGGATGTGTCCAATATCCAATATCTAATATCCAATCTTATTCCATGAATCATTTTAGTTAGTAGAGGTAGTGCTTATTAATAAGCTTCAAAGCTGGAGCTTACAACTCGTGGTAATGTATAGTCATCAAATCTCAATTCTTGCAACAATTTATATAGTTCAAACTCATGTTTATAAAATACATATTAAAGATGATAATGACTACAAAAATAGATTGATAATATTGATGATTTCCACCTTCCCTAAAGTCAATAACTTAACACTTTTCCTTTAGTCTTAGCGTCATAATTAGCGTCAAGTCAAAACTCGGCAATTTATTATATTTTCACAAATTTTTTAGTTTCTAAACAAGGCCCTAAAAATACAAACTAAGAAAACTTAAACTTAAAACTACAACACATAAAATTTTGTAACGAGGAGAGGAACTTGATTTTTGGGTTTCCAGCCAGTATATTTCATTTTTGCAATTATGATGTCTATAATACAATTAGGATAGCCACATCAGAAGGATTTAATCAAACAATTCAGATTTTTCGGCTATAGTCACGTGTCTGATGTAGTTTAAGCAGGTTTTCCGACACGAGAACATACGACACTTGAACACGAACGTTTGCTCATACGACATATAAACAAAGATACATTGTACCATGAGACAGATGAACAAGGTGATACTTTCTACTTTACTACTGCCACAAATCAACTTGCGTCAAATAAATATAAGAAAACTGATTGATTGATTACGTTTGATTTTTATTTATTTATTATAAAATGTTATAGCTGCAGTTTCCAAAACTTATTTTAGGTACTACCCTTCCTTAAAATATGTCTTCCCGTGCCTCCCTCCTTTTGTTTTTAATAATTTAAACACCTTTTATATAGTAAAACCTTTATTTAAAAAAAATTTATTTAAAAGTTTTGGTGTCCCCCATTTTGGAAAAAATTGGGTTATAGAGTAATGAAAAGCGGTTATAAGGCTTAAAATCCACCGTAAGGAAATGTGAACAAATTCAATTTGTAATTTAGAAACATCTACAAAACTTGCCTTCATCAATGGTTATGATGGAAAATACAGATTGTATTTTAAAATCTCATAAACTCGATTTTTTTTTGCGACTGTTCGAAGATGATGTTAAAATCCCTTTTTATTAGTTTAAACCTTTTGAAATCTTTGAATTTCCATCCCCTTTATAAAAAGTTATGTGTAAGCCTATACCCTGCTATACAGAAAATGCATTTGGTATTTTGCTTAAAATATATTTAATCTTCAATATTTTATGATTATTTTATTTTGAATGTTTTCATCGATTTCAAAACCATTTTAAAAAAGTAATTACCGTATTACATGAACTCTCTTTTAAAATCTTTTTCCATAAAGTAGCTATAAACAAAATAAAATATATAGGAATTTCAAATAGAAAAATGTAATGAAACAAAATATTTATTCTGATTTTCAATAACTAATGTACTTTGAAAACGTTTGACTCAATCGACACAAGTAATAACGAGTTTCGATGAACACACTTTGCTAATAACCTGAGTGCATTTTCCGCTTAAGTGCATTCTTATTGAACATTAGTTATGATTTTGTAAAGCTTAATTGCCTTGATGTTTAAAATAATTGTTTTAATTTAAATTATTTATCAAAGTTTCCAATTAGTTGGAACTAAAATATTTCTTATTTTCTATTTTTTAGTTAGCTATTTGAATATGGTTTTAATCTGTTTACAGGTTATTTAAATGTGTAACTAATTTGATTGCAATACCAAATACATTATTTCAAGATGATTAGAAAACTGTACTTTTAGTTTTAATTCTTTCAGTCACGATTTTTGTAAATAACTTAGAAGAAGAAACTTCTGTGAAATATTATTATTTTCATCAGGTGTATGATACCTTTATGACATCATGAATGTCAAGCTCGAGGCAAGCGGGAGAAGTTCTTTTTATTACACGTTTTCCATAAGAAATGCATTTGTCGCATACAAATGGGGATTATCTGAGAAACATTGACGAAATGAATAATATTGTCAGCGATGTGTTATAATAAATTCTCTCACCTCGCATGCTTTATTTATGTAATCCTCACTTTAGCGGAATTAAAGTGTAGAAATATACGAGTCTGAGGAGGAAATATATTGTTTCGAATAGACAACTAGTAGACGGGAAAAAGAAAATATTAAAAATATTAAACTTAAACAAGGGAACTTTTATTTTTTCCCATGTATCAGTTTAAAATTCTGTGGAATATCACGAGAAAAATTGAAGTAATTTTAAATGATGGCGTTGAATTTAAGAAAATAATCCAGGTGAACATGGACTTGTTATTTTCATATTTTTTAACGTTTTTTTTTTGCGAATAATTTATGAAATAAGGTCATGGGAATTCAAACCATCTGTTGATTTTTTTTTTCATACAGACAACTTGTTATTTTACACTTTTTACTCGATTGAAATCCCTTGAAAATATCATTTTTAGCATAAATAAAGTGTTCCGGTAATTGTCTCCGATTTTCATGAAATTTGACCGTGATTACTGCTATTATGTGCATTAAAATTGCTCTATTACAATAATCAGTTACAATTAGCTTAGATATTCTATTATGCTATTATGATGTAATTTGAACAAAATTTCAAATTCCGAATTGTACTTGGCTCAAATGAGTGTGAGAATATCAAATTTAAGTGAAATTTAGGTCTATTGGGAGAAGGTATAAGGTATGTTTCATATCTCTGAAATAGCCGGAACGGAATTTGTAGTGGACACCAATTACAATATCCTTGTTCATTATTGGTTTTGCCCCGTCGGCGTAATTATAATGGATGCAAATTATCTAGGAATGAACAATATTATCGTGACATAATTTGACATTTCACGACAACCATTTGGACAATATTTTATCAAAATAATGAATGGTAACTAATGAATACGAAATCGTGTCATATATAGACGCAAATATAAATGAAAAAAAATAATACAACAGTCTCTATATTTTTAGAAAAAATAAAATAAAAATACACCTATTATAAAGATACACCTATAGGTCATTTATATGTGGATAAGTAAAATTATTTTTATCGTTACTTAACCTTTTATGTAACGCTATTAACAAATAAACGATAGACAAAAAATTAAGCGAGCCACCTATTGGCGCAGTGGCTAGAGCGGTAGTTCTCTCCACTTCATGCGTCAAGTGGTTCTGGGTTCGATTCCCGTTGAATCCTAGACTTAAGATTCTAGACCTAAGAAATAATTGACCAACAGAAATTTTCTGTGTTTAGACAGTCGTGATATGACCTTAGCTGTTAAAGCGACTTAAAACACCAAAAAAAAAAAAAAAAAAAAAAAAAAAAAAAAAAAAAAAAATTAATCGTTTGATTGCTGATGAAGTAAGGTATTAGTCAGAACAATGTATACCAGAGGTTAACTATACTATTCAATTCGGGTCCTTCACAACTCGGACCATTAACAACTAAATCCATAGTCAACTCATTTCATAGACAACTAGTGCCTTTTACAACTAGCCAGTTGTAGAGTTGTGCTGAGAAAGGATAGGATGAGGAACTAAAGGATAAAAAGACGGTTTGAGTAGTGAAGTGTCCGATAAACATACAAAAAAGAGGGTTACACTTGGATGGCCATGTGCTGAGAAGGGGAGAGAACTATGTTGGGAAACGAGGGTGTTGTACTGTTCTAAATCTGCTATTTCTATTTCTACTGGGTTGTGGTTAGAGGACAATAGAGGTAGAGATTCTGGCTGGGTTAGGTTATATATATTTTTTGTAATAGCAATATCTAAAACACTTGGGTTAGCGTTGTGTTTAGGTGGATAGTATGTGGGTTCATTTGGGTGATAAATTTGTAAGTTTTTGCGAAAGCAGAATAGTGCAAGATTAGTGCCATTCGAATTATTTGAGTGACAATTCCAGTTGGTATGTTACAGTTTAAATCACCCATTACTATAATATGTTTTTCTATCCCAAATATTACATCTAATTCCTTTTTGAGCAACTTTTTGTTTGGTGGTAGATATATTGCTACAATCTCTTTAGGTCCTCCTCTCTTTGTTTGTATTTGTATTGCTACGGCTTCAATATTGTTTAAGTTTGGTATGGGTATTTCATGTCATGTTATATCATTTTTTATTATAATAGCGACCCGACCTCCGTGCCTATTCCTATCATTTTTATAAACAGTGTATTCGGGTGTTGTAAGTTTGATTTTTTCAATCAGTTTCGTTTCACTTAGAGCTATTAGGTCATATTTTCGTTCTTAGCCATATCCAATAATTCTGTCAGTTTTTCTTTTATTGAATTGGAATTCCAGAATAAAATTTTTAACTTGGTGATATCTGAAGCCATTACAGTATTTAAATTCCATATACTTATCACCTCTGGGTTTGGTTTCTGAGAGCTGTTTATTTTCATTAAATAATTAGCAATTTATTTTATTTTGGTACTGTATTTGTTTTGGCGTTCTTTGTATGTGTATGATGTGTTTGGTTATGTATTGCCTTTGTTTTGATTTATATGCAATCACATTGATGACTGAATTTTATAAGGTCCCCGTTATCAATGGCTCCAGTTGTTAACAGCATCAGTTGTGTTAGGTCCCAGTTGTAAGGGACCTGAATTGTCGTATAACCGTAGATATCAAGGAACCATACAACAGAACCAGTTTTTTTCAAGCTCAAATAAACTTTGTTTCTAATAAGAAATAACTCTCAAAATTTATGTTTGATTGTTTTTTGGGTTATTCAAGAAGAACATTAAATATATGTTTTCACTTTCCTTTATTTTTCTAGAAAAGTTAATTATCTATTACTTATTTATATTTTATTAGAAAAAAATGTACAATTATATTCACAAAGAAAGATACCTAAGTAAAAAATAAATGTAAAAGCAAACAAAAAGAAATCAAAACCATTAGGTGTACCTTTGTATTTCCAGATACGTATTTCAAATGTCATGCAATTGTCATCAGTGGATCAAATCGAAGTATTTTCGGCATGGCATTCAAAATACGTATCTGGATACAAAGGTAATGGTTTGGATTTTTTTTTTCTTGTTGGTTTTACAATTATTTTTTTCCTTTAGTTTGTATTTATAATACACCTACTTACCTTTTCACAGAATAGTTAATAGATTTTAACATAATTAGTAGATAATTAGATTATAAATTTAATGACACCTTTTAATACAAATGCAAAGAATTGACTTATTAAAATAAAGAAATGAATTTGGGAAACTTATCTACAATAAAAATACAAGTTTAGTAATGAAATAATGACCCGGCAATGGAATTTATATGTATGTGATAGTAACGTGCACTTGGTCGTTTTTTTTTTAATAACTGTAAATATTTGCTAAAGAATTATTTTCTTTAATAAAGCAAAATCGTACTTTTATATTTTTGTTCCTTCCATTGCGTTTTCTTTTGAAAACAGTAGACGGTAATTATATCTTTTAATTTAGAGTTACTTAATGAAATCGTGTTTTAAAAGAGTTTCTTGTCTCTTTGTGTCAAGTAGAACATAGTTTTTTCTACGTGGAACTCGATGTCTAAGTTTTCTTTTCTTTCTTGATTAAATCAAAGTTTCAAGAGTGGCGTATGTCTGGACAAAATAATATAAAGCACAACATACGTACGTAATATAAACGAAGGAACGAACGTGTCTAAAGAGTGGAACACGTAAGAGCATTGAGGAGGATAAAATGAAAGAGAAATGCGAAGTGTTCAGTACTCAAAATATATCTCGTAGGGATGAAGTGACCGAAAGAGGGAGAGGACTAACGGCAGCTACTTAAAGTCGATAACTTTTACGGTTGTGCCATAACTACAAATAACCTCACTGTCCCAAATTCATTTATCTTTCACAATGTTTATTCCAACCGCAGTTGGTCGGTGATTTCAGAGTCAACTTTAATACCTAGTCCGAAAATTTCCGAAGCGTAACGATTGTTCTGAGGCAAACTTCAACTTGGTCATAAAAAGGCTCTTGTAAGGAAAAAAAATCATACGGACCTTGATTCGAATTTAATCGGGTTCTTTTTTACGAATTTATTTCAAAAAATTTGTAACCTTTCTCCGGCCTTAATAGCTATGTCTACCATAAAAAAGGTGTTTCTGTGCGGCACAGTGTGTAAACACGACAAGGTTAGTTTTTTATCAGTCGTGTTACTTGCATATTTATGTGACTGGTCAAATTATTAATGAAAAAGACCGAACAAAGCAGTGGAGGATTCGCTTTTTTATTTTCGGATGTTTCACAATTGTTTATTTCGTACGTAAATTAACGAATAAAAATAAAATTATTAGCTAGTTTTAAGAGGGCCAGCTACCATGAGTTTCTTTATTTTTGGAAAAAGAAAAACTCTTATTTACGTTTTTTTATATAAAACATTTACAAAATGGATATAATATTAATTTTTAAAAAGTACCTATATGTACAGCTTGAGCTAATATACCAAGAATTATGAAATGTTTAGACCTCATAATCTAGATTATATAAAGTTAAAAAGTTGTATTTCTATAATTTTACCGCTCAGCTAATAAAATAATAAACCAAAGCCATATAATGAGTGACAAACTAAATAATTTATTTTTAATAAGAACATGCTTCAATTTTGTTCCATATGGTTTTTTTGAGCGAAAATTAATAAAACAACTCTTTATTTTCTATCTTATGCATATTATTAAGCTTGTAATTGTACATATTCGTATATATTTCATGCAGTTCTCATACATAGTGGATGGATATAGTAGAAAGTATATGAAAAGTACAGCTGAATTTTCGGTAACTTGTCGAATGTGGAGATTTTGAGAAACGAGCCATCCTCATATTTGCTCACATAAAGTTCGTTCTAAATGACATATTTGGTACGTTAATGTAACGATTAAAAAAAATTATATGAACTTACCTAGTGCGAATGTCTACTCCAAACTTAGATTTGGGCATTTTTCAACGATACTGGCTTGATACTAAATTCTAGTATGCTTCAGATTTGTGCAATATATAATCACAAATTCATCTGGTACACAAACTCATCCGTACAGAAACAGTCACAGATCATCTGGAACGCTATTTTACACTGCGTACTTATCCTGCTGCCCATGTTATCTGAAATAAACCAATTAAAAGAAAAGATTATGAAAATATTATATTACTTTCAATTGTTGTGAAAATGAACGTATTTGTCTATGATTTTTCGATAACTACACCATATGTAGGTATAAGAAATTTATAAAAACTAATAATAGCACCTATTGGCGCAGTGATTACAGCAATTGCTTTCTCCGCTTCATGCGTCAAGTGGTACTGGGTTCGATATCCATTGAATCCTAGACTTAAAATTCTAGACCTAAGATAAAGATAATATAATATGTTTAGTATTGCTGGATTACAGAAAATCCTAAAATATTGTTTCCAAAATGTTATAATACTACGCCTCTCTTAAAAATTTGTTTTTCTGCGCCTCCCTACCTTTCATAATTTTATAGATGTATTAACAAAAACTATTAATATTGGGATCATTATTTCAAAAAATATTTTCTTTTTTAAACATTTTTGAGAGGTCTCTTCTAGTTATAGTCTGCGTCATTCATGGGAGGCTCGTCACTTATGGCGCGTTCACACGAGTTAACTTTAGTTAACCGAATTTTGTTGATCGACAAAAGTTGAGTGAAAAACTTCGTGTAAACCTTTGTTTCAATTAATTTGATCAACTCATATTCGAGTTTAACCAGGTTGACATGCATGAACTTTTCAGATTGAATTGGCTGGTCAGTTTACTTTTTACTTTGTTGGTATTATTTGATATTCTGGATAGGGTTTATGTTTTATTTCAATATTTACACAGTTTTAAACTATAGATTATAGAAAGACCTCCTATTGCCGCAGTGGTTAGAGCAGTAGTTCTCTCTAGTATCCTAGAACTAAGATTAAAATTGACCAAAAGAAAATTTCTGTGTTTAGACACCTTAGATGACCTTAGATGTTAAAGCGACTTAAAACATCCAAAAAAAAAAAACTATAGAAATTTATATTCTATTGAAGAGCTCTATTTCTATTGGTCAATATTACGTTTAGTTTATTAAAATTACTGAAAATTTAAGATCCTAAGACATTTTTCTTACAAAAATATTCAAAGGATTCTATTTTTAATAAAGAAACAATTTTTTGGTGATTGCGGTCCTGAAAAATTGAGAACCACTGAGCTAAACTTGAATTCAATAAGTTACAATTGTTATTTTTATACTTTTGGATCAAGCGATTAATTGGATCACAATTTTATACACAAACTAAAGTTATCGTTTAATTGCCTACTCTCATTACCCTGTAAGTTCTGAACATAGAATAGTAAACATAGAAAATAGCTCTTCTTTAAAAACTCTTATAAAAGTTCTTCCAATTAATTTTTCTTACTTAAATGATATAACTCTAATATTAGTTTTTAACTTTTGCCTTCAACAAAATTATATCTTATTTTTTAGATACTTATAAGTAGTCAAAAACTTTTTTACAAAATTGGATTCATATGCTACGAGATAACAATTTTTTGTTTCAAATAATTAATAATTTAAATAATCTGAAAATTGTAATAGAAACGAGACAATTGAATAGATAGAGATATATAAGAATAGATATTCATTGCAGAATAAAATTTTCTTGTCTGTTTCATTTTAATATTTTTTCATCTCATTAATATTTGGCAGTCGTTTCTTTTAATATAAGTAAATTTTATGGCCTTATTTCTAGTGTTTTAGTTTTATTGTTGTTTTTATATTGTCTTTGTTTTACTGATATATATGTAGGTACATTGATAATTATTAAAAAAAAAATACAATTTTTATATTTTTATTAAAATGAAAGAATTTTATTTTCTTGTCGAGTATTTTTCTCAAAGTAATAAAATTTTATTTAATTTAAACACTAACGTTTCGAAACTAAAAATTAAGCAATGAGAATTCTTATGAAAAAATAAACCATCAAAAAATATGCAATATGGTAATATTATACATTCCTACTGAGAAGAAATGATATGGCAAAGCTTATAAAAAAGGACATTGAAGCTTTTCTAATAACTTTGAATCAATAAAGAGCTTTAATATTATAATATAATGTTGCATTCTAATTTCATTAATCGAACATCGTTGTAACTAAAATCTCAAAGTTACATTATATTCATTTTCGAAATTCACATGTTGCATTTTACAATATGCAGGAGTATTTGGTCCCATCTGGTTGAACGAAGCATTGTTGAGCCCAATTGTTCAGGAGGGTGTATCCTTCCTAGATATTCGAATTGGCGTGTAAGAGAAACCGCAAAATTTGTCTGGTTGTCCAGAGTGTGTGTGTGTGTATGTCACTTTCGTGCTTTCAAGCTAAAACCGAACGTGTGTCTGAGTTTATGAACTTTATGATAATTATGAATGCTCGTTATTTAGTTACTGTGCTTTTTCGTAGAATTTTCATAACAATTGTACCTAACATTGAAAAAGAATAGAAATTGTCTTAAAGAACAATTTAGTTTTAGAACATAAAATAACGGACGGAAATGAGTTTCTACGAATCAGGTCGAAGTTGAAAGGCTTAGACTTACCCCACGTCAGACGTTTAAATATTTAATATTCCAATGTGCCTCTTCTGTAAAAATTTTTCAATTGATTTAATTGAATAACTATAAGAATAAGTTTTGATAATAAAAATCTTTTTTGGTTGATTTTTTATTATTATAATAATTTATGTATAGGTATATATATATTTATTTCTTTTTGAAATTTAAAATCTTAACACTATCTATAAATAGTTAAGGTAATTAATTACTTACCACAACCAACTACGAGAAAAATGTTTTGATTGATAATACCTCTTGTCCTATGTATACTTATTAGTAGTATTATTCTTTCTTTTGTTTTTAAACTTTAATTCCATACCAGTAACACTGTCGTACAAAAAATATAAAGTTTCTGATCCAGAGATGCGATGTATGGATTCTGGTGTATTTTTTCATGCTGAAAATGAATCAGGTTTATTTACCTTCAGAACGTTTCAGTTTTCAGAAAATCGCTGCAAAACTTCACTGACACTCAAAAAAAGTTGTTAGTCAGAGATTAGCTGAATACTTAAAGATGCTAGAGAAGAAATGATTATTTTTGATTTGTGCTTAACGTCTACAAATAGACCAAAAACTATGCCTATATCAAATGTGAATTACAAGCGATAGACAATTATTTCTTAAATATTTTTAAAGTATCTCAGTGATTTTTTGAAAATTGAAGGGTGCTGGATAAAAAATAATTAAATATTAACGTTTAGCGTGAAAAAATTCATCGAAAACCACATATCGTATAGAGTCGGATTGTTTTTTTTTTGTGATTTTAGTTTATATTATCTGCAGTAATGCAACAACACAGTGTAAGCTGTAAAATGTAGTTACAATTTATCAAACGTTCCAATTTAAAATAACTAACAGCGTGAAAAACATTTAATTGATTTAACATTATATAAGTAGGTACCTGGTACATATACTATAAATAAATGTTTTGCTCAGACTTAAGTAAAATAATATTTGAAACAACAATCTGATTTGTTTTCATTTTACAAAGCTTATCTATACAGAAATTTAACATCTTTACAACAGTCGACTTTTGACTGACAGAAACGTTAGAAGCTGAACCATTTAAGATAAAACATAAAACATGACATTTTAATGTTTATTGCTTTATGAAATGTGGTATCCATATAGGAAGGATTTTCGAAATTCTACCACTAAGTAGCTCAAATAAAGAGTGGAAAGTTTTACATTGAAATTACATTTTTATAAAATTATTTTTTTCAAAGATCCCTTTTCTTAAAACTTAAATTTTTAAGAGTACCGCGATTTCTGTCAATTTGCAAAATTTACTTTAAGGGTGGTCCTGCTTTAGATGGGGACTTCGGTATCATCTCTCTAGATATTATTATTTCTTAAGACTAAGCTCCGTTTACTTTTTTTTGTTAAAGTTTAGATGACCAAAGTTTTGGGTAGCCACTAGCTTACTATTAAAAAGAACGGTTTAACAATACGCCGAACGATTCACAAAACTATATTGTGTCTCATGTGTAGAGAGTTTTTGATGAGTTGATATTGTTTGATATATTAACACATAGCTTTGAGCAAAAATAAAAAAGAACTTCAATTATTTTTAAATTCGTAGACAAAAAAAAAATTTTTCTAGTCATAAAGTGTTACCAAATTTTTCAGTGATACATTCTCATAAGAGTGAGGACCGATGTAAGTCTACCCAAATAATGTGTAGACTTGAGATAAATATAAAACCTTCTACCAACTACTTATTATTTTCATTTTCTTATTTAATGGATATTTTTTTGGTGATTTTTAATGGTAATATACGTAAACACAAAAAGAATGTCTATAACATAATAAAAATGTACAAATTGTACAATTGAAAAGATGACATTTTTCGTAACCAATTCCCACTAGAGTTTCCTTGGGATTGTGAAGCTATTCACTGCTATTGATAATGTGCTTTGGAGCGTGAATTTGTTTTAATTAACCTACCTAAAATAAGGTAGTAGCTGGTAAAAAAATCATACCTCAACGAATTTTAGAAGTTTATCTTAATTTATTTTTTGAAATCAACCCTTATTACAAGAAGTTTTTGTAAAAAAAACAATCTCTTTTTTCACCCACATTTTATGTATGTAAGTAACATTTGAAAGGGCTAAAATCGTTATTTTTGAAAGTTAATTTAAGTTTTATTATACTTTCTCAGACGTTTTTATCATACCAGAAATAATTAAAAAAGGATGCAGAGAATCATAAGCATTTTACACAACCATTTTTTATTTTTATTAATTTTCCTTTAAAAAATTGCATATTGGATGGAAGTAAACATAAAAACAGTTTGAAGATATCCGCTTAAATTTCTATGATACCTTACTACTATTCTACAGTTATTCAAAATTTTCCATGAATTTTAGTTCAATATCATACATTTTCCAGACCTTACTATGTAGGAGTTTATTATTTGTAAATGTATATAAAAATTGGTTTTGATCCCCGTTGATCCTAGACTTAAGATCCTAGACCTAAGATAAAATTGACCTAATAAAATTTTCTGTGTTTCGATAGTCGTGATAAGACTCTAGATGTTAAATCGACTTAAAACACCAAAAATAAAAAAATAAAATAAAATAATAAAATAGTAAGATTTCCAGAAAAACATATATATCTTTAAACTACAATTCAGGAAAATGTTGAATAATTAAATTTTTGCAACAATTTCTTAAATGGAGTATTTTAAGCGGATATCTTCAAGCTGTTTTTATTTCAAATTCCAAGAAACAATATGAAACGTTTTGAAAGAAAATTAATATAAAATAAGTAAGTATTAAAAAAATAAACACAACAATAAAAGATATTATTTTCTTTATGCTTCTATTCGCTCTACAATTTATGATACCTCGAACTGAGTCTGGGGGTGTAGCAATATTCGAATAACTTCGACAATGTGAACCTCATCCCAATCAAAATTTTCTGAAGAAATCTACCCTTGCATCATGTAATTTCTTTATACTAGAATGTCATCTTAAATAGCGACAAATTCCCCTGTAATTCCATAAGACTTGCAGCTTTAATACTTTGTTGTGTAATGGAAGTTAAATGTTCGTTGATTTTGAAAATTGGAAAAACGACGACTTCCAGATAAAAATGTTATGTTACTGGTAATATGTTGCAGTGAAACTGAAGCAAAGCGACAGCAAAGTTTCAAAGAAATGTGTTTGCACAGTTTTCTTTTATTGACTTTTGTGTAGGATAATGTTCTTTAAGGAAAATAAGTTAATGGTTTGTGAATAAATTTATCATTTTATTTCTTATTGAATAAGTATAACTTTACTATGTATAAAGAACATAATATGCGTTTTTCTAACAAATAATGTAAAGTAATTTTGTATTTAATAAATTGTTTTTAAAACGAGTGGGTACTATATACCTACATTTTTATTTATAATAATATGTTTTTACAAAAAAAAAAAAAAAAACGAACGTCAAATTTAATTTTACTAATATTATTCGGCTGTTGTAAATCGAAGGATTTGCTACTTGACTTGATTTTCAAGCTGCTTGTTCAAAATTGAAATTAACTCCAATGTCAAATTAATTCAAGCATCAACTTTGCAAGTTATTTCATTTGAAAGTTAAAATGCCAAACAGAATTCATTTAAAAAAATGTCTACCTTAACTTAATGAATCTACCTTATGAGTCTACCTTATTTGATTATTTACCGAGTAATAAAAGTTGGTAGATTTGTATGTGCAATTGGAAAGGATTTTTAAGTACCTAATTTCAGTCGTCATTATTGCTTATTTAGTCGCCCAAAACTTAACACTACTTTTTCCTGTAAAGTATTCGAACCTAATTTTTATGTAGGTGTTATCACATGTTAATATTTTTGCTTTAGTTTCTTTCAGTTAATATCTCGACAAGTTGTATTCTATTTTTTTCGACTTTGACAACGTAAAAATAATAGACAGAAAAAGCAATAGGTTTAAGAGAAATAATAGTGAAATGGTTCATATAAGTTTATCAGACACGGTTAATTTAAGAACAGATACTGAAAACCTTAATTGTATATAGATACCTAAATTTTATAAAACAGTACACACGTATAAATATAATAAAAAATAAAATTTAAAAAAAAATTGGTTGTCTGTAAAGTTGGTTTATGGACGATAGTTTTACGTGATAACAACATAAAGAAACATTGATGAAAAATTTCATACTTTTACGAATTGAATTATTATCACTGAATTGTCACAATTTGTATAATAGAAAGAAGGAATTATTTGAAAATTAACAATTTTTTCAAAATGAAATCAGACTGATAATTATGAAGGAAATCAATTTTAAAACTTATTAAGTAAATTGTAGAAAAAAACACAAAACACGTTTTTAAAAATTTAAACATTTGTCTATCTAAATATTTGACACCTGAAATGTGTATTGTTAATATCGATAGATAAGTGAATAACTTATAAGTCAGTAACTTTTTTTGATGGGATAGCCTTATACCACCTATAGCTTTTTCCTGAACCATATTTCCTAGAAAGGTTGTAAAAATACATGCGGTTGCCGAAAAGTAGGATTTATATCTACATTTTTTCCCATTATTCATAAAAAAACTTGTAAGAATATGCCGAAGGCCTCAATCCCTTCGCAAATTGAACCTATTTTACTCACAACCCATTTAAAGAACACGATTAACCCATCCTAACATAAATGCACGTTTTTATTGCAGTACATCATATTGAACCAAGCTCACGATCAGATACAACTAATATGCATTGTATAATATGCGTCGTCTTGAACTTCTGCAGTAATGGCACGTTTAGCTGCTTGGTCAGCTATCTCGTTCCCTTCAATGCCTATGTGTTCCGGGATCTACATTAAAGCTACTCTAGGACCCAATTTCCAGATCAACGATTTTATATTTTCTATCAGGTTTTCGGCGCTTTTTCCCCTGATAGCGTTGATGGAGCTTAGAGAGTCAGTACAAATGATAAAATTCTGACTATTGTTTTCTAATTCACGAATATATGTAGGATAAGGCTCTGTAGATGGCTTTTAGCTCCGTGGTGTAGGATGAGCAATATTTATTTAGTTTTACTAGGTCTTCAAAGTCGTCCAAGATCCAGGCACATCCAGTTTTTCCATTTATTTTTGAACCATCGGTGTTGATAAATTTATGATTGGTATAATTATTTTTAATTTCTCTAAATGTTTGGGTTAGTAGTGAAGTTGGTGTATTTGCTTTTCCCAGTTTTTCTAAGTTTTTCACTGTTTCGAGTTTGAATTCTATCCAGGGGGGGTAGTCGGCTCATTTTGTTGGGCCAAATTTGGTATGGGGATTTTGTGGAGGCTGGAGCCAATTATTGCTCGTGCTGAAAGGGACTTTGGGAGGTTTGTCTTGGAGTATAGAGTATTATTTAAGAAGTTGACGGTAGCATGGGTTTTAGTTGAATACATAATACATTTTGTTGATGACACACGGCACCTATCGTCTATAGTTGATTTTTTTGTACGCTGATGTGAGATATTCACATATTGAGTTGATAGATAAGGATAGAGAGCCACTGTTTGATCGTTTAACATTTCATTTGACAAGCTCTAAATATTAATTTATTAATCATGGGAACATTGTCTTACGGGGCAAAATTTTATATAAATAGCTCTCCTCTAAAATTAATTATTGCAAAGATTGAGCAGAAGCTTATAAAAATTATGTACAACTTTAAAAAAAATTTTAATATGAAAGCCCAATACTTTAGTCACAATTTTAGCTTCGAGGCTTATTTTTGCCTCAACAAACTTTACTTAACTTTAACTTAACAAAACTTTTGTTAAAATATTGTGTAAATACATGTTCCTGTTAAACCAAACATTTAGAAGATGTTCAACTAATAAATAGAAAAGATCAAGTTTTTTAACGATTTTGTGCTACAGCGCAGTGAGCGACTTTCCAGTATGGCCGAAAACTTAATTTTAAAAGTTAAGACATAACAGTAACAACATACGAAATAAATAATCGGTGTGCAGAGGTTTAATATACGTTTTTGGATTGTTGCAATTTATTTCTCACTTTCATTACATCAAATTGATGAAAGTCGTCGTTTTCAATATACCAAAGATCTGATCGTTTATGGTGATATTAACACACTAAATGCCGCTTTCTTTTGAATTCTAGTTTACAAAAAAGTTTTTTTGTCCAACAAAATAGAAAACCGACTTCAAATATCGACAATTTGTAGCAAAATGAGAACACCGTCAATGTAGCCGAAGTCAAAAAAATACGAGATAACTCAAAAACTACTTGTCCGATTTTGATCAAATTGGTATGAAACAACATGAGAACCACCAGCTTTTAAATAAAAAATAATCATCAAAATTTGTTCACCTAGAAACAGTTCTAAGGTAACACAATAAAAATAGAGTCGAATTGAGAACCTCCTCCTTTTTTGAAGTCGGTTAAAACTCAGAACTGCTCACCCTTTTGCACAGTAATCCTTTTTTTAACGGATTTACTAGAATATCTTGTCTAAATACAGAAAATGTATGTGTTTTATAAATTTAGAAATACCTACTATTAAAAGAAATCGTTCTGAGTACCATTGACGCACGGAGTGGAGATCTAGCAGATTAAAAAGTCATATGATATATACTGAACAAAGGCGCATATAGCCTAGTAGCTGAGCGCTTACAATTTTAAATAAAAAAAAAGTCATATGCATTTTTATTATTACTTAAATTTTGTCTCAGATAATAAATTTAAATAAACATAATAGGTAATTTATATAAGTTAAAAGGCTTAATTGTAATGCAATTATAAGTGATGCTTTTTATAGGGAGAAGTTTTTGTTTAAATTAATACTTATATATCTATTTAAGTACCTATTCATAAACATTATTATGAGATAAGATAAAAAGATGTATTTTATCATAATACAACAATAATCTCAGTAAATTTCTTTCTTTTAATTCGTTTAGTTTAAATAAAAATATGTAAACTATTTTTTCTGAACTCCTTTGATAATATAGATATCGAAATCAAATAGCAAATAACAATAATCCCGGAAACTGCGAGCACTTGTAACGTGGGATTCATAACTTGTAAAGCTTGTTGAATAAAATGGCAGACGTAAATGATATTAGAACCAAACAAACGGAGTGTTCCCGGAAAATAATAGGAATATAGTTACGAAGACACGTCAAGTAGGAAATATTTCCCGCGCAGTCCCTCTTTGAGGGAAAACTTCTCGCGTTTTCATTTCCATGATTTCAAGTACGTGAACTTTATAACTGTCACAGAAAATTTGCGAGCTCCGAGGAGCGTTATTATTTTCTCGTGCCGTATTTTATAATTTCGAAAATTTCATCTTAATTGGAAGGAGGGAATTTGATATGTGTTTCAAAATTGTACGAATATATTTTCAGTTAGATAAACCATTTATTTAATTTTAATGAGTAAACTTTATCAAAACTATTAAAGCATAATAAATTATAATATTTGCGTAATTTACCGTGATAGAAGAGGAATATTGAAAACGAACTCCAACAATTCGTACGTTTTATTTAATTTTAATTCTTTAATGAAGATGAAGCATTTGAATTTATTTTTTGTGAGTGAAGTATAAAGCGTTAAATTTAATTCAAGGATAATGTTTGCTTTGTGAAACTGAGAAATATTTTCTTTGATAATTTGAATAATAAAAGAAACGGAGCCATCGTACTTGTCATAAAAAGAAGAAAATTAAAGCCATTTTTTACATTTTTTTTTATATTTTGCCATTTTATTATAATATAATGGATTCTTTTATCAAACTTTCGTTACTCTTTGTCATTATTCTTAATTTTTACCTTATTTAAATGTTTGTTTAGTTTATATAATTTGGAATTTCCTCTGACGTCAATTTCAAGGAGAAAACCTAAAAATGTATCAAAATATTTTTATTTTGATTTACGATCTTAATCATTTCACAGTGTTTACAACCTGATATTTAAAACTTCAATATTTTTTAAAAGAATCCTTGATTTTGTTAATCATAATGAGTAGAGAGTTTAGTAGTAAATTCGTTAAAAATTTAGTTGTACCTACCAAATTAATTTTTATTAGTCAGTTGGAAAATGAGTATAAATGTTTCTCTAGAGGAAAAAATATTGGTGAAATCTTTCTTTCTATTTTTTCATCATTTAAATATTTCAACACACAATTCCCTCGCGGTAATTTATCATGAGTTTAATCACCAATTACTCTATTTTCCAACTATTTTCTAACTAAATTTTCACTTTGATTAAATGCATCCCCATTTACATTACACGAGTTCTTTATTCAAATGAATTTTTAATCCCGTTCTCTGCAACAGAAAATCTACAACCCTTTTCCGAGTTTGTTCCCATTCCATAAAGCTCATGGAGATATGCGATAAATGCCACGAATATTTCGTTATGGAACGCAATACCTGAAACTGCATTTAAACGGTATAAATGTTCTTTGTTTTGTGAAATAAAGTTGTCATCGTTATGTGTGAGACAACGTATTCCAAGGGCCAATTTGTGGTTTGTTTGACGTCTTAATACAAATGAACTTGGTTTCGGTTGGTGTTGAAGTTTCAATAGCATTCAAGAGAAATAATTGATCGCCGAAATAACCTGAGAAAATGCAAATGACAACGAAAATAAATCTCAATCTTAATGTAAAAAGCGTCTTTTTTATTCTACTTGTAAAGTTGTGCTTTTGAATTATTAATGACTACCGATCAGATGAGTTCATTTATTTCAGTAATTTCTGAAAGGAAATTAATGGCTAATGTTGTTGAATAAATAAAGTGGGTCTAACGTTAATGAATTATTAAATACAGTAGCAGGTGCTACTGAAAGTTACCTCTGGATGTATATTATTTTCGGGAAACTCCAAAATGCAAATAAATATAAATATAATAAATATAAATCTGAACGCCTAATAAGATGCTTAAAAATTAAAGGTTAAAAAATTAACTAAATAAAATTAGAGAACACGCAAATATATTCATATTTCACCACTTCTTATTATATAATGAACACAAGTTTTCATTGATAGGATTATACATTTTTTAAAAAGTATCTATCTACTTAAATAACTTAAATATATATTAAAATAATATAAAAATACTCATAATTTAACAATCCAATAAAAAAAATGTCGTCCTTCTTTTAATAACTAAGTTAAACATAAAATACTTATAAAAACGCTAAATTATTTCCTGAGAAAATATATTTTTAAAAAGTAATCACAAATTTCGATACATAAAAATTTAATGCTAATTATTTAACTTAAAAACTTTTGAATAAAGAGCATAACATTTAATTAAAACTTTAATATTTCAATGCTTATAAATTTTTAATGGGGTATTAAAAAGTGAAAGAATTAATATTTAGCTTCGATGACTTTTAGTATGATACATTAACAAGAAATTACCCATATATGTCTTTTTTATTTTGAACATTTTCCCAAGAGCTTTAAGTGCCATAATAACCGTCATTTAATGACTGTAAACGTTTTGAAAAGAAATTAAGAATGTTACGATTTCTCAAGTTGTGAAAATACTTTGCGCGTTGTGTACAACCTATGTACACACATAACAATACACCAGTTACATCTAACGTGATTTATAGCGTTCATAATTCTCGTCCTTTTTCTAAGGATTATTACCATTAGGTCGCAACACAAAACAACGTATTCATTTTCAGTGGCATTCTTCGTTGGAATTTGTCATAAATGTTTGTCTGTTTAATCTTCTATGTGGATAAAATTTTAGATGCTCTTACAAAGATACATACTACATTTTGGTTCTCTGGAGTAATAAATTGAATTATTAGAACCTACTTTGAAGTTAAGAAAGCATAAAGGTAGCAAGCTTTTTGTGTATGAAAACAAAAGAAAATTTTATTTCGCCAATTTTATATTTTACATAAATATTAACGTATTTTTCTTTGAAATTTTTCAAAAGAAGCAACTTTTAAAATTGAGACAATTAAGGTATTTGTTCGAGATATTTCAGAAGGTTTATTTTGTTTTCAAACATTTCAATTCAATTCAAACAGAATGCATTCTTGTAGAAGTTGAATGCTTTAAGGGGGTTTTAAATGTCTCTGAAAAAATAATCTAAAGACTATACAGTTTTTGAAATTTTATCAAAATTTTAATAAATTTCAGTCAGAGTATCATTTCATTGTAATCTTTTGTATCCCTTGAGTCCTATTATCTCACTGTATGACTCTGTTCTACTAAGATAAAATTATATTAATGCACAAATGCAAATTAAATACAGATCATAACTTTTAAGGTATTTTTAAAAAAATACGCGGCCTGTATATACACGAGCTTTATGCGTTTTTAGTTAGTTAATCTTATGAAAAAAATCGTTTTTAAATTCATATTCAATACCAAAGTTAAAATCTTTAAAAAAAAAATTAAAAATGAAGTTCCAAAATAAAAAATGAGTATAAAGTCAAATATAAATAGAAAACTAGCTGATACCCGCCCACTTCACTGAGCTTACTTAAATTAAATTACAACAAAGTAATAATAGAAACCTTCACTACTTTAACCGTCACTCATAGTAAGGATAAGATTTCACAGCCCATACGTGTTAATAAAAGCTGTTAAACTATTTTTAGGAGGCTATCTCTAACAATTGTTAAACTATTGTAAATAGAATTATAGAAATCTTTACAACAAATTTCAATTATTCATCAAAACATTTGCCCAAGAAATAGTATGAAAGTATATTAGTAGTATAAAAGCAAGTAGTTTAATAGTAAAATAAACTGATTGCCAAAGACTCTAATATCACCAAAATAAAATAGAAATGCATATATCCATGGCAATTATTGTTTAAAAGTTACTTTAGATGTGAGCAGTGAGGCTACTTAAATATAAAATATTTACAAAAGAAAATCGATAAACTGAAAAAGGGACAATGGAAACCAAAAATTAAGTAGCCTAAATCATCTACAAAAAAGTCCACATTGAATGGTTAGTCTTATCCTGATAAGTTTAGTATTTTTGATTTGATTGAGTGTAAAAGGAACTGCATTTTCCCTATAGTCCCTAAAGTCAATTTTTCATTCCAAATTTTCAAATGTAAAAAAGAATAAATTTAGAAAAATTGTATTTGCAGTTGAATAAACTGCCGTTTGTATTCTCTTGAAACATTCACCAAGAAAAAAAAATTGTAATGGATAATACTGAAATTTTAAGCCAAACATTGAAAAAGATGAATGCTCAACAATTTACTCATTGAAAAAAGGGTTGAACGTACTGGAATGATTGATTAAAATCGAACAATTCAAAAAATTCTAGTATCAACAAATAAAAATTACTACAAATTTCGAAAACGTTCTGCTCCGGTATATAAGGAGGATTACAAGTATTCTAATGGTGTTCTGTTGATTCTAGACATTCTATGAGATTTGTGAGTTCATCAATTCATTGCCAATTAAGCGATAAATGATTGTTGTTTTGGTTTAAATTGTCATGTTTGTGTTTATAAAATAAAACGTGAAATACTTGATTACCAAAAAAATAAAAGAATCCTTAATTATAAGTCAATATAGATTTGAGATAAAGCCATTGCAGTATTATAAGTTTATTAATTGTTTCAACTTTAATAACAAATTTATGACCTATTGAGTGACTAAAAAAATATGTTTATATTGAATTTTTTGTCAAGAGATTCACTTTCGTACTGTAACTATTTTCTTGTTTGCATTGTGTTGGAAACAACCCTCTTACTAAACGTCACACTCACGCATATATAAAATCAATTTTATGATGCTTGATATAACATACAATTTTCGAATTTGTTATTATATAATAAACTTCACTAATATAATCAAAGTTGAGCACACAGTCCAATAAAACATCTTTCTGGGTAACACATGTTTAATTCGATTTATTTCAGTTGCACATTTTGAGTTAACGCAATCGAGACAAGGCACTTCCATTACAAGCTAGAAATGTATTTATAACGTGTTAGGGCGAATAACGAAAGCTTTACTTACTCGATTCTGCTTTCATGTACAAATGGAATTATCTCTGGGACTAATATAAACATCAGCTCCAATTAAGCACACAATTTCAACGAATCCATTTCATTAAGCCAAACATTAAATCTTACTATCGCACAAGAAATATATCAATTGCGATTTAAACACAGCCATAAGAAGAAGCAAACACGAAAACGAGCTGGACAACAAACACTGATTAAAGCCTGCAACTTTTAATGGAATTAGCAGTAGAGCTGATGATACCGTTAAAACTTTTTATATAAGAAACTTATTAATGAGATTTATAGAAATGAACTTCGACTCAGTTCCTCCATTGTGATAAGCAATTAAAATTTCATATTTTTAATTTAAACGCCTAATATAAACACCATCAGATTTTCACAGAGGTTTCCAATACATGCTTCGTAGATCAAGAGCTTTTCAAAACTAGTCAACATCAATATTGACCACTTGACTGAATTATCAAATATTTATTATTACATTTAGTCATTAAAATTAATTAAAACTAAATTACTTCACATTATATTATGAACTTTTCTCTACTCAGCCTCGGTATTTGATGATTGGAGCTTAAACTTAACCCTTGTTGTTACTTGAGTGTTAAATGTTTATATTGAACTGATGTGGCTGAAGAGCTTTACAGCATGACACTTAGCTTTTGGTTTTACAAGCTAGACAAATTAGTATAACAACTATCAATTAATTGAATTTGAGTGGATTTATTTATAAAAGAGATTGATGTAAGGTAAACATAAGCAAACATGTATTCACCAGATAATAATCAATAACCATAAGTTCGACAAAGATGTATCGATTTACTTATTTATTTAAGATGTTGGAAATCACTATCATACTCGTAATATTCAGTTATTAAAAATTAAGATATTTACTTATTGGTTATTCCAATTTGTGGTTGAGATAATTTGAATCATCAAAGCAAATTGAACTTACATAGGAACGTGTCTAATAAGCGTTATATTATTAACTCTAAATTAATAAGATGCAGCGTGCATCCCCAAAATAGACATAACATACACATTATGTATAGTGATGATCTCAAGCTCAATTTCATTCTCACAAATATATAGTAAAAAGTTCTTTTACTCGTAACAAACAAGAACACGTTTTATTCTAAAAATATTATCTTAAAATTGAAGTCTTATGAAAGTATTATATTTGTTATATTAAAATACATTAATTTAGAATTAAGACACTTTAAACATCTTTGAAGATAAATGTAAAATTATTTACATATTTTTACTGTTTTAACGGGGCAAGTCCAAAAATTTAAAATAATTATCATCCTTGAAAACAAACTCTTAATTTTACTATCAGATTAATTAATTTTAATAGTGAAAATAATAATACATAAGATTTCAGAGAGAAATATAAAGCGAGTTAGCAGCAAGCTGAATATAAAAATTTTGCTTTACAAAGTGAGGTCATGGTTGCAACGTTACGCTCAGTCGACCTAGCAGCTATGTAGTCTGAAATTTATTTTATAAACTAGCTCGAAATTCAACAAAAAAATAACTTACATAATATGTTGGTAGTAAACATAACGATAGGTATGTTTTAATTTTGTAAAAGTTATTATTTAAATAAAACTGTTTTTACATTCATTTTACTAATTTGATAGTCATTACCTAAAATTATACTTTTCATATTTATCAACTCTACTTTACTTTGTCAACTTATTAATTGGATACAATTTTTGTACTTTATTACACCAAATCTTTGCGAAATTAGGCCTTTTTTAGAGAAATTTCCTATAATTTGTAATACTGCAGTATTTGCTACAGCAGATTTTTTCTTCTTGATTCAGCTCTTATAAAAAAAACTGAACGATTAACCCATTCAATAACGGTTTCAATAACTATCTACGTTATTATACTTTTCTAAAAATAATAGATAATATAAAAATAATATTATATGAAATTGTTAATTATGTTTTGAAGATTATATTGCATATTGTATGAATTGCATTTAATTATCAGAAATTTAGATGAACTCTGAATTCGTTATTAAATGGTTAAACTTTTTTTGGAGTTAGATATCGTGATATGAATACGATAAAATACGTTTTAGAAAATTCTTAATAATGTAAATTAATTTTTACACTACAAAATATTTAACTATATTCACTTATTTTATCTATTATTACATATTTTCTACATAAAAATATAATTATAAGAATCATCGGTTAGGAGTGCGTTCCACTAAAAACTCGGAATATTTTCAACAATTCCGAAGCAATGGGTAAAAGAACATTTCAAGTGTTGTAATATTTTAGCGGAATTCACCCTAGGTTAGTTATATTATAATAAACAGAATATACACGTTTCAAATTGTGTCGTTGCTTTTGATTTAAATAAACTTCTGCAGATTTAGCGCACATACACCGAGCTGCTATTTTTTGTTAGCGACAAATTATATGAAATGAGCTTAATTACGTTAACATTCCTAACGCAAACAAACGTCAGTTAGCAATATAAATGAAAATTAACTAACTGTAGTTATACTTTTGACTTGTCCTAAGCCAAAATTTTGAAACCATTATAAAATGAACGATTTCAATGGTTCTAGTTTTCAAATAATAATTTCTTCTAAACACGATATCAATTTTCAAACAATTCTGGCAAAAAATTAGTTGTACATAATGGTTTTTGTTTTTACATATTTATTTTTGCTTGCATAATCAGCGACCAATAACTATATAGGTAATATAATATCTTTATATTTTGTAGTTTTTATTATATAAAAATCCAAGCCCTGTGAATCATTATAATTATTATCATAATTTGTTTAACTCGGCAAAGAAAATAGAACGAAATGCCAAATAGAAACGTGTACATGTGTAATTAAGAAAAATGACAACTGAAAATTTATTCTGCGTTATTTTAACAATAATAATATATAATTATTTATACACAATAATACAATAATTTATAATCTTTAAAATCGACGATAAAATTTCGTTCAAAAAACGATATATCCATATTTTAGACATATTAATAGATTGTTTTCAATCCTTTTATGTATTTAACGCCATTTACTCACCTTGTTTTGCTTAGTATTCTTTCACTTTTTTCTGTCACAAAAATTATAATCATTTTTAAATAAGATCAAATGAGAGATTTTAAATAATGAGAATTGATAACAGAGGACAAGTGAAGTGATTATATATTGATTTATTTTTATTTTTGAGTTGTCTTATTGTTAGACCATTTCGTGTAATGAACTTCACAGACTTGTTGAAATACATCTGCCATTTTCTCTGCCGTCTTTTTAAACAAATGATGTAGACTGTAGACAGCGAAGACGTTACGAAGAAATAATAGTTAATAACGGTTAATAGTCAAAATTAAATTTACTAGGATTTATATAACGTAAATTATAGTTCTTAAGATCCGATAATAATCAACCCACTCTTGGAATTACTTAGCGTTGAACTTTTGAAAGTTGGAGCACCTAAAAAACTCAAAAAATATTCCCTGTTTTATCTTTTTACATTACTGGGCTGATTAATTGAAAAAAAGGAACATTGAAGCTTAAACCAGATTAAAACCAGAATTAAAACGAAGCACACTTCTGCGTTTTCATAACATAGTTACAATGTTTAAGAATACTTTTTAAATGTCTCCAAATAAATGGATGGTATAAAAATAATAGATTAATGAAATAATTGTAAGTGTAGAGTTTTTCATTTTTACTTTGCATGCACCAGTAAAAATAATGAAAAGTTGCTAAACTACTCAATTATAAGTACGCTAGCATAAATATTATTGTCGTTACAGATGAAAACAGGTAAATAAAGGCATTATCCCAAATAAAATAAAATCAGCTGATAATGAAACCGATTGTTGCTAATGGTTAAAATTTATAATCGAACACAAAGTTATGTACTTTAAAGTACAAAAGGTAAATCCCCAAAGAAAAGTTTTGCAAACTTAATTAATGTTGAAGGCGTTATAGCGTTGTTCAAACACGTCTAAGAAGTTGGTGTCGTAATTCGAGAAAAGGTAGTTAAAACGAAAACAGTGCCGAGGGTGAAGAAATTAATTAATAGGTGCTAATGTAATTGATTTTTAAAAAATTTCAGCTAACAGGTGGCAAAAATGCTGTCCTCTTTATATTTAATTAAAAGAATCTTAAACGTTATATAAAACATGGCTTTTATGAAGCCATTTTCTGAATATAAATATAGTGATATTTTCATTGAATATCTCACTAAGTAGAACTTGAAAAACTAATCTACCGTTTAAAGGTATGCTGGAAATGAATGATGCTCGAAATAAATTTTACATATTTTAATAATAACGTTCATGATTCCGAGAGATTTGAGTTAGGGATAAAAATGTCCCACACCAGAGTCGTGCTTTTTATGATGAGTTTTATGTGATAAATTTTTGGACCACGTTAAAAAGACACATTCTCCGTGGATTTTTACGTCGTTTTTACGATGACGATATTATTTTTCCGTGTTTAAAAATGCGAGTAATCATTTCTGGTTGGTGATTTTTGTTTAAATATTTTTTAAATACATTTTAGGTTCACTGAAAAAAAACATCTTGATAATTTATTCACTCGTAATTTTCAAGTGCTCCAGTAGAGTTAATTTTTTTTATGAATCAAGCATTTAATGTCAAAATGTTAAATATGGAAGTTAGAGATTAATTAAGTTTAATGATCTTATACATATTTGGTTTTGGTTTCATTCCTCTTTCGCATTCACGTTTCGTGTTCCTAATCGGTCTACTTACGCTCAAGTGATAGTTTCGGTTTAAGCTAGCTTGAACTTACCACGTTGTAAAACACTGGCAACAAGAAAAGACTCAACAGGGAAATGCATTTTCCGTTTAGTGTGTTTATAACTTTGAGCGTTGGGTACGGATTTTGAAAAGACGATTTCTTAAATTAGCTCTTTGAATGGCTGTGCATAAGGATTTCTACCCAGCTTTCTGTCGTGGTTATAATGAAAATTCTGGTTTCATCTTTTTCGACCCATTTCGTAAGCGTTTCTAGTTTCTATGCTGATTTAAAGCTGGAAATATTATATCAACGATGCGTTAACAAATTACACGTTCTCTTCAGTTTTGTGAGCTACATGAAACTTAAACGAGAGAAGTGTTTTCCGCTCTGTTTACATTTGCATTTCAATGAGGTATGAAGTTGCTTGCGTTTTATCCTATATTTTAGGAAAATACACGTGAAATTTTAGAACTATGTTCATTTTTAAACTCAAAACTTGTTTTTAACATTTGTAGATTTTTTTGTTAATTTTTTATATTCACAGTTAAGAAATGTTTTATTTAATTTAAAATTGTAATTTAAATGGTAGCACTTTTATTAATACAACTTGATGCATTGAAATAAGCTTTTGTTTTATATGTTTATAGTTTTTATAGGTCGTCATTTTTTATTAGTCTGTTTAAAATTACAGCATTAAACGTGTAATACCAGTTTAAAGAGTAACTAAAATGAATCCGATTACACTGAACATACTTTTGATTTAAACAATGAAGTTAGAAAATGTTCACAATTAAACGCTATTACGCAAATGTGTAAACTGTGAAAAAGTATAAAGATAAATAGGAAAATAACAATAATATCAGTTTACCCACTTGATGGCGCAGTGGTTAGAGCAACTGCTCTCTCTGCTACATGCGCCAGTGGTTCTGGGTTCGATCCCCATCGAATCCCTAGATATAAGATTAAAAATTAAGATTCAAGACCCACAGAATATTTCTGTGTGTGAGACAGTCGTGATATGACCATAGATGTTAAAGCGACTATAAACACCTAAAAAAATAAAAAATAATATCAGTTTTGTTCAGAGTGAATCATGTTTCTTAACTCATTTAACTTAACATACTTTCATACAGTTTTTGGTGCTTGCCTAAAATTTATATCGATAGTTCTAGCATAATCTTAAATTCTTGAATGATAAGATTAGATTAAGTAACTCTTGTAGTTATATTATAAAACATGCTAAGAAGTTATTAAAATAAGCCTTACAAAACCAGAATTTTTGTTTGCTCTCCAATCAACGATTACAAACTTATAATACATTATAGAAGAAGATCCAAACCTACATCAACCTTCACCGAATTGATAATAGAATGAAACATATTTTATCATGAATTTATTAAATTAGAAAATATATTATAAAGGGGTTACCTAAAAAAATCTTGAACAGACTATTTTTTATTATTTAAAAAAAATATTTTTTATAAGAAAGCCAGCACCTGCCTAGGGGCTGCCATTGCTATCTCGCCAGACCTTATATCCGTCTTTTCGAAATGCTGCAGTTTTCTTTTGAAAGCTGCCTCACTTGAGCACAAAATGTGCTCCGCCGTTTCTTCCACTTTTCAGCAGAGACGACATATGTTGGTGTAGGCCCTACCGGTCTTGTGAAGATGGTAATTTAGGGTGCAGTTAGAGTTGTATAGAGGCTTTTTAGGAGCCTTATGTCCCTTGGCCGAGTGGCAATATGTCATGCGTTCTTGAGTATTCTTCTTGGAGTACCTACTTTATAAATTTCTTAGCATGTCTATGTCTCAGAGTATTCCTCCAGTGCGAGCCCTTCTTTTTGATCTCCCAAGTTTATGGTTTTGACCATCAGTTTTAAAACATTTGAATTTTTGTAATTGTTTCTTTCCGATTTACATAAGCTAAAAGCAATATAAAATATCTGTTGCGGGGCGTCACAGTACTTTCTTTTACTTTCATTTATGAAACTCGCTGTTGGTATAAAATAGATGAAATATTAGCACTTTATAACTATGCATATAAACAGAACTATATGCATACAACCTATATGTACATTATACAAATAACATATACGAATTCCCAACCTTCACCTTAGAACCATCCTTATTCGAATTTTCCCAGGAAAAATTTTCAAATTACAGTTGTAGCTACTTATGAGTTTAAGAACTATAGTAAATTTGAAAAAAAATCGTTGGAGCTGTTTTCAAAAAAATTGAAAAAGCTCAAAAACTCCTATAATAAAGTGGAGTTTTCGGTTCACAGGTCAAATACTAAGTTGGGTGAAATTCGGATAAAGCTTTCAATACGATATGGCTATCACACACAGACACACACACACACATGTTTCTAAAAACCACTTTTTTGAACTCAAGGAACTTCAAAACATGTATTTCCGGTGAAAGCTTGAATTCGAAAATTCGACCCGATTACAATACTTCTTTTACTATATAGTAGTAAAAGAAAGTAAAAATTACAAACATATAACAATGTGCCGGCTTGTATTTGACGTTGGCTATATTTCGGCTGTAATTAAAAAAACAAAAAAAAATCCTTTCAAGATGTTACAATTTTTGTAATAAATGTTTTTTCAACTCTAACTACTACAAGTTGAACTGGATTAATCTGGATTCATGTATCAGTAATCACATCTTTGACACCAACAAGTTAAATAACTTCATTATAAATTTCTTACTTTTAACGTAAAAAATTATTGAAGAAACGATGAGAAGTTTAAGTTAGTTTTAACTCTTCTCTTTTGTATTTTCAGGACTATAACGACGATATTAGACAAGAACAAATGTGGGAGATGCAAGTGTTATCGAATCAAAGGAATAGTGTTGATCCGGCTCAATATGAATCAATATTGCAGCAAGATTTATGTCCGAATTCCCAATCGACTATTACTCACCATACTCCACAGCTGATAGTTCATCATCAAAGTAACAATCAACAACAGCATTCACACCATCCTGACAACCAACAACAAACAATAATCAGCCACAGCGAACAGTCTCACAGTAATATGATACATAGTGAACAACAAACGTCTCCAATGATCAATCACATCGATCACAATCAAGCGGAAATAATGAGCTTGATGAAAGACGACTCGCTTATTCACTCGATCGGTGGTCAAACTCCTCAACATCAACCTCAATCTGGCCAGCAAATGATTTATTTGAATGGAAGTATTTCGTCCAGTATAAACGGCCAAAGTCCGCCGACAAGTTGTTCTAGTGTCGGGACATTAACACCCCCCGAGGAACAGCAACACCCGGCGTTGCGTGGTGCCATCAGCAACGGGCCTGGATTAGCACCAACCCCGATTTTGACAGCTACTAACCACCACCACCATACCGCTGCGACAGCTGCAACCGCAACAATTGTGCCCGTCAGTGGAGGCGGAATTATTACCCCAATCGCAATTAACGTCAACCAAAGTAAGAAACAAATTATTTAACCCATTTCATTTTCCAGAAACCCGCCTAGCCATTGAAACATCATTTATTTAACCCCGGTATTAATTAAAGGAGAAAATGAAGAATTTCCCCTTTTTTGTTCGTAAATAAAAACGAGTTGACATTTTCCTGTGTACTTAATTATCCAAAATTTATTTGTTTTCTGAACTTCTTAATGACAAAAACGAGAAAATAAATTAAATATTCACCCGAAACTTGCAAAATACTTTAACAATTTCATTATGGTGTAGGAAATGACCTCGGGCAAGGTTTGAATTTCAATTTTAATTAGTCTTAAATGATCTTTTTTTCTTGCTTATTTAAAAATGTTCTCTTATCCGCTGTTGGAACTGCCCAGCTCACAAAGTTTTTTATAGTGAATATTTTTTCTGTTTAGTATTTCCATTGGAGGATAATTTCTTTTAGTTATATCTCGGTTCAGAGTAATAACTATCCTCAAATCTCAAAAATGCAGAATTAATTTTAATTAATTTTAATGTAAATTTTCATTTTAATTATATGCAATCTTAAATCTTCTTCTGTTAAATGACTGAACAAAAAATTACTGAATGTAATTAGTGCTCACAGTGTTTAAAAACACTTTCTTGAGAAATAGCTAAAAAATTAAATTAAAACAAAATATAAATTCATAAAAATTTAAGTTTAGAATTCTGTTTTTCTCTTAATGTCTTAAGCTGTTTTACCATAAACGGCAGGGATGAGCAACTGACGACTCGCGGGCTACATCCGGCCCGCTTTGACTTACTTACAAAAATTACAGTTCATCGTAAAAAAATTGGTCATTAATTATTACATAATCCAAGTAATTTGATATTTTTAAGGTTCTGATTTTTTAAAAATTAACTCGTTCACTTTAATACGGCCTGCGTCATGATTGGGAATTTTTATTCGGCCCGCTCACCGAAACCACAGAAAATTTCTGTAGCTTATTTATCTAGAATCCTCTAGGGTTCAACGGGAATAGAACCAAACACCACTGACGCGTGACGTGAATGTCTAACAGATCTAACCACTATGCCACTAAGTGTAGTGATTTCCACTTTATTTTTCATTTGAAAATAAAAGGTTTTTTTTTTAAATTATTGTCTTATATGTTCGTTAAAATTGAGAAAAAAAGTAAAAATTAATTAAATAAAGCAATGTTCATAATTTTAATAATTTTCAATATATTTCAAACCTTACATTAAAACTTCATGTCTAAAACATATTATTGATTAACGGAAATGTAAAGCATATACGATTTTACGGTCGTTGATTTTAAGAACTGCTACAAGTTTTAAAGACGTATGTTGTTGTAGTTCGGTCAATCAAAACCAAAAAAAAATAAATTTCTAATAATAAATAGGGAAGTCGGGTATTTTTCGAAAAATGTTAGAAATAGAAAAATGTTACGAAAAATGTCTTTCATACTTTACATATATACTGATATACCTTTTATATGTATACTTTGCATACTAAAAATTCTTCTCAGTAGGATGTAAAATTGAAACAAACATTTAAAAATTAAATATTTAAAATTTCGTTGTGGAAAGAAAACTATTTACGTATAATTGTATAAACTATTTTTTTTACTAACAAACTTTAGTAAATGTTCGATATAAAAACATTTAGGAATTTTTAAGTTTCTTACATTAGAATAAAATTATATTTGCCTTTTTCGGAATTCAATTCTGTGTGCAAGTATCCACGAAATTGAGTTGCTCGCAATCATAAATTTGAACAAGTCAAGTAACGTCTAAAATTTAATAGAAAAAAGCCAAACGGACAACATCGAACATAAACATAACATCATCAAAATAAAAATGTCATAATAAAACGTTTATATTTATTTTTGATCCTTTTAAACTTTTTACGCAATCCAATATCATGGAACTTAAGTGCGTGTCTGGGCCATCGGGGCATTTGATGCCCCCATTTACACCACAATTGAACCCAAATTTGTCGTCCACGTATCCACTTTCACGATCAGACACACACCAAATGTTCAACGTGGCTATTTTACAGTTTTTGATTCGATATATTGAAAATTACTTTCAGGCATAAAACGTTCTGTTTGTACGCGACGTTTTTTTGTACATAAGTTCGAGAACGGGAGACATAAATAGTTCACGTATTCCACATAAATGTTCAATTTTATCATTTATTTAATCGTGAGAATATTTTATAGAGTAGAAAATAAAATTTGAGATTTTTATTTTTATTGTTCCATTTACCAGTACAAGCTTTGATGTATGACATTCAAGAATAGATTTCCCAATAATATTTTAACAACTTAATTAAAAATTAATACCGTCATAATCTTGTAATTATATTTATCCAATTATGAATAAAACTCTTGAAATTTTCTTTAGGTTATTCTTTTATTTCAAATTCTTTCAATATTTTCTGAAAACATAAAAAAAATATTTTATATGCTACGTTTGTAGCATTGTACCAGATGTTTTTTCGCTAAACAAATCATTCTTTATATTTTTTTAACATTATCATGTTTTCCATTACTTTTCCAAAAACCAACCCTCGATAGGTATATGTTATATTTACAAAAGAAAACAGTTTTTCCAAAGTTATTTTATATCTTTAAGTTGCCCACTTGTTCTTGCCTCTTTCCTTCGTATTCAAATCTAGTGATGCAGAGTCAAATGACAAAAAAGCAAAAACTGCGTAGTTCCCAACGAGAAGCGCAGGTGTTTTTAAAAAAACGTCATAAATTTTCCGGTTTGCTTTTCCAGGTTATAAAAAGGGAAAAAAATCCTGTTACGTATGTTTTTCTCTTCTTATAACCATAAATAAACATTAAGAAAAATATAACGGAAGAAATATTTGATTTTAGAAATGTACTTGCTAATAAGTAATAACTTCTGAATTTCTAATATGAGTGAGTGGTAAAATTTGAATAGATTTTACCATTGTACAAGAGTGTCACTCGAATTAGACAACTCAGGGGAATAAGAAATGCTTTATTATTTATGTTATTACAATGTTGATAATTAATCAGCATAAAACCCGGCGCTTCAGTCCCTAAACGCCTCTTCGTATCGTTCCACATGTAGTCCATGTAGTTGAGGATTAAGTCAGTAAACGCCTAAAGCTTGTTACAAGCGTTACAATATTAAAGCGTACATAAGTGTATTGCAATCGGGAAAGCGGCACCCGCGAAAGTTTAGAGTTACTATAAATTTGGCTGATTTTCGCGACCCCCACTTAGCTTTGTGTTTTATCCTCTTATCTCTTACAACTGAACTCAATTTGCTCAACTCGTTCTCTTCATGTGTGCCATTTGTAGCGCCTATTCAACATAACCATTACATTAGTAAAACACTCGTATGTATGTATAGGTATAGAATAAATAGAGACAAATGGAAATTCATTTTCATTAATTATATAATCCGTTTTGGATATTATAACGCGTGTTTAAAACGAGTGTGAATGAGCATTTGAGGGAGATGCCTTTATTAGATATGCTTTCATGTAATTCGTGTTTTTGTGGTTATGTTTCGTTGCGGATTAATTGAAAATTATAAGTTATGATATTTACACCTCAAACTTTTCATAGAGCTCATGTTTTAATTAAAATTTAATGAATAATTTTTACTATTTCTTATTAAAGTAATTCAAAGGAGTTTTATTTTGTACCTAGGTATATTAGTCACTGTAATTAAAGTTTTATTTAAAATTTCTTCCACTTTACTTTAAAATAGCCAGGGCGATTTTTTTTTCAAATTTTAGCGGTCTGCCAGGACCTATGTCCTTCATCGATGTTTTATATATAAAATAGTATCAATATAGTGCACTTTTGAAAAACCTCATCCAACATATTTGCAACCAATGTACCTGTTCTCTAGTAGTGTTTCTTGTTAACTTTTTTTTAATTACATTTTGAAGAGTTTGTGTTAAAACGAAATTCTCTCATTTCATTTAATGTAAAATGAATTAACCAAGTTTTCTACATTGTGTTATTACATCAAAATAATCCTGTCCTACAACTGGAATTTCTATTTTTGCAATGCTATTTCTATGATACAAAAAGCTGCATCGTTCGGAAGATATATGAATGCCCCGAAAGTAAAAATGAGTGATCAAATTGGAAAAAAAGTTGAACTTACACCACTTTCATAATCAATTAATATGCAATTTCATTTACCAACCAATTTTAAATTGTACAAAAAATAGGATTTTTGAAAGTATTAAACATTTATTAGTTATATATAAAAAAATTACATTAAATTAAGCATACTTAACGTCTTATCTCCATTTTTAAAAAATGGACTTGCACCACTTACAAAATAAACGGTCCATATAACTACGGGGAAAAATTTCTTACTACGTAGTTGTATTTTGATTCAAAATTATCCTCATCCCCAAAAATTCATGATTATTTTAACGATATTATTGATTTTTCTCTATTAATTTTTATTGAAATCCGTAAATAGGTTTAGTTGTAAGTTATAAAGAACAGCCTTTAGTTCTGAATTGCAAATGATACTAGATATTACTAAATAACTTAAAATTTTTCATATAGTCCAGTAAGTGGGTAGAAAAAAAGCCTTTGGCGTGCAGAAGGTGGGGTAGAAATGCTTTTTGAATATGTTATTTACGAGTAGGTCCTGCTCATAAATCCAATTTTTCGACCTTGGATCGAATTTTATTTATTCAAAAATCATTTCTACCCCACCGTTTGCAAGGCAAAACCCCATACTGCCTGGGCTAATAATCAAAATGTCAAAACTCGTTTCGTATTGTAATTTATTTTAATTACTGATATAAATTTGGCGTTTTACTTTAATTACATAGTTCTTCCTTTCTTGGTGTAAACCATTCGTAATTTATAATTTTATTGGTCTACAAATGTACGCACTTGTCATAAGATTTTAAGATTCTATCGTACGATCGTAGACGAAGCAATGAAATTGGGAAATTATGGTTGAAGATTATTTAAGCTTCATATAATAATGAGGTGTACACATTCATATATATATATCACTTTCCAAACGTAGAATTGCGCGCAAAGTTTTAATAATAAGACATTAAAATCAATTTTCATGGGGATACAATATGGAAGGGAAAACTTTAGGAAATTGCCTTTCTCAATGAGAACTATAAAATTATTAATGATGTCTTAAGACTTAAATGGAAATGGGACACTGAATGTTTTAATTGATTTTTTTAGGTGGTGTTTTGGGAAGGAAACGACCGTTGGTGGTAGGTGGCGCCAGGACGTCCATGACACCGACAAAACGCACTGTGATGTCGCTACTAGCGCGTGCTCGGGCAGCTCAAGCCAAACAGCTTCCAGCCACATTTCATCGGGCTTCGGCGGCTGCCTCCAACCTAAGCAGCACTCAATCATCCGAGTACGTAACCCACCCCTATGTCAATATCTCACACTAACCACTTACTAAACTTCTTATACAAAACCAACCCTCAAAGTAGCTGCACTTCAAATCACCATTATCGTCTACTTTCTAGACGTTCTTCATTTCCAACTTCTTACACTGAATCTTCATACCTATTATTTAACAGTCCAATATTTCCAAATATTTGATATGTATTAAGTGAAAAGTCAACATTCAACAATTCATATTTGAATGTAAACTTGAGCTTTCTTCGTTTGTCTTCAATTTTCCGTTTATGTTAATTTACAATTTTCCAAGTTTCAACTACTTTTAATTAATTAATTAGAATTCCCTCAACCTTTCGGTTTACATAATTGATCTTTATAATTTAATAATATCACAACTATTAATTGGCCCTTGAAAGAAAACGTATATTTATAACTGTTATTATTATAAGGGTAGCTGGAAGTTTAGTTCTTATATTATTTATAAGAAAAGCTTTGAATACCAGGTTGATGTTGAAATATTTTAAATTTCATTCTACTAATTAGAGATATTAATATTAAAAGAATTTTACTTTGTTGGCTTTATGAACGAATTATAACTTTCAGTGAAATGTATAATTAATGACTTTAATTAATTTTAATTAACAAGTTGATTGTTTTTAAAGGAACTCTTTATTAATGATACGGTTAATCATTTCCGATAAACTGGGATTGTCATTTGCATTAAATTAAAAAAAAAAAACATCGAAGCTATAATTTCATTAAGTCTTTCTCGTTACCTTGGTTTAATTTCGAAGTTAACCAAATAGTCCCAAAGGAAATCCGACGCGATCAAATTTGCAACTGTTATCATCAACTATTTTCAAAAGGTCGGCCCTTTTATATTAAGCCGAAAAACATTTTCCTTTATTGCGCTCTTTTCATTGTTTGAACAAGCTAAAATAATTTAATCCTCGATTCTCCCACAGGAAATTACCCCTATCAGTACTATTATGATAATAATTAATTTTTTCGCCCAAAATCCCGGTTTAGGTCGAGAATATTTGTTAATTAAGGTGTTGGTTATTTCAGAAATACTAAATTTCAAATTTACTTATTTAATATTCATTCCGGGCATAAATGAATATATATCATCATAATTTAATTTTGCATTTAAGTACTCTCAAATTAGTCACATACACAACTATTAAGGTACACGTGTGCAAATTATTATCTTATGTAATAGCGAAATTATCTCTCTAATGAAATTCAGTGTGAAATAAGGAAGTTAAAGTAGAATCATTTTTCTTTGGCTGACTCATAATTAGTTCATTAAAATAATCACTAATAACGTTGCACTGAGGCGATTAAACACAACCTAAATTGTGATCATTATCGAATTACTGACAAGAGCATTAATCTGAAGTGAGCTTTCATCGTAACAGACAGTGTTTATTGACCACTCAATACAATCGATTTAAATCACAATGTATGAAGCAGCTATAGAGCTATAGACATCAATTACATGGTAAATTATCCATGAAAAAATCTGAAAGAGATTGAAGCAAAAAAAAATGTCGAACATTTCAAAATGAAACAACTTTATCTACTTGGAATTATTCGCGTTAAATTGCCCAATTGCAATTATTTCGCATCATTTACGACTGGCAATGAAAATTTCTAGCGTTTTTGGGAACACGATATGGCATCAAATGAATATTATGAGTACGTCTCGGCAAGGCTTACGAATATATATTTACGCGTTTTAGGATTGTTGTAAACGGGCTTAAACACTTGGTTTTACGTTCCATTAATTTGTCGACAGCCCGTCTGAATAACGGCCGTCTCTCAATCTACATTTCGTCATACATTATTGTAATGTCGTTTGTGTTGAACAGCTATAAATTATCATACCTGTATTTATTGGGACGAATTAAATAACTAACTAATTTGATGCAAGTTACAATCGGTGGGAATATTGGCAGCTTGTAGTAATTGTATTATTGATTTTGAATTAATTATATTTATAATTATATTTAGGCTTACTCGCCCTATAACGCATTGATTCAAAATTCATACAATTCAATTTTCAGTCAATTTTTGTCAATGTTACAAACTAGTTTGGTATCAAGACAAACATAAGCTTATATCAAAATTATTTCTCTTTCTCTATTTAGCTAGAATTAAACAGAAACCAACGTATTTAAAGAATAAACGAAATATACCCTTTCAATTCTGTTCATTAAAAAATATTTTAGCATTAATTTAGAGATTATTTTCGGTGAGAAACACTTTAACTGAAACTGGATTTCAAATATTATTAAGTTATGTTATGTAAATTAGTTTTAATTAAAAAATTGCAATTTTGCTTTTTTTTTAAAGATGTTTTAAAATTAAATTTTCGATCTGTTGTGTCATTAGGTAATGAAATTTGAGGACTACTGAAAAATCTTTACATAGTACAAAACTAAGTTGCTCCCGCTGTCCCGCTGATTCAAGAGAAAGGTTTGTAGGTACAAAACATGCATTGTATAGTAGAGAAAAGTCGGGAAATTCTAAGATTTGTAATGTGATGTCATAACAAGCACATTTTTGTGCACTTACATTGCAAATTCTGGCTAAACCTTACGAGATAGATCAAACTTATATGTTGCAAAATTGTGTATCTTAAAAGATTCATAAAAAAGTCCGCAACGGTATATGGTCTATTTCCTAAGAATAACCCACAGCAACAATTTTTATTTTTAACATATTACAAAAAATATTAGTTATTTACCAAGCTATTTTAAGCAGTACAGTATTCTTCCTTATTCAATGATAATTTAGGTTGTGACAATTTATGTTAGAACTTATTTATAATGTCTTAGTTGAATTCAAATTATGTTGCGATCGTTCCTCACCTTCATCTTGTTCTTCAATTGGTGGTTTACCGAATATATGAGAAAACAGGCATTAGGGTTATAAGAAACAGGCAAAATAACTAACAATTACTAGGAAAAAACTTTTTGATCGAAAATTGATTATAAAAAACCACATTTTTGTTTTTCCCATTATTGCAAAAAACGTGGGTTTCGGTTAACCGTGGTAACAAACTCAAACTCTGGCTCACGATTAAATTTTGTTCCATAAGACCAATTATTTAGTAATATAAATAATTAAAAGGAGAAAAAAGTACTGCATACATATATAATAAGCACATCTCACTGCAGGCATCTAAATTGTGTGTTAATATAGTTATATAAATATATAAAACTATACATGAATGTACAATTTACAATAATGTACAACGTAGGTAATGTATAATATGTGTACTTAGTATAGAAATAAAAATTTTGTTACAAACCTAAGAGTATCAGAACTTAAGAGTGTCAAATTAATGCAAGATAACTAAATAAATCTAAAATTGGCAGCTATTAACCTTCTAATTTCTCCACTCACGACATTCAACAATGTCTGTTAAAACATTTTTCACTTCAACAATTTCTTAATAAAATTTTACTTCTACCTATTATAAGTATTATATAATATTTTTTCAGGTAATACAGAAATAATTTTTCACCATTTTAAATTTTCACTTTTTGGTTAATTTCAAAAGAAATAAATTGCCCATAAAAATGTAATTTTTAATTATTAAATATTAACGCTTTCCCGAATTCAAAAGTAAATTCGCACGTATTTCCTATTTAAAATTAATGTAAATCACACCCACACTTTGTAATTTTACTGATTTATTTATTGCTTTAAGAGGCATAAAATGTTGTTATTGGCTCTCAAATCCACTCACTCATATTTGTCAATTAAATACCAAATAAAACTCATTACCCTGGAAAATGATTAATTTATCATTAAGTTTATTACTCAAACACAAAAGGAATTAGAATTTAATGTACCATTATAGCTGCAAATAACTTTTGTAATATTTTTCACAAAAAAAATATTAATTTGAATTTTTGTTTTTAATTACATCATGTTTCGTTATAAAATTTTATGACTTGCAGTAGCAGTACAGTTTTAATGTTTGTTTGAATATTCCAGTTGGAAAGTTATTGTAATAAATGAATTAAGGGTTATAACTTTTATGATTACAACATTTTACTTTTAATATTTTTAACTAAAAATTCTCGGTATATATTTTCGTAAAGAGTTTTTTTATTAAGGGTGAAAACGATTTTGTTCGTTTCAAATATTATTAAATGCAATATTCTCTTTATATATATAAATTCAGATCAAATTCAGTGCAATATATATACATATATATATTATTAATGCAGTTCTAACATTTATATTCTGTTCGTTTCCCATAGGTTTTTTATGAACCCTCGAAACCATTTATAAAATAAATAGACAACGAATAATAAATGCATAATACAATGCAATTAAATGCAATGTTGCGGTTGTAAATATTTTCCGATTTTAATCCAATTTGATTTTGGTTTTCAATTTTAAAAATTCGCGGGTGTGTTCAATTGGCCAGTTTCATTTAAATTAATTTTTCATTTTGATCGTAATTTTTTTTTATGGTTAATTGAATTAAAAAGTTTTAAGATTGATAATTTAATGATTTTGAGTCATATGAATAAAATATTTCCATTCTTAATGTGAAAATTTAAAATTTGAGTACAAAGTGAGAGATTCATTTGATCGCATGCATGTGCAGTTTTATGATACAGAGACTTGGTAATATTTTCCTTCTACTCTCATAAAAGAAAAGGAGTTGTACGTGAACGATGTACATTCAAGTCGTGAAAATTCACATTTGAAAACCTTACATGAATATAAATTTTACGAGAGAACTCAATTTGCAAGTTTTTTAACATTTAAATTAGAAAAATGTTGATTCAACAAAATTTGACTAGGGTTAGAAATAGGTACAATGTTTTTCACCCCTAAGTGACTCAATCTAAAAATTTAAATTTTTATAAAAATATTTTTGTGTAATTTTTTCGTTTGAAAATATTAAAAAATATTACAAAATTACATTTCGTTCCATTTATAACAAAAAATTTTGTAAGTAAATAATTTTAGAAGACGTTATTTTTTTTGAATTGCCAGTTTGATAACGCGTTAGGTTTCCGACCGTCTCTTTATCGTTCGTTTATTGCCAGTTATTCAATTTGGTGTCAATGAGAAAATGATGATAAATGTTCAGCACATGACCGCCATTAAATTGGTGAAATGTCAATTTGATCTTTTCAACGAAAATATAGAAATTTTATACTTCAAAATATAAATAAATATGTTCTTCATTTAAGAGAACATTTTTTCCAGCTTTTTATTGATATTTGTATGGGAAATTAAACGGAAGTTAGGAAAAATATTTTCCTTTTTTTATGAGTAAGAACTTTAAAAACATACAGCATTTAAAACAGATTGTATTTATATTAATATTGAACTACATGAGGCAAACTAAATCAAGCACTCATTGCCTGAATTGTTTCTTGATACAATTTCTGTTCTGACTTTCTACTTTAAGTTTCCTTTTACATTATTTTGTTCTGCTATTTATGTTAAAGAATATTTTTTAGTATGTTATGTAGATATAACTTAATACTTTTGGAATTAGAAAATCGAATAGGATTATTTAAGAATAATAGTTGTAAAATAAATAATAACATTTTTATTTTAAACAACTTTATTTCAGCAACCATTAAGACCCCATTTGAATATTTATACTTTTTTAAGTTTTCAAAAGAAACTTTTAAAGGCATCTTTTTGCGTGTATGGTTATAAGGTATAATTTTATTTGTTTCAGGAGAGCAGCTACTTTGGTCCCCCTTTTGACTGAAGAATACATAGCAGGAGCGGTAAATTTAAACATAATATGAATTTTTGTATCAATCATTTTATTTCTCTACTTCATACACAGTGTTTATGTCAACTTTTAAGTATATATTTTGTATAAATCTTTCGAAAATCGCCAAAATTGTTCAATTAAAAAAAAAGGAATGATTTGATAATTTAATTTTAAGCAACTGTAAACACACGGTAAGTCCTAATGAAAAGTAATATTTTGTTAAAAATAATTAAAGAAAAAAATGTAAGGAAATTTTAGAGAGATTTTTTTATATTTTAACATATTATGTAAGCATTATTATTAAAATTACTGTATTGTAATATGTTTTGTTTCTACGTCGAATTTTATCTTGTTAAATTTGAAACTTGCAAGAATTTCATAAATACTTTTCTAAGCCCACACAAGAGAATCGAAATGAATTATATATTTTATAAACTTAATTTTTTTATTAAAATTAAAAATATTAGGGAATCAGGACCAAAATGAGCTACTCTATTCCAAAAAGTTGTAAGCATTTTGATCGATCATGAGAACTTAAATGGAATTAAAGAAGGAATTAAACTAACTAAATAATGCATCATATTTCATTATGAACTAACAAGTAAGTTAAAAATATAAAATATGTAATAACCAAGATATTTATGAAACTATGCTACCTAAAAGTTAGGCCATATTTAACAAAACTAAGTATATATATTAATCCTATAAAAATATTTTGTTGAATTTTACTGTGAAAATTCTTTTCAAGATTTTTGAAATTATTATATGTTAAACGTAACTAAACGTCAACGTATTCATAAGCTTTATTATTGTTATTTATTTTTTAAATTTCTAAAAATAAGTGAACATATCTCAATTAATTTAGACAAATTATTTTTTAAGATGTTTCAAAATAATAAATGAATTAATATAAGCTTTGAGCTTAGTTTTAAACACAACAAAACAAAAGTAATAGGTATAGTAAATTTTAATTACGTTTTAATATAAAGTTTTTTTTTTCACTTTTATAATCTAATTACATTTTGTTTTAAAAATTTGGATGTTCAATAAACACTTGACACAATAAACATGTCTAAGGATAGATGTTACTCTCCAAATAGGACATTTAACACATCAAATTAGATAATTAACAAATCAAATTGGACACTTGAATCATTATTATTGTTGGTATATAGTATGATAGTTAACGATTATTAATGAGAGTCTGGGTGGAGAAAAGTAGGTATATATACATGTTAATTTAATTTATAAATATATAAAACTTAACTTTGTAAATTTATGTATATATTCATAAAATATTTACAACAATAAGTGACGATGTCAGTATACCTAATGACTTCTTACACTTCCCAAATTTGTAGAGTTTGTTGGATCCGTCAACAAACTCTTAGCAGAAAATTTGATTTTCGAAAATACCTGGAGAGATCGAATTACCTAGGATTCATCGTTGGTGAATATTGTGGTAACGAATTAAAAAATATATAAACCATACTTTTCGATAGATTACGCGCTCGATTAGCAGAAAAGTTAAATTTTGACAAAAAATGAGTCTACGCGTTATACAATAGGTGCTAGTTATCTATCAAAAAATACAGTGTATATTTATATCTTTGTTACACTATGACTTTAAACAATTATCTTTAACTTCTATGATGTATATTAAATACCTAATGAGCAAAATGTGGCAAATTATCTAGTTTGAATTATAAAATATCCAATTTAGTTTTAATATCCCTAGTTTGATTTGAAAAGTGTTTGTTTGATTTGTAAAATGTCCAATTTGGAGAGTAAAACATGTAGTGTGAAAATTATGTTTAAAACAACAAAATGATAAACCTAGGAAAATTCTGTTTTCTCATAATTTTGAATGTTGAAAATTTACTAGAAGTGCTTGATGTTATTGTGTGTCAACCAAAGTTATAATTAATTGTTAAGATAAGACTGGTCCATGGTCTTGTACGTAAATTAAAGCAAGGTAAGAACTAAGAAGTCTGAAAGAGCCAAAAAGGCTATATATCAAGTAAACTTGTTAAAGTTCACGATTTTATCTCTACCCGAGTCATACATTTTGAAGGCTTTATTTATTGTATTTATATGCATGCCTTTTTGAGAGCTTAAATTTTGGAAATTTCAGGTAAACAAGGACATGGTATAATTATACGAGGTATAACGTTATAACCAACGTTAATTACATTTGACTTAAAGTTCAACGGGTTGCACTAAAACGGAGACCTTTGTCATTCCATTATCTTAACAATTATTTATAACGTCCAACCCCATCCAGGTTTGTTGTTCTCAAGGGAAATTATAACCTTTTATTAATTGAGCAATTCATAATACTGTTTAGCATAATCAAATCAAACTTTCATTTATGTAAAAAAAAGCGTGTTGAAAGGAATTAAAATCAATTGATAGTTTTAGAAATTCAAAAGTGTGTTAGTCTTTTCTTGATGTTTTTTTATTGATAAATGTCTAGTTGATGATAAAAATTTTATTGGCTTTAGGAAAAAAGGAATTAAAGGAAAATTTAAAATTAAAAAAAAAACGTTTAATAATATATGCATGAAAAATTTAAAAATCTCGTGTTTAAAATAAAAATTAATAAAAAACACATTTTAGTGGTTTTGAGAATTAAATAAAATGAAAATATTGTATTTCATCGTTTTAAATGGGGTTCAGATTATAATTAGGATAAAAACGGGTAAGATTTAAATAAATTTAAAAAAACAAGAGAGGAAAACATAAAATTAATTTATTCAAATTGTACTATAGTAAAAAAAATATAAATCGTTTAAAAAAATCTATTAAACACATTTTTATATTTACTAAGTAAGTAAAAATGTCAATTTAAACTTGAGAAGCTTATTTTGCACCGTGCAATTTACGGAGGTAATCAAAGCGTTAGTATAGAAGTAAATACTCTGTTAAAAGTTCTCGCAAACAACAAATATTAGCTTTATATTTCAATTCTGAATGATACACTTTGTTGAAGAAGAGTTGTTATTTTATTTAAAAAAAAAATGAGGCATCATAATATTAAGGGGTTACGAATATTATGATGGGAATATTCGGTAAAGGAAAGTTTTTATGCGTTGTACATAAGGTAAAATGATAGATTATCTATTGCCACCTTTAAATAAGCATAATTTTTATCATTAAACTTATACTTAACTTTTGTAAATGGACGAAGCAGAAAATAAAAATAAAATGAAATTAAAAAGTAATTTTAGCATCTTTTATCGCGATAACAACGACTTTACATTTAAGTTTGTATTCTATTGTAGTTAGTTGTGGATTCAAGACGATGGCTAATCTATGACCTATAAATATATTAGATCTATACCAGATCATATAATGGCTCCCGAAACCATAGGTTAAAAACTTGTTGCTTTTATTTGGAAGATTAGAAATCTCAATAAAAAAAATCTAATAAGGGCAAGTTTGTGTTAGCAGATGATCTTGGGATTTGATATTGTACGAATCTAAATCAGTAATACCAGTACTTACTAGGACTCTAGCAGGTATCGTTTAAAAACGAATGTAGCTCTTTCGGCATTTTTAAGCTAATAGCCATCGTCTGATTTTACATATAAAATTAATGAAGCTAACTGCTTCTTTCCGCCCCCACAAAAGTGCTATCCGTGGCTAAGGCTCCCTTTGTCCCCCAAATGCTATCCCACTGCGTGCACGGTTACTTTTTGTTATTTTTTTAAGCTTTAGCTGTTTAGCATACAAGTGAAATAATTTTAAAAATATATTTTCATTATAACATATAATACAATCTACATTAATGAATCAAAATGACAAGCTTAATTTTTATTGGGGCTGAAGTTAACGTAACAAGGCTTCCACTGATTTATACAAAATTTTATCTTAATCTGGAAAATACTAAGGACAATTATTTTGATATTTATGCTATGACTCCCAAACTCGTTTTCGTCCAGAACAGACCTATAAGTGATTTAAAAGCACATTTTCTTTGGTTTCGTTTTGATTATCTCTTTTACAGGCCTCGCTGTAATTTGATATTTCTTTGTTGCTTATTTTTTATGGGCAGTCCAATAGCTGTAGCATTGATAATCACGGCTTTTTACTATTTAACCATTGTTCCCAACAAATGGCCAACAATCTAAGGTCAAAATTTAAACACGGAAGCAAGAAAGAAACACTTAAACTCACCTTTGAGCTGTATTAGTTTTTTACAAACAAAAATTATGTTATAAAAATATGATTTTACATACCCTTAAGAATTAGAAAAATATGGTTAAAGTTTCAATAACTAAAATAAAACGAATAAAATTTTTACATAGTACAATTTGAACTAAACGGACAATCAAACGCCGGCTAACCAGGGTTTCTTATAAATCCCATCGAAAGTAAAATATTTAATTTAAAAAGTTAGATACGAATAAAGATTTCGTAACACTTCCAAATTAAAAAAAGTAAACAATCATCTTCTCTATTATACCTTTTTTATTTCTAATTATAGTCGCCCCATTGTACTTCATGATTTCAACTTCATAAAACAAATTTCGTGAAAAAAAAACACACGTAAAATAAATGGATATTTTATTTTCACATAATGAAAAAAAAATCGTGTCTAGATAAAACAACAATATTACTGTTTTTTGAGATTAATAAAAATTTAAAATGATATAAAAAATACATTTTAAGTGTAAAGTAAAAATAAATACATATTTCAGTATCTACAATTCTAATCACTTTCTTGAAATAATTTAATCACGTAAATGTTTGCAAGAAAAATAAATAAACAGCACTGGAATTTAAAATTTTTAACTAAAACAATACTTTTACAACAAATACGTGTATTAAATCTTTAATATTATGCCTCTTAAATAAAATACCTTGATTTTATATTCACATTATGTAAATTTTAGGTTTAATTAATTTAATCAAATCGAATTTGGTAACATTCAGAAGTTTTGAAGGGTTTCGAACAAAAGTTTTCTATACACTTTTGGATATGCAGTAAACTTTCGTAATACAAATAAATCTCTCATACAACAAATTTATTGTTATTAAATACTAATAGATTATAAATTTATTTTATCCTGTGAAAATAAATAAATGAAAATGTTTCAAATATAAATTCAATGGAAGAACTTTAAACGTTATACCTACACAAAGGAAAATAATAAATGAAGTATTATAAAATTATTACCAGATCTTTTTGTATTTCGTAAAATTAACTAAAAAATTACCTGTTGCAAAATTTAAATAGTTTATTTTAAAAGATTTAATACACGCAAAAATTACTTTTACAAAAACAAAAAATATGCAAAAAAAGAAATGAAATTAAATCTAATGCATTATAAATTAAGTAGATAAATAATATTTAATAAACATAATGATTAAGGATATTGTAACAAAATAAATAATTATAATACATTTCAATGTACCTAAATGTCTCTTTAATTCCTAAAAACAAATACATAAATAAAGAATCACACTTTATTCCTGTTTTTTTTTTCATGTATAAATGTAACTGGACCCTATTTTTATTTTGTAACAAAAAAATTTTCAGATCGTGAAATATTTATTAGGCTGCATATTAAGTGAGAGAAATTTGAAACGTAAAAGGTAAGTGAAATTAGTACTTTGTTCAAACTTGACGTGTCGTATAGGGAAAATGAAATATAATTTCAACTTTTCCCGACTACGATTATGTGGCTATGTTTTAATCTCATTTCGGCGATGAATATTGCGTAATTAGGGTGTAACAGGTAACATTACCATTTTTCAGTGAGGTCATTGACTTTTTAATCTTCACAAACATATTTTATAAGCATTTATAATTAAGGGAAATTTTTCAAAAGAAGTATAAAATTGGATTTCCCATACATTTTGTTGGGATGTTTATAGTTGGTGACTTTACTGTCATCTAATGATAAAGCATTAAGATTGGTAAGTACCTACTTATTGAAAAATTTGAGAATTAAATTAGATCTGAGAAAATGCTTTATGCATATTGTTTCTCAAAGGTAAAAATATTTTACTTTTTCTCCTGTATTTTTTTATAATATCTACATCAAATTATTTAATAAAAATTAACTTTAACATTTTATTACTTTTAAACAACGCCATATTGCATTAGCAAAAGAAAATTTGATAGATGGTCCCAAAATTATAAGAAAAAGTTGGTTTATACGTATAGTAAGCAAAAAGGTATAAAAATATTCAGTATCTCAAAAATAAGTTTTTGAAGATTAATAAATCAATTTCAAGTCTTTTTTTTCTTACATCTTATATCTCTCAGAATAAGATAATGCTGTTAAAGCAAAAATAGACCTATCTGTCTTCTACCCACCTTGTCTTAGCTATTCGGATTCCACAATGAATACTTTACCAAAGTGGTTTCCAAAATCATAAAAGCAATGAACGATAAAGGCTAAGGCTTACTGTTCCATATTATCTTTCTCGGTATCACACATGTGGGAAAAGCCTCCTTGTTTTCCCCGTCTTCCCGGTTGAGCCTCCAAAAACTTGTGGGAAAAGCCTTCTCGTTTTTCCCGTCTTACGGTCTTCTTCGTTCTTCTTTCTTCTTCATTTCAATAATTACATATCCGATTATTGGAATTAATTATCGTTTATTTAAATAGTTTTCTATTACAAATCTCACTCTCTAGACGACTCAAAAACGACTGACTGCTCTATCTAACAAGACCCATAAAACAATTACATCCCGTTCCTCACTTCACTCCCATTGTTGTCATTTTTAATGTCTCTTCCTTTTTTAAATCCTACATACATACATATACACCTTCAATAGAGTGTAACATCAAGACTGTTGTACAAATTAAAGAATGCACTATCTTATCCACTTGATTTTGTACTCTGTTATAATAAGGACCAATTTTATATCTCAATTATCCAGTAGCTTTTTCCGTTCTTAATGGTGCAGTACATGGCTACTGGCTACGTACATCGATAACACTGCGATGTTGGATACAGACCCGTGTCTATAGGCAGTGACCATCAAGTTGCAGAACGCTTCTAACAACTTGGCTTTTTGACTAAATAAGGCTATGGTTTCTAAGGACAACCAATAGCGACGGATGACGTCATTGAAACGTGGTTTGGGGAAATCAAAAGGGCAAAAAGAGTTAGTTTCCTAGAGAACGTTGAAGTACGTTGGAACGTCAACAAGCGGTACCGCTATTTTACACGACGGTCATCATGACGGTGATAAACAGGTATACAACGGTTTTATACGAGTTTTTTTTCTGTTTTTCGGGTCCCAGGATATTCCTTCCTTTTATCATTGCGACCAAGAAGTTTACTAGGGTAGCTCCAGGCTTTTAAAGAAAGCCAGCACTTGTCTAGGGGCTGCCGTTGCTTTCACGCCTGGCGTCATGCCCGTCTTTCCGAGATGCTGCAGTTTTCTTTTAAAAGCTGCGTCACATGAGCACAAAATGTGTTACGCCGTTTCTGCCGCTTTCCAGCAGAGACGACGTATAGAGGCTTGTTAGGAGCCTTACGTCTCTTTTGCCAAGTGACAATATGTCATGAGATCTCTTCTTGGAGTACTTTATGAATTTCTTAGCTTGTCTATGCCCCGGAGTATTCCTCCAGTGCGAGGCCTTGGTTTTGGTCTCCTAAGTCAGAAAAGCGTTTTTGATTCTACTTTTTATGATTCTACAAAAAGGTTCAGGTCCTATGAGGTCTGATGAGGCGCCTTTTTGGCCAGTTGGTCGGCCGGTTTTTTACGGTAGTGGTGACCGTTATCTGTGCAGAGCCTGCTATGGCTTTTGCAAAGTAGAAAACGTTGCATTTGGTATCAAAAACTTGCCATAGCTACTAATAATTGATAGAAATATGAAAACGCGGGGTCTCAATTGACGCGAAAAATCCCCGAAATCCCGACCTCTGAGCGGACCCTACATCTGCGTTTATGTGTGAAAGTTTTGTTTTATCATAATTTGGACTGATGAAAAGAATGAGCTTTTAATCGATTTCGTATGAAAGCTTCATCATGAAGCTTTACGTAATATATTAAAAATTAAGGAATATAGGAAATTTGCAAAGCACTCTCTATACTCTTTATCATAATTTTTAAATATCATTTTTAAACATCTCACTTCCTTCCAATGATTCCTCATCTTCCAAATATAATACCAGTGCCATGTCTAAATCATCCATAAAGATCTAAATTTGGCCTATGTCTTTCACCAAAAAAGAAAAAAGAATTAGTGACTATACCAATCACGTGGCAATTAACCTGCTTGATAACAGTGATGATATTAAGCAGAATCGCTTTATTCTTGGAGCTACTATATAGAAAGTAGTTTACCATTAAAGAACTTACCACGCAAATAGAGTGAAGGTTACTCCACTTTACATAAATCATGCTTGATTATTGTCTGGGAGCAAATCGAAGACAAAAAAAGTAGTTTAATTTTATAATATTTTTCTCTTTTTAGAACCACACTGCGGGAAGATAAGTGACTTACAAGGTTGTAGAGACAGGGATAATTTATGTACATCTGTCCCATTTTAAGCATTCTTAAGATTCGTTCCATTTAACAGACAAAACATACAGTTTTGTACATGTACTTGTACCTACGGCAAAATAGCGTTGCACATAATCTGTAACCGTTTCTAGATGGGTGAGTTTGTGTAAACCAGAAAACTTGTGATTTTAAATTGTACGAATCTGAATTAGAAATATCTTAATGGTGTGTGTTTTTGTTTAATTTTTTAATATTTTACCCTTATGGAATTTGCAACAAAAATTGTCTATATTCTAAACATTATTTTAATATTAAATAAATTAATTTTTAACAAAAGCTTAATACAGGCTCATAAAACATCTATTAGCTAATATAGCTAATATAGGCTCACTAAACAAAGTTAACAAAAAACATCTGGTATAAAAATGAAGAAGATTTAATAAAAATATTATAAACTATTTGCTTCCATGCATATTTAAATAATTAAAACGAGATATTCGTGAATGATCTTATGGTTTTTAATGAAAGAGAATAAAAAATAAAAAATAAAAATTATAAACAATTATCACGTGAAATGACCAGTTTTTTTTATATTTTAATAATTTATTTTCTTTTTACATTACGTTTCGTTGCTGTTATTCCGACTTCATCAGGTATCTAATAAAACAGACTTGAGAATTGTTATACGAAATATAATAAAAATAAAATTATAATTTTAATATAGATTTGACAATACAAAATTTCAGATGTCAAATATGATGAAGTCGGAATAACACCGACAAAATTTAGTGTAAAAAGAAAATAAATTGTTAAAATAAAAAAAATTATAAAATACAAAAATTGAATATTCTTTCTGTAAATAAAAAAAAATTCTTAGACTTAGAAATTATATCGATTGAATTGAAAGTACAAAAATAAATTGCATAAATTAGTTATGAGAAAGGATTATTCTTGGTAAGAGCTAGTCCATAGAGACTACGGCATTTTAAAAGAAAATTTTCTTGCAATTGAAACACAAAATTCTTAAAATGAGGTCCCAAGAATATACTTCGGTTTCAAAAAATCAGAAGTTACATTTAAACTTAAGAAAAAAAAATGTTTTTTTAAGCCATTTCTTTTTCAATTTTTAAAAGCTTTTATTTTTGTCGTTCATAGTGTATTACTGTTTTTACATTGAAATCCTTCGAGAACTTAATTTTAATACCATGGGAACATAAAAGAAGTTGAACAAAATAACAATTTTTTTTAAAACATATGCTAAAAGATAATGTTTTTTTAAATAGATGCGCATTAAAAGAAATGTCTTACAAATTTATATATTATTTAAATGAACGAATTTAATTTTAATATTTTCCTGAGCATACGTGTAAAGTATCATAAGATACAGCCTTTCGAGAGTCCATAAATCACAGTTTATGGTAATATCCTCTAGCATTTACTAGAAAATTTATGTTTTCTGACACGATAATCATCTGGGGGAAAAATGGTTGAAGGCAAGAAGCCATCGTTTTGCATTCTCTATTTTTTTTGTTGCTTCGAATAACTAACTGCTGCATCTGCACTGGAATATTAAATGTTCTATTCAAATATTATGAAGAACATGCATATGTGTTAATATGCAAATTGTTAACTGTTTTGTTTATTCTATTTGCAAAATTTAAAATTTTATCATATTTACAGTTCCAATTTTACTGTTCATTATATAGTTATCTAAAATGTGAACACTCATGTCATAAAAATAAAGATGTACTATTCATAGGTATATTGACAGATTATGAATAAAGAAAACACAAACACAAGAACTTATTGTTCCCCTATGAATGTGATTATATAAAACAATACATATAACTCAAACATTCATATGGGCTTGAGCTGCTTTTCATCACACTCTATTGCGACTCTATATGATGGATCGAGCTTTTGGTAGCAGCTGCCACTTGCCACTTTCAATTGTATCCGACAAACACGCCATTTTCTTCTTGCTTTATCTACGGGGTAAATATATCATATGAAACATGAATTATCCGTTGCTCAGAATAACAGTTTGGTAGCTGTGAATAATATGGACAAAGATCTTATGGAAATCGAGCAACGATCATAAGGTACGGTTTGATTACATAGTGTCAATTCAAATACATTTATCGTTATTACATTTATAAATTACATATATTGTTTTACAGTTGAGACAAAACTATTGAGAAGAAAATATATTTATCTTTTAAGAGCATATATCAAAATAAGCCATATTCAAACAAAACTTGTTAGTTAATTTTAAATAAAACATAATAAACTTCTATTTGACTACATTCCATTTATTTTAAGCAATAACAGGTAAATATATTTATCAAGATAAGTGTCTGCAATGTCATATTTTATAATATCTACTAAAGAATATTCTTTTCAAACAAGAGAATCTGTTTGAAAAATGATCAAATAGGTTTGTATCTTTGTGTAAATGACAGTAAATTTTTTATAAACACAAATAGAATTGAGCTTTAATAACATAACACGAAAACATGAAATTCACATGTTTTTTTCTTAGTTGTTTCGCATTTTTGTACTAGATCAGCGGCCTTAGTGGCGATATAGCGTTGATGGGTATATTTATCTGGCTGTTTTTTTTAGTTGATATATGTATTTATCTTTTAGCGTCCTGTTTTAATAACAAGGCTACATTAGAGAGTTTCTTGTAAGAGCCTTTTCTCTAGCCATCTCTGAGATTTACATTGACCCAGTCTTAATTCTGTAGCGCTCGGGCAGAGGGAAATATTTTCGAAGAATCTCTATGCCAATGTAAATCATGATCGAACACTCTCTGCAGAGGTTTTCTTTCTTATTTATAAGTGAGTAGAGTTGCACTAAGAAACTTTGGGTGTTTGCATCTCTTAGTTTTGAGATGAGGCCCTCTCCAAGGTATTTTACGATTTTATTTCTGAGGCCCCATACCGTCTTCATATTAGATTTTTTTATCGCTTATCAAACCTTCTCAGTCTGAATACCTTTCTCACACTTTTTATTGGGCGTATAACAATTTTCCAGTCGTTAAAGCATGTTTTTAGTATATTCAGCGACTGTTGGGCTTTTTCAATAGCTCTTCTGAGTTCGAGATCCCGGCTAATATGACATGTCGTCAGCAAACATGGCGAGTGTGCATTGTACACACTGAGGAAGGTCAGCCACGTAAATATTAAATAAATTTAAATTTCCGTTTCTTATTTCTATGATAGAATTTTAAGAAAAGAGTTAGCATAATTTATTGGTACATATTTTGAAGTATAATGTGAAAAGAATAAATGGGGATCATTTGGTCGGGTGGTATAAGTTTAAGCGAATGTGTTAGCTATAAAAAAATTTGATGATGATCATGAACATTTTTATATTTATCACAAGCATGATAATTGTTCATGGGATTTAAAATATTAAGTAAAAATGTTAATCTTGTTTTTAATGATACTTATGCATGTATAATATTTCGTCCTTTTCAAGACTTTTTCAAGTACTCAATGGCAAATCTTTAGTTGTCGACGAGATATTAAACTAATATTAAACTATTAAATATAGTTTATACTCACAGTTGCTAGGCCGTCATTCTTGCTTTTTTAATTTACAAACTTCTAACAATAAAATATTTAAAAACGCTTTCTCCATTCTATCTTATAAGTATCTAAATAATTTTCAGTTTCGTGTTATTAATAGTAATGCTCGTCTCTGGAGTAGTGGTCATTTTTGATGGCTGTCGAGTAAAAATTGCAATAAATTCCTTTTTAAAACTTTAAAATGTTTATCACTTAAAGGAAGAGACTAAAAAATCTACCAGCTTTTTTTACAATTTGCATGCTTTTTAATTGTTACTATCTCATTAAGTTGTTAAAGTGTAAGCATATAATTTTGGCACCTTTTTTGCAATTTCGATTTTGTTAATGAAATCCTATAAACACTTATACTTAGCCTCGCTACAAAGCTTATCGTGCTTTTTTTGGTAGTTTGAATACAGAAAATTTCTAATAACATATTTACTATTTTAGATTATTATTTTAGAAAACTTTATGACTGAATGGGTACCAAATCGAGCACCTTTCACGCATGAAACGGTGATCTTATCGCTGCGACACAAGATGGGCCCACTAAAGATAAATCTATATAACTCAATTTTCTATCATACTCATTGAAGAGTAAATCGTTTACCATTAGATTTAAAAGTTAAACGCTTTAATTAGTCTAATAACGATTGCAAGTTTAAAAGAAATTGATGAAGCTGTTTTCGAAGAAAATTGAAAAATCAAACACCGATGGAATAAAGTGGGGCTTCCTGTTTGTTAATTTCAATCAAAATGCAAACGTTTCTTGTTTGGTGATTTCAGCTAATTTTTCGATACGATGACGCTGTTACACACAGCTACACACATACACAGTTCAAACAGATGCACAGATTTATATAAATTTTCTTAAAAATCACTTTTTCGTACTCAAGAGACCTCCAAACGTATAATTTCCGTGAAAACTTGAAATCGAATATTTCACCCGATTACAATACCTACTCTCTTTACCATGTAGTAGTAAAAGAAAGTAAAAATACAAAAAAAGCTCAAATACTGATATACTGAGTATATACTTGCACATTTTATAACTAATAATCTTTATTTTTCAAGAGCTTATGGAGATAATGTTATTCCAAATAATTTTCAGATACAGCGAAAAATTGAGTAAGTGTATTTATTAAAAACAGATCTCTGTTTAACGAGGAAAACCTTAGTTAAAAAATACAAAAACGTATTATTATCTTAAGTACATGTTCAATTTATTTAAATTAAAAAAAAAACTTTTTAGAGCATAAGTCGGAATTCTATTAACTATTCAAATCAAGCAAAGAAAACAAAGCTACACAAACGTATACTAATAAAAAAATCAATCCTCATTGAATTAAATTTCCTAGAACCTCTTCACATAACTCATTTTATAAATGCTAAAAAATCTAATGACAAACACAAGCTAGTTCACTGCGCCAACTTTTTATTCAACTTGAATTGTTATATATTTTTTCTTCAAACTTTGTCTTTTATTTCTTTTACAAACTTGAAATGAATTTTTTTGTTTGAGCTTTTCAAAGTCAGTGTAGCTTGGTTAAAACACACGGATAACTTAATTAATGATATCAAATACAGGTCAAGATATAAACAGCGTTAATAGTTTTTGTTATATGATTTTTTTTAGACGTTAGATCAAGAAAAAAATAGTTTAAGTACTAGCGAGAAAAAAATAATGAAGCCTCTTCAAATTTTATCCAGGTTCTCAAGTCAACTATTTTATACACCAGAATCATTTATTATTTTATATTTCATTGAGAGAAAACTTTGAAAACAATTAAAAGTTTTACATTTTTACTAAATGATTCATGAACTTAGTTGAAATTTCTACGGCCAATAAGTAAATCGCAACTCGCCTACTCACACACTATTTCCAGCGTTAGCTTCCTATTAGTTTTATTATCGATTTTAAATTACACAAATTAGCATTAAACTAGGGAAACATAAACCTCTTCCGTACAACTCGAGCAGAACTCATTGCTAGTTACAGAACAAACTTTATGCCATTAATTAAGAATTAGCAATACATACAATCAGCATACATCTCATAATTTTGTTTTCAGCTTTGAACTTTAATCAACGATTCTTATAACTCGTTATTTTTCTTTATGAAAAATGTTATTTTACTTTTTGAAATTGAAACAAATTTATAATTTTTTCATTGGAAGAAAAAAGCTTTTTACGAAATTAAAATTTCTTGTCGGGGCGTTGAAAGATATTAATAACGGGAATTTTGCCAAAAGTGCATCTGTGTTACAATTCTGCATTTTCGTTAAAAAATAATTGAAAAAAAAACAACCTATACGGCAAAGGCATTTGCAATACAAAAGAACTAATAATGTTATTTCAATTACAGTTTAAGGGGTAAATATACAAGCTTATTGCAAACTCTTCACCATAGGCTCGTGCATTTTTCAAAAGTCTAATACTAATAAGAGATAATGAATGACTTAAACCTCAAAATTTATATATTTCTAAATGTCATAAAATTAACGTTTAAACTGATACATTTAAGACTCGGTATTGTTGATATACTGCTTATAGAGTAAAACTTGACTCAGCAATAACTCAAAGAACTGGAGTTGTTTTAACGTGTTTACGTTTTCCACCTAGCCAATTTTTTTTATTTCCAAAGGTAGAGTAAATGTGTTTCCCGTTTACTGTTTACAAAAGTACTGAAAAAACGATATGCTGGTTTTTCAAAGAATTTAAGAAAACGTTATAAGAAAATTTAACGCTCAAATATAACTTTTTTCTCCGTCAGCAAAAAAAAAGGTTATGGTTCATACCCCCCCCCTTTAGCCTAGACTTACCTTTTGTACTCCTGTTCTGCTCATGTATCCCTTTTGTATAAGGATTCTTACTTATTCCAGGTTCAGCATTCTGCCTAGCTGCAGAAGCAGTCCCTGTACTAAGCTTTTGGCGCGATTTGTGCCTGTTTGTGCCTCATTTATCCCACACAGGTGTTGCCAAAATATAACTTACAGAAGTACAAGCCGAGAAGTAGCCTCAGTCATAGAGGTTCAGAGATGAAAATTGACTTTCGTGTAAGTCGTCTTTGTATTTGACAAGTATTCGAGTAGCAAGAAGTTACGTAACCAAGCGTGTCCAAACAACATTTTAGTCAAGTAGCTTAATAACTTTACGTTACTACAGTTACTAAACTGACCCTTGTCATTTGACTAAGGAACTGACCAAGTGTGCATAACACAAAAACAATCATTTCTCATATTCAGAGGATTTTAAAGAACATATCTGCTGAGACCGTTCAAAGAACTTTCTTCTGCATAAATAAAACTATGGTTGAACGAACATTAATTAGAGAATTATAAGAGTATGATAATTTTTGTATTTTGTAACTAAAATATATTGTTAATATTTTTAAATATTCAGCTTTAATTCAATTAAAAACGAAAATTTCTTTATTTTGATTGAGTTATATCGGAACTTTTCATTCTTACATACAAAAGGTTTTTTAATGTTTCTTGAAAATCTATTTCCAAGCAAATTTTTTTCAATAGTAAAACATCGCATAAAGTCATCACTTGAAAAAAAATTGTAAAAAGCTGTTTTGTTTGATTTCAATGTGTGAATCTTAAAAGGATACATTTGATCTTCTCAAGACATCATGCATATATGAAAGTGCAAAACAAGTATTCAGAGTTTTCATTCACGGAAACTAATGTATGTATTTATTCAACTCGCCTATCGAAAGCAGGTTCAAACACAGAAAAAATCCCGGTGGAAAATGAATTTCAAACAGGTATTCATTCTCGTACGAAAAATTTGCATAAAGAGATTGAAATCGATATTTCAGCAACATTGACAAGACAACTGCCGATTAAACTGACGACAAAGGAGCAATTTTTTCTACGTCTTACTAATAAAATTGCCAAAACGAATATGCCAATAATAAGCTTTACCATGTGAAAATATCACCATTTCCAATTCAGTGGTTTTGAATTATCAAAGTTCACATTTCTATTGTCGGAAAAGTTTAAGGCTTATGGCCACCGTGGAGAATTAAATTTGGGGAAATAGTTACAATGTTATATTAAACAAAGCTTTTTACTGTAGCACGTTTCTGTTTGAGGTCCAAATTATACCAATCAACTAAAAGAACTGTATTGTATTCAGTTAATGAATCTAAATTATTGAACTATTGATCTACAATTGGTAATTATTTTCTGGGAAAGTTTTACAAGTTGTTATTATCAAGAGTAATGTAACCCTAAAGTTTATATATATAAATCCCAAAAAGTTTTTATTACTCCCACTTGTAACAAGAAATTGCTATATTATGCCTGAATAACATTTCAAATAAACTAAAATAAAAGGAATATAAAAACACGTTTGATATTATTTAAAATGCAAGCGACAATTATTATTTCATCCTTTTTATTTTAAATGATCAAATGTAATACTCCTATAAGTACATTCGATACACTTATAAGATAACGTAATTTATTATCTTAATTAAATAAAAATAAATGATAATACTGATATCCAAGTACACGTTTTTACACAGATATTATAATCTAAGTACATTTTTTAAATGAGAAGTTGAAATCTATTCAAAATTTGTGTAATTTACTATTTAACCTCAAAATGTTATTGTTTTTAACTCTAGTTTTTCTTCTTTTACTTTCGTTTCATTTTATTTGGTTAACTTATATGAATAGTTATAATTATGTCCAAACTCAGTAGTAAAAATTCATACAAAATTAATTATGAAATATTATTTTTATTGAACTATTTTAGATAAGTACTGTGATTTTAATTACTAGGATATGAACAAGTGAGTAAGAAACACCAGCTAATTTAAGATGCACACGATTTTATCACCAAGTTGTGACTTTCGGAAAAAGCCTCACTGTAGTGTTATGCACAAATTTAACCTTTGCTTTTTGTTAAAGTATTATAAAATGTATTTTTATATGAGGTTATCTCTGGTTTTAGTTTACTACTACTTACTCAGCTTTACGAATGTAACCTACTTGAAGAAGCTTGTGTAAGTTATAGACTAATTATAAGCAGAACCATAGCATGGCGGTGGTCAGGGCGAAGTCAGTTCCCTTAAATAGTATTTTTTCGATTTTCGAACTTTTTGTATTTTTAATTATTTGTTCGTTGTTAGTTCGTTATTATTCGATAGTAAAAATCGTTTATTCGTTTTTTTATTAGAAATAGGTGGGGGTTTTATACAAGTGAACGATCGACAAGCTTCAATACAATTTAGATTTTGAAGTGTTTATTTTCACTTAGTGTAGCTAAAAATTGCTTATAAAACCATTAAAACCATTTTTTTCCCCAAAAAGTCAAAATATTGAAGGATCAAAAAGAAAGGTAGAAACAAACCGGTTAATAATAATGCTTAAAAATATTTTTAAAAGCAATTTTACCACGGTAAATTTTTACACGGCCTTATTATCAATTATTTTGTTTTGCATTGTTGATTTTAGAATACAAAAAACATGCTAATTTTATTACATATATTAGTAGATATGAATTAAAAAGTGTCTGGTAATTTTAATTTATTTATTATAGTAAGTACTTATTTGCAATTGCTACATAGAAAAGTCACGGAAAATTCGAATACCTGAGAATTCATTTTTCAATAATCGTTAATTCTGTAACAACGGTTGTCCAATAAGAGGATTTTATGTTTTTCATTACATTTTGATTAAGCTCCCTTATATTGAACTATATCAATCCATATTTTTATCTATAGTGAAAATTAATATAATAACTATTCTTCCACTTTATTCCTAAGAAAATATTTTACGATTTCCAAGGATCTTCAAATGCAAATTTTGTTTCATAATAACATTTTTTTATTGCTCATTTATCTTAAATTATTTGTGCTTTTAACATACCTATAAGGGATGTTTTTTTCTATTGCTTCCTTAACAAGTTTTGAGTTTTTACTTTTTAGAAATACGGACGTATGTTTATTCACATTTCATGGGGTACTAGGTTACTAGGTGTTACTTTCATGGTGTATGTAGGTATACACTTTCTAAGAGCCATGGTTTTTATAGTAAACCGACTGTTATCGGTTTGGTTAAAAAATTACATCAAGCAACTACGTTCAGAATAAAAACTTTGCCAAATAACTGGCAAATGTTCTTTATAATATAAATATTGATGAGAGTAAATTGGAGGATAACTAATTACATTACATTCAATACAATATATTACATTCAAAATAATAATCAAATACAATGAATGTAATGTCCTCAAATCTTTATCAAGTCGATTTTTCGACCGTTTGGGAGCAACTAGTTAAAACAAAAAACTTGGCGACAAAACAAGTTCTATTAATTAAGGTTTGTCTTAATCCATTTTTTCACTGTCCATGAAAATAACACAATTTTTTTTATCTAAGAATTTTCATAACCTTGGAGCAGTTCATTGTTACAACAATTTGAATGAAGGGATTTAAAGGACATTTCACGCTCTATTAAAAAGGTTCCTAGAACAACGTTAGAATATATTAAATAGTTTAATTAGTGTTATTTTTGAACTCTGGTATATTTGAAACAATTCATCCTTAAAACGCTGTTTTAAGTTTTTTATTTTTTGTTGTTTTAAATCGCTTGAATATCAGGTCATTTCACGACTGTCTAGACAGAGAATGTATGTTTTTTGTAGAGCATAAAATTTCCTTAAAATCCTTACATTTTGGTTGTTGTTACGATGAACTGTTTCAAAACGATAAAAATTCATAAATAAAAGAAAATGTTTCTTGTGTTATTTAAATGGAAAATGAAAAAAAAAAGATTGAGGCAAACCTTAATACCCAATGATATAAAGAACTCGTTTTGGTGCCAAGATTTTTGTTTATAAGAATTGATCTATCAACTTCTTAGAATTTTGAAAAACCGTAACTGTTTAACTATTGCAAGTTATTAGATTAATAGTTATCTTTTACTACAGCTAATATTATTCACATTAGTAGAACTTATTGGCATCTTAAAATATTTTCATATTTCAACAAACTAAAGTATTACATTGACATGTGAGATTACAACTTTATAACCAGACATGATTTTACAACTTAAAAGTGAAAAGTTCAAGTTCCAAAAATGTTCATCTATGCAAGTCACGATATAGGAGAAAGGATAAGCCCCTTAGGAAATTACTTGTCATTCGAATACTTGTATTCATTTTGATTAACAAGTTATTTATAAATTATCAATATGCATCATTAAATTGGTACATAAAAACTTGTTTTATCGCAATGACTCTGACATTTACTTATCTGCTAAAAGTAAAAATTTAAATATATTGTAGTATACTCTTTTTACAGAACACGTACGCAGAATCGCATTCAAAATGTTTTGAAACTATGAAACAAAGCTGTATTTTGCTCAAATAAATTTCAATATAGAATAAAATGTTTGTATTTGTGGCTCTAGTAATTTTAGTTGTATTTTTGTTGTATAAATATAATACACGGTATGATGACTATTGGAAAAAACGAAATGTTCCGTATAAAAAACGATTGCCAATCATTGGAGATAAATTAGCTCTTGGATTAATTTCTTTTCCTGAGGAAGTTTTAAAAAGTTACCAACAATTCAAAGATGAGCCGTAAGTTACACATTTCCTTACTAAAATAAAATAAATAAATAAAAATTTAATATTATTTTTTAAGAATAATTATAAATTCAACAAACTCAAGGACTGATTAAAATTTTTATTTTGTTTTTAGTTTTTATGGTGCAAGTTTTTTTGGGATGCCAGCATTATTCGTTAACGATCCATCTTTAATTAAAGATATGACCATAAAAAATTTCGACAATTTTGTTGATCATTCTGATTTATTGATCAAAGAAAAACTCGATCCAATCCTTGCTTCAAGTTTAATATTTCGACGAGGTGTTTTTCCATAAGCTTTTATCTATAGCAAACAAAATTTATTTATTTTTAATTTGAAGGAAAATCATGGAAAGACTTACGGTCAATGTTAAGCCCATTATTTACAGGACAAAAAATGCGAATAATGTTCGATTTGGTTGTCGAAACCTGTCAAGAATTAATTGATGATCAAACAAAAAAGGCAAAATCGGGAAAAATTTTAGTCCATGAAATGAAAGGGCTGTTTACACGCTTAACGAGTGACATAATTGCCACGTGTGCGTTCGGAATAAAAAACAATGCAAAAACGGAAGAAAATAACGAGTTTTATAAAATGGCTAAAAAATTCGTTAATTTTGGGCGATTGAAACTATTTCTCACGACTAACTTAACCAAATTAGCTGAAGTAAATGAAATTATATTTAAAAGAAATATTTTAATTTAAATTGCGATTTATAGATTTTTAAAGTCAGTTTAGTACCAAAATATGTGTATAATTTTTTTGGTAACTTTGTCCTTGAAACTATTAAAATACGCGAACAAAATAACATTTACCGACCTGATATGTTACAACTAATGATTCAAGTTAAAAAAGATGAGTTTAAAAATTATCAAATTGAAGATGATGAAGATGACACTGAATTCTCCGCTGCTAAAGATACATCAAATTATTTGAAAAAACTTACATCAAGAATTGGTAGGTGAGGGCTTGATAGCTCTGTATAAAGTTAGTTTTTAAACTATATAAAAGTTTTAATTCCATGAGTTCAATTTTTATCCAGTAGGTATTAGTTGTTTCAATAGTGCAATATTATAATAATTTTTCTTACGGTTCTTGTGATATTAGTTTCCCATAAAATTTATTCTTCCGTAAAGTTTTTTAAAAACTTTTATCGCAATTAAAAAGTTTTTTTTTGTTCCAGATTTATCAGATGATGACGTTTTGGGCCAAGTTTTGCTATTTGTGTTAGCCGGATATGAAACAAGTTCTACCGTTTTAACTTTCGCAACATATGAGCTCGCTATTAATCCTGAAATTCAATCACGGCTTCAGAAAGAAATTGATGAAACCTTTGAAAAGTGTAATGGAAAAATAACATATGAAAAGTTGAAGGAATTGAAATATCTCGATATGGTTATATCGGGTAAAGCAATATGGTTATTATATTAAATCTGAAAAAATATATATATAAATTATTACCACAGAATCACTTCGAAAATATCCACCAATACCAGCGCTTAATCGCATTTGCACCAAAGAGTATAAAATTAAATCGAAAAATCTAGAACTGACTATCGAAAAAGGCATTACAGTTATGTTTCCAACTTATGCCCTCCATCACGATTCGAGATATTACCCGAATCCTTCCAAGTTTGACCCGGAACGATTCAATAACGAAAATAAAAAAAATATCAATGATTTTACTTATCTACCTTTTGGAACTGGACCAAGAAACTGCATTGGTGAATTTTTGAATTATTAACAGCTATTTACAAAATTATAATTTTATTTTATGTTATAGGTTCTCGATTTGCATTGATGCAAATAAAAATTGCACTTTTCTTAATTTTGTCTAGTTTCGATTTATGCGTCTGTTCAAAAACTCAAATTCCAATGGAATTTGAGAAGACGCCCGTGCGAGTATCGCCTAAAAACGGGGCATGGGTTGAGTTTAAGCTAAGACATAAGAATTGAATTCTTCTGGATGAATAGTTACTATTTATAGTTAATCACATTTTGTAAAAGAAAAAATTCTTGTCTTCATATTTTATTAACACTTTAAAATAAAAACTTTAATTTAATAAAACTGTATTTACTATCCTCGATAATAACAGAAAACAGCTGCTATATACTAACTCCTGCTTTATACTAACATTGTCTTGAAATTTTATTAATAAACGCCAAATACTTTCTTTGAAATAAATTCGTATTTTAAATGTTTCGAAATTTTACGCAGGTAATCCAATGTGTCCTGTGTATATATCACAACCATTTTTCTAGAAAACTATTGGTATTGCAAAGATGCAATTCTGAAGGTAGGGTGATACATCATCCATATAACTGAATAATGGAAAAAATTCAACCTTCTTCATCGTGTAAGTTTTTTTTTTTAATAGGCCTTCATAAGTTTAACTCTTGTATTAGAATCATTTTCAAAATTTATAAAGATAGTTCCAAAGTAAAAAACTACTGTGTAAGTGTCTGTTAAGAAAAGTCCTCATCGCCGACTTGTTGTTGTCAAGCGATGTTTTGATAATAACTTGTTATTTCAATGCTCTATTTTGGCTAATCACAGACGGCTGCGGCAACGGCGCGGCAGAGTCGAGACATACACCGGGTGACAGCGACCGTGCTTCTCTTTAATTAAAAACATTTTTGAATTGTGACTGGATTTGTGGTTTACGTTTATTCTTTCTTTTGTATTTGTTAATAAACCAAAATTGTATTGATTGTATTGAACTTAAGTGTTAAATTCACGTTTGACCGAATTGGTTGTTTTTTTTCTTCCCTATTTTTTTGTATAAATACATAACATTTATTGGTCCTTCGTGCCGGATCTAACGTGAAAAATATAAACATTTTACGGTTAATAACAAGTGAAAAAAGAAAAAAGATGGAAGTCACCGGAAATCTTCTGCAAACAAAGGCTGAGGAACTATTCGAGCGGTTCAACGCTATCCATGATTACATGAGGTCGGCAAAAGTGGATAGCAAATGTATGATAAAGGCGAAAATGAGCAGGTTCAATAATCTCCGAGAGCAGTTGGTAGTCCTACACGAAGAGATCCTGCAATACAACTCGCAGGTAACTGATCAAAAATTTAAAATAAAATTTATTATTAGTAATTTTGATGATCTATGCGATGTAATCATGGCATTACATGAACGCATATTACCGTGTGGGGCGGCTAATAAGACAACAGATTCAGCTCAAATTCAAGAACGAAACCTGCTCAAACCCATTGAAATGCCAACGTTTCGTGGTGATATCCGAGAATGGAGCAATTGGCATGGTCTTTTTGACTCATTGGTGCACAACAATAACTCCATTCCAGCAATTCAAAAATTCTTTCATCTCCGAACCGCACTGAGTGGTGAACCCCTCGATTTAATAGCGAATTATGGCCTAACCGAAGAAAATTATCAGCTGGCTTACTCCGATATTATTGACCGATATACGAATCCTCGCCGTCAATTGAATTTCTACTTTTCGTTAATCAGCCACTTCAAACCATCTCCAGTTGGAAATCCCCTATCCCAGTTTTTAAAGGATCACGTCAGCGCAGTCAAAGCCTTAAAGGCATTAGATCTTAAAAGCGCTGACCTGGCTGAATCAATATTATTTCAGCTCTGTTATGAAAACCTGGGAAAGGCGGATAAGTTCGCTTTCGACTCATCGCGTCAATCTAAGGCATTTCCCTCGACTGGAGAACTGTTTGATTTTTTGCAACAGCGAGTAAAAACTGGAGAGTTGCTACAGGATTCAACCCAGGGAGCACGGAATCAGAAAATTCACCACGCTATGGTCAACAACACTAGGCTCACCAAGAACCAGCATATCAAATGCCCCATATGTTCGGCCTCTCATGGACTACCGTGGTGTCCCGTCTTCAAACAACAATCACCGTCTGACCGATGGAAAACAATTCAAAAGTTGCCAGGTCTGTGTCGGAATTGTTTGCGTAATCACTCGACCGGATGTCCCAGCAAGTTCTCATGCTTTATTTGTCAACAACGACATCACACATTATTGCACGAGAATGGACGTCTCGACAAAAAACCGGAAGGCTCTTCTCGGTCTTCAGGATGCCTGATTAAACCAGGCCTATCGGGTACTAGTTCAGCGATGGCTAATCATGCCATTACTGTACCGCCGACGTCTAGCACCGCGGTGCTGTTGGCAACCGCCCTCATCAATGTGTCATCAAATGGGATGACCTATCGGGTCCGCGCATTGATCGACCCGGGCTCCGAGCTATCACTCATCAGTGAGCACCTGGTTCAGACCCTTCGACTCAACCGCACTTCGGCCACAATTCCTTTGAGTGGCGTAGGCGCAAAATCTACGGGATCCACGCGGGGAATTGTGTCCCTTTGTCTAAGCTCCATTCACGACAAACATAATTCTTGTACCGTGCGAGCTTTCATTCTGCCCAAACTTACGGCTCTTCTTCCGACAACGATAACCACCACGCGATGGCAACATATCGATGGCCTACAGTTGGCAGATCCGTCCTTCCACACTCCGGGAAGGATCGATTTAATTTTGGGAGCGGACATATATAGTTCCGTAATCCTGAATGGTGTTAAAAAGGGCCATCCTAACGCACCACTGGCTCAATCCACAATCTTTGGATGGATTTTGTCGGGACCGATCGGATTAGCTGGTGGTCCTCGTAATCGAGTCCACCACTGCAAGGTTGATGAAACTTTGAATAAATTGGTGGCTCAATTCTGGCGTCAGGAAGAGGCAGACATCGAGTCAACTCCTGTTCGCTCACCGGACGATGAGGCGTGTGAAAATCACTTTGTCGCAACTCATCGTCGAAACTCTGACGGCCGCTATGTGGTCCGTTTACCATTCCGAAACGCTCCAAATGCATTGGGTGAATCATGTTGTAGGGCCACCAAGATGGTGGAGTCGATTGTTCGCAAAATTGACGCGAACCGAGAAGTCGGACTTTTATACCGCAATTTTATGGCGGATTATGAACTTTTGGGCCACATGGATCGGGTACTCAACTGTGATTCATCTCCAGCGCTAACATATTATATACCTCATCATGGAGTTTTTCGAGAGTCCGAACCAACCAAAATACGGGTGGTATTCAATGCATCAGCCACCACCACATCGGGCATCTCACTAAATGACCTTCTCTACACCGGTGAGAAACTTCAGAAAGATATAAGAGAAGTTTTACTGTACTTTCGACGTTTCAAATATTGCTTTGCCGCAGACGTTGAAAAAATGTACCGACAAATTTTGATGCACGAGGATGATCGAGACTTTCAGCGCATCATCTGGTCTAAAAACGGCGAACTTGTTAAATTCCGTCTTAACACTGTAACTTACGGAACCGCTTGTGCGCCATTTCAAGCATTACGTGTGTTCAATCAATTAATCCAAGATGAAGGATCCAAATTTCCACTCGCCAGTACAGTGTTAGACCGTGGTCGATATGTGGACGATGTCTTTGGCGGAGCGGACACAGTTTCGGAATGCAAAGAAATTATTAACCAGACAATTCAGCTATGTAATGCCGGTGGATTTCCATTAAAGAAATGGATAAGTAATACAAGCATAATTTTATCCGAATTGGAAAATTCCTTAGTAGCGGGAAACTCCACCGTCACAATCGATTCGTCCATTGTACGTACTCTTGGTCTTCAATGGAAACCGGATTCTGACTGGTTTCATTTTTATAATAATTTCATTACTCTTGACAATGTAACGAAGCGCACAGTACTCTCACGGGTCGCTCAAATTTTCGATCCTTTGGGATTCATATCCCCCATTATTGTGTCATTTAAAATATTCATACAGGAACTATGGATCAAAGGTTTGGATTGGGATCAGGCCCTTCCTTCTGATTTATTACAAAAGTGGCGGGAATTGGAAACTTATTTGCAAACTTTGCATGAAATCAAGGTTCCTCGTTTTTTGGGAATCGTCCAATCATCCGCTCTTGAAATACATGGGTTTTCTGATGCCTCAAATGCAGCCCTAGGTGCTGTTATATATTTTCGAGTCCAAACTTGCAACGAAATTACCACTCGACTTGTGGTGTCTAAAACTAAAGTAGCTCCACTTCGAAAAATGACAATCCCTCGACTTGAATTATCAGCTGCCGCTCTATTAATTCGACTAGTTGCCTTTGTGCTGAACACTATGACTGTGTCGGATTGTCCTATAATACTCTGGACGGATTCCTCAGCAGCACTGACATGGATCACCAGCCATTCTTCTAGATGGAAGGATTTTGTTGGCAATAGAGTGCAATTTATTCAAGAAAAATTTCCCAACGCAAAATGGAGGTATGTACCAGGAAAACAAAATCCTGCCGATTTCGCGTCACGTGGACTTTCTCCTCAACGGCTTTCGACGTTAACACTGTGGTGGAATGGTCCAGATTGGCTTAAGTATTCTCCGGATCAGTGGCCGTGCAATACGTTCTCTTCTAATCCACTTGTTTCAACGGAGCTCAGGTCAACCAGATTAGTCCATGTGGTTCAACACTTTGAAGAGCCAGAATTGCTAAGACGGTTTTCTACATTAAATAAATTGAGTAGAATAACGGCTTGGTGTCGCCGGTTCATAGATAACACACGCCACAAAATGTCATATAACATACACGATCTTTGTTTAGAGCCCAATGAACTTCGCTTATCTTTATTTCATTGGGTCAGAATTGTTCAAAATTTACATTTTCCGACGTCCATTGGTATTGGAACGCTGGTACTCGTTGTTGATGAACGCTATCCCCCATCGAAGTGGCCATTGGCAAGAGTTATAGACGTTCACCCTGGTTCGGATGACCTGGTACGCGTGGTAACCGTTCGTACGGCAACCGGATCGTTTCGTCGGCCAATATCTAAGCTGTGCCCGTTACCATGCTGATCAATCCACTGCCATCCATTTACAACACTTTATTAAGAATTAATAGTTTTTGTTTTTGTTTTTCTTTTCTATTTTTTGTTTTACTCACTTTTCTTCTATTTAAGATTCATTAGGGTAGTTCCATAATTACATTCTGCAACGGCGGGGAGAATGTTAAGAAAAGTCCTCATCGCCGACTTGTTGTTGTCAAGCGATGTTTTGATAATAACTTGTTATTTCAATGCTCTATTTTGGCTAATCACAGACGGCTGCGGCAACGGCGCGGCAGAGTCGAGACATACACCGGGTGACAGCGACCGTGCTTCTCTTTAATTAAAAACATTTTTGAATTGTGACTGGATTTGTGGTTTACGTTTATTCTTTCTTTTGTATTTGTTAATAAACCAAAATTGTATTGATTGTATTGAACTTAAGTGTTAAATTCACGTTTGACCGAATTGGTTGTTTTTTTTCTTCCCTATTTTTTTGTATAAATACATAACAGTGTCTGTGTAACTCTTAATTTTCAGATTTTTTTTCCGCTTTATTAATTTACAATCTGTCCTTGGACATTAAGCAAATATGATGAATGTACAGGTGGGAAAGACCGCACACCCTAAAAGGGGTACCTTAATGTGTTAGTGGTTCTCTAAAGGGTAACTCCAGAAATGAGACGTGATTGGTGGCCTTCGATGGTGGCCGGAATTATCCAGGAGGGTGACAGCCAGATAGTAGGGATGTTCGTTCAGTCTCTCCAAGTATTTTTGACTGAATTTGGCTATCTCACTCCTCACTGTAGCCACTTTGAGGTCCCGGTGGATGGCATGATTGGAAACGTACCAAGGGGCGTCAGTTATTGTCCTCAAAGTTTTAGACTGAAAGTGCTGAATCATGTCCACATTGAAGTTACTGGCGGCTCCCCATAGCCGTATCTCGTATGTCCAAATGGGTTTAAGTATGGACTTGTATATTGTTAATTTGCTGTCCAGGAACAGTTGGGACTTTCTTTTCAGTAGCCACCACAGTTTCCGGGTAGTGATATTCGTTGGTTGTGTTTGTGGAGGATGTGTTTAGACCAGGTAAGACATCTATCCAGGCACATTCCAAGGCAGGTACTTGGCCTACGTAGCTCGGGGTATTTCATGGCCACTAAGTGTGAGAGGAGGACATGTTTCCACAGGTTCTTCTTGTGGTGAATGTCACGTGGACAGACTTGGTCTCGTTGATGGTGAGCCTCTACTTGCAGAACTACAGCTGTAGTTCGTTTAGTGCAGACTGGAGCTTCTCGGAGGCCATTCTGGGACAGTCGTGGATGGATAGTAGTGCGGTGTCGTCTGCGAAGGCAAGGGTTATTTCCTCGTTGATTGGGGCGTCGGCCGTGAAGATAGTAAAGAGTAGAGACTCAACGGCTTTCGTTTAAAGATTGAAAACAATTTTTAAAATCTTATGAGTTTTCATAAGATTTTAAAAATTTCCCCAAAGCAATGGCCACAACTACGCATTAGCAATTATAGGTCAAGAGATTTTAGTTTCTCTATTCATACCCAGAGCTTATTATCTTAAGTGTACTGTGCTTACTTGTTTTATTAAATTTTACGTGACAAAGTCACAGGTAGCCACAAGAATACTTATGATTTATATGTCCAGTTGGTTCACTACACCACTTTCAAGGGACTTTGAAACGTATATGTTATCAAAATATATACTTATAATAAAATTATTCCCTAACAAGAAAATTCTTCATGTATGTACGTGATATAACATTTACTTGACCCGGTTTTCTTTTTCCAATTTAATTTTTCTGATTGTCAAATAATTTATCTTCTGCAACCTCTTAATAATTCTATTTTAGGTACTCAAAAACTCAAAAATATTTTATACCCACTGATCTATTCCTAATACATTGGGAATATCTATATTACTTAAATTCCATATCTTAAACGTTATTTTTACATCTAAAATACATGTGTTTACAGTACTTTGTATGAAAATTCGATCAGTGGTTTTAATATGAAGTATTTTTCCATATAATTCAGAATAGAAAGTACTCTTTAGACTAAAATGAAATACATACTAACTCCAAAAAAAAAGTTTAGATCCCTTAGTGGTGTGGTTATATAAAATAAAAAATAATAATATAATAATTATATATTTTATAATTTCATTATTTTTCCATTAAATGTTATGTTTTATGGCAAAATAATCTTCTTTGTTCTTCCAAATTATTACATTTGTAAATTGAATAAAAAAAAATTGATAATCAATTTTATCACATAAAATAAGCTTTATTCTTGTGCGCGCATAAGTAATCAACTGAGCAAAATTCAAAGTATTCTTTCCATGACAAGTTCAAATATTTTTATCACAACTGTTATTTTTAAACATGCGTTTTATTTGAACTATATGTACGTATTTTTACATTACAAAAACATGACAGAACCAGAGATAATTATATAATTTATATGTAATATGTTTTAAGTAAATGAGGAAATATGAATTATTGGCTTTTTTAAAACTTATTTTTATTGCCAAATTTCAAGAAGATAAAAATAAGTAGGGAAGACTGCTTTCTTAATTTGTTTTAATAAAAAATAAATTTTCTAAAAGTAAAATTGATTAATATGATTAGAATAGTTTTTAACTATTTATAAGTATTAAAAGTGTGTATTTCGGCCATAATGTTCCTTATATAGGTTTTGGTAATGCATTGTTTGATGATTCATTACTTACACACACTCCAAATATTTTAAAGATATAAATTATCATTTTTTAAAATAAATATCTTCTAAAATGAGATTAGTAAGACAGTCATTATATGTTGGAACTCTTTCAGTGTACATTGAAATTATTAGTACCTAAATTATGTCTTGATCTACTGAAAACGAATAAAACGTTTAATTATGTTTCTATCTCTGGCACTTTTTTTAGTATTTGTATACTTTTTATATAAATATTTTACGCAAAATGATCATTTTTGGCGGCAATATAATATTCCTTATTACAAGAGATTTCCAATTATTGGCGAACGGGCGTTAGTTGGATTGATTTCCGTTTCTGATGAGGTTTTAGAAAATTATCAACGTTTTCCAGATAGTCCGTAAGTAGATCAAAACTTTTTTTTTCCTATTAATGTAACATATAAATTAATGAAGTATTGGTCAGCTATAAAAACAATAAAGAGATAGGTGACAAAATCGCTACAGTTAAACCATAACTATACTATAAATTACATATCTATTGGTTGATCTTTTCCGTTGTAAGCACTGGTAAACTCGACTTAAAAAAATAAACCATTATAGTCGTATATAAAGTGAAATTATCACAAGTTTAGTGGTCAGGAAGTCTTAATAAGTTCAAATATATCAAGACGTCTGAATTCTTTCTAGCGTGTTTCCTTAATATTGCGTTTACGGCCGTGGAAGTGGAGTGGAGTGCTGTCTGCCTTAGTCTTAGACTTCATAACAGAATTCAAAGTAATCATTCCCCTAAACTATAATAAATATTAATACCTATATAGGTATATGCTATGTTCATACTAATTAAGGCAATTGTTGCCTATACAAATATAATAAATATGGTTATATATAAGCAGCGTATAGATAGTTATAATAAACCAATTTTTTTTATTAAAATAAAACAAAGATTTATTATTTCAAACTGACTTCACAATGATTTAAATTCTTTTCGAAAGATTATATTTAGCAAACATAAATTAGCAAAACAATTAAATTTATTATTACAACACAAATTCAATAGGAAAAAAAAACATTTTAAAATTTCACAAATTGATATTCACAACAAATTATAATAAATGCGACGTAAACCAAAATTATAATTTTATAAAAATAATATAGGTACTTCTTCGGTCACCAATCTTAATAACGTTTATATTTTTCTTTAAACCTTTTGGCGTAAAAGAAGTTGTTAAGAAAACATTTTATTTAAAATGACAATTAGATTTTCTATATCTTATTATTGGGTTAGTTCTTAAAACAGTTTCAGTTCCTAGAACATTGTTCTCTTTCTATACGCTCCATACTCACTCATTTACTGCATGGAACATCGGATTTTAATTTGATACTCGAAATTCTGCTATACGCACACTCAACAATTCAAAAGTAGTTCAAATCCACTCCAGGTCACTGTGAGAACGAACCTTTTATTATTACTAACGTTTTCATCTGCGAATATTTTTCAATAAACTATCCGCAAGATCCAAGCTCATACAAACCAATGATTTTATAAAAAATCTTTCTATTGTAAACTACCCAGTAATAGGTACCCTAGTTATCAAATATAGTTATTTTATGAGCTTGTGGCTTTTAGAGTTTCAGACGTCAAAAAACACGAAACAAAACTCTCTTAATGTCCCTCGCTTTTCTGATTAGCTACCCCGTCTGTCAAGAGCAATTTTCTCCAAATCTACACAATAACAAAATCTAGCTCATTTTTAGAGTTTAATGAAAATATGACAGATCTCTATTGAAGAAATGCAAACACTGATTTTGAGAGACATTTTTAGGGTTTGAAAGAAAAAATTAAAAATTTATCATGTGATATATCATATAGATGGATTTATATTCAAGATCTCAAATAAATCAAATTACAAAATATAAAAATGTCAACTCTCTTTGCCTCATGCATGTCTTTCGTACCATTTTGGTACCTCGTATCGATGCATAAGTTTGGTAATACTATTTTATTGATAAGGTATTATCAATAAGATATATTTTATTGATATTTTCTTGATAACAATGTTATATTTTTAAAATTCATAAGTTCTTTTCTAAATTTTATCACTACACCAGTTCAGTTCTATTTTATTTTATCGTATTCATAAATGCTTCCTCTTAATTGCTTCATCTTCTTATACTAAATACTAATACAACCATTGATTGAATATTTTTCTTTCTATAGCATCTTTACTTTTTTACCTTCTTTACCTTGTGTTTTAGGGAATAATTCCTAGTTTAATAGAAAAATATAAGAAGCTTTAAAGGCCAATATTAATTTTTTCTACCATTTATTGTGCTTAAAACAAGCACACTCATTTGTTCATATCCATTATCGGTTATTATATTTTCCAATATTGTCGTCTTTCTTTCATTATGTAATTATGTTCTAGTTTGCTTAAAATATTTAAATTTAATAATAAGAAACTAAAATTAAGCGTTTTTAAAATGAATCACCACCAAAAATTGTGTTTATCCCAAAAATGCATTTTTAAAACTTTGAATTTTCATTTCAGGTTTTATCTTTAAACTAATTTTCCAACTTTCTTTTATTTTTTAATCTAAAATTATTTAATTATAATAATATATATACTTTTGATTATGTTATACAATGCTTTTGATATATATTCTCTTTACTATAGATTTTTCGGTGGAGGTGCGTTTGGAAGCTTAAGCTTAATTGTGAAAGACCCAACTTTGATTCGTGATATAACAATCAAACATTTTGATCATTTTCTTGATCATTCAGATATAATAGTTAAAGAAAAACTAGACCCTGTTCTTGGAGCAAGTTTAGTGTTTTTGAAAGGTAATATTAACTTTAAACTTAGAAATATAACGTAAATAAAAACTACCAATACATTTTAAGGACAAAGATGGAAAGATACACGCTCAGCTATGAGTCCATTATTCACAGGACGAAAAATGCGTATAATGTTCGATCTAATTGTCGAATGTTGTGATTGTTTTGTTCAAGATTGTATGAATAAAACCAAAACAGGAGAGGTTATACAATTAGAAATAAAGGACTTAGTGGCTCGCTTAAACAGTGATATAACAGCTTCTTGTGTTTTTGGAATTAAAAGCAAAGCTGTGTTAAATGAAAATGATGAATTTCACACAATGTCGAAAAAGTTATTGAATATTAAACCATATAGAGTGGTCTTAACAACAATGTTTACTTCATTTTGTCAAGTAAGAACTTCTTATTACTACTATCTGCTTTTTAGGAGTTTATAAATATTTTTGATTTTTAATTTCAGACTTTCAATATTGGTTTGATGCCAAAAAATGTTTATGATTATTTTGGTCGTTTTATTTATGACACTATCAAAATTCGTGAAGAACGAAATATTTTCCGACCAGATATGATTCAACTTATTATGCAAGCTCGAAGGGAGGGCTTAAAAGATGAGGATGAAGAAAAGGATGAATTTGCAGCTGTGGATAAGACTTCTATCTATTTGAAACAAAATATTTCAAAATTAGGTTTGAATTCTTTTAACTGTTTAAATTATTTGAATTATTTCGAATTTCACTGGTTTTTTATTATAGAATTGACAGATAATGAACTTTTGGGTCAAATCATAATCTTTATATTAGGTGGATTTGAGACAAGTTCAACAGCGTTAAGTTTTGCAGCCTACGAGTTGGCATTAGATCCAGATATACAATCAAAACTTCAAAAAGAAATTGATGAAGCTATTGAAAGCTGCAATGAAAAAATTACTTATGACACGGTAAAAGAAATGAAATATCTTGACATGGTTTTAAGTGGTAGGTTCAATTATAACAAAAAAATAGAAATTTACACATTAAAATTATAAAAGATAAATAATTATTTATTTTGTTTAGAAACATTGCGTAGATATCCACCAGCTCCAGCAATTAATCGTCTCTGTACCAAGGATTATAAACTGAAATCAGGTGATTTGGAAATGACCGTTGAGAAAGATATGAATATTCAAATTCCTATAATTGGACTCCATCTTGATCATAAATACTTTCCAAATCCATACAAGTTTGATCCAGAACGTTTTAACAGTGAAAACAAGAAGAAAATCCAAGATTTCACCTATTTGCCATTTGGAAGTGGACCTCGTAACTGCATTGGTAATTTAAATTTAATAACACAATTATAAAATATTAGACATTAATCAAAACTGCTTCTTTCAGGTAACCGGTTTGCATTAATGCAAACTAAAACGATTTTATTTTCTATATTATCGAAGTTTAGTTTTACTGTTTGTTCTAAAACTCAAATTCCCATAAAATATTTGAAAACACCAATTCGTACTGCAGCTGAAAAAGGTGTTTGGGTTGAGCTCAAATTAAGAGAAAAATTTTATAAGTAACTCTAATTTAATAATAATAAGCAGGTAACAGATTCAGCTATCGTTATGTTGGAACAAAATATACATAAAGCATAAATACAAATAAAATATTTTTTTTTCTTTTTTTTATTTGCAATCTGTATATACACATAATTATACATTTAGCAAATGGGTGATAAGAACAAATAAAATATAAATTAATTATTTTAAAAGTTTTATAAAGCATACTTATTTTATGAGCCACATAATTCCTAATATTTGAAATTTTAGTTGCGTGATATGAAACCTGAATCAAACATTTATACATACCTATGCCCGTAATTTTTCTTTTTAATTTTCTTATTTTAACGTATATATACGAGTAAGATAAATACAACGCTTTATCTATCAAAGAAGGATGTGATATTGAAATATCCCAACACTGACGATTAAAATATCATCGTTCTTTTGATAAAAGACTATTTTTGTATAGGTACGTGGTGCCGACATATGTACAATCAATTTAACCTTTTAATGAGAAATAAATATTTTTTTTAAATAAAAATAAGAATAAATTCTAACCTTCTTACCTTATTTAATAGTATTTATATAAAAATATTTTCATAGCAATAAAGATAATTTGATTTCTTTTGTTTCATGCTCAGAATGAATTCTCTGTTATAAAAATCTTGGGATCACTTTTGGCCATCAATAACTATAGTCAAAAACAAAGAGCTTCCCAAAATAAGCATTGTAGTTGGAAATTTATATTTCCACTCCACATATATACATACAAATGTATACTTTAATAAATTTGGAATGTTTAAATTTCAAGACAAAACGAAGTACTTAATACCTATACGTCCTATACCTACAAGGTGGGCTCAAAAATTAAATGGATTTGAAAAATTCTAAAAAAGGAAAGAAAATATACTACACCATCAAATCTATAAAATAATATAAGTTAAGTAACATCCATAAAATTTATTTTTTTAAAAAAATAATATCTAGATGTGATCCATCATATGGCAACCACTCCTTAAGTCTTGACTTTAAGTTACTAAAAACTCGCTGGGACATTGTAAATGAAATAGCCGCGTTTATGTCTCAGAGTTTGTTTTTAACTTGTAAATTGTGCTTGAGTTATTGCCATAAACCTGATTCTTTACATTCACACAGAAGAAGTTCTAATGGTGTTACGTCTCGACTTCTAGGCGGTCAAAATGTGCTTCGATAGCTCCCAAACTTTGTTCCGACCAAACACGGCATTAGTTGAGATTATTTGGCTTCAAAACCTGCAAAATTTAAATTTTATACTTGTGAATTAGCTGACCAAGAATCAGGATCACGTTGTATGGAAGCTCTTACTTCGATAATTGTTTCCTCTGTCTTTGTTAACCTTCAGCAATCTGAAAGTTTCTGGTTAAGAGTTAAAACAGTACATTCACTGGTTCTGGTTCACAATCTAATTACACTTTCACTGGGATACTGATTAAGATCATAAAATTTGAATTCAGATCGAAATAAACTATGAAACAACATGATGAGCAAAAAACGCCATTATTGTAATAATATTTTACACGCACGTTGTATGTCTATAAAACACGTCATGATAAATACATTTCCGAAAACTAAGCTAATCATTTATTAATATCAGTAGCGGCTCGTAACATTTTGACATGGGGGTGCTGTGTTAAAAAAAAATAAAAACATAATGTACAGCTACCTATTTTTTGTATCATTTGTATACAAAATCCATTCTACAATTTTTAGCATTTAGCTGGATAAAGGAGTTATCGATCTTGATCCATATTATTCCTTAGCAATGACTCAATTCGTTTTCGTTTTCCTGTAGTGAATTTTTTCTTAATGTATTTTTAAAGTAGAATCGATAGTAGCGACAAAATTAATAAACCACCTGAAAACAGCAGTATTTTGCGACGATCTTCTTTCATCGTGGCCACGTACGTACTGTGATTATTACAGTACCAGTTTTGCTTGTTACATGCATTAATTGAATTACACGAACTTAAGCGTACATAGACGAAGCTGAACAAAGTCGGCTGAATTGACACAGTTAGAACCACAGTTCCAGACTTCATATTCTAATCGTATTCTAAGATTTAAATAGTTCGTTTACATAACAATAGAATTGATTATGTTTAACAAGTTTATTATATTATTATTATGAATCCAACAATATTACTGTCATTTAATTATATGAATGTAAATCGTATTTTTACATTATTTGTTAGGGGGTCCTGCAATACCGCAGTGAATATGTACGAGCCGCCACTGATAAATATTTTAAAAAAGTACGTCTTTTTAGCCCACCCTATTCGAGTAAAAAGTATAAGTAATATGGGTTCACATCTATAATTTTCTGCATATACCTTTTCAATAGAGTCACGTCAACTACCTAGTTAAAACATCTGAAATTAATAAAACCCCGTACTTAGAAAAACATTTTAATTTCATTTTTTCAAACGACCTTTTAAGAATGTAGTGTAATTCATCTTCTATATTTATTATCTTAGCATTAAGGCCTTAAAGGTTCAAAACATATAAAAATGCATTGTTCTTAAATAAGAATCTTATCATTTTAAATATGTAGGATTTTTATTAGCATTTATTGGTTTTTGTTCTACAGAATAAAAACATTTTAACTAATAGATAATCGAACATATACTTTGATATTTTGTAAAAATAGGTGACATAAAGTGTAAATAACTGACTGTGGTCCAAATAACGACGCAACGTGTTGATATAAAATAAGTTCAATATACTTAGTTATCGATAGTATCGATACAAATTGAGGAACAGCCTTTTGAATTTTAAATAAAACCTTCTTTTGCTTTACAAAACAAAGAATGGCTTGCATATTTTTTTTGCTTAAAAATTATGTTCGCGAAATGATGACTCAAGCATTTTATTATGATTTTAAAATAAAAATGACTGGAACCAATTTGACTTTTTTACGTTTCTCCCATTCTCGTGAGGTCCAAACAATTTAAGCTAATGAAATTTTAGTGATTCCGAATTATTATGCTCAGCCATGAAATCCACTCTCATCATCAATAATTTCAAGGTCCATCTTGTACCATTTCAGTGCAATTAAGTGCAAACTCTTTTCTCCTGCAAGACAAACTAAGCGAGCCTGAACGCAGCTAAATTGAAATTATATCAGTTTTTTTCAAAAGGTCGCACTCTCTTTCTTTTTCTGTTATTTTGAGAGCCTAAATATTTTTCACTCCAATGTTTTTTTTTTACAAATACAATTTTATACTGATTTTATAAACTGATGACCACGGTAATGTTTTCATTGTTTTCTAAGTGTGTGTTGTGAGTTGTTCAACTGTGGTTCAACAAAGTGCCTGAAGAACAGAACTATAAGCATTATTAGTGCGCGTTAATAATATTCCCAACTAACATTTTGGGATCTAAGAATAAGGATACTTGACAAAATAATCTTCAAATTTGGCGAATTTAGCTATCGTCTTATTAAAATTTAAGATAAGGATATTTCAAGTAGCGTAAAAATAAAAAAATTGGTTGTTTTTATCAGTGACACGAGTACAAGTATTAACAAATATAGTTTTCCAGTGAAATTTGTTACCTTTCCGATAACTTCTGTTCAATAATTTTATAGAAAAGTGACATCTATTATAAGAAAAAAATTTTTAGACCTTAAAATATAATTTCAAAACCCACCTTTTTTCATCGAGATATTTATAAAATATAATGTTTGCATTTTTAATATTAGTAGCACTACTCGTAGTGCTGATTTATAAATATTTAAATGGGAATGAACATTATTGGAAGAAAAGGAATATCCCATTTAATAAACAGTTTATTTTTGGGGATAAAACAATGCTCGGACTTCGATCTATTTCAGATGCAATTTTGGAAAATTATAAACGATTTCCGGATGCACCGTAAGTGAATATTTACACTGTTTTAATAATTATTTTTAATGCAAAAATTTTCAAATTACAATGGAAAACGGTTACAACAAAACTGTAGGTATAAATTTAAAAAAAATTGTAATTATTGTGTTTCGTTATAAAAAAACAAATGATCTAGATAATTTCAACGCAAGTCAAATTTGATACAAATATATTATAATAAAAATATGTAACATACAACTAAGGAAGGGTGTCATGTAACTGCACTCTCTTAAATCGAAATAGTGACTTTCGACTACAAATAGTGACTATTCACTATTTTGTAGTGAAGAAGCAACCACGAAAGATCGGTCAAGCAGTTACTTCTCCAATGTCCAGCGTACAACGATACACGAAGCGCAACCAAATTACCAAAAACAATGAAAGAGTGCAGGCATCTTCCAAACATTAGAATACCTCAAAAAATCTAATTTGTACGACCTGATATAGTCACAAAGTTAACTTAACAACACACGTTTAGAGTCTTTAATGGCTTTAGTTGTTAAAAAATGGCTTTAAATATTATTTAAAAAATTCTATATTTGTATAGAAACAAACATACATTAAAGTTAAGGTACACCAAACTTCACCTCACTAGTTCTTTTTTTCCAAGAATGATTCATTTTAACTTTTAATTTGTTATATTTATATTTATATGTATATTTTATATAAATCAAATTTGCTCTCATACTTTATCGCTATAAACGTTTTCCATTGTATTTTATTTTGATGTAATTTCAATTAAAATATTTCTAGTGTTTAGAATTCCAATTAAACATAGTTTAAATTTTAAATTACTTTTAATAAACTATATTTAGACTTAGGTTTAGCTTTTAAGGGTTATTATAAAGTACATCAAGTGAAATGTTTTATGATTTTAAGATAGATTATTTTTTTAGGGTATTTGGAGGATAAGCCTTAGGAAAGCCAGCAATAACCATAAAGGATCCAGAACTGATTCGTGAAATAACAATCAAATGTTTTGACCATTTCATTGATCACGCAGATATGATAATTGAGGAAGAACTAGATCCAATCTTAGCAGCTAATTTAATATTTCTTAGAGGTTCAAAATACATAAGATTAGATAAAAACGAATACCTATTTATACGAAAGCTTATAGGGAAACAGTGGAAAACTATGCGTTCGATGTTGAGTCCATTATTTACGGGAAAGAAAATGCGAATTATGCTCGACTTAGTCATTGAATGCTGTCAACAATTAGTAGACGACAACGTGAAAAAAGCTCAATCAAAACAACCATTAATTCTAGAAGTAAAAGATCTATTTTCTCGTTTAACGAGTGATATAACAGCGACGTGTGCATTTGGAGTTAAATGTGATTCGGTTGTGGATAAAAGCAATGAATTTTACAAAAATGTATCCCATTTCGCAACGTTTAGCGCCGTGAGATTCTTTATAACTTTATTTTTCAAAAGAATTTGTGTGGTTCGTTTAGTTTCTTGTGTTGCATTAATTATAAAAATTACTATAACTTATTATTTTAGATTATCAATTTTGGATTGATTCCAAAACATATGTATGAGTATTTTAGAAAATTCGTACATGAAACTATTAAAATTCGAGAAGAAAAAGATATTACTAGACCTGATATGATCCAGCTTATGATGCAAGCTCGTAAAAATAAACCCAATAACTCTGAGGTAGAACAAGATGATGACACTGAATTTTCTTCTGCAAAAGATACATCTAATTATTTGAATAAAGTCACATCAAAAATGAGTAAATCAGTTCATTTTACGCACGCAGGTTTAATAAGAAAGTTGAATAATCTTTCTTTTTTTTCGTTAGATTTGACAAATGATGATATTTTGGCGCAAGTGATTTTGTTTATTGTAGCTGGATATGAAACAAGTTCGTCTACGTTAGCATTTGCTACTCACGAGCTGGCTGTAAATCCTGATATCCAAAAAAAGTTACAATCTGAAATTGACGAGTCCCTTAAGTGTGATGGAATCATTACTTATGAAAAACTGAAAGAGCTTACATATTTAGATATGGTTATTTCAGGTAAAAAAGCCTTCAATTACGTGACAAGTATAATAGTGTCAATAGTGACATAGTGTCTTGAAAACGGAAGATTATTATTAATTAAATAAGCTCGTTCTCACAACCGAACTGGATTTGGATATGAACTGTTTAGTTGAACTGTTCGCACATCAGACTTTCTAGTGAATGAGTGAGTGATAAAACAACTGGCATTCAGAAAGCAGTTCAAATTAACCCCCTGTCACTTAAATGCGGCAAAAACTAAAAAAAGTTACCGTTTGTGTCGCATGTCTCAGTACCTTTGAGTGGCGCTGGTGTTTAGTTGAAGAGATGTTAACTTTTGTGTCATTTATCAGTTCATAATGCTTTTATCATCATTACTGTCATCAATGACAACTTCATAATTTTTGTCATATAATAACAGTAATAATGATAACAAGAAAAATTATTTGCCTGGCGTTTAATGAAAATTTTATTTTGAACCTCCATAAAAGTCTTTGTTGAACTGTACTACTAGCGCCATCTGCAAGCAGTGACAAAATAAAGTCATTTTCTGTAACATGGAGTGTAGAGGGCTGGTTCAAATTCATTAATTTCAAATTCATTACTTTCCGCCAATTGTTTTCTCACATTGTTCTTCTTCTATACGCTCCATACGCATTCACTTACTCATTCACTGCAAATTCTGCTGTGCGCACACTGAACAGTTCAAATCTAAATCTAGTTTGGTTGTGAGAACAAACCTAACGTTATATTTAATTATAATAATAAATCTTTACTTAGCTCAATAGGTAATTACAGCGTAAGTTTACAAAAGGAGTAAAATATCTGATGTATCGGAGCTTCCACAACCATCAGTATATATTTTTTAATTGTTTTTTGAAAAGAAGTTTTGTATAAGTAGTGACTATTTTTAGTATTTTTGGGAAAAATTTTATGCGATGTAAAAACCCAAACAAAGTTGAAATACGTTATATTTGTATATATTATACTTTATACAAATGTATATTTGGTACGAAACTATGAATACCACAACTCTCTATAACTTCAATGTAGGTCACTTAAGGTTAGTTCCACTTGTCCATTGCATGCTGTTGAAACACGTCCATTGAAAGACAATGAGTAAGACACATTAACCAAGAGACAAGAGTGAGTGGAAATCATGAAACAAGGGCTTCACCCTAATTTAAAACTGGTTTTGCGGTGTTTAAACACCTCCAAATCAGTGTCTGGGTGAGCTATTGTCATAAAAATGTACGTTTATAGCTCGGCTCTCAGCCTGGTGCGGCCAAACGTCTGAGGGCTGGGGCGTTTCTTCATTCATTCTTGTCTCTTGGTCAGTGTGCCTTAAAGTGTGCTCTTACGTCTTACTGTCTTACTGTCTTACTGTCTTACGTGGCCGTGTTTTGCTTCAACGTCTGGAACAAAAACTTTAGTGGCGTGGTAGATTATATGTTGCCTTATACGCCAGTGGTCCTGGGTTCGAATCCCAATGAAACTAAGATGTTGTTTTTTTTTTGGTTTTCTGACTCAACGGTCGCTAATGACCATAGTAGTTGATGCGACCTTAAATAAACAAAACAAAAACAAAAACAAAAACGTAAATGTTTAACGTAAATAATTTTTTTTGCATCTACTCGTGATTTCATAACTTAGTAGATTTTTTTATCTAATAATGTGATGATTTAGAAAAAAACCATAATTAATTATATAAGATAGCGTCTAAATTTATAAAATGATGATATATGCATAATTAGTACTATAAGTATTTGTTTGCGCCAAATTTAGAATTGTTGGGAAAGAGTGTGATCAATACAGTTTCACAAAGAATTCAAAATAAATCCTATTTTTTTTCTAACATTAAAACATATTTCTTAAAATCGATAGAAACCTTAAGACGTTATCCGCCTGGACCTATTTTGAATCGTATTTGCAATGAAGATATTGAAATCAAAACTAACAATCTTTCATTTACAATCGAAAAAGGAGAAAATATTATAATTCCTGTAGTTGGAATCCATCATGATCCAATTTTTTTTCCTGACCCCTACAAGTTTGATCCAGAAAGATTCAACATTGAAAATCGAAAAAACATAGCCGATTTCACGTATATGCCATTTGGATTGGGACCTCGAAATTGTATTGGTATGTATTTTGGGTATTATGAAGGTTCAATTGTAGAATAAAAATGTTGACAGAAGAAAAAATCCGAAATTTTTTAAAATTTAAATTAATAAGTATATTAAAGTTAAAAAAATAAAATTGTTCGTTTACTGGAGAAACATACAAAAATGTCTTTTTAGATATTCATCAATATAATTATAAACATTTATTGACAAAAATTTTATTTTATTACTGAAATTTTTAATGTATTAAGTCATTATACAGCTGGTTTCAAACTTTTGTCCAACAGTGTACGTAAGAACAAGAAGTTCAAATAAAATATCCACTAAACAAAGATACAAACTTCAAAGGTTATTAAATGTTTCACAACTGAATTTTAGACCCCATTTTGTTGATACAGATCAGGAGTCAGCAACCTACGACCCGCGGATCACCAAGTGACCCGTTTGATAATTATAAGTGACCCACTATAGTTCTGAAATTAAATTATAATATATAAAATATATAAAAAAAGGTTGCCGATTCCTGATAAAGTTTATAGTGGTTCCTTATCTGCTTCCTAAATGTTTTTATGTTATTTTTTTTATTTACAATCTTTGTTATTTTAAGCTTGCATCAGTGGCGGTTTGTCCATAAGCACTGCGACACTGCAGCTGCCCCAAACACATTAAGTAAAAGTACTGTTTACATTTATATTATTAAATGACTATAATATTGATGTAATCATAATAATAATATAGTAAAATTGTTAGGGGAAAGTGGGGTATTTGAGAACAATAAACTTTAAATTATCCTAATTAATAATATAAAATAACAATTTTAGTAAACTTTTGCTATAACATAAACTTTAACTTATCTACTTTAATAATTTGATCACAAAACTTTTTTAAATTAACATTAGAATAACAAAAATATAGAATATAAAAAGTATTGCCATTCCTATTTTCCCGGTAGTGTGTGGGGTAATTGAAATCAATCCACGGGGGAAATAGAAACTGCATTGGGTAATGATAATATATATAATATAAAATTTAATGATTAACTATGTTTTACACAAATCACAGACGTAATTATTACACATGTATTGACCGTTCGTACATGCATCATGGGCCCATTTCTTACATTTGGTACACATAATCCAGTCTTCTTTAGGGAGCGATTCATATTTTTCCGTGCAGAATATGCAATAATAATCCACGCCGTCACTTTCCTCGAACACCGTTTTCAAATTTCTAACGACCGCTGTATTGTTGACTGATGGTGGGTTCGTTGTACTTCTTCGTTGTTGAATATTTTTACTTTTCTTTGCAGTTTGCCGTTTTTGTTTTTCCTCTAATTGATGTCTTATGGGAGTGCTGGATAAAATTTGAGAATTTTTTCTTTTTCTTCGTTGTGAATTTTCTATTTTAGGAATGATCGGCACGTTGGCTATGTCAGAGAGGAGCACAGGAGTTAACGGAGCAAGAAAAGTGTGTATGGTTAAATCGGTTTGATGTTCATGATTATGGTTGTGTGATGTTGTCGGTTGATCGTCCACAGGAATTGTTTGTCCGTATCAATGGGATGAATTCCAGCCACTCTAAAACTATTGATCGCTTTGCTTATGTTGGCTGTCTTGTTGTACGCATTGGTAAACAGCTCGGCCACTTTGTATTGGGTGATCCGTTTGCCAGGATTGTTAACCATGTAGAGCTCACACTGTCGATTGTATGCACATTTCAGTGCACTGAAAAAAGTTAAGTCCAGCGGTTGCATTTTATGTGATACATGAGGCGGTAAGGAAAGAACATGAAGGTTGTGTTCTCGAAAAAGCGTGTATGCCCCCAAGCTAATGTGACTTTCATTATTATCTAGTATTATCAAGACTGGCTCGTCCTCGGTAGGTTTAACAAAATTAATGAAGTGCTGTAGGTATTCAACGAATATGGACTCATTTATCCAACCAGAATCAGAAACCGTGCCAATCATATCGTTATTAACGCCATTCAGCAACAGGTCACACATACGCCTTCGTTTGAAGATAAACATTGGAGGTACATATATACCGTTTGCACTTATCGCACAAACAACGGTAGTGGTGATACCGCGCTCAGCGCTTGTCGCTTTTCCAACTTGCTTCAAACCTTTCGGCGCCAATATTTTCGAATTACGTTGAACAGTGTTGATACCGGTTTCATCAATGTTGAATATACGGTGACTAGGAAAATTGTATTTGCGTTGGAGAGCTTCTAGTTGATTGAAAAACAATTTAATTTCGGTGGCATTGAACGCTTGAATTCGGTTAAGTGACGTTGCTTCTGGAGTTCGTAGACTGATGGAGGGATGTCGAGACATGAATGAATAGTACCAGTCTTTACCAGCCATCTGAGATTCTTGGTTAAATTTATGGCTCAATTTGTTGGCTTCAGCAAATGTAAAGGCAAGCTTTCCTAGTGATCTAGGTGTGATGCCGTAAAAAGACTCGCAACAATCGAGGATGTATTTTTCCAATTGATTTTCGTGACTATGATTGAAGACAGGGTGTCGTCCTTTTTTCGGTTTCTTAAATTCTTCTAGATGCACTTGTCGAAATAATGTTGATTTTGGTACTCCGTATTTGGTTGCTGCTTTGCTTAAAGAAAGTCGTCGACATCTCACATCATGTCTCGCGCGTTGGAGATTTTCAATTGTGTACCGCGGTGTTGTTTTTCTTGTGTAATTTCTGGGCATCTAAAGAGAGAATTTTTTTTTCCGTAGAACAATCATAATTATTGGAAACAACAGCACAAAATAAAATTGATCCAAACAAATTGATCAAACAAAACAACAACAACAACAACAACAAGTCAACAAAACGAAACGTTGCATCAGAGTTTAAAATAAGAAAATTCTTCGAAAAAATTGTAAAATAATTAATTTCTTACATATTAATAAGAAACGTCCACATTTACCCTGCGAAAATCGTACCAAATTACCCGGTTTAGGCAATTTATATTAAAATGCTCGATACTTAAAATATTTTCTTCATTTAACTTAAATAGCCACATAAAACTAATAAATGAATTGTAAATGAAAGATAATAACAAAAAAATACGCACTAAAGATCAAGAAATAATTTTTTCAAAGATTTTTACATACGGCATAAATTGTAACAAAAGATCAAATTTTATTTATTTACTTACCGTGACATTATGCGAACGCCAATTTAAATATTTTTTTTTGTCAGGAACGATAAAGCACACACTTGTCAATTCAAACACTAATAAAAAATTTTTTAAATACAGAAATAATTAAAATTTAACTGTTTTTAATTAGCCGCTGTTCTCAAATACCCAACTTTCCCCTAAATATTACCAATTGAATTATTATGTAAACGAACTATTTAAATCTTACTTACAATACGTTGAAATGTGAAGTTTGGAACTGTGTTTTACGCAGTGTCAACTCAGCCAGCTTCGTTTAGCTTCGTCTATCTACACTTAAGTTCGTGTACTACAAGCATAAGCTTTATATATAAATGCACGTAAAATTGAAACACACTATGTTATCTGCAGTGCTGGTATTAGATTTCTATATAAGAGGCAGCATTGTTTTTAAATAAATCAGTATTTCATTAGATTTTTCAATGTATATATTTAAAAAAATATTTCACAAGCTATTAACGGTAATCAATAAAGAATTATACTGCTTTTTTTAATTTTAAAAATTAATTTTATTCTATTACAGAATAAAATAATTTCGGTTTTATTATTTTAAATAGATTACCTACGTTAATAATTAACATCATGGGAGTCAGTGTAAATTATCTTGAAAAAATTGCATTTTTGCAATTATATAAAGAAAAACTTAAAATTAAAGATAAAGATCGATCAACACCAAATATCATAATTACTCCAACAGCAGAACCAAAGAGATGTTTAACAACACTAAAACAAATAAAGTCATTGCTAATAAATAGTATGGAGCAAGACCAATGAACTGCTATATCCATGATTTCTAATATAAATCATTTTAATGACAAAGTTATAGAACAATTTTGTAAAGCAAAAAACCGTAGAATGGATTTAACTATACAAAAAATAAATTGAGTAGGTCCGTGATGGTTTTCATTTATTTATTAATATAGCATCCCCACGTAATGTCACGAGCCGCCACTGGCTTGCATACTATTTGTATACCTATTTAAAAATGTCAACATCTTTATTTATTATTTTTAACATGTTTTAATAACAATCTGGGCTTTTTAGGTTCTCGATTTGCATTGATGCAAATTAAGGTTGCACTGGTCTTACTACTTTCCAAATTCAACTTTTGTGTTTGTTCAAAAACCCAAATTCCAATCAAATATGCTAAGACACCAATACGAGTGGCACCGGAAAAAGGAGCGTGGGTTGAACTTAAGCTTCGAAAATAATAGTGTATTATTTCATTTATAACATTTAATGGTTTTTAACATAATATAATTAAAGCAAATCTAACTTTTTCTTAATTTTTGAGAAAAGCAATGCTCTTTTTATTATTTTATAGGTTTGTACTTATAGCTACAAGAATCAAATTTATGAATTATAAGTTATAAGTTTTATAAATAATAAGTTCAAAGTTGTTTATCAGCATTTCTTAAAAAGTATTTTAAAAATGTAAACAATGAGGTGATAAAAAAAAAACTACAAAATGACATGAAGTTTTTTTCTGAATTTATATTTTTCTAGAGCAGAAATATAAAGCCAAAGCTTTTTTTTTAGTTCAGTAAATTCGTCGAAAAAAGGGCCTGTTGGGGAAAAGGTTCCGCAGTTCTGATTTTTTGATTTTTGATATGTTTCCAGGCCTACTTCTACGAAAATGTGTGAGAGCCACAAAATCCACACAAAACGTGACTTAAGCGTGCATTGTGTTCAATTTACCCAGTTAAAACTAAACGGAAATCATTGTTTCGAGTACTAGCCCCACACATAGATTGTGAATGGACCATATTCAATTTTCAATCGGTCTTAGATGAAGATATTGAAGTAGAAGATACCCTGTAATCTATAGTTGAATATATATATGAAGATGTGAGATGTTTACTAATTAAATTGATAAACGATAAAAGATAAAGAACCGTTGTTAGATCGTTTAACATTTCCTATGACTAGCTTTAAATATTTAAGTATGTATCGTGAGAACAACGTCATGTACTTTTCATATACCTATATAAGTATCTTACTTTTAAATTGATCATTGCTAAAATTGGCCTAGTCATCGAAGTTTAGGTGCTTTTGAGCAACAATTAAAAAAAAAATTTGTTATACGGCTTTTAAAACAATTCAGGAATTTAATACGTCAATGTCTCATTAACTGTTTAAGGTCCGAAGATTATTTTAGACTCAAATAGTAGGAAATGTACTCTTCATTAAATAAATCAAGATTACATTTTTCTATAAAATTATCTTTTTAGGAGTTGTTCAACTACTTCATTGACAAGGTTGACATTTTTGATAATTTTTTAAGTATGGTCTAAAATTTGGATTTAAATGATTAGGCATAACGGTAATAGTCTAAGATTCGCAACTACATCGACCTTCACCGATTTGATAATAGAATGAAACATATTTATGATCATGGATTTAGTAAATTAGAAAATATATTAAAATGGGTTGGATAAAAAAATCCTGGACAGACTATTTTTAATTATTAAAAAAAACTGATTTTTAATAAAATATCGCAACATCGAGATAATAGATAAAATGTTATATCATCATAAGCGCTGTTTTATTGCGAACACGTTATTATAGGGTTGTCTGCAAAAAGTTCGGTCCTATTAGGGGTTTGCAAATTTTAAATATTTAAATTTTAATGCGCGTGGAAATGTGTGGCAGAGAGATCCGAGGTAAGTATACTGTGTAAAATAATAATAAAGGACCCAACATCGCAGTCGCCCGTGATGTGTAAAATTTTTTCTATTTGTTGCAATGTTTTATTAAAAGTAATTTTTTTTAATAATTAAATATAGTCTGTCCAGGATTTTTTTAGCCAACCCATTTTTAATATATTTTATAATTTATTAAATTCTTGATTAAATATGTTTCATTCTATTATCAACTTGGTGAAGGTCGATGTAGGTTCGGATCTTCTACTGTAACAGAATATCCAAAAACTTTGATTCATAAGCTAATTACACTTTCACTAGGACACTGATCTAGATCATGCAATTTGAATTTGAGTTCAGATCGAAATAAACAGTGAACAACAGGGCAAAAACGCCATTTTTTTATAGAAAAGCCGGTAACTATCTGGTATCCGGCCTATCTTTTTGGATTTGGTTGAAAATTGATGCGGAGGTAGCTTAGAACCTTGAGACGGACATAGGATACTTTTTATCTCGTTCCCGTGGGACGTGACGCAACTAACATGAGATAATAAATTTAATATAAATGTGACGTGAGATTTGTGTTTTATCTTTTCATAGCAACAATATTTTGAATTGATTACACGCCATTGCCATGCTCTTAATAAAATATCCCTTCACTTTATAAATAAAAATTATTCACTTGCGTCCTCAAGTTTTGTTTTTTTTTTATTATTATTTATTTTAACATTGACTGTTATTTGTTACTTTGGTAGTGAAGCTGTGAACATTTTACATGGGGAAGAATAAAAAAAAATGAACTGAAATAATTTTTGTACATGTATTTAATAACTGGAATTGATTTGGATACTTGACTCATTCACTATCCGACACCCTTTACAGCACTAAAGAAGTCTATCGTGTTGAAATGTCTAGGAATGACACATCCGGATCATTTAGTGAAGTTATGTTAGCTGCAGATTTATTTCCTTACCAATTTAAAGTATTTCAAAGTGGTTGCTTCATGGCTTCTATTGGAGAACCAACACAAGGTGTGGAAAGAATACGGTTTAAGGGAAATTTTAACGAGGGTTATTATGATACTTTGATTGAATTTGGCGCATCAACGTGCAGCGATAATGTTTATGTTAAAGATTGTACTAAAAAGTAACAAAAATGTGCCATTCTCAGTGTCTTAATCTCAAGAAAAGGTTCCAATGGTAGTTTCACAGCCTAAATTAATTTTTAACATCTGTTCATTACATTTCAATTTAAATAGTGATGATAATTTTTAAGAATAAATTACTAAAACAAACAGTTTGACTTAAGTGATCCCGATTAGGAGTTTGACTAAGAGAGGTGAAGCCGTTAGAAGTTCGATTTATAGAGAGGAAAATACAGTTACAGAGGAATTTCTAAAAGGATCAAATTATGTCAAAAGTATATTACGGTTAAAAATCCATTGAACCATTGAATCAAAAGTAAATTACGGGTAAAAATCCATTAAACGACGACTGAACTGCAAATAGTGAGTTTTTTAGGCAGGTAAAAATAAGAAGATATTTGTTACCATGGAAAATTTACGATTCCTGACGTATAACTATTATCTTTTTATTGCAAGATAGCTGAAATAACATTTTTATATTTTGCAATAATCGATTTAATAAATAAATTAGTTCAATTTAGCTATGTCCAGCGAAGCGGGCGGGGAACAGCTAGTATTTTATAAAAAAAAGATGACACAAGTTTTAAATAACCGACAATGAGTGGTCCAACTAACAACGCAACGTCTTGATATGAAATAAGTAGAATATAGCTATCGATAATATCGATACAAAATGGGAAAAAGCCTTTTGAATTTAAAATTCAATCCGCATAATTTTTTTTTTGCTTTCAAAATTGTGCTTGTGAAATAATGACTCAAGCATTTTATTATATTTTTAAAAATGACTGGAACTGACGTTTTTATCTTTCCCCCATTCTCGTAAAGTCCAAACCAAATTTTTGTGCTCAGCCAAATCCACTCTCGTTATCAATAACTATCAAGGTTCATCTTATACCATTTGATTGCAAACTCTTTTCTCCTGCAATACAAATTAAGCGATCCTGGTTGCAGCTAATTCGAAATTTAATCAGTGGTTTTTTTTAACCACTCTCTTTCTTTTTCTTTAAATTTTGGAACAGGAATATTTTTCATTCCAATGCATTGTTTTACCATTACAATTTTACACTGATTTAATAAACTGGTGATCACGGTAATGTTTTCATTTCTTTCAAATTGTGTGTTGTGAGTTGTTCAACTGTGGTTCAACAAAGTGCCTGAAGAACAAAACTATAAGCATTATTAGTGCGCGTTAATAATATTCCCAACTAACATTTTGGGATCTAAAAATAGAGTTATTTGATAAAGTAATCTTCAAGTTTTTTCAAGGATTTAGTTATCGTTTTATTAAAATTTAAGATAAGGATATTTCAATCAGTTTTTATCAGTTACACAAATATAAATATTAACAAAAATAGTTTTGCATTGAAATTTGTTACCGTTCCGATGACTTCCGTTCAATAATTTTGTAAAACAATTTTTTATAAGAAAAAAAAATTTAGAACTTAAAATAAAACTTCAAAATTATCATTTTTGGATCGAGAGATTTAGAAAATAAAATGTCTGCATTTTTAACGTTATTAGCACTACTCGTAGTGCTGATTTATAAATATTTAAATAGGAATGCACATTATTGGAAAAAAAGAAATATCCCATTTATTAAACAGTTTATTTTTGGAGATAAAACAATGCTTGGACTTCGATCTCTTTCAGATGAAGTTTTGGAAAAATATAAATGGTTTCCGGATGTACCGTAAGTAAATATTTTAATTTGTTTATTCTGTTTTTATGCAATCGTTTTCAAATTACAATGGAAAACGGTTATAACAAAATTCTATAAATTATAATAAAATATTTTTGTAGTAAGCGTGTTTCGTTATAAAAGAAACAAATAAACTAGCTCATTTCAAATACAAATCAAATTTGCTACAAATATATAATAATAAATATATAATTAAAGAAGTTGGTAATAACTGCAATCACGAAAGATCGATCAAGCACCAACTCCTCCAATGTCCAGCGTACAACGATAAACAAAGCGCAACCAAATTTCCAAAAACAATGAAAGAGTGCCTCAATACATACGTAGGCATCTTCAAAACATTAGAAAATCTTGTACGACCTGATATAGTCACAAAGTTAACATAAAAAATACACTATTAGAGTCATTAATGACCTTAGTTGTTACAAACTTACTTTAAATATTTAAAAAAAATACAATTCAATATTCGTAGTAAAACAAATAATCACATAAAGTTTATGTTTAGGTACACCAAATATCACCTCGTTATATGTTTTGTTTTTCTGAGAAAGAGTTTCATTTTAAATTTTAATTTGTTATAAAAGTCAAAAGGTATGGGGCATGAGCTAAAATTTATTTAGGACAGTTTTATTTTACATTTATTAAATTGGCTTTTATGCTTTATCGCTATAAACTAATAAAGTTATAATAGAGTTTTAAATCCAACCAGTAAAATGTTTCATGATTTTAAGATAGATTATTTTTTAGGGTATTTGGAGGATCCGCCTTAGGAAAGCCAACACTAATCATTAAGGATCCAGAACTGATTCGTGAAATAACAATCAAAAGTTTTGACCATTTCATTGATCACGCAGAAATATTAATTGATGAAGAACTAGATCCAATCTTAGCAGCTAATTTAATATTTCTAAGAGGTTCAAAATACATAAGACTAGATAAAAACGAATACCTATTTATACGAAAACTTATAGGGAAACAATGGAAAACTATGCGTTTGATGTTGAGTCCATTATTTACGGGAAAGAAAATGCGAATTATGCTCGACTTAGTCATTGAATGCTGTCAACAATTAGTAGACGACAACGTGAAAAAAGCTCAATCAAAACAACCATTAATTCTAGAAGTAAAAGATCTTTTTTCTCGTCTAACGAGTGATATAACTGCGACGTGTGCATTTGGAGTTAAATGTGATTCAGTTGTGGATAAAAGCAATGAATTTTACAAAAATGTATCCCATTTCGCAAGGTTTAGCTCCGTGAGATTCTTAATAACACTATTTTTCAAAAGAATTTGTGTGGTTTGTTCAGTTTTTTGTTTTGCGTTAATTATAGAAATTACTTACACTTATTATTTAAGGTGATCAATTTTGGATTGATTCCAAAGCATATCTATGAGTATTTCAGAAAATTCGTACATGAAACTATTAAAATTCGAGAAGAAAAAGATATTACTAGACCTGATATGATCCAGCTTATGATTCAAGCTCGTAAAAATAAACCCAATAATTCGGAGGTAGAACAAGATGATGACACTGAATTTTCTTCTGCAAAAGATACATCTAATTATTTGAATAAAATCACATCAAAAATGAGTAAATCAGTTCATTTTGCGCACACAGGTTTAATAAAAAAGTTAAATAATCTTATTTTTTTTCGTTAGATTTGACAAATGATGATATTTTGGCGCAAGTGCTTTTGTTTATTATAGCTGGCTATGAAACGAGTTCGTCCACGTTAGCATTTGCTACTCACGAGCTTGCTGTAAACCCTGATATCCAGGAAAAGTTACAGTCTGAAATTGACGAATCCCTTATCATTAGTGGTGGAATTATTACTTATGAAAAACTGAAAGAGCTTACATATTTAGATATGGTTATTTCAGGTAAAAAGCTTTCAATCACGTGGCAAGTATAAACATTGTGTCGTAAAAACGAAAGATTATTATTTCAATAGGTTTATTGTCAACGTCTGTTGTGCGCACACTAAACAGTTCCAATTCAAATCCAGTTAGGCTGTGAGAACGAACCTAATGTTATATTTGTAGATATACTCGTATATGATACTTTATAGCCGTATAATTATTATTGGTACGTTCCTGTGAATATCAGAACTCAACATAATGTCAGTCTTCAACGTAAATATGTAATTTCTATTGCATCTACTCGTGATTTTAAAACAAAGTAGATTCTTATACAATTTAATTGAAAGTATAAGGTAGTATTTTTTTCTTAAATTCCAAAATTTGGAACCTAATAATGTGATAATTTAGAAAAAACAATAATTGCTTCTAAGATAGCGTCTAAATAGTTATATAAAATGATGATATGCTAAATTATAAGTGCTATAAGTATTTATTTAACTTACTTCGTTTGTTTATATTCTTTGTTACTGTTGCCAAATGGGATGGAGCTTTTTTGGGAATATATAAGTCTTAAAAAGTGTCATTAATGTGAGCAAATGAGACTCTTAAATTTCCCATTTCTTAAAATGATTGTTTGAACTACTATAAAACATTAAAAAAATTAAATACTGGTAAATCTAAACGAAGCCGGCTTCACATAGGTATATATCAAAATCAAAATTGATAACGGAAATGCTTAAAACGGTATTCAGTTAATATTAGTACGGTTTTACATTTTTTTTTTCTTTGAAAACAAAACAAACACTGAGCATATTGAAAATTCCTTTACATAAAGTATTGCTACAAATATATAATACAGTTAAATAATTAATACATGATATTTTGTTTATGAATTAGTAAGAGAGTCCTAAAATAAGTATTCTCAAAACATAATCACAAAAAAATTAAAATTTTTGACAGTCTCATTTCTCAAGCAAAGGCAATTTATCGTGACGTTTTAGTTTTTACGTTTCTAAGAAATGAAATTTCGCATGACGTTCGCTCCATCTTAATCCTCATAAGAATATAAATACCAAAAAAAATCTTGATAATGGTTTTTACTGACACAATGAATTAAAAATAAATCATATATTTTATTTACTCTCATTAAAACATATTCCTTAAAATCGATAGAAACCCTTCGACGTTATCCACCTGGACCTGTTTTAAATCGTATTTGTACTAAAGATATTGAAATCAAAATTAACAATCTTCCATTTAAAATCGATAAAGGAGAAAACATTATAATTCCTACAGTTGGAATCCATCATGACCCAAAATTTTTTCCTGACCCCTACAAGTTTGACCCAGAAAGATTCAACTTGGAAAATCGAAAAAACATAGTCGACTTCACGTATATGCTATTTGGAGTGGGGCCTCGTAATTGTATTGGTATGTATTTTGGATATTATGAAGGTTCAATTCCAGAATGGGGATGTTGACAGTATATTAAAAGTATGTTAAAGAAACATACGAAGAAAAATTAAAACCTTTAAATAGTATGTTAAAACATTGCCATATCCTTTTTACGGCACAGTTTTTTATTCACAAACAAATATAGTTTAGAACTATGTTTTCGATCATTGTCTTGTTGAAAACTGAATCCATTGTCAATTGAGCTTAAGCCAGATGGAATCGCATTTTGTTCGAGAATCATACTGTAGTCTTTTTTATTCAAATTTCCATCATTTTTGATCAAACTTTCTATACCAATGTCCTGAGAAATAACCCCAGACTATAATCGAATCACCATCGTACTTGACAGTTGGCACCACACACTTCGGCGATATCTTTTCTTCAGTGCTACGTCGAACGCAAATTCTTCGTTGTGATCCAAATATTTCAAACTTTAACTCATGAGCCCAAATAACTATTTTAAAATCATCATCTGTTCAATCTCGATGTAAAAGGGCTTACTGCGTCCTTTTTGCTACTATATAGTAAAGGAAGTGTTGTAATCGGGTCGAATTTTCGAATTTGAGCTTTCACCGGAAATATATGTTTTGAGGTCCCCTGAGTCCAAAAAAGTGGTTTTTTAAAAAATGTCTGTGTGAGTGAGTGTGTGTGTGTCTGTGTGTGACAGCCATATCATAACGAAAGCTTTATCCGAATTTCACCAAACTTGGAATTTGACCTCCATATTATACCTAGTTGTGCTACGAAGCTTTTGGTTGAAATCGATCAACCGAAAGCTCCACTTTATTCTAGGACTTTTTGAGCTTTTTAATTTTTTTTCAAAAACGGCTCGAACGATTTTCTTCAAACTTTCTATAGTTCTTAGACTAACTGATGCATACAAGTTTTATTTGAAACTTTTTCCTGGGAAAATTTGAATATGGACGGTTCTGGGGTAAGGGAAGGTTAGGAATTCGTATGTAAAGTTCATATATATGTACCAGTGGCGTGCGGTGATTTTTAAAACAGGGCATGCGGTTAGAAGTGGAGGGGGGGTTATAAGAACCACATTTTTTAAATTTATTTTTTTATTTGATAAACGTGGTGTTATACGTATTTTTTTAATTAGTCTTATTCGACGCTCCTTCTTACAAAAATCATCAACAACCGCATCATATAATGTATTTAAAAACCACGAAAATAGTTCTTACCCTAAAGAACAGAACATTTGTATGGCCTTGATGGCCTTTGGGTCAATAATTCAAAATAACTCACGAAAAGTATCAGTAACAATTAAATTCACTGTTTAGATTCAAAACGGAAAACGCATCTGCTGACCGTTAATTGGCTATGTGAAATGCCGAGAGAGATAGTATTCGACCGTACTAGGGCGCATGCGCGACCAGTTCGAAGCAAAGAATCGCATGCTACTGTCGCCAACGCATTCATTCGGCTTTTGCCGATCATTTGATTTGGTAAGCTATGCCAATTTTATGAGTGATACCTTTCATTATTACGTAAATTAAAAAATTTATAAATGATAAAAATATATCATTTTTAGAATCATTTTACAAATGCAATTACGTAAATTAAATGAATAAATCATAAAAAATATTAAATTTTTAAAATCGTCTTACAATCCAAAGGCATGCGCCGCATCTACAGCATGTATGGACCGCACGCCTCTGATATGTACATATAGGTTGCAAGCATTATAGTTCTAATTTTATGTACCTATTGTTATATAGTGCTTATATTTCTTTTAATCAACAGCGAGTTTCATAAATGAAAATAAAATAAAGTACTGTAACGCCTCGCAGCAGGTATTTTTTTTATTTAATGGCCTTAGTGAAAGTTTACGAAGTGGAAAACGATCAAACAGTGTAGCGTTCTTTAACCGGTTTTCACTGTTAGGAAGCGGCACTGTTTTGTTTCGAGAGTTGTTAACTTCAGCACAAATTTTTGGTGCTATTAAGTGTTTATTCCGTTTGCTGATAACAAGGATAAAACTTTTTATCACTAATAGTGGTAGTTTTTTGCCTTCCTGAACGTAGACGATCTCAAAAGCGACCCGTTTCCTTAAACCGAATAATTATGCGATGAACAAAAATCTTCGTTTAAACTTGAGACACAATTTTACGTTTGGATTTGGCTTCATTATGTAAAGTAACAACGGCAGATCGAGTTCATTTTCATTTTGTGTACTTTTCCCATTTTTAAAATGGTTAACTATAAAAACAATAAGTTAAGGCTAAATTAAGTTCTTCGTATTTCTTCAAAATAAAAAAAAATAAAAACTAACCAATTTTAAAGTTACCAGTTTTATCAGGTCTAAATAATTGTAAAGAATAGCCAATGCAAAATTAAAACAAACTGGTTTTTAAATACGGAGCTACTTCAAATATAATGGTAACCCTTCCACTGAACCGACATCCCGCGATCTTGGATGTTCTTAGACAAAACGCATTAGTTGAATTTTTACTGGAGAAACAAACAAAAAATGTCTCTATAGATACGCATCGGTAATTATAAAATATTTATTGACAGAAATTTTTATTTTATTAATGAAACTTTGAACGTATTAAGTGTTATAGTTCAGCATTAGTTTATTATAACTGGTCTTAAAGTTCTGACCGGCAGTGAACGTAAAAACAGGAAGTTCAAATAAAATATCCACCAACAAAGATATGGACTTCAAAGATTTTTAAATTTTTCTAAACTGATATTTTAGACTTCATTCTGTTGATATATTGGTTCCTTATCTACTTCTTACATTTTCTTATGTTATTTTATTATTTATAATGTTTGTAATTTTAGGCTTGATTAATTATTATAATATCTTAAAAATGTCAACATCCTTATTTATTATTTTTGACATGTTTTCTTAACAATCTGAGCTTTTTAGGTTCTAGATTTGCATTGATGCAAATTAAGGTTGCACTAGTCTTACTCCTTTCCAAATTCAACTTTTGTGTTTGTTCACAAACCCAAATTCCAATCAAATATGCTAAGACACCAATACGAGTGGCACCGGAAAAAGGAGCGTGGGTCGAACTTAAGCTTCGAAAGTAATAGTGTGTTATTTCATCCATAACAATTAATGAAAATTTTACTTTTTTTAAAACTTTTTTTGGAAAGAGAAATGCTCTTTTTATTACTTTATAGGTACTTATAGCAACAAAGTAAGATTTATGAAAATTCATATTTGTTTCTCCGCATTTCTTAAAAAAGTATGTAAAAAATATAAACAATGAGGTGATTAAAAATAATAAAAAGATGAAATGAAGTTTTCTTTTTTTCCTCAATTTATATTTTTCTAGAGAGGAAATATGAAGTTGAAGCTTTCTTTTTAGTTCAGTAAATCCGTCGAAAAAAGGGCTTGTAAAAGGTAAAGGCTTTGGAAAAGGTAGCATTATCTTACTGTTATGTCTTTTCATTTAAATTTTAGTTTTGAACCAAGCGGCCGCCGAAAAATAGGTCTAATGTTCTACTTATTTTTTTCTGCCTTGCTTATAGACCTTTAACAGCTAATGGTCATTAGCACTTGTCTGGTTTATGCTTTAGAGTAAATTGTTTTTTAAATTTTGTATAGGAGGTTTATTTTTCTGAGATACGTGATTTTATTGTTCCACATCTTTGGCTCTTTTAACGCCTCTTCGATGGGGCTAGGCATACCTGTCTCTTCTCTGCTCTTTTGAAGGTAGATTGATAGGTTGATTGTTTGTTGGTACCTTTTTAAGGGTCGATTGGCATGAGGTGTGTAATTGGGAAGCTGATAGCCTCCACTCTACATCCTATACCATGTTGCATTGGGTGATTAGAGATACTTTGTATAGTCCACGAGTGGACCTGGAATTGGTTTCTCTGGGTAGGGGCAATGTTGTGGCTTTTTTTGCCTCGTCATCGACTCTTTCATGTTCCACTCTTTGCACATATTTCATAAGAAACACTTGTTGAAACATGCTAAAGGCCTCTGGCCCACCGAAAATTGAACTCAATTAACACTCAGCGAATTTATGGCATTCTTTTAACGTATCTAGCGACCCATATTTTAATTTACTAGTAACACCGATTTTCTTGCGAAAGGTTCTTATTAAAATGCTCTTGAGGTCTAGAGGAATTTGCAGATATTGTTATTTTTTTCATATCAGGTGTAATATTTTGTTTTGAAAATTAGCATTGTCCGTTAAGAATAACGACAGTTTCTTAATATCCTTATTCGTAACATCTTGGTTAAAATCCAAGGTATTTTCATCGTTATTCAAATCAATTGCCGTACTGCTATCAACATGTTCAAATTATCCTTCATCTCTAGGAGTAGTACCTTGATTTTTTAGTTTTAAGTCAGTTAGATTAATTTTTTTGCTTTAAACTTGTTCAAGCACCTGTTCATTTTTAGAAGTACCTCGATTTTCTGTGATCGTAGCAAACGATATAAGAAAAACATACAGTCGAATTGAGAACCTCTTTTTTTTGAAGTCGGTTAAAAACGGGATAATTTAGGTATTTTTGCTAAACGTTCCTCTTCCTTTTTCAATTTCTCTTTTTTACTGCACCCTCTCTGCAGCACCACTAGTACTAATTTTCTCAACATTTTCGGGCTCCCCAAAGCTTCGGGCCCCCTGCGTCGTGGGGTCTAGCGATATGGTAGTTCCGCCACTGATTTGCATATACCAATGTGTACCAATTCACTGGACTATTTGAGGAATGTTATAAAAATTGTATAGAGCCAATGATCTTGGTAGCTTTAAGAAATCTGCATGTATATATTTTTATTGTAAAAAGTAGAATTTTAAAAATTGATATTTTAATGACTTTTCCAAGAAATGCTTTTCAGGGCAAAATAGTATAATTAATTAATGAAATTTGAATACGCGACATGGCATTTGTTCAAACTTAATATGACTAATTAGTATTAAGATTAAAAAATAAATAAACAGCTGTTGTAACGTTAAAATGTAAATATTTTATTATTAATTCCCCACTTCTGTCTAAAAAAAAAACTAAAATCAATTTTATAAAATGACTTTGACCTTCACAACGTTCACAACTCAGTTGCGCGTAGTTGTTAAGTCTATGAGGATTAAAGTTTTTTCTAATGGCTATCTTTAGTAAACCTTGAAAATTTCAAATAAAATGATATATTATATTATACACAAACAAACAAATGTGATTTAAACTATTGACTATAATCGTACGAAATGTATTTTTCATTGGTGTTAGTTGTGATATTTGGCATTGTTCTCTATAAATATTTATCAAGGCATAACAAATATTGGGAGCAACGAAATATTCCTTACAAAAGAGTTTTCCCAATTTTAGGTGAAAAGGTTTTTTTTGGCTTAACATCTATACATGAATTACTTGTAACCGATTACAATAAATTTTATAATGAACCGTAAGTCTTAAAAGTTCCTTTAAAAACCAAAGTACTAAGTTTGATATTTCAAACAATTTATGTTGTTTTATAGTTTCTTTGGAACAACTTTTTTTAACCAACCAACCTTAATAGTTAAAGATCCTAATCTTATACGAGATATTACAATCAAGGATTTTGATCATTTCTTAGATCATTCATTTCTATTTATCAAAGAAAAACTTGATCCAATTTTTTCAAAAAGTTTATTTTTTAGAAAAGGTATTAGATATGAAACAGATAAAAGAAATAAATCATTATCATGAAATATTTTTTTAAATTTGTAGGTCAACAATGGAAAGATATGCGTTCAATATTAAGTCCATTGTTCACAGGACGAAAGATGCGAATAATGTTCGATTTAGTCGTCGAATCGAGTCAAGATTTACTCGACTTCCAAATAAAAGAAGCTCAATCTGGAAAATCTCTCGTTTATGAAATGAAACAGTTATTCTGTCGCTTAACGGCAGACGTAATTGCTTCTTGCGCCTTTGGAATCAAATGTAACTCTTTTGAAAATCCAAACAATGAATTTCACCAAATGGAGCTTAAAGCGCTCCAAGTCAGTCCGTTTCGCATGGCAGCAGTGATGTTCTTTAGTAAAATTTGTGAGGTGAATCTCTAACAACACTTTTGGAAACCATATAAAAATTGTTGTTTCCAAAGGTCTTCAACTATGGATTTTTTCCAAAAGACACGATCAATTATTTCTACGTTTTTATGAAAGACACTATGAAAATTCGGGAAGATAAACAAATTTATCGACCTGATATGCTACAATTAATGATGCAAGTTCGAAAAGGAGAAGTTTTACATTCAAAAAATGACGATAATTGTGAAATTGATGACGAGGTTGAATTTTCAACTGCGAAAGATACGACTATATATTTAAAAAAAGAATCAATAAAAAAAGGTCATATAGAATTAGTAAAAATTCGTATATTAATTAATTGACTTTTACTATTTTAGAATTCTCTGATGAAGAAATCTTAGCACAAATACTTATTTTCCTCATAGCTGGATTCGATGGACCTTCAAAAGTTTTATCTTTTGGAGCTCACGAATTAGCTGTCCATCCAAATATTCAAAAACGCCTGCAAGATGAAATTGACAATGTTTTGCAAAACAACGAAAAATTAACATATGATTTATTAAGAAGTATGCAATATCTTGATATGGTCGTTTCAGGTATTTTCTGGTTAAAAAAGTTTGAAGAATTTAAAATTGCAATTTGGTGTCCCTTTCATAGAAATTCTTCGTAAATATCCCATTGGAGCGTTTATCGAAAGACGTTGTTTGAAGAAAAAAGAATATTTTGTTCAAGCAAATAATAAAACAATAACAATTGATAATGGAATGACGGTTTTAGTACCAGTATTTGGTCTTCATTATGATCCAAAATACTATCCAAATCCAAACAAATTCGACCCTGAACGATTTAACGATGAAAACAAAAAACTTATAGCCGATTATACATACCTTCCATTTGGAAGTGGCCCAAGAAATTGCATAGGTATTCAGCGTTTCTCTCTTATTTAGCAAATTGAAATAGATAGGTACTGCTTACCTTCAAGCGTATTCATTTTCTCTACCACTTTTTAGGTTCCCGTTTTGCATTGATGGAGATAAAAATTGCTCTGTTCTTTTTGCTATCAAAGTTCAATATTTGCGTTTGTTCCAAAACCCAAATTCCATTGAGATTCGCAAAAGTTCCAACGGAAATTACTTCTGAAAATGGATTCTGGTTAGAACTGAAGCTAAGGCAAAATGATTGAAGGAGCTACAATTACCGAAGCTAAAAAATTCTAATGAAAATGATTTCTAATTGCTCTGCTAAGTAATATAATTATTACTAATTATTTCTTAATAAAAAGTTTCATGTGAACTTCAAATACTGATTAAACATCAAGATGTATTCGTTAAACGTTAAGAGTATGTGAATGTAGGTTTATGTTGAATCTTAAATTTCACAATTAATATCAAACTTTTATATTGGATGTCTTTTATTTCAAGATAAAGTTGTTACTTTTGACAAATTTTAATAATAATTTTGAATGTTTATTATTTATGAATTTTCTTTTAACTTAATTATTATTTATGTGAACTACGGTACAAATATGTGTATTGTGTATAGGTATATATATTTACTTACATATATATGTATATATTTTAAGATTTTAATTTACAAATGTTTGTAGACTTTTAATAATAGGTAATGCATTAACCACCTTATTTTTATTGAAATATTAAAAATGTGTTTTATAAAATGAATACTATGCATACAAATCATTTTCAAATATTAAAAAAGTATAACATAACTTTTGGTGCCTCAAAATTAACGCAAGATTTGCACTTGCCGCCAATAGTGCAGTAAATTGTTGGCAACCCTTAACAAAAAAAAAAAAAAAATCATTTAACAACTGAAAGCTTAATTAATAAAAATGGAGCGTTGCACGATAGGTACAACATCATTTTTTCATTCTTGAGCAATATCTCAAAAATAATGAAAGTTTGATAGCCGCAATTCGACAATTTTGTTCAAAATATGGTCGGATTAATGTTTTAAAATCGTCAACTATAAAGATTAGTTAAAAAATTTATGGAAACCGAATCAGTTGGAGTTTTTCAAGATACAGATCGTCCAAAATCAAGCCGTTGAAATGTTAATATCAAAGCAGTGCGTGAGAGTGAGTATGAAAACCCGGAACAATCAATTCGGCAAAAATTGCAAATATTGATATTGATATTGATGTGATCAATAGGTGGCTTAAACAAGACTATGCCCCATATCATACAGCCCGTAAAACAATTCAATTACTGTATCATTTTCCTAGTAGTGGACTCTCTCGTTTCGGCCATTAGAACTGACCCCCAAGATTATTTAATTCCGTTAGATTTCTTTTTATGGAATTAAAGTGAGGTCAAAGGTCTATGTCAACAAGCGCAAAACCACCTGTGCATTACAGAAGGAAATTAAACGCTATATTAACGAAGTTCAACCAAATTTATAAAATATGAGGTTTGTTCCAGACGTCAGAGCAAAACACGTCCACGTAAGACAAAGATCAAGGCACACTGACCAACGAGACAAGAGTGAGTAAAGAAATCTTTCAGCCCACAGCCGCATGGCCGCATAGGCCGAGAATCGTGATTTTTACGTACCTTTTCATGAGTATGGTTTGTATCGACATGGATTTGGAGGTGTTTAAACACTATATAACCGGTTTGTCAACTAGTCGGGACTTGCCAATTTATGTTCTTCACTCACTCTTGTCTCTTGGTCAATGTGCCTTGATCTTTGTCATTTGTGGACGTGTTTGAAGTTTGAAAACCCTTAAATGGCCAAGTGGATCAAACCTATGGTAATTGAAAATTTCGAAAAAAGAGTGCGTAAGAGTGCCATTAAAGCCGTAGAGGGTATTTGCCTGATGTTTTATTCTACAAATACCCCTATACTATATGCTTTATAATTCACTAGCTGATACCCGCTCGCTTTGCTGAGAGTATCTAAAATTTAATTGATTGATTAATAGATTCCCTACCTTCATAGCGAATTATAAAAATTAATCTATTTTGACAGAAAAAAATGATAGATACTTCCAGACTTTAGATCTAAAGTAAGCTCATCAAAATCCGTAAAACTACTTTCCTAGGAAGAGATATTAACCATCTCAGAGAAGTTCTATACGATTTTAAGTATAAAAAGTTCTTTTAAGAAAATTTGAAGATCTCAAACCAAATGTCTTTTAAAACCGCTCTTTAACAAAACTTCATAAAATACGTTACGTTACGTAATTGTTAATTTCATTATTAATTTTATCGGGTGTTAGTTGAAATACAAATTTATTTTTCAGTAAAAATTGTCAATATTTCAATTTAAACTTTGTAAAGATTTCTTTCGTTACTAAAATTGATCAGGCCATGTAGAAGAAAATGCTTTAAAATGCTATTTCATGAACTTTAACGAAACTTCTCTAAAGTACACAGTTCTAAAGTACACAGTTCTTAAATACAATTCTTATGCTATCCAATGAGAACCGTGCATTATTTTGGTATAAGAAGCAATCGATATCGCATCAAGCGGATTGTATATTGTATCAAAATTTGATCTCAATAGTTGTAGAATTTTTCGAGTTTTTGTCCAAATAATGACCAACATAAGATTTTTACATAATATAGAAGTAGATACCAATAAAACAGGCAATACGTACGACGTACAATAGCCGACACTTTTCTTTTTTAATCTGTGATATATTCTAAAATATTCATTTTTTTGGTATGCTGTAAAGGGTAATTATGATTTACATGAAATGCACAACGTACCTACCTAATGTATTTAATTGAATAAAGAATAATAAGGTATTGTTTAAAATAGCTTGGTAAATAATCAATAATTTTTTTGTAATACGTAATAGATAAAAATGGTTCCTGTGGGTTATCCTTAGGAGATAGACATATACCGTCGCGGACTTTTTTATCAATCTTTTTAAGATACACAACTTTGCCGCATATATATGTATGATCTATCTCGTAAGGTTTAGCTAGCGTTTGCAATTAAAGTGCACAAAAATATGTTGATTATGCCGTCACATTATAAACCTTAAAATTTCCCAACTTTTCTCTATTATAATATGCATGTGTTATACCTGCAAACCTTTCTCTTGAATCACTCTATCAATTGCTGAAAATTGCATTAAAATCCATTGTGTAGTTTAGAAGATCTAGGGTAACAAACAGCGAGAGCGACTTTGTTTTGTACTTTGTAAAAATAAAGATTAACAAAATAAGAGTCTAAAAACAAAAAACCGTATTTTCTATTTAATTCAAATCTTGCATTAATTTTGGAACACCTATGATTATGTCTTATAAAGTTGATAAATATGTGTGGTATATTATGTCTATTACGTATTATAAAGTCTTACAAAGTTGATCAATATATGTGCGATATATAATGCCTTTTAAGTTTTTTGTTTTATTAAGAGTCTACTTATCGACAAGAGAAAATTTATTTTGTTATAAAAGGTTCGTTCCATGGAGTTAAAACCTTACATGAACGGCAGAAGATTTGTACAGTAGTGTGAAAACATCATTGCAGACTATATTGAAACTCGCGATTTTTCTATCATTTACATCTACATAAGATCACTTAGTGGCGTGGTTGACTGGATAGTTGCCCTATACGCCAGTGTTCCGGGTTCGAATATCAAAAGTCCAAGATTTTTTTAATGGGTTTTCGGATTCGACAGTCGCTAATGACTATATAGTAGTTGATGTGACCGTAATTAAACCAAAAAAAAACAACTGCATGAAATACAATTATAATAAAAGATTTGATCTACAATAACAGTGCCAATTTTAAAACAACGTTTTAACCATTTAAGTACCTCCTCTTCACTTTCTTTTATAAAACTAAATTAACAATATTTAATGAATATGACCTTAGCACACAGTCAATTAGTTTTAATATACATATGTTTACTAGAGGAACAGGTCTTATCTTGAGACAGTGAATAATAACACGTTATATTATACATTAATCAGTAATAAGAGATACATCACATACTCACTATTTGTTAAGTTTGATTTGGAAATCATTGATTAATTTGTAATTGTCAATTTTAGAATTTATAACAAAAAATACTTCATATAATGTATATATTTTTGGTGTTGGTTTTTATCTTAGGAATTGTGATATACAAATATTTATTTAGATTCAATAAATATTGGGAACAAAGAAATATTCCTTACAAACAAGTAATCCCAATTTTTGGTGAAAAAATGTTTATGGGCTTACAAGCTTTTAGCGATTTGATTGTTGAAGATTATCGTAAATTTGAAAAGGAACCGTAAGTATATCTTTTTAGTTTTAACTAAACAACTTTAGACGTATTTATTTCGTTGAGAATTATAACAATATTCCTAAGTATTGTTACCAGTTTCCTAAATATTGTACATTGGTATACCTATGTAAAAATATGTATACCTAGTTTAAGGAACTTATAAAAACTTAAAAAATATTTAAATTTTGAAATTATTTTTAGTTACTACCTATTTAGTTAATACCTATATAATTTTTAGTTATTTTGGCACTACTTTTTTCAATAAGCCGGTTTTAATGGTCAAAGATATAAATTTAATTCGTGATATCACGATCAAAGATTTTGATCATTTTCTTGATCATTCTCTTTCATTCATAAATGAAAAAGTCGATCCAGTTTTTTCGCAAAGTTTGTTTTTTCGAAAAGGTATTAGCTCTGTATTTATCTTTTTTAAAACTGGTTTTTTTAAAAGTGGTCCATTTCTTTTCTCTAGGTCAGCAATGGAAGGATATGCGCTCAATGCTGAGTCCATTATTTACAGGTCGAAAGATGCGTATAATGTTTGATTTGGTCGTTGATTGCAGTCAAGATTTGCTTGAATTTCAAATAAAAGAGGCTCAATCCGGAAAAGTGATGGTTTACGAAATGAAAGAGTTTTTTAGTCGTCTAACAGCAGACGTAATTGCATCATGCGCCTTTGGAATCAAGTGTAACTCGTTTGAAAATCCAAACAATGACTTTTTCAAAATGGGAAAGAAAACCGTCACGTTAAGTCCATTTCGAATGTTGATGGTGACATTTTTTAGTAAGATTTGCGAGGTTAGTTTTTAAAACAACGTTTTAATAAAAATAAAACTATATTTTTTTAAAGATAATTGACTACGGCATTTTTCCCAAGTATATTATCAAATATTTTCAAAATTTTGTGAGAGAAACAATGAAAGTTCGGGAAGAAAAAAATATTTTCCGTCCAGATATGTTACAACTTATGATGCAAATTCGAAAAGGTGAAATTGAGAATGTTAAAATCGATAATAACGTTGAAAGCTATGATGATAATGACGAATTTTCAACGGCTAAAGATACGACTGAATACTTCAAAAAAGTATTACCTAGACTAGGTATGTTTTCACCGTCTTCAAAAAAAAAGAAGAGGTTCTCAATTTAACTATATTTTTGCTGTTAATTTTAGAAATATTAGGCTTAAAAATATTTATTTCGTAGAGATAACAGAAGATGGGGTGCTAGCTCAGATCATTATTTTCCTATTGGCTGGTTTTGATGGTCCCTCGATAGTTTTAGGATTTGCAGCTCATGAACTGGCTATAAATCCTGATATACAAAAACGATTGCAAGATGAAATCGACCATATTCTACAAAAAAATGAAAAATTAACTTACGAAAAGTTGAGAAGCATGAAATATTTAGATATGGTTATATCGGGTATTCTTTATTAAATAATCTTTTTTTTTATTCAGTACTTACTAACAAAAAAAATATCTTATTGTAGAAATTCTTCGCAAATATCCAATTGCAGCGATGATTGATAGACGTTGTGTAAAAGAAAAAGAGTATTACGTTGAAGCAAACAATAAAAAATTAACAATCGAAAATGGAATGGCTATCATGATCCCAGTATTTGGTATTCATAATGATCCTAAATATTATCCAAATCCATCTAAATTTGATCCTGAACGATTTAATGATGAAAACAAAAAAAATATCTCAGACTCTACATATCTTCCATTCGGGAGCGGACCAAGAAATTGTATAGGTAATAATGGTTTTTCATCCAAACTATCGATATGAACATTGTACTGATTTAAGTTTATTTAAGGTTCTCGATTTGCACTTATGGAGATGAAAATTGCTTTGTTCTTTTTACTCTCAAAATTCGATATTTGCGTTTGCTCAAAAACGCAAATTCCCATTAAACTAGCTAAAGTCCCAACTCAGGTACTTCCTGAAAAGGGATTTTGGTTAGAATTAAAATTAAGGAAATAAACTTAACACATGGTATACATCTGTATATTAAAATATATATGTATACATATACCTATCACCTACGTCTCGTAAAGAACCATTCGTTTTGTTACTGTGAAACGAAGTGGTAACCAAATTATTTAACATTAATTCTTTCAAATAATCTATGGAGAAAATCAAAGATACTGTAATTAAAAGTAATAAAATAAAGTATATTTGAACTAAAATTTAAAATAAGTTAGTTTGATTTTTTTTATTTTGGTGGCACCTATTCCTATTTAGTTAACCCGTTAATGGTAATATCTGTCTGTAGGACGGGTTAGATTAACAGTTTTTCCGCTAAATAGTGTAATATTGTCAGTTTGAAAGCTCCATCTTCCAGCTATTCTTCAGTTGATCTATTGCCTTGATTGTGTTTGGTTACCTATGATGATAGTTTCATGTTTCACTATAAATTTACAATTTGAAAATAAGTTCTAAGAAAATTTGTAATGTGTGTGCACAAAATTTGCAACTTTGTTTTATCTTTTAATTGGTTTCAAAACATGCTTATATCATTAAATATTAAAATTTTATTTTTTCCATTTTTATATGTTAACAAATGTTAACTATTTTTTTTGTGTGTAAAATAAAATTTAAACATAAATCTAAATACAGAAGAAAAACTTACAATTAGTCTCATTGATGGATGTCGCGGTGAGAAGTGTGAGTTGGAGAGATGTTTCTATTTACGGGTTAAGGGTCTTTAAAACCATACTTAACTCAGCAGAAGATTACACCTAAATATATTTTTATTGACATAAGGAAAGTAATTTTTTGTGTATTTAAAATAGTCTGGTCAATTTAGATATATAAAGGTACAAAAATAGCCATAGAGCTAAAAATTGGTATGGATGTTCGGAGTACCATTATAAATGAATGGTGAAAAGTTCCCATCGATTCCATACCTCGAAACTTTTTTATTCGAGGTCAAAGGTTTCAAAAATCGGTTTTCGCGTTTTTCAGCCAAACGGTTAAGTTTTATCGTAAAATTAGATTAGATAAAAATTGTAGATCATTAGTCAATGAAGCTTGTCAATTCCTGTTTGGCTATGCTCGAGGATAACGTATTTATAAAAGATTAATTGATTTTGTTTTCCATTTTTACGAAAATAATTTTATGTGAATGCGGTTTCAGTGAAATTCTTACAAAACTTCTCGAAGAGTCAAACCCAATCCTTAAACTTCCCAGCTCGACACTAAAACGAAAACAAATTTCCCGTATCATAAACAGTCTGGGCCTAATACAAAGAGCAGCTAAAAGAAACGTAAGCTGGATGGTGCAAGATTAGCATCCTCACCATCACAGCAACTTGCATCCCGTTCAATTGTAGATGATAACAATGAGTGCAGTGAGTGTTAGGAAACTATTATTTAACCAAAAAAAAAAAAACATTGATTGGATTTAAAATGTTCTTCGTGCCTCAAATGGCTTCACGAGTCATGCACAATGTACTCTCCACATTGCAACAAATGTGAAGAAGAAACATTACGAAAAAGTCCCAAAAAATCCATCATGAAATGGTACACACTGTAAGTATACCATACAGAGTATGGCAATTCTCCCACACTATATGGGAGAGATGGCCCTTTGCCAACTTTTATATTTTATTTTCTATTACTTATTTAATTTTTTTTCCAAAGATAAAAGTATTGTGATTATAAGGTATATACCTATAGCACTAAAATATCTTTAAATTAAAAAAACATGGTTTGAATATATTCCTTTTTTATTATTTAAAACTCCTTTCTACAAAAAGTATGGCATCTCTCCCACTTTTACTATAACTGTAAATGAAAAATGTTTTATTACTTTTTTCCAAAGAGCTACCGTTTCTAAGAGATGACGATAAGGCCATATAGATCTTGTAAAGATGGCAATTTAGGGTACAGTGGCCCATATAGAAGCTTGTTAGGAGCCTTACGTTCTTTTTGCCAAGTGATAATATGTCAAGACTTCTCTTCTCGGAAAACTTTATAAATTTATTAGCTTGTCTCGGAATATTTCTCCAGCATGAGGCCTTGGTTTTGGTCTCCCAAGCTAGAAAAAGGTTTTTGATTTTGCTTTTTGTGATTCCACAAAAAGGTGGTCCAATGAGGTCTAATGAGGCGCCATTTTTGGCCAGTTGATCAGCCTTTTAATTACCCTCTATACTGGAGCCCACCATAGGTAGACCTTGTTCAAATTGCCAAGCAAGTTTTGACCTAACTATCTTAGATTACAGTGTCCTTAGCGCTGCTTAACTGTCACTTACAATGTTGGTGGGTGCTCCATTTAAACTCCTCTCAAGGTTCAATCTGGCACATTCATCTATTTCAAGTGCCTACTTCTAGTATTTAGGTCTGTATTTACGTATAAGTTACGTATAGTATATATAGTTACTATAGTACTATACATAGTAACGTATAAGTTACATTAATCGATAGAAAAAAAAAATTTTACTTGTATTACAGCTTTGGTGATGTGCATACGTGGCGTACTTATGCATATATTATGAAGATAACAAATTTTTCAACTTTTAGAATCGTTATATCCTAGGTGGTTCTTAAGAAAAAAAATATGAAGACATTTTTTATAGACAGCTATATGATCTACAATTTTTGTCTCATCTAATTTTACGATAAAACCTAACCGTTTTGCTGAAAACCGCAAAAACCGATTTCTTAGGCCTTTGATCTCGAATAAAAATGTTTTAGGTATGGGATCGATGAAGACTTTTCAGTATTCATTTATAATGGTGCTCCAAACATCCATACCAATTTTTAGCTCTATGGCAATGTTTTTAGCTTCACTACTATTTTTAGGTCTAGTTTGACTGGACTATAAGTCGTTTTAATAGCTAAAGCCATATCGGCCATATCAGAAAATATCTTAGATTATTATATTTAGGAAATACTAGTTTTACGGTCACTTGTTTTTGAGATTAGCGTATTAGAAGGATTAATCTTCTAGCTTTAGTATTATATAAACTGAACTGTATTTAAATACTTCAGGTATAATTACTTAACATTTAAAGTTTGGATGTAAAAAATGAAAAATGCAAATCATAATAATATGTAAGAGATTATTATCATTAAGTAATTATAAAAAATACCTTTGGTGACGTAAAAGTAATAATAATAAATAATAATGACTATGGAGTTTTAAAGGATAACAATATTAATTTGAAAAATGGTAGTGATGATTTACTTATCTATAATATAAGGATTTTGTTACAAAAAATACGAGTAGGTACTTATACCGGTAAGCATAAAAGTATTTGTCTATTTTGTTTAGGTATGCAAATCTATTTGTTCTTAACGATAGATGTTACTTTTTAAATTTTTGAAGTCCTAAAATAGGAATTGTTTTATTTGTAAAATATGTTATTTCATATTAAGAAAAGTAAAAAAAAAGATGATTTAATAATATTGTTACAAACAATTTTTAATAAAAAAAATGTAAAAAGTTTGAATTTTTAAATGATTATTATAAAAAGAAACACGACTATAAAAATATAATTCACCTTTAACAAAAGTTTTACTTAAGTATTTTTGTATTATGTGCGTGTAATTTACTTAAGTGGATATTTATATCTTAAACGTCATTATCAAACATGACCAACATTATTACCAACATTATATTTGTAGATATACTCGTATATGATACTTTATAGCCGTATAATTATTATTGGTACGTTCCTGTGAATATCAGAACTCAACATAATGTCAGTCTTCAACGTAAATATGTAATTTCTATTGCATCTACTCGTGATTTTAAAACAAAGTAGATTCTTATACAATTTAATTGAAAGTATAAGGTAGTATTTTTTTCTTAAATTCCAAAATTTGGAACCTAATAATGTGATAATTTAGAAAAAACAATAATTGCTTCTAAGATAGCGTCTAAATAGTTATATAAAATGATGATATGCTAAATTATAAGTGCTATAAGTATTTATTTAACTTACTTCGTTTGTTTATATTCTTTGTTACTGTTGCCAAATGGGATGGAGCTTTTTTGGGAATATATAAGTCTTAAAAAGTGTCATTAATGTGAGCAAATGAGACTCTTAAATTTCCCATTTCTTAAAATGATTGTTTGAACTACTATAAAACATTAAAAAAATTAAATACTGGTAAATCTAAACGAAGCCGGCTTCACATAGGTATATATCAAAATCAAAATTGATAACGGAAATGCTTAAAACGGTATTCAGTTAATATTAGTACGGTTTTACATTTTTTTTTTCTTTGAAAACAAAACAAACACTGAGCATATTGAAAATTCCTTTACATAAAGTATTGCTACAAATATATAATACAGTTAAATAATTAATACATGATATTTTGTTTATGAATTAGTAAGAGAGTCCTAAAATAAGTATTCTCAAAACATAATCACAAAAAAATTAAAATTTTTGACAGTCTCATTTCTCAAGCAAAGGCAATTTATCGTGACGTTTTAGTTTTTACGTTTCTAAGAAATGAAATTTCGCATGACGTTCGCTCCATCTTAATCCTCATAAGAATATAAATACCAAAAAAAATCTTGATAATGGTTTTTACTGACACAATGAATTAAAAATAAATCATATATTTTATTTACTCTCATTAAAACATATTCCTTAAAATCGATAGAAACCCTTCGACGTTATCCACCTGGACCTGTTTTAAATCGTATTTGTACTAAAGATATTGAAATCAAAATTAACAATCTTCCATTTAAAATCGATAAAGGAGAAAACATTATAATTCCTACAGTTGGAATCCATCATGACCCAAAATTTTTTCCTGACCCCTACAAGTTTGACCCAGAAAGATTCAACTTGGAAAATCGAAAAAACATAGTCGACTTCACGTATATGCTATTTGGAGTGGGGCCTCGTAATTGTATTGGTATGTATTTTGGATATTATGAAGGTTCAATTCCAGAATGGGGATGTTGACAGTATATTAAAAGTATGTTAAAGAAACATACGAAGAAAAATTAAAACCTTTAAATAGTATGTTAAAACATTGCCATATCCTTTTTACGGCACAGTTTTTTATTCACAAACAAATATAGTTTAGAACTATGTTTTCGATCATTGTCTTGTTGAAAACTGAATCCATTGTCAATTGAGCTTAAGCCAGATGGAATCGCATTTTGTTCGAGAATCATACTGTAGTCTTTTTTATTCAAATTTCCATCATTTTTGATCAAACTTTCTATACCAATGTCCTGAGAAATAACCCCAGACTATAATCGAATCACCATCGTACTTGACAGTTGGCACCACACACTTCGGCGATATCTTTTCTTCAGTGCTACGTCGAACGCAAATTCTTCGTTGTGATCCAAATATTTCAAACTTTAACTCATGAGCCCAAATAACTATTTTAAAATCATCATCTGTTCAATCTCGATGTAAAAGGGCTTACTGCGTCCTTTTTGCTACTATATAGTAAAGGAAGTGTTGTAATCGGGTCGAATTTTCGAATTTGAGCTTTCACCGGAAATATATGTTTTGAGGTCCCCTGAGTCCAAAAAAGTGGTTTTTTAAAAAATGTCTGTGTGAGTGAGTGTGTGTGTGTCTGTGTGTGACAGCCATATCATAACGAAAGCTTTATCCGAATTTCACCAAACTTGGAATTTGACCTCCATATTATACCTAGTTGTGCTACGAAGCTTTTGGTTGAAATCGATCAACCGAAAGCTCCACTTTATTCTAGGACTTTTTGAGCTTTTTAATTTTTTTTCAAAAACGGCTCGAACGATTTTCTTCAAACTTTCTATAGTTCTTAGACTAACTGATGCATACAAGTTTTATTTGAAACTTTTTCCTGGGAAAATTTGAATATGGACGGTTCTGGGGTAAGGGAAGGTTAGGAATTCGTATGTAAAGTTCATATATATGTACCAGTGGCGTGCGGTGATTTTTAAAACAGGGCATGCGGTTAGAAGTGGAGGGGGGGTTATAAGAACCACATTTTTTAAATTTATTTTTTTATTTGATAAACGTGGTGTTATACGTATTTTTTTAATTAGTCTTATTCGACGCTCCTTCTTACAAAAATCATCAACAACCGCATCATATAATGTATTTAAAAACCACGAAAATAGTTCTTACCCTAAAGAACAGAACATTTGTATGGCCTTGATGGCCTTTGGGTCAATAATTCAAAATAACTCACGAAAAGTATCAGTAACAATTAAATTCACTGTTTAGATTCAAAACGGAAAACGCATCTGCTGACCGTTAATTGGCTATGTGAAATGCCGAGAGAGATAGTATTCGACCGTACTAGGGCGCATGCGCGACCAGTTCGAAGCAAAGAATCGCATGCTACTGTCGCCAACGCATTCATTCGGCTTTTGCCGATCATTTGATTTGGTAAGCTATGCCAATTTTATGAGTGATACCTTTCATTATTACGTAAATTAAAAAATTTATAAATGATAAAAATATATCATTTTTAGAATCATTTTACAAATGCAATTACGTAAATTAAATGAATAAATCATAAAAAATATTAAATTTTTAAAATCGTCTTACAATCCAAAGGCATGCGCCGCATCTACAGCATGTATGGACCGCACGCCTCTGATATGTACATATAGGTTGCAAGCATTATAGTTCTAATTTTATGTACCTATTGTTATATAGTGCTTATATTTCTTTTAATCAACAGCGAGTTTCATAAATGAAAATAAAATAAAGTACTGTAACGCCTCGCAGCAGGTATTTTTTTTATTTAATGGCCTTAGTGAAAGTTTACGAAGTGGAAAACGATCAAACAGTGTAGCGTTCTTTAACCGGTTTTCACTGTTAGGAAGCGGCACTGTTTTGTTTCGAGAGTTGTTAACTTCAGCACAAATTTTTGGTGCTATTAAGTGTTTATTCCGTTTGCTGATAACAAGGATAAAACTTTTTATCACTAATAGTGGTAGTTTTTTGCCTTCCTGAACGTAGACGATCTCAAAAGCGACCCGTTTCCTTAAACCGAATAATTATGCGATGAACAAAAATCTTCGTTTAAACTTGAGACACAATTTTACGTTTGGATTTGGCTTCATTATGTAAAGTAACAACGGCAGATCGAGTTCATTTTCATTTTGTGTACTTTTCCCATTTTTAAAATGGTTAACTATAAAAACAATAAGTTAAGGCTAAATTAAGTTCTTCGTATTTCTTCAAAATAAAAAAAAATAAAAACTAACCAATTTTAAAGTTACCAGTTTTATCAGGTCTAAATAATTGTAAAGAATAGCCAATGCAAAATTAAAACAAACTGGTTTTTAAATACGGAGCTACTTCAAATATAATGGTAACCCTTCCACTGAACCGACATCCCGCGATCTTGGATGTTCTTAGACAAAACGCATTAGTTGAATTTTTACTGGAGAAACAAACAAAAAATGTCTCTATAGATACGCATCGGTAATTATAAAATATTTATTGACAGAAATTTTTATTTTATTAATGAAACTTTGAACGTATTAAGTGTTATAGTTCAGCATTAGTTTATTATAACTGGTCTTAAAGTTCTGACCGGCAGTGAACGTAAAAACAGGAAGTTCAAATAAAATATCCACCAACAAAGATATGGACTTCAAAGATTTTTAAATTTTTCTAAACTGATATTTTAGACTTCATTCTGTTGATATATTGGTTCCTTATCTACTTCTTACATTTTCTTATGTTATTTTATTATTTATAATGTTTGTAATTTTAGGCTTGATTAATTATTATAATATCTTAAAAATGTCAACATCCTTATTTATTATTTTTGACATGTTTTCTTAACAATCTGAGCTTTTTAGGTTCTAGATTTGCATTGATGCAAATTAAGGTTGCACTAGTCTTACTCCTTTCCAAATTCAACTTTTGTGTTTGTTCACAAACCCAAATTCCAATCAAATATGCTAAGACACCAATACGAGTGGCACCGGAAAAAGGAGCGTGGGTCGAACTTAAGCTTCGAAAGTAATAGTGTGTTATTTCATCCATAACAATTAATGAAAATTTTACTTTTTTTAAAACTTTTTTTGGAAAGAGAAATGCTCTTTTTATTACTTTATAGGTACTTATAGCAACAAAGTAAGATTTATGAAAATTCATATTTGTTTCTCCGCATTTCTTAAAAAAGTATGTAAAAAATATAAACAATGAGGTGATTAAAAATAATAAAAAGATGAAATGAAGTTTTCTTTTTTTCCTCAATTTATATTTTTCTAGAGAGGAAATATGAAGTTGAAGCTTTCTTTTTAGTTCAGTAAATCCGTCGAAAAAAGGGCTTGTAAAAGGTAAAGGCTTTGGAAAAGGTAGCATTATCTTACTGTTATGTCTTTTCATTTAAATTTTAGTTTTGAACCAAGCGGCCGCCGAAAAATAGGTCTAATGTTCTACTTATTTTTTTCTGCCTTGCTTATAGACCTTTAACAGCTAATGGTCATTAGCACTTGTCTGGTTTATGCTTTAGAGTAAATTGTTTTTTAAATTTTGTATAGGAGGTTTATTTTTCTGAGATACGTGATTTTATTGTTCCACATCTTTGGCTCTTTTAACGCCTCTTCGATGGGGCTAGGCATACCTGTCTCTTCTCTGCTCTTTTGAAGGTAGATTGATAGGTTGATTGTTTGTTGGTACCTTTTTAAGGGTCGATTGGCATGAGGTGTGTAATTGGGAAGCTGATAGCCTCCACTCTACATCCTATACCATGTTGCATTGGGTGATTAGAGATACTTTGTATAGTCCACGAGTGGACCTGGAATTGGTTTCTCTGGGTAGGGGCAATGTTGTGGCTTTTTTTGCCTCGTCATCGACTCTTTCATGTTCCACTCTTTGCACATATTTCATAAGAAACACTTGTTGAAACATGCTAAAGGCCTCTGGCCCACCGAAAATTGAACTCAATTAACACTCAGCGAATTTATGGCATTCTTTTAACGTATCTAGCGACCCATATTTTAATTTACTAGTAACACCGATTTTCTTGCGAAAGGTTCTTATTAAAATGCTCTTGAGGTCTAGAGGAATTTGCAGATATTGTTATTTTTTTCATATCAGGTGTAATATTTTGTTTTGAAAATTAGCATTGTCCGTTAAGAATAACGACAGTTTCTTAATATCCTTATTCGTAACATCTTGGTTAAAATCCAAGGTATTTTCATCGTTATTCAAATCAATTGCCGTACTGCTATCAACATGTTCAAATTATCCTTCATCTCTAGGAGTAGTACCTTGATTTTTTAGTTTTAAGTCAGTTAGATTAATTTTTTTGCTTTAAACTTGTTCAAGCACCTGTTCATTTTTAGAAGTACCTCGATTTTCTGTGATCGTAGCAAACGATATAAGAAAAACATACAGTCGAATTGAGAACCTCTTTTTTTTGAAGTCGGTTAAAAACGGGATAATTTAGGTATTTTTGCTAAACGTTCCTCTTCCTTTTTCAATTTCTCTTTTTTACTGCACCCTCTCTGCAGCACCACTAGTACTAATTTTCTCAACATTTTCGGGCTCCCCAAAGCTTCGGGCCCCCTGCGTCGTGGGGTCTAGCGATATGGTAGTTCCGCCACTGATTTGCATATACCAATGTGTACCAATTCACTGGACTATTTGAGGAATGTTATAAAAATTGTATAGAGCCAATGATCTTGGTAGCTTTAAGAAATCTGCATGTATATATTTTTATTGTAAAAAGTAGAATTTTAAAAATTGATATTTTAATGACTTTTCCAAGAAATGCTTTTCAGGGCAAAATAGTATAATTAATTAATGAAATTTGAATACGCGACATGGCATTTGTTCAAACTTAATATGACTAATTAGTATTAAGATTAAAAAATAAATAAACAGCTGTTGTAACGTTAAAATGTAAATATTTTATTATTAATTCCCCACTTCTGTCTAAAAAAAAAACTAAAATCAATTTTATAAAATGACTTTGACCTTCACAACGTTCACAACTCAGTTGCGCGTAGTTGTTAAGTCTATGAGGATTAAAGTTTTTTCTAATGGCTATCTTTAGTAAACCTTGAAAATTTCAAATAAAATGATATATTATATTATACACAAACAAACAAATGTGATTTAAACTATTGACTATAATCGTACGAAATGTATTTTTCATTGGTGTTAGTTGTGATATTTGGCATTGTTCTCTATAAATATTTATCAAGGCATAACAAATATTGGGAGCAACGAAATATTCCTTACAAAAGAGTTTTCCCAATTTTAGGTGAAAAGGTTTTTTTTGGCTTAACATCTATACATGAATTACTTGTAACCGATTACAATAAATTTTATAATGAACCGTAAGTCTTAAAAGTTCCTTTAAAAACCAAAGTACTAAGTTTGATATTTCAAACAATTTATGTTGTTTTATAGTTTCTTTGGAACAACTTTTTTTAACCAACCAACCTTAATAGTTAAAGATCCTAATCTTATACGAGATATTACAATCAAGGATTTTGATCATTTCTTAGATCATTCATTTCTATTTATCAAAGAAAAACTTGATCCAATTTTTTCAAAAAGTTTATTTTTTAGAAAAGGTATTAGATATGAAACAGATAAAAGAAATAAATCATTATCATGAAATATTTTTTTAAATTTGTAGGTCAACAATGGAAAGATATGCGTTCAATATTAAGTCCATTGTTCACAGGACGAAAGATGCGAATAATGTTCGATTTAGTCGTCGAATCGAGTCAAGATTTACTCGACTTCCAAATAAAAGAAGCTCAATCTGGAAAATCTCTCGTTTATGAAATGAAACAGTTATTCTGTCGCTTAACGGCAGACGTAATTGCTTCTTGCGCCTTTGGAATCAAATGTAACTCTTTTGAAAATCCAAACAATGAATTTCACCAAATGGAGCTTAAAGCGCTCCAAGTCAGTCCGTTTCGCATGGCAGCAGTGATGTTCTTTAGTAAAATTTGTGAGGTGAATCTCTAACAACACTTTTGGAAACCATATAAAAATTGTTGTTTCCAAAGGTCTTCAACTATGGATTTTTTCCAAAAGACACGATCAATTATTTCTACGTTTTTATGAAAGACACTATGAAAATTCGGGAAGATAAACAAATTTATCGACCTGATATGCTACAATTAATGATGCAAGTTCGAAAAGGAGAAGTTTTACATTCAAAAAATGACGATAATTGTGAAATTGATGACGAGGTTGAATTTTCAACTGCGAAAGATACGACTATATATTTAAAAAAAGAATCAATAAAAAAAGGTCATATAGAATTAGTAAAAATTCGTATATTAATTAATTGACTTTTACTATTTTAGAATTCTCTGATGAAGAAATCTTAGCACAAATACTTATTTTCCTCATAGCTGGATTCGATGGACCTTCAAAAGTTTTATCTTTTGGAGCTCACGAATTAGCTGTCCATCCAAATATTCAAAAACGCCTGCAAGATGAAATTGACAATGTTTTGCAAAACAACGAAAAATTAACATATGATTTATTAAGAAGTATGCAATATCTTGATATGGTCGTTTCAGGTATTTTCTGGTTAAAAAAGTTTGAAGAATTTAAAATTGCAATTTGGTGTCCCTTTCATAGAAATTCTTCGTAAATATCCCATTGGAGCGTTTATCGAAAGACGTTGTTTGAAGAAAAAAGAATATTTTGTTCAAGCAAATAATAAAACAATAACAATTGATAATGGAATGACGGTTTTAGTACCAGTATTTGGTCTTCATTATGATCCAAAATACTATCCAAATCCAAACAAATTCGACCCTGAACGATTTAACGATGAAAACAAAAAACTTATAGCCGATTATACATACCTTCCATTTGGAAGTGGCCCAAGAAATTGCATAGGTATTCAGCGTTTCTCTCTTATTTAGCAAATTGAAATAGATAGGTACTGCTTACCTTCAAGCGTATTCATTTTCTCTACCACTTTTTAGGTTCCCGTTTTGCATTGATGGAGATAAAAATTGCTCTGTTCTTTTTGCTATCAAAGTTCAATATTTGCGTTTGTTCCAAAACCCAAATTCCATTGAGATTCGCAAAAGTTCCAACGGAAATTACTTCTGAAAATGGATTCTGGTTAGAACTGAAGCTAAGGCAAAATGATTGAAGGAGCTACAATTACCGAAGCTAAAAAATTCTAATGAAAATGATTTCTAATTGCTCTGCTAAGTAATATAATTATTACTAATTATTTCTTAATAAAAAGTTTCATGTGAACTTCAAATACTGATTAAACATCAAGATGTATTCGTTAAACGTTAAGAGTATGTGAATGTAGGTTTATGTTGAATCTTAAATTTCACAATTAATATCAAACTTTTATATTGGATGTCTTTTATTTCAAGATAAAGTTGTTACTTTTGACAAATTTTAATAATAATTTTGAATGTTTATTATTTATGAATTTTCTTTTAACTTAATTATTATTTATGTGAACTACGGTACAAATATGTGTATTGTGTATAGGTATATATATTTACTTACATATATATGTATATATTTTAAGATTTTAATTTACAAATGTTTGTAGACTTTTAATAATAGGTAATGCATTAACCACCTTATTTTTATTGAAATATTAAAAATGTGTTTTATAAAATGAATACTATGCATACAAATCATTTTCAAATATTAAAAAAGTATAACATAACTTTTGGTGCCTCAAAATTAACGCAAGATTTGCACTTGCCGCCAATAGTGCAGTAAATTGTTGGCAACCCTTAACAAAAAAAAAAAAAAAATCATTTAACAACTGAAAGCTTAATTAATAAAAATGGAGCGTTGCACGATAGGTACAACATCATTTTTTCATTCTTGAGCAATATCTCAAAAATAATGAAAGTTTGATAGCCGCAATTCGACAATTTTGTTCAAAATATGGTCGGATTAATGTTTTAAAATCGTCAACTATAAAGATTAGTTAAAAAATTTATGGAAACCGAATCAGTTGGAGTTTTTCAAGATACAGATCGTCCAAAATCAAGCCGTTGAAATGTTAATATCAAAGCAGTGCGTGAGAGTGAGTATGAAAACCCGGAACAATCAATTCGGCAAAAATTGCAAATATTGATATTGATATTGATGTGATCAATAGGTGGCTTAAACAAGACTATGCCCCATATCATACAGCCCGTAAAACAATTCAATTACTGTATCATTTTCCTAGTAGTGGACTCTCTCGTTTCGGCCATTAGAACTGACCCCCAAGATTATTTAATTCCGTTAGATTTCTTTTTATGGAATTAAAGTGAGGTCAAAGGTCTATGTCAACAAGCGCAAAACCACCTGTGCATTACAGAAGGAAATTAAACGCTATATTAACGAAGTTCAACCAAATTTATAAAATATGAGGTTTGTTCCAGACGTCAGAGCAAAACACGTCCACGTAAGACAAAGATCAAGGCACACTGACCAACGAGACAAGAGTGAGTAAAGAAATCTTTCAGCCCACAGCCGCATGGCCGCATAGGCCGAGAATCGTGATTTTTACGTACCTTTTCATGAGTATGGTTTGTATCGACATGGATTTGGAGGTGTTTAAACACTATATAACCGGTTTGTCAACTAGTCGGGACTTGCCAATTTATGTTCTTCACTCACTCTTGTCTCTTGGTCAATGTGCCTTGATCTTTGTCATTTGTGGACGTGTTTGAAGTTTGAAAACCCTTAAATGGCCAAGTGGATCAAACCTATGGTAATTGAAAATTTCGAAAAAAGAGTGCGTAAGAGTGCCATTAAAGCCGTAGAGGGTATTTGCCTGATGTTTTATTCTACAAATACCCCTATACTATATGCTTTATAATTCACTAGCTGATACCCGCTCGCTTTGCTGAGAGTATCTAAAATTTAATTGATTGATTAATAGATTCCCTACCTTCATAGCGAATTATAAAAATTAATCTATTTTGACAGAAAAAAATGATAGATACTTCCAGACTTTAGATCTAAAGTAAGCTCATCAAAATCCGTAAAACTACTTTCCTAGGAAGAGATATTAACCATCTCAGAGAAGTTCTATACGATTTTAAGTATAAAAAGTTCTTTTAAGAAAATTTGAAGATCTCAAACCAAATGTCTTTTAAAACCGCTCTTTAACAAAACTTCATAAAATACGTTACGTTACGTAATTGTTAATTTCATTATTAATTTTATCGGGTGTTAGTTGAAATACAAATTTATTTTTCAGTAAAAATTGTCAATATTTCAATTTAAACTTTGTAAAGATTTCTTTCGTTACTAAAATTGATCAGGCCATGTAGAAGAAAATGCTTTAAAATGCTATTTCATGAACTTTAACGAAACTTCTCTAAAGTACACAGTTCTAAAGTACACAGTTCTTAAATACAATTCTTATGCTATCCAATGAGAACCGTGCATTATTTTGGTATAAGAAGCAATCGATATCGCATCAAGCGGATTGTATATTGTATCAAAATTTGATCTCAATAGTTGTAGAATTTTTCGAGTTTTTGTCCAAATAATGACCAACATAAGATTTTTACATAATATAGAAGTAGATACCAATAAAACAGGCAATACGTACGACGTACAATAGCCGACACTTTTCTTTTTTAATCTGTGATATATTCTAAAATATTCATTTTTTTGGTATGCTGTAAAGGGTAATTATGATTTACATGAAATGCACAACGTACCTACCTAATGTATTTAATTGAATAAAGAATAATAAGGTATTGTTTAAAATAGCTTGGTAAATAATCAATAATTTTTTTGTAATACGTAATAGATAAAAATGGTTCCTGTGGGTTATCCTTAGGAGATAGACATATACCGTCGCGGACTTTTTTATCAATCTTTTTAAGATACACAACTTTGCCGCATATATATGTATGATCTATCTCGTAAGGTTTAGCTAGCGTTTGCAATTAAAGTGCACAAAAATATGTTGATTATGCCGTCACATTATAAACCTTAAAATTTCCCAACTTTTCTCTATTATAATATGCATGTGTTATACCTGCAAACCTTTCTCTTGAATCACTCTATCAATTGCTGAAAATTGCATTAAAATCCATTGTGTAGTTTAGAAGATCTAGGGTAACAAACAGCGAGAGCGACTTTGTTTTGTACTTTGTAAAAATAAAGATTAACAAAATAAGAGTCTAAAAACAAAAAACCGTATTTTCTATTTAATTCAAATCTTGCATTAATTTTGGAACACCTATGATTATGTCTTATAAAGTTGATAAATATGTGTGGTATATTATGTCTATTACGTATTATAAAGTCTTACAAAGTTGATCAATATATGTGCGATATATAATGCCTTTTAAGTTTTTTGTTTTATTAAGAGTCTACTTATCGACAAGAGAAAATTTATTTTGTTATAAAAGGTTCGTTCCATGGAGTTAAAACCTTACATGAACGGCAGAAGATGTGTACAGTAGTGTGAAAACATCATTGCAGACTATATTGAAACTCGCGATTTTTCTATCATTTACATCTACATAAGATCACTTAGTGGCGTGGTTGACTGGATAGTTGCCCTATACGCCAGTGTTCCGGGTTCGAATATCAAAAGTCCAAGATTTTTTTAATGGGTTTTCGGATTCGACAGTCGCTAATGACTATATAGTAGTTGATGTGACCGTAATTAAACCAAAAAAAAACAACTGCATGAAATACAATTATAATAAAAGATTTGATCTACAATAACAGTGCCAATTTTAAAACAACGTTTTAACCATTTAAGTACCTCCTCTTCACTTTCTTTTATAAAACTAAATTAACAATATTTAATGAATATGACCTTAGCACACAGTCAATTAGTTTTAATATACATATGTTTACTAGAGGAACAGGTCTTATCTTGAGACAGTGAATAATAACACGTTATATTATACATTAATCAGTAATAAGAGATACATCACATACTCACTATTTGTTAAGTTTGATTTGGAAATCATTGATTAATTTGTAATTGTCAATTTTAGAATTTATAACAAAAAATACTTCATATAATGTATATATTTTTGGTGTTGGTTTTTATCTTAGGAATTGTGATATACAAATATTTATTTAGATTCAATAAATATTGGGAACAAAGAAATATTCCTTACAAACAAGTAATCCCAATTTTTGGTGAAAAAATGTTTATGGGCTTACAAGCTTTTAGCGATTTGATTGTTGAAGATTATCGTAAATTTGAAAAGGAACCGTAAGTATATCTTTTTAGTTTTAACTAAACAACTTTAGACGTATTTATTTCGTTGAGAATTATAACAATATTCCTAAGTATTGTTACCAGTTTCCTAAATATTGTACATTGGTATACCTATGTAAAAATATGTATACCTAGTTTAAGGAACTTATAAAAACTTAAAAAATATTTAAATTTTGAAATTATTTTTAGTTACTACCTATTTAGTTAATACCTATATAATTTTTAGTTATTTTGGCACTACTTTTTTCAATAAGCCGGTTTTAATGGTCAAAGATATAAATTTAATTCGTGATATCACGATCAAAGATTTTGATCATTTTCTTGATCATTCTCTTTCATTCATAAATGAAAAAGTCGATCCAGTTTTTTCGCAAAGTTTGTTTTTTCGAAAAGGTATTAGCTCTGTATTTATCTTTTTTAAAACTGGTTTTTTTAAAAGTGGTCCATTTCTTTTCTCTAGGTCAGCAATGGAAGGATATGCGCTCAATGCTGAGTCCATTATTTACAGGTCGAAAGATGCGTATAATGTTTGATTTGGTCGTTGATTGCAGTCAAGATTTGCTTGAATTTCAAATAAAAGAGGCTCAATCCGGAAAAGTGATGGTTTACGAAATGAAAGAGTTTTTTAGTCGTCTAACAGCAGACGTAATTGCATCATGCGCCTTTGGAATCAAGTGTAACTCGTTTGAAAATCCAAACAATGACTTTTTCAAAATGGGAAAGAAAACCGTCACGTTAAGTCCATTTCGAATGTTGATGGTGACATTTTTTAGTAAGATTTGCGAGGTTAGTTTTTAAAACAACGTTTTAATAAAAATAAAACTATATTTTTTTAAAGATAATTGACTACGGCATTTTTCCCAAGTATATTATCAAATATTTTCAAAATTTTGTGAGAGAAACAATGAAAGTTCGGGAAGAAAAAAATATTTTCCGTCCAGATATGTTACAACTTATGATGCAAATTCGAAAAGGTGAAATTGAGAATGTTAAAATCGATAATAACGTTGAAAGCTATGATGATAATGACGAATTTTCAACGGCTAAAGATACGACTGAATACTTCAAAAAAGTATTACCTAGACTAGGTATGTTTTCACCGTCTTCAAAAAAAAAGAAGAGGTTCTCAATTTAACTATATTTTTGCTGTTAATTTTAGAAATATTAGGCTTAAAAATATTTATTTCGTAGAGATAACAGAAGATGGGGTGCTAGCTCAGATCATTATTTTCCTATTGGCTGGTTTTGATGGTCCCTCGATAGTTTTAGGATTTGCAGCTCATGAACTGGCTATAAATCCTGATATACAAAAACGATTGCAAGATGAAATCGACCATATTCTACAAAAAAATGAAAAATTAACTTACGAAAAGTTGAGAAGCATGAAATATTTAGATATGGTTATATCGGGTATTCTTTATTAAATAATCTTTTTTTTTATTCAGTACTTACTAACAAAAAAAATATCTTATTGTAGAAATTCTTCGCAAATATCCAATTGCAGCGATGATTGATAGACGTTGTGTAAAAGAAAAAGAGTATTACGTTGAAGCAAACAATAAAAAATTAACAATCGAAAATGGAATGGCTATCATGATCCCAGTATTTGGTATTCATAATGATCCTAAATATTATCCAAATCCATCTAAATTTGATCCTGAACGATTTAATGATGAAAACAAAAAAAATATCTCAGACTCTACATATCTTCCATTCGGGAGCGGACCAAGAAATTGTATAGGTAATAATGGTTTTTCATCCAAACTATCGATATGAACATTGTACTGATTTAAGTTTATTTAAGGTTCTCGATTTGCACTTATGGAGATGAAAATTGCTTTGTTCTTTTTACTCTCAAAATTCGATATTTGCGTTTGCTCAAAAACGCAAATTCCCATTAAACTAGCTAAAGTCCCAACTCAGGTACTTCCTGAAAAGGGATTTTGGTTAGAATTAAAATTAAGGAAATAAACTTAACACATGGTATACATCTGTATATTAAAATATATATGTATACATATACCTATCACCTACGTCTCGTAAAGAACCATTCGTTTTGTTACTGTGAAACGAAGTGGTAACCAAATTATTTAACATTAATTCTTTCAAATAATCTATGGAGAAAATCAAAGATACTGTAATTAAAAGTAATAAAATAAAGTATATTTGAACTAAAATTTAAAATAAGTTAGTTTGATTTTTTTTATTTTGGTGGCACCTATTCCTATTTAGTTAACCCGTTAATGGTAATATCTGTCTGTAGGACGGGTTAGATTAACAGTTTTTCCGCTAAATAGTGTAATATTGTCAGTTTGAAAGCTCCATCTTCCAGCTATTCTTCAGTTGATCTATTGCCTTGATTGTGTTTGGTTACCTATGATGATAGTTTCATGTTTCACTATAAATTTACAATTTGAAAATAAGTTCTAAGAAAATTTGTAATGTGTGTGCACAAAATTTGCAACTTTGTTTTATCTTTTAATTGGTTTCAAAACATGCTTATATCATTAAATATTAAAATTTTATTTTTTCCATTTTTATATGTTAACAAATGTTAACTATTTTTTTTGTGTGTAAAATAAAATTTAAACATAAATCTAAATACAGAAGAAAAACTTACAATTAGTCTCATTGATGGATGTCGCGGTGAGAAGTGTGAGTTGGAGAGATGTTTCTATTTACGGGTTAAGGGTCTTTAAAACCATACTTAACTCAGCAGAAGATTACACCTAAATATATTTTTATTGACATAAGGAAAGTAATTTTTTGTGTATTTAAAATAGTCTGGTCAATTTAGATATATAAAGGTACAAAAATAGCCATAGAGCTAAAAATTGGTATGGATGTTCGGAGTACCATTATAAATGAATGGTGAAAAGTTCCCATCGATTCCATACCTCGAAACTTTTTTATTCGAGGTCAAAGGTTTCAAAAATCGGTTTTCGCGTTTTTCAGCCAAACGGTTAAGTTTTATCGTAAAATTAGATTAGATAAAAATTGTAGATCATTAGTCAATGAAGCTTGTCAATTCCTGTTTGGCTATGCTCGAGGATAACGTATTTATAAAAGATTAATTGATTTTGTTTTCCATTTTTACGAAAATAATTTTATGTGAATGCGGTTTCAGTGAAATTCTTACAAAACTTCTCGAAGAGTCAAACCCAATCCTTAAACTTCCCAGCTCGACACTAAAACGAAAACAAATTTCCCGTATCATAAACAGTCTGGGCCTAATACAAAGAGCAGCTAAAAGAAACGTAAGCTGGATGGTGCAAGATTAGCATCCTCACCATCACAGCAACTTGCATCCCGTTCAATTGTAGATGATAACAATGAGTGCAGTGAGTGTTAGGAAACTATTATTTAACCAAAAAAAAAAAAACATTGATTGGATTTAAAATGTTCTTCGTGCCTCAAATGGCTTCACGAGTCATGCACAATGTACTCTCCACATTGCAACAAATGTGAAGAAGAAACATTACGAAAAAGTCCCAAAAAATCCATCATGAAATGGTACACACTGTAAGTATACCATACAGAGTATGGCAATTCTCCCACACTATATGGGAGAGATGGCCCTTTGCCAACTTTTATATTTTATTTTCTATTACTTATTTAATTTTTTTTCCAAAGATAAAAGTATTGTGATTATAAGGTATATACCTATAGCACTAAAATATCTTTAAATTAAAAAAACATGGTTTGAATATATTCCTTTTTTATTATTTAAAACTCCTTTCTACAAAAAGTATGGCATCTCTCCCACTTTTACTATAACTGTAAATGAAAAATGTTTTATTACTTTTTTCCAAAGAGCTACCGTTTCTAAGAGATGACGATAAGGCCATATAGATCTTGTAAAGATGGCAATTTAGGGTACAGTGGCCCATATAGAAGCTTGTTAGGAGCCTTACGTTCTTTTTGCCAAGTGATAATATGTCAAGACTTCTCTTCTCGGAAAACTTTATAAATTTATTAGCTTGTCTCGGAATATTTCTCCAGCATGAGGCCTTGGTTTTGGTCTCCCAAGCTAGAAAAAGGTTTTTGATTTTGCTTTTTGTGATTCCACAAAAAGGTGGTCCAATGAGGTCTAATGAGGCGCCATTTTTGGCCAGTTGATCAGCCTTTTAATTACCCTCTATACTGGAGCCCACCATAGGTAGACCTTGTTCAAATTGCCAAGCAAGTTTTGACCTAACTATCTTAGATTACAGTGTCCTTAGCGCTGCTTAACTGTCACTTACAATGTTGGTGGGTGCTCCATTTAAACTCCTCTCAAGGTTCAATCTGGCACATTCATCTATTTCAAGTGCCTACTTCTAGTATTTAGGTCTGTATTTACGTATAAGTTACGTATAGTATATATAGTTACTATAGTACTATACATAGTAACGTATAAGTTACATTAATCGATAGAAAAAAAAAATTTTACTTGTATTACAGCTTTGGTGATGTGCATACGTGGCGTACTTATGCATATATTATGAAGATAACAAATTTTTCAACTTTTAGAATCGTTATATCCTAGGTGGTTCTTAAGAAAAAAAATATGAAGACATTTTTTATAGACAGCTATATGATCTACAATTTTTGTCTCATCTAATTTTACGATAAAACCTAACCGTTTTGCTGAAAACCGCAAAAACCGATTTCTTAGGCCTTTGATCTCGAATAAAAATGTTTTAGGTATGGGATCGATGAAGACTTTTCAGTATTCATTTATAATGGTGCTCCAAACATCCATACCAATTTTTAGCTCTATGGCAATGTTTTTAGCTTCACTACTATTTTTAGGTCTAGTTTGACTGGACTATAAGTCGTTTTAATAGCTAAAGCCATATCGGCCATATCAGAAAATATCTTAGATTATTATATTTAGGAAATACTAGTTTTACGGTCACTTGTTTTTGAGATTAGCGTATTAGAAGGATTAATCTTCTAGCTTTAGTATTATATAAACTGAACTGTATTTAAATACTTCAGGTATAATTACTTAACATTTAAAGTTTGGATGTAAAAAATGAAAAATGCAAATCATAATAATATGTAAGAGATTATTATCATTAAGTAATTATAAAAAATACCTTTGGTGACGTAAAAGTAATAATAATAAATAATAATGACTATGGAGTTTTAAAGGATAACAATATTAATTTGAAAAATGGTAGTGATGATTTACTTATCTATAATATAAGGATTTTGTTACAAAAAATACGAGTAGGTACTTATACCGGTAAGCATAAAAGTATTTGTCTATTTTGTTTAGGTATGCAAATCTATTTGTTCTTAACGATAGATGTTACTTTTTAAATTTTTGAAGTCCTAAAATAGGAATTGTTTTATTTGTAAAATATGTTATTTCATATTAAGAAAAGTAAAAAAAAAGATGATTTAATAATATTGTTACAAACAATTTTTAATAAAAAAAATGTAAAAAGTTTGAATTTTTAAATGATTATTATAAAAAGAAACACGACTATAAAAATATAATTCACCTTTAACAAAAGTTTTACTTAAGTATTTTTGTATTATGTGCGTGTAATTTACTTAAGTGGATATTTATATCTTAAACGTCATTATCAAACATGACCTCTGAAGTATAATATTTTGAAGTGAGGTTTTGCAATATTACATACTTTTAAGTTGGATAAATAATTTTCTCATTTTATTCTGCATTTACGTAAAAACTAACTTGTAAACATTTGGCTCAAGATGATTTTGAAATAAAAAATGTAATCAATAAGTTTTGATCTTAAGATAGTACCTATTACGTTCATAAAGTAACATTTATATTTTCTTCAACATACGAATTAATAATTATATAAATTATTCCTTATACTTTTAAAAATGCAATCCTTTAATATTAACTCTTTCTCTAACTTAAATTACTTAACTCTTACAAATTAAGCAGTTTAGAGCATACAGTTTTTTTTTTGCGGCGTATTAGTTGAAGTTTTTTGGTAAAACTTAGGAATAAATAAAAATTATAACAAAATGAAAAACCGACTTCAAAATAAAAAAAATCTTATGCAAAAAGTGCACTAAAAAGTAACAAAATAATTGCGTATCTTTGTAATGTCTACAACTTACAAATTATTAGGATGATATAATGTACAACTATTGTTATTTTTGGAGTTGGTGCCAGCCAAGGAAATACGACTATATTGGTATTTAGCAATAAACGAGAGTACCTTTGGAAATTTATTTTTCAAAGGAACTTTTATACAGTGTACTGTGACAATATCTAACGCTCTTTAAACTACAAAATACCAATAACCAACTAAACCTTTTAACAAGGGAACATTATTATTTATTTCCTTGGCTGACACCAACTCCAAAAATAACATTAGTTGTACATTATATCATCCTAATAATTTGTTAGTTATAGACACTGTAAGGATACGCAATTATTTTTTTACTTTTTAGTGCATTTTTGTTTAAGATTTTTATTTATTTTGAAGTCGGTTTTCATTTTGTTATAATTTTTATTTATTTCTCGGTTTTATAAATCTGAAACTTGATAACTGATTTTATTTCTTTGAATATGGGTAAACCTACTAAACTTGCTGCTCATATGAGGCAGCGCCGTTAAATGTTAAAAGTTACTACATCATCCCTTTTTGCCTTTGAGGGGTGAAACTTTTTACTTTTAAATATCATGATAGAACTAAGTGGAAAACTCTTTCCGATAGAAAAAAAAATCATCAAAATCTGATGATTTAGTTAAACGTCATTATTTCATCCTCTATTTTCATCCTTAGGAGGCGGATTTTTTTCTTCAAATTGAAATATGAACAATTTAAAGGTACGTAATAGAAACAAAATTATCAAAATCGGGTTAGCCAGGAAAAATGTATTATTTCATCCCTAAGTTTTAACTCTTTATGAGTGGAGTTTTTGCTATAAAAAATGGATATGAGATTAATTTAAAATTATGTACTACCAATAAAAAAAAAGAATTATCGAAATCGAGCTATCCAATATTCTTAATATTTCGTTCCTTAGTTTTCAACCTCTCTGGAATCGGTTAAAATTTGATTTTTTATTTTGAATTTTTGAATTCCCTCAACATAAGTTGCAGATTCAGCTGTGGTGACTGGTGACACTGTTTTATTCTGTCACTCATAAGAGTGTACACCTATTTCTTTCTTTTGCTGAACGTTATAGCTTTCGTGTTACTCGTGTAACGATGCCGCTAGTTTTAAAATTAACTCTTATTCTCGTCCGCTTCTTGATTATCCTATCGATGCCTAAAGAGTTTTACTTCAAAAAATTAATAAATACTTATAACCTTTTTGATTCATTCTAGTTTTTTTTAAGGGGGTCGACCCATGTGATGGTTTCAAAAAATCGATTTTTTTTTATAAATTGCTTTCTTTACATATCTAAAATACGGTAGTAAAGTGATTTTTGAAAAATTCGAAGTCGTTTTAAAGATACAGCAGGTAGAAGAAAGAGCTGCTCGGAGCGCTGAATTGGCAGTTGAAACTTTAAACACGATTTTCTCAAAACCGTGTTTTTCAAACTTTCCTCCATTGTATCTCAAAAACGGCTCGACCGAATGACTTGAAATTTATAGGGTACACTCAACACATGTAATGGAACGCATGGAATGTACTATTATCAATCGAAAATTTTTAAATTTCTATTTCTTTATAGCAAAAAACAAAAAAAAAACGCAAAATTTGCAACTTTATTTAAAATGTCTACCAAAAGTCCAATTTTTGGTATATTCTTTTGATGATAGTTCATTCTGTGCATTTAGGTTTAAAGATTGAAACGCCGTATTTTTTGTTTGTTTCGAATAAGCCAATCAGCCGGAATCGTGGAAGAAATGCAAGCTCATTTTTTCGACGTGGGGGTGTTCAGAAGGCTGTCACTGATGTTCTACAGAATATTTTTAGCTTAAAATTTATATTTATACTGTCGAAATATATGTTAACAAATGATAATAAGCTTAAAGATCTATCTATTTACTGGTCTTAGAAAAAAAAATTCTAAAAAATCCCTAAGAAACAGGCCGTCAAATTGGTCGACCCCCTTAAGTTGAAAGTACATAATTATAACGATATTTAGTGTAAGCAAGTTTTGTCTATGCTTAAATAGATTCTAGAGATTTAAAACATATTAGTCAATTAGTAATACTCAAGTTGTATTATCGTTAATATGTGGATGAGGCTCATTAATTTTTATTTTTAAAAATTAAAACACTAATTAAAAATGTCTAGTTTTCAATAGTTTCTTTTACACATTTTTGAAAGGTTAGTTAAAGTAATCTGCTAGTCTATAGGCCAGTCAAAATCGACATAAAAATAGCTAAATTTGCAAAACATGATGTATTTCTGATTTTTTAATATGTTGTTTGGATCCATAAGGGCTATGTATTCTCAAGTTTGCAATTCTCAAAAAGTTGTGGAAAATTTTTTAGAGGATAAACTGAAATTTCTGAACTTGTTTTAAGTTCTGCTCGGTTACTCTTAATCCATACATTTTTCTTAGAAAGCTAGTATCTACTTTTTTAAGAGCATTAAATATGTTACAAACTAAGCCCAATCAGAGCTTTACAGGTTAATGGGTTACCGAGTTAAAGCACTTTGAAAATAGGCCAATTTTTATAACATTAAAAATTTTAGTTTTAGACCTTTTTTGGATCGAAGTTGCCTCGAAACCATTGATCCAACGAGCAAAACTTATTGAATATAATTTGTAGACAATTTAATTATCTTTAAATTAAGCGGGGCCGGTAAGTTCTCTAAAAATGTTAGAGAACTCATATAAGGTAAAGTAGCATTTGGGTGGGTACTCCAGTTCAAAAATTTCACAGTTTTTTCTCTAAAAAAATTTTTCCACAACTTTTTGAGAGTTGCAAACTTGAGAATACATAGAGCCCTTATGGGTCAAAACAACATATTAAAAAATCAGAGATACATCATGTTCTGCTAATTTATTATTGATTTTGACTGGGCTACTAGTTTCAAATCTTATAATATTAGAGAAACTAGAACAAGGACCTAGGATCAAAATCGAATTTAAATTTATGTAAGCTGGATTGATAACATTGCATGGCTTATTTGAAAGTTTTTATTTGAGGCGACTGTGTAAAACATGCATTTTTCTCTTTGACGTACCTAATTATTTGCCAATTTTTATTAAAATTTATAAATTTTAGAACTTCATAAAAATACTTATTATTGTATTTAGTTAACTTTTTAGCATTCTAGGTATAGGTATGAGCATTAAAACTTTAATTTTAATAGACATACTATATTTGAGAATTATAACTTTTCACGACGTACATCAAGGACGTGTTTCAATCTCAAGTATAGTTTCAATTCATAAAAATTCTTATCGAAAGACATGTTGAGTTCCAGATATGAAAATAATATGCCATATTCAGCTACTTTTTCAAAAATGTTAGCTCATATATAATATATTTTTCCATTTTGTCTTTCTTTTTTTGTGGGTATGTCACAGTCCTCAGTCCAGTCAAAATTAAATAAAAAAGCAAAAAATGTCGAAAAGATAATGGTAAGAAAAAAATCCAAAACGAAACAAATTGGGGCTCAAAGAAAATTATTATTAAGATCTTCAAAATTCAATAAGACTTCAATGTTAATAATAATAACATTTATAAAATTTAACATCATATGCATAACAAAGTTAACTACGTTTTCTATGTAATACTTTGGTTTTGTACTGCACGCAATTATTTTCTCCCAATTATTATATTTCGTTATCTTATCTAGGATGGCATTGATCAAAACTATAAATATAAATCATATTTTGTTATTAATTACTGTAGCAAATGTAAGATAAATTTAACAAGATGTACACAGTTCTCATTGTAGTTTGTCTACTGATTTATTTGTATTACAAATTTGTAGTCAAACCAAATCGATATTGGGAAGCTAGAAATGTTGCACATAAGAAAATGTTGCCAATTATTGGCGATAAGGGGATATTGGGAATGATTTCACTGGTTGATTTAACTTTGGGAGACTACCAAGAGTTTAAAGACGAGCCGTAAGTTTTTTCGATTTTTTTTAGTTAGGAGTTAAGTAGTTAATTTAATCTTTGAATTTTCTATGTTAAACAATTTAATAATTTTTCTCAGACTCTAAAAAATTATTTTAACAACTTAAGTCAAAGTCCATTATATTAAATAATGGTAACAATAGTCAACATTTTTCTTTCAAAACCTATAATCTGTGCAATGACGTAATATTAAGTACTTAAATGACTTAGAGCGACTTCTAGCAATCTAGCAGTATATTATTTTGATATTTTTTTTAGATTTTATGGTAGCGTTTTACTAACAAAACCTACGGTGGTCATAAATGATCCCAATCTCATTCGTGATATTACAATAAAAGATTTTGATCACTTTATGGATCATTCAGAACTTTTCATCCGAAATGAATTAGATCCAATATTAGCTGACAGTTTAGTGTTTAAATCAGGTAAGTTCAAAATTTACAGCTTTTTTTACCGATTTGATGTGAAACACTATGTGTCATTATGGGTGGTAGGAAAAAGTTCAATACTCATTTAAATTAAATCATGTTAATAGACGTGTTACGACAAATGCACATGCATTGAGGAATATATGGTTTCCAGTGCCGTGGCGTTTATATTTGTATCCTTGGAGTAATACAATTGCTTATAATGTTTATATTAGTGTTACGCTGACTACTTACTGATTTAAGTTTTTATCGAACGCCGAGTTCAAGTACCTGGCCAAGTTACTCAACTTAGTTTAATAGATTTAAGGAAATATTCTGATTTAGACGGCATTATTTGGTTGTTTTTTCAAACGTAATAAATAAACAATCTTAAACATTTTTACAATTTTTTATTAAAATTTAAAATATCCAAATAAGTGTTGTGATTTATTTATTCAGTTTATTTTTAATGACATTAATTATATTTTCATTAATCTTTACATTAGTGATTTCTAAATCAACAGAGATCCTTTTCCCACCAAGACTCACTGAATTCTTATTCCAGACTTAACTCCTCCTCCAGACTGAACTCGTACGCACTAACTCAGATTCGATGCCTCATCCTTCACTCTTATCTCACCCTCATCACCATCCGTCTCCTCGTCCTTGACCCAACTTATTACAGAAGTAAAAAAAAAATTAAAGTCATTATTGAAAAAAAATACATGCATGCAAAATAGAGACTTAAAAATGCTCCCTGGTTGACATAATTCCGACCTCTTAGGCGATTTGAAACACAAAATTTTTATGAATTCTTAAGCTAAGTACTCACTACTAGACATAGGTTGCTTTCCATTTACACCAAAAACGCCTCTGTGTAACGCAGTGTTCGACACAGCGCGTTCCATTTATTACAATGTCGAACACGGCTGGACACTGCGCGACACTCGAAAAAGCCGTGTTTCACCGTGTTTGCTCAGGATTACCAACACAAAAAAGAAGAATTCTCTTCTCTGCCTATGATTCCCTATGCTTATTAATTATTCTGGTTCTTCAGGTTGGTATTAAAAAACCAAAAAATGCACTCTAGTATTTGCTCTAGTCGCTCTAGTATTATTTTGAGATAACCTCTGTTTCATTTTGCCGTGTTTTGCAATGTATCGCAGAGTCGCTCTGTGTTAATAAATGGAAAGTAACCATATTGTGCGATTTGTCTAGATACCGTCTAGCGTTCGTTTATATACATAAATGGTTTATAGGCCGCCTTTAGACACTGTTCTTTGTCTCGTCTAGCGTCCACACTATGATGTTAATTTCTCGGTCTCATTGTATCTCATATATGACAGAAAAACAATAACAACAACAAAAAACAAAACTCAGCTGGGCATGTCCGACGTTGCATGCTGTCTCATTAGTCTTCCATTCCAATCGGGAGACGTTAGGGTCAGACCTGCGAATTTTGGTCTCGCAACAGGCCCTAGACGGGGACTTGTCTATAGATATATCTACGGAGACAACCTGAGACGCGTCTCAGATATTAAAATCGCGCAACATGTTTACTAGTGAGTACTTGCCTTTAAAGAGTAAGGATGCTATGTTCATTTAACGAGGAAAATTTGAAAAATTTTATTTTTTGGCAAAATGATTTCTATGTAAAAACAATTGAAATGTAAACCTTTGTGTAAACTTTAGTATAGGAATTGACCCAAGAGCCTAAAACAGTATCTATAACTATTATGATACTTGTTTCTAATTGCCATTGTCAAATAGAGATTTGGAAGTAAAGTAGTTCAAATATTAAGTTATACTTAATAGGTACTAAAATAGTATATTTCTATAGTATAAATAAATTTTTAAAAAAGAATACTTACATACTATATTATTAGTTATTATACTATTTATACATGCAAAACTTAAACATTTAGAGCGATAAAGTTAAATTGAGAATAAATCATTTCTTTTTAGTCTTTTAAACGGAGGTACTCGTCTAACTAATTTTGTATATTTTAAGGAACTCTGTACAAATATCAATCCCAATAGAACTTAAAATATCATGTTAACCAGGTCATTAAACCAGGAAAAAATTAATTCTGAGAAAATCACGCTTCAAATTTTTAACAGCGTAATTCAAATAATAGTAGGTACGGAACGTCATAAAAACAGCTGTAACTTTTTTTTTTATTTTTTTGAGTGTTTTAAGTCGCTTTTAAAATCTAAGGTCATATCACGATTTTAAAAGCACAGAGAATTTCTGTTGGTCAGTTTTGTTACTTAGGCCTAAGATCTTAAGTCTAGGATTCAACGGGGATCGAACCCAGAACCACTTGACGCATGAAGCGGAGAGAGCAATTGCTCTAACCACATCACCAATATGTGGTTGTACCTTTAAAAATAATCTTAATTTCAAGAAATAATTTTAGATTCATAATATTTAAGATTTAGACTTTAAAAATATGAAAAATGCATGTTTCGGTTTTTTCGAATTTCTAAATCGGAATACTCTCTTAAACATGTTCGCATCGACCAAGCGGCATTGATTCATTAATTATATATATATATATATATCTATAGGTATATATATATATATTTATTTATTTAAATTTCAATAACTGTTTATTTCACTGTTAGAGTTGTCACTTGTTCACTGATTGATAACTGATTCACTATTTATGATTGATTGATTCAAAACTGTTTGTTTTTCACCGTTTCAATGTTTTATAACTCATTCAAAACTTAGGTATGTAACAATATATTTCTAATGCAAAACTCCAATTAGAACCTCTGATATTGTGGTATAAAGTGCTTTGTAATTTTAATTTGAAAATGATCGGATTCTAAGGTTTTTTTGTCGGGAAAAAGTATGATGATGTAAAAGGAGATTAATCTAAAGTAAAATAAGGTGCTTGTTTTTTAAAGTGTACCAAGCATGAAAAAAAAACTTATTTTAGTTACTTTCTGCTAATCGCTAGGTAAGATTTAAAGAACTTTGAACTGATATAAACTGATAAATAAATTAATTAATTAAAGATAGTCGTTTACAATAAAATATTCAAGCTTTTCGTTGAATCACTTATCGTTAGATATGGAATTTTAATAAATATTAATTTAATTAGTGTTAAGTCATAGAATATTTAATAAATGGTACTATTGGTAGAGTTGGTACTTATGGTTTTGTTTTACGGTATTTCTCAGATATAATAATTTAAGTTTTATTTTTTCACTCTTAAAGGGTTTAACCTCGAGTATATCTGTTAGTCAATCATGGTACTTTTTTATAAATAGATAGTTTAAATTTTAATCCAAAATATTTTATCTCGCCCGTTAACGTGTGTTACTCGATCGATTATGAGCATTGTCAAATTGACTGAGTAAACAAGTACTCAGCGTATTACTAGTTTACATATGTACGGTATATACTATATACTATATATAATGTTAAGCAAATTTCAGTTTTTTGTTAACACAAACAAGAATATTCTGTTCGTTCATAATATCACAAAGAATTATTCAGAAGACCTAAACATTTTATTTTTCTTAAATAGCAACGGTTCTATGTCTTCTCTTAAACATGAAAAGCACAAAAATGGTACATTACTTATAGACGTTTCACTTTTTATGCTTCTACAGTTATATTTGTGTAAATTTTTTACATTTATAATTTTTCCTTAACACGTTAAGGTAAACCTTGGAGAGACATGCGATCGATTCTAAGTCCATTATTTACGGGAAGAAAAATGCGTTTAATGTTCGATCAAGTTGTGGAATGCAGTCAGAATCTAGTAAACGTATATACAGAAAAAATTGAAACTGGAAAGCCGGTAATAGTTGAAATGAAAGATCTATGTGGTCGTCTTTCGGGTGATACAATTGCAACTTGTGCTTTTGGGATCAAATGTGATTCAATTAGAAATCCCAATAATGAGTTTTATAAAATGTCTAAGGATTTAGTTAATTTCAGTTTCTTTAGGTCAATGATAACTTTATTATGCACTAGACTTTGTTTGGTACGTATTTGAACCTAAAAAAGTGGTCTAGGAAACTAAATAAAATTTATAATTTTTTTTATATTTATATTAGATGTTTGATTTTGGGTTAGTACCGAAAAAAGTTTATAGATATTTCGAAACATTTATGTATGAAACCATTAAAGTACGTGAAGAACAGCAAATAACTAGACCAGACATGATACAGTTAATGATGCAAATACGAAAAGGCGATATACAGCACGATGACAACGTTGATGATGAAAAAGAATTTTCGGCTGCAAAAGATACAACACATTACTTAAAAAAAGTTTCCGCACAATATGGTTAAATTAAACGAATCAAATTTTTGTCTTTTCATTTTCAAGTTTGAATTTTTTCATTTTTGCAGAGCTTAAAGACCATGATATATTGGCTCAAATTTTAATTTTTCTACTTGGAGGATACGAAACTACTTCAACAGCCCTGGCGTTCATAATTCAGGAATTAGCTGTTAATACAGATGTACAAGAACGATTACAAAAAGAAATTGATGAAACTCTAGAAAATTCCAAGGGAAAAATTATTTATGAAGGGATCAGAGATATGAAATATTTAGACATGGTTATATCAGGTGAGATAATTCTTAATGGTGATTATTGGTTTGTCTTGAAAAACAAAAAAATTTTTGACCATAACAGATATATCAATTATCTCAGTAATAATCAACTGATTTCGCTTTCTTTTGTAGAGGGCTTGCGAATGTATACACCTGGAGCTTTAAATGATCGTTTATGTACAAAAGATTATGTTCTCAAGGCTAAAAATAAGGAAATTTTAATAGAAAAAGGCATGTCAGTTACAATTCCAGCTGTTGGGATTCACTACGACCCAAAATACTATCCTAATCCTTACAGATTTGATCCGGAGCGATTCAGCAAAGAAAACTACCACAAAATTCATGATTTTACGTATTTTCCTTTTGGAAATGGACCAAGAAATTGCATCGGTAATATAAATAATCAGTTATCTCTACTTTTTACTCCAAAGCTACATGTCGACATACGAATATGTTGAACATACTCCTGTATTGGTACTCGATACTCGTAAACTTGAAATTCCGGAAGAAGGAATTATTGCAAGATGTTTAGAGAGTAAACTGTTCTTGTAAATTTTTGAGAAAACATTTTAAAGCTTTTCACGAAACAAAACTTAGTACTTATGTATCTAATAAATCAATGACTTAAAATTAAACTTTATTTTTAGGTTCTCGTTTCGCATTGATGCAATTAAAAGTAGCGATTTTTACGATGCTGTCAAAATTCAATATTTGCGTATGTTCTAAAACACAAATTCCTATCAAATATAAGAAACTTCCTCTACAAGTTTTGCCGGAAAAAGGAGTTTGGGTGGAATTCAAATTAAGAAATGCATCATAGTTTATTTTTGTTTTAAGTACCAAGATTTAGTTAAACAAGACGTTTAGATTAGCTCAACTTATTTTCATTATTTTAATTCAAATATTACTTAACATAAATATTATATTGTGATTATTTTTGTAGTTAAAATTGTAACTGTAAAAAGGAAAACAATACTTGCATTTTTAGTTAATAAAAATAATAATGTTAAAAAATTTTCTTTTTGGAAGCTACTCAAAGTGTGTTTATAATACAAAAATATAAAAACAAAATTCAGATGAATCATGAAAACTCTTGTTAAAAACACTAATCGTTACATAATATTAGATGCATGAAGGTATTTGGATGCTTTTCTGTAGAAGACATAGAGAGGATGTTACTTTTTTGGCTAACCTGATAAAGCTATTTTGACGTGATAACGTCTTATAAATTGATGAACTACGACAGCCAGTCTGAAAAAGTGGCACGTTCCATTTAGGCCTGTGCGTGCAAGCAAGAACGCAACACAAGCGATAGAGAGGCAATTGTTGAATTCTAGACAAGGTGTTTTGTGTTTTTTTTTTCTACAATTTACTTACTCCATGCTGATACTAACCAATGCTTACTAACGCTCACGATGTCCAGAACGAACAAAAGTTTGTTATTGATGCTAAGCGCTGTGAGGCCAACACAAACACTAAAAATGTGTGCTTATGAGCGTGAGTTAAATGCTTAACTCGGATAGCTGAGTGAAGTATTTAATAATTTAATGTTCTAAAATAAAACAACCAGTGACTTAAGTTAATTTTATTAACGTAAACCTCGTCGTTACATAGTTACGATAATAGCTCTGTTACAATATCTTAACTCTAACTTATATACTAAGATATTAAAGAAAGGAAGTTGGTAGTCGGAGAATAAGGGTTGAAGAAATGGCGACTCAGGAATTAAAGCCATTAAGGATTTTTTGGAAGCAATGCAAAGCCAGATTTAGGCATAAAACATCTGGGCTCCAAAAGGAATTCCATATCTTGAGGAATTGGTTTATTATGGGTTATAGACTATTGTTTGGAGATTGTAAGCCAAGTGTAAAGACATTTATCCCACAATAGGAAGTACAGGAATTTAAGGGTTCAATATTAGGAAATGGAGAAAGTTGTTATGTGATCCATAACTCGTTCAAACGTCCAACGCGAATGCGTTTTAAAAATTACGCCATAAAGTTTTTTTTTATAGCTTGATATAATTAAGTCACATTAGGACAAATAGGTCCTTTTCATGATTTTTTTTCTAGTACTTTCAACAAGTAATTAGAAACCAATATATCCACAGTTAGTTGTATGGCATAAAAATTAAAAAAATAATCACTATACCATACTTTATCTGCTGAAACAAAACATTTGATAATAAATATTTTCAAATAAAAATTAATTAAGGTTATACTTGCTTTACCATCAATTTCGAGAATATTTATAAATGGAAAGGTAGATTATAATTATTGGTATCGATGTTTCGATGTTTTTCTTCCGATTCTTTATTCTTGAGTTAAAAAGTCTTCATACATTTGCAACAAAACGTATTTTTATTATGTGCTTCAAAAACACTACTAGATATGTAATACGGCCACAAAGACTAACATAAGGGAAAGTGGGGTATTTGAGAACAATAAACTTTAAATTATCCTAATTAATAATATAAAATAACAATTTTAGTAAACTTTTGCTATAACATAAACTTTAACTTATCTACTTTAATAATTTGATCACAAAACTTTTTTAAATTAACATTAGAATAACAAAAATATAGAATATAAAAACTATTGCCATTCCTATTTCCCCGGTAGTGTGTGGGGTAATTAAACTCAATCCACGGGGGAAATAGAAACTGCATTGGGTAATGATAATATATATAATATAAAATTTAATGATTAACTATGTTTCACACAAATCACAGATGTAATTATTACACATGTATTGACCGTTCGTACATGCATCATGGGCCCATTTCTTACATTTGGTACACATAATCCAGTCTTCTTTAGGGGGCGATTCATATTTTTCCGTGCAGAATATGCAATAATAGTCCACGCCGTCACTTTCCTCGAACACCGTTTTCAAATTTCTAACGACCGCTGTATTGTTGACTGATGGTGGGTTCGTTGTACTTCTTCGTTGTTGAATATTTTTACTTTTCTTTGCAGTTTGTCGTTTTTGTTTTTCCTCTAATTGATGTCTTATGGGAGTGCTGGATAAAATTTGAGAATGTTTTCTTTTTCTTCGTTGTGAAGTTTCTATTTTAGGAATGATCGGCACGTTGGCTATGTCAGAGAGGAGCACAGGAGTTAACGGAGCAAGAAAAGAGTGTATGGTTAAATCGGTTTGATGTTCATGATTATGGTTGTGTGATGTTGTCGGTTGATCGTCCACAGGAATTGATTTCTCAGCTGTAGTAGTAGTAGTAGTAGTAGTATCACGAACGGAAGTAGTATGTGGACTGTCATGACTGTCAGCAGTGTTGAATTTATCAATAAAAGGCATATTTGCGAAGCATTCGTTAAACTTGTCCGTATCGATGGGATGAATTCCAGCCACTCTAAAACCATTGATCGCTTTGCTTATGTTGGCTGTCTTGTTGTACGCATTAGTAAACAGCTCGGCCACTTTGTATTGGGTGATCCGTTTGCCAGGATTGTTAACCATGTAGAGCTCACACTGTCGATTGTATGCACATTTCAGTGCACTGAAAAAAGTTAAGTCCAGCGGTTGCATTTTATGTGATACATGAGGCGGTAAGGAAAGAACATGAAGGTTGTGTTCTCGAAAAAGCGTGTATGCCCCCAAGCTAATGTGACTTTCATGATTATCTAGTATTATCAAGACTGGCTCGTCCTCGGTAGGTTTAACAAAATTAATGAAGTGCTGTAGGTATTCAACGAATATGGACTCATTTATCCAACCAGAATCAGAAACCGTGCCAATCATATCGTTGTTAACGCCATTCAGCAACAGGTCACACATACGCCTTCGTTTGAAGATAAACATTGGAGGTACATATATACCGTTTGCACTTATCGCACAAACAACGGTAGTGGTGATACCGCGCTCAGCGCTTGTCGCTTTTTCAACTTGCTTCAAACCTTTCGGCGCCAATATTTTCGAATTACGTTGAACAGTGTTGATACCGGTTTCGTCAATGTTAAATATACGGTGACTAGGAAAATTGTATTTGCGTTGGAGGGCTTCTAGTTGATCGAAAAACAATTTAATTTCGGTGGCATTGAACGCTTGAATTCGGTTAAGTGACGTTGCTTCTGGAGTTCGTAGACTGATGGAGGGATGTCGAGACATGAATGAATAGTACCAGTCTTTACCAGCCATCTGAGATTCTTGGTTAAATTTATGGCTCAATTTGTTGGCTTCAGCAAATGTAAAGACAATCTTTCGTAGTGATCTAGGTGTGATGCCGTAAAAAGACTCGCAACAATCGAGGATGTATTTTTCCAATTGATTTTCGTGACTATGATTGAAGACAGGGTGTCGTCCTTTTTTCGGTTTCTTAAATTCTTCTAGATGCACTTTTCGAAATAATGTTGATTTTGGTATTCCGTATTTGGTTTATGCTTTGCTTAAAGAAAGTCGTCGACATCTCACATCATGTCTCGCGCGTTGGAGATTTTCAATTGTGTACCGCGGTGTTGTTTTTCTTGTGTAATTTCTGGGCATCTAAAGAGAGAATTTTTTTTTTCCATAGAACAATCATAATTATTGGAAACAACAGCACAAAATAAAATTGATCCAAACAAATTGATCAAACAAAACAACAACAACAACAACAACAAGTCAACAAAACGAAACGTTGCATCAGAGTTTAAAATAAGAAAATTCTTCGAAAAAATTGTAAAATAATTAATTTCTTACATATTAATAAGAAACGTCCACATTTACCCCGCGAAAATCGTTCCAAATTACCCGATTTAGGCAATTCATATTGAAATGCTCGATACTTAAAATATTTTCTTCATTTAACTTAAATAGCCACATAAAACTAATAAGTGAATTGTAAATGAAAGATAATAACAAAAAAATACGCACTAAAGGTCAAGAAATAATTTTTTCAAAGATTTTTACATACGGCAAAAATTGTAACAAAAGATCAAATTTTAATTATTTACTTACCGTGACAGTATGCGAACGCCAATTTAAATATTTTTTTCTGTCAGGAACGATAAAGCACACACTTGTCAATTCAAACACTAATAAAAATTTTTTTAAATACAGAAATAATTAAAATTTAACTGTTTTTAATTAGCCGCTGTTCTCAAATACCCAACTTTCCCCTACTTGAATTTGATAATCTAGACTGACTTCAGAATGGCTTAAAAGTTTATCGTTAATAATCTTTTTTTCAAACTTGATCTTTTTCTAATATTCTTTGGCACTTCAATATTAGCTTGATGGAAAATCTGGGCTTTTATCGAACTATTATTATTGTTCGATTTCCATTCTCCAACCAGCTTTAAAAAAACCACTTTCTAAAATAATCAATTTTTCATTCAAAATTTTCAATTGTTATTTTAGAAATAAAGTTTCTAATAAAATTTAACGTTATAAGTAAGAATACAGTGAAATCTACTATAGGTAATGGGCGCTTGTTGTAAAACATCAAGTTAACGTAGGGTCTTTATACCGAATTCATCTGTATACCATGAACGAAAATCACGGTAAATTTGAATATTTCATGTTGCTAGTTTTTTTTGAATAGTATATATAATCTAAAAACAATTTTAATCACAACTAAATCCAAACAAAGATTATAGGTATAGGTATACATAAAACGTTTGCGAGTTCAATTCTTCATCCTCGAAAACCGAAAAAAAAACCAAATTTTTCTTGAACAAAAAATTGACCTAACTAGTCTCATTTCTAAAAATAAAAATAGTTTTACTCGTGTTTTAATTTTATTTTTTTTTTTTGTTTATGGCAAAAGAATAATATTATGCATTGATGAATAAATGATTGCCTATATGCACCCATCTTACCTGCTGAATGCTTTGAAAATACCACACATATCGTATATAGACGTAGATCGCATGGCAAGTTGTACAGAGTAACAAAATTGATATCGTTTTTGAAAGGTGTTGTTTTAACGGAAATAAGTTTAAAGTTGAAAATTCATTGTAAACAATTTATTTGGCTTAAATTCTAATTCTTAGCCATGATACTCCAACAAAAGATTCTAGTATATATAAGTATATCATGAAAATTCAATCGAGCAAAGTTTAGTCACCAAAATTTTTTCAATTTTAAGTGTTACTTATATTTGATTGGGTTAGGAGTTAATTACTCAAATGATAACTACTCAAAACAGAGTTGTTTAAATGAAATTAAAAAAAATATTTTAGATCTCTAAGACAACCTTGTAAAATATTCGCGCTCTGGCGTACTTCGCCACAGCCATATAGTTGTGGAACGAGATTAAACTTACGCCAACTTAAATAACGTAAAAAGTGTAATCTATATTAAAATAAATTAAAATTATCTACAAATTAACAATATTTTGGTTTTTAACTGTGAGGTCAAACTTCTTACCAAATTTCATAAAACATCGACGAGAGGTACTCTAAAATTTCTTAGAATCCCCAAGTACGTGACGCACGTGCGTTTATCTTTTAAGTGAGTTAAGAAATTGAACTTTTTATACTTTGAAGGAACCACTTATTTGACACCTAAAGGTTTTATTATTTGATATAAAATTTAACTTGAAAGCTTTATCTGCTGTTAAGAAAATGGTTTTGATTGACGAACGAACAATAAAGTTGCCTTATAAGGGTTCCATTATTCCATCTAGGGATACGAAGCTAAGCTAAACTAAGCTTTAAAAAGCACTAAGTTCTCTATAATGATTTTTATTTAAGTTACATCAACTGCTATGATCATTAGCGACCGGCAAAACCGATAATTCATAGAACAATATTGGGCTCTCATTGGAATTCAACTCTAGATCACTACCGTATAGAGAGACAATCAAGTCAGCCATGCCACTAAATGATCCCCGCAATGATTATCTTTTGTAACTCGGCGAGAAATGTTTAAATCATAGATACCAAGAAATTATGCAAATAGCAATTATTTATAACATAAATAATTCGTATTAAAAATAACAAATATGAATCCTCAGAACTTACAATAACTTTCGTTACACTTACATTACATAAAAGTTATTTGCTCTAAATATTAATTATCTATAAGTTATGCTATGCACTTTTCAAAAAATCCAATAAAAAACAATCAATGCTTCAAAAATTAAAAACTTGATCGTTTTAATTTGCCGGTGCAATAACGTTATCATAAGTTTGCTAAAAAAGAAATATCGTGTAGTACTCAAACATATATCGTATGTTCAAATAAAGAAAATTCATCGAGCTCTTATATTTTCGTTCCACTTTTATAAGTTTACAAGTTTTGTTAAATCTTTTATCGGTACAAATGATGATCGTTAATTCTACACTAACGATACCGGAAATGTTTTATATAAAGAAAAAACCGATAGACACAATGAAAAATAATAGAGAAAGAAAAATAAGTCCTCAAACTTACTAAGGGTTTCACCTACACTTATATAGACTTTTGTATCAAAAAGGATCAAGGATAAAAAATGAAAATTATATTTAGTTGTGCAAAGAGAACAAGAAACTTAAAATTGAAAAAAAAAAAATGTTTAGTTATTTTTTTAATTGCATCAAGTAGAAAATCTCTTGCATCAATGATTTAATTAGATTTAAGCCACCTAGTTTGAACTATGATTCCTACTCCCTCATTTTTGCAATCTATTAGAAACCTGTTTATGACCTAGAATACTTTGAAAAATGTTTCAAATAGACTCAAAATAAAACAGAATTCTTCAATCGAAATGGTATTTTTTGAATTTTTGTTATGCAAGTCCTTTGCTCGTTCAAAATATTTCTGTAGTTCAGCACCTATCTCTTGATTGCTAGAATAGTTGTAAGATTTGGATTATTTTAACATGGATATTATAAATCTTGAATAAATATTTATTATAGCAGTGCTCCGTAATTTTATACCAGTTAAGTAATAATGGTGTATTTTTCCTTGATTGATCAACATAAAGGTAAACGTAAAAGAAAACTAACTATTAACATTTAAATTGACTAACATTATTCCTAATTTCAAAAAACAAATTAATCCAACTGTAGGTGTCTTCAGTTTAACAAATCGGTTAAACGCTACAGTAGAAGCAAACAAAGTATATATTATTATAATAAATAAAAAATTGAAATTGAATAGAAAAATGTAACTTATTAAGAACCCAAGACTTTGGCCAAGATTAGTAAATGTGTCAAAAAATAAATTTTTAAAATCGCAATTTTATTATTAATTGTTATTATTAGGTACGTTCAAAAAATTAGATTTAAGTTAGTACCTACACTCTATACAGATATATTATTATATTTTATTGCACGACCTTCTACAAAGCGTTGTTATTTCAAAGTTTCTATTTTGCTGGAAAACCAGTAGAATAAAGGTGTCCAGAAACTTTAGCGATGTTGAGATGAGTAAATGAAAAAGCGTTGTTATCATCCCCACATTTGTGCCGACGAATTTACCTCAAATTAAAATACATGTGTTACAATGGCGATTGTAATACAAAAATTTTATTATTGCCAATGAATAGTCTATAAAAAAGAAAACTAGAATAAAATATGGTACTTGCGTAAAAAAACATTTTCTAGAATTAAGCATTAGTCACTATTTAGTCCCAAATCGATCAACGCTAACATTATCTTCAAATTTGCAGTACGACAAAATCTTGATTTTGTTTATTTTATATTTATCAATTTTCTCGAATAAATATATTTTTATTAAATATATATGTATCGATAAAGAAGTTATATCTGGAATGTTATTCTATCTCCTGGTAAGATTATGTTTAAGTGCTAACTAAAGAGGGTTCATGGATTCGAAGTAGAGTTCTGGTTACGCTTTACCCTCTACTTCTTACACCACTTTTTATTTTTTTGTTATTTTAACGTCACAGCAACTCGAAAGTCCTTGGCAACTTTAGTAGGGATCATTACACCTTCTCTAGAGAGGAGTAACTTCTTGATTGGGTCGAAAAACAATAGGGTGCTTAGTGATTTCTCCATCACGCTCGATATCGTATTCTTTGACCACAATTCTGTCCCGCTGCAGTGAAGGATTACATGTACAACTGGCAATTGATACCACAGTTGGTGCATGGTCTGGGTGTAGATTTTTCTAGGACCTATCCGTGAGAGAACGAGGTATGGATATTCTGATTCTTATGATAATTAATTGATCTTTCCTGTTGTTTAGTTGGGGTACAATCTCCCAAATATTTTTCCTGATGTTGTTCAGTTGGGTCTCCCGTGTGGTACATACCTCATTCCATTTTTCCTCTTCGTATCGCTTAGTCTGTTTTTCCAATATCTATTTGTGATCGATATCGTGCCAGTAAGTTCTCCCCCATTAGTCAACGTTAGTTTGGCATTTTCATCAACTTTTCTGTTTTCGGGTATTTCCTGGTGAGATCGGCCCCCAATGCTTTTTGAATGCCTTCTGTAGTATCAGCATCTACAGAAAGGCCTCTAGTAACTCCTGATTGCATTTCCTTGCAAGAGAATGCATGCTTTCAACTCTAACACTGAAAGTACGTCCAGTTAGGTATGATTCTGTAGTTAGTATCGATGTGTAGTGGCTTCAACTTACAGAACAATCCTGTATACCATATTTTATCGGAAACGATTTCTGTGTTCAGGAGTAAAGACCCAAGCAAACCTTCTTTTCTTCGTAGGCTTCCATTATAATTGTTTTTATGGCCCTATTTAATGGATACCGATAAGAGTGCTGTGCCCTAAATCCATATTATTCGTTTATAATTTGACTAATGTTTTGATGGAGAAAATAAAGTAGCAATATTTTTGAGCAAACTTACAAAACGTTTTGTGATTAAAATATATTATACATTTTATTTTATGAATGCTTTAAAAGATTTTATATTTTTAATAAATTATCATCTCTATTACCGTATATATCGGCATTTAACAAGCCCTCTAAGACCAAAAAATGCCTTTTGATTTTTGGGTGTAATTTTACGGCAGGTATAAAAATAAATCTACCTTAACAAATATTTTTTAAAAAATAAACAATAATCCATTTTGCGTCTTTATTTTTAAATGAATAAAATACTTGCAAGAAACAGTTAACCCTCATATAGCACGGTAGTTAAGTTTCTAGAAAATTCCGTGTTGTGTGAAACCGTGTTGCATGAGACTCAGAGCTAGTACAAAAAGGCGGGTTACGTTCCAAAAACTTATTAAAAACAAATTTTTTTTTTAATTCGACATAAAGAACTTAATTTTTATCAAAAATATAATATATATTTAGGTACCTATGCACAACACAAAGTAAATAAAACGTTTTAATCGAACGCAACCATAATGTAATGAATTTATTCGTTGTCACTGCTCAGTTAAATCAAACGAGAACGTTTTTTCAGTGGAACGATATCGCCTTCACTTTCAAAACTTTTTTCTCTACTTGCTGGTTCTTACTAAGTTGTAAATTTCGCAGTATGGAGCTAAATAGTTTTGCAGCTCTTTTTTGAATTTTTTTTGTTATTTTTTTGTTTTCTGTTTCAACTGAAGAGAACCATATCTTCTTCCAACACGCATTTAAGGTTGGTGGTTTATTTTTTCAGCGACAAAGATATTATTTCGATACTTAAACTAAAATTATTGTAGAAGTTTCCTAATTATTAAGCAGCAATTGAGTGTTCCCACCCTAAATGGGTGTACCCCAATGTCCTACGGAGGACACAGGTCCCGATAAGAGGAACAATCATGTTATAGGATGCTGTGTTGTAGGAGTCTTCCCGCAATTTACGAATCGTGTTATAGCGAAACCGTGTTATAAGATACCGTGCTATAGGATGATTACCTGTATTTCATTAGAACACATACTACAAATTAAAATTTTAAAAAAATTATAGGAAAAAACTTTTACGTATGATACATCCGATATACCTGTAAATGGGTATAAATACTTGTCTAAAATTTTACTGCGTACTATACACCAGGGCGTGCTATACGCCTAGATATACGGTATATATTATGTACCTATACACTATCTAACGTACGTCATTTTGGACATTTACACTTCGTACCTTGTAAACAGAACTAATTGAATTTTTTTTATCATTTTTGTATCCTTTAATGACATTAACAGTTTATATAAATGGGATAAACATATTGGCAAAACAAAACTAGCTAAACAAATTAGACATTTTGAAATATCAAATCTACCTCACATCGATTAAATCTTCATTAATAATAACAATAATATTCATAATAACAGCCAAAGGTAGCTACCTGTAGTAAATATGGCGACCTTGAATAAAATCATTTAAGCCAGTAAAAATTATCACAACGCTGATTATCAAAGGCTAAGGATACCATATCTTTAAGCCTTGTAAAAGTTATCAATTTAGCGCTTTTAAATTATCTTTATAAAGGTCCCTGTTGGCTTTAGATTATATAGTAAATTATAGCAGAATAATCGATTAAAAGTTTTGATTTAAATTATTAATTTGAAATGAGTTGAAAATAAGATTTTATGTTCAAACGATATTTCTTATTTAATACAAAATGAAATGAATGATGATTTCTAGGTATTTTTTACTGAAATATATTAAACAGAGTCATAAAAAGCAGATTTATTTTCGAAACAATTTGAGTGTACAATAAGCAATGATTTTAATTTGAAAATCTCGAGTAAATCATTCATTAGATGGAGCATAAAGGAAATAAATTCATATGACGCATACAATACGATTTGCTTTGATTGATAAATTTACCAAGTGTTTTCAGATAAGCGCTATTTATTACACATATATGCACAAAGTCGTTAAAATTGAAAAATATTTCATACATAAATTACTGAATGCTTCGAGAATTTTCCACTGCAAATGTTTTATGAAACTAAATCAAGATTTAATGAATGGAAATTTTGTAAATAGAAAAAGGAAATAATTTCTCAATATGAAAAAAATACAAAAAGGTCATCATTCACTAATATAATTCGACATAAGCGTGATTCAAGTCAATTTTTTTAAATGTACAGTTAACCTTAAATTAATTAACTTAGAACTTGTTACAAAATGAATATCAACTTGGGTCACTGAAAATTTGTAAAATCTTAGAAGAAATCAATTAACACTGAAAAAATTCAAATTTATAATTGTTGATTTTGTTAAAAAAAAAGTATAAGTATCGACTTTGTTAGCCTTCAGTATTTTATTTAAACTATTTTTTATTTTGATTTGAAGAAGGTAGGTACAGATAATCATTATTTGTTAATGAAGATAGCAATATTTTTTCATAGTATGATCGTCAATTAAATAAAAATGTTATAATTAATAAAATAAATAGTTATTCAATTATTTTATAAATAATGATCTTATCGTTCTTATCAACTATATAGGTAGATAAATAATTAAATACAGTTATCAGTTTGTAAAAAGTAAATGTCGATTCAAATATTTTAAAATTGGTTTAAAAGAAATCAAATCTAACGATTAATCGTTTTTTTAACAACTAATTCAATATTTCCAAAATAAATTGAAAATAGAATCCAACATGCCTTTTCTTAGCGCCAGTGAGTCGTATCTAGAAATTCTCGACGACTCCCAGGTTCTCTAATAAATAATAAGTTCTTTAGAAACCATAAATTAATATTACTCGTATATACCTTTATTAATTATATTTTTCTTCGTCTTCAATAAAATCTTTTTATTTATGGATCTTCGACAATGCAACTTTTGAATACAACTACCTTATGGACTGATGAATTGGAACATAGATTATTTTTCATAAGTTTTGATTCTATTAAAGAAGATTTAGGGTAGATCAATGTCAAATGTCCATACCATGTATTATTAATACCCTTCATCCTGAATTAAATATTTAAAACGACACGTTCACCAAAGCTTAAAGCTGTCATATTTATCAATATTTTCGTACCAGATAATGCTTCAACTAATTTACAATCCTTTCACATTTCTATCAATTTTTGATCAATTTAAAGATTAAAAAACTTCATTAATCAATTTACTTAAAACTACCTATAGCAATGGATATTGTGTAAGATAATGTTTAGAAAAATTATTTAGTCATTATAGGATTCAACTAATCCTCAAAGAAACTATCTATAAGAAAGATTAATATGCACATATTAAAGATGTTGATTTTATAGAGTTTAAATTAATGACGGTACTCTTAAATATTCACTTCGTCCGTATTTGTGTTTGTTGCAGACACTTTAAGTAATTAAGTGTAACTAATTATAAGTTTATAGACTACATTTCTTCATAAACCAAAGTACTCTTGCTTTTCATTTATAAGAACCAAATAGTATGTCAAGGGTACATTCCACTACATAACTAGACGCTCACAATACTCGTTGGTTTCAGCTATTGGTCCGACATTACAGAAAGAATATTATAAGCATTGTGAGCGCCTTGTGGTACGCACTTTAAATTGCGTACTATCCGATTTCTTTAAATAAGAGTATTAGGTCTGTACCTTGATTCTAAAAGGGATTATGTCCATTTTTACTATTCCCAGGAAATACCAAATTTAATTCACATTGCCCTTTTTTGCACCATGGTATTATGCCATTGGCATTTGTTAGATTTATGATTCTCGTAAAGTATTTATTCCACGCCATAGGCCCTTTTTGCACTAACAGTGCTACATACAGGAAATCATTTGTTTGCATACTCTCTTAAATCGAAATAGTGACTTTCGACTATAAATAGTGACTATTCACCACCAAATTCAAATAGAGGTATACTTTTCACTACAAAATAGTGAATGGTCACTATTTGTAGTTGAAAGTCACTATTTCGATTTAAAGAAAGTAACACGATTTCAGATCGAGTTATCAATTTTGATTTAATTTATACCTGTATTTTATTCTTCTAATCTTAAAATGTCAAAATAATAACAGTTTTCTGTGATAATAAAACATCCGAAAATGTGTTTTAATACGATATCGTGTTGACATTAATTAGATATGATTATATAAGTAATCCACGTGTTCCTTGAAAAAATTGAATGAAAAGTAAAAAAATAAATTGTTAATTAATAAGTAAAAAATGCGCAATAAAATTTACTTTTGGTTTGTAAGCAAATATATTTGCACTAATATTGTACTAACAACAAGAAAGGCCACTTATTTTCTTTTATCTAACACATGTTAAATTCTATCGGTGGGCGATTACTATCTACCCAAATCAAAGTAATTATTATAAAAATATGATTACATAAATAATACCCTATTTAATTACCTTAAAGTTGGGCTGGGTAGACATTTCAAAGGTAAAGATTGTTTTTAATTTTTTTGTTCAAGTTTTACGAACAATCCAGCATCACACATACTATACTGTAATTGATTACTGTGTAAAGATGGCGAGTTAAAAGAATATTGTAAGAAGTAATTCTTTTATTATTATTTAAATGTATTTAAAAATCAGTAGAGTTGCTAACGATGAAAACAAAATTTAACTTACATACATATATACGTACAATTGTACTTAAAAGTTATAAAAAAGTATATGCAGTTTTATATTTCTACATTCTACAAACTTATCTGGGTTGAGAAACAATACGATTACCTTGCCTGAATTTTATGTCATATTTTTCATTCGTAGATATATATATGTATGAATCACTGCTTCAAGTGATATGTACTTACATATTATAATCGAAGAAAAATTTTCAATGTATAAGTAATTTTATTTGTACTGAATGCATAGTAACAAGGATATAATGAATGAAATTATCTTTGGTCACATGAAGATTAAAATACTGATTTTATAAATCTTATACATTATGTTTATAGTTCAAACTACAACGCTATACAATAAAGAATATCTATACCTCAATTTTTCAGATTATCAACATTCTTGTTCCTATGAGGATATTGCTGAGAACTTAAAGCAAAACAAAACTTAATCATTATCTTCTGATCTACGTAAATAAGTTCAATATATATCTTCACAAAATTTCATATCTTTTATTTTATTTAATCGAAAAATATATCTTCATGAAAACAAGAGTTAAAAATAAGATGTTTATCTTAGTGATTATAACTTATGGTTCTTACCAATCAAAGTTACTTTTTTACCTAGTTAAAAGAAAAAAAAATACAACCGAGTTGATAAGTCTTATCTAAAAGTATAAAGAATGCTTACCTACATGTTTAAGTTCAAGTAGGTAAACGTGGATTTCATGATCTTTTGCAGGACTACCAGGAAGATTACGGCCTATTCGAATCTACCGATAAGCTAATTGTCAATTTTGATTAGCTCCATAACAAAATTCAATTAATAATTGATAATTAGTTTAGAATTTGTGTTTTCAATATCTTATTTAATTTATTGCAAACATTATGTAATGAAGTGCAAGGCCTTGATATTAAAAAGAATGTAAGTAATCAAAATGAAATCCTGCTTCGTTTGTAGTCCACTTCAAAATACTTCGATAATATAAGATAATATGCTCATAAAATGTATACAAAATGATTATTGTTACTTTTTAGTTAATCGTTATTTAATGATGTTTTAAAAAGTAAGTAAATTATTTTTATTCTAAGCCATTTTTCAATCGGCTTAGAAAAAGACACTCTTAGGAATAAGTCGATCTGAATGAGAACCAACCAGAGTTCCGCGAGAAGCATTTCTACTTAGTGAGACCAATTTTGGCTTGCAATAGGACCCCCCACTTATCCCGTTTGTATACATTTTCTATCCTCTGATTGACATCAGGAGTACAAGAGGATTCCTTGTTATCATTGATATCATTGCTGCTCTTTTATTTACTATAAGTCTCATGTAACGGGCGATTTGGTTTCCTTTATCCTAGTTTCTGAGGGTCACAGGTAGAATATTTACTCGTTAAGAATGTTACCCCCTTTCCCAGCGTCTCGTTTTCTTAGGCCTTTACTGCTTATGGCTGGTATCATCTTCAACAGCTCCGTACAGGATACATAAGGGATATTATGTTAGTTTATAATAATATTATGGATGACAGACATGCATAAAATAGTCAAGTCCCGCAAAGATTTAGGTCACATGGTAATCCACGTATCCACTATCCATGCACCTTACTTAACCATGCCCAAACATAAAGAATAATTATATCCCCGTCCTCTGACAAATGATTTCTTTTTGTTCTGCAATTTTTCAACGTTTCCTCATGCTTCTTTTAATAAGTTTCTTTTTTAAATGTTTTGGGTGCAGTTCTTGTCGTATCATCAGTCTTTTAATAAATTCATCATTAACTCTTTTTTGGGTTTTTCCACCTGCAAATACAAGAGAGGAATTTCAGCTATATATGGTGGTGGAGTGAAGTTGTACACAGTTTACACGAAGATACAAAAGGATACACGACAGCTAAAATAAAGAATATTTCCCATAGTTACTGAGATAGGATACTTGATCTTCAAAAATTTAGATATGTATCTATCAAATTGCGGGTATGGAATGCGAGAAAAGTTAAATTGGACAAACCAGACGAAAAATAGAAACGAGATAAAACATAAAAATCCTGTGTTGTGAAGCATGTAATTGAAACAGGCCGCATGTAAGCTGAAGTAAAGAAAAATGTTTAACAGAACAATAGATTAGAAGCTCTCCAAAGTATTGATATCTATAAAATAAAGGCCAAAGTTTTAAGTTTGAAATTTTTCGGCATTTTGGAAAAGGTACGTAGAAAATAGTTAAAAAGACCACAACCCTCAATTGCATCAGGAATCAAAGAGAAGGCATAGAGAGGGCTTATAAATTGCGGTAGATTTGGAACTATTTTGTCAAATCTGAAGCCGTCTTCTTCTCTCGCCGAATGCGCAAACCACCCAAGCTCATAGTGAATGGACATCCCATCAACTGGAGCAACTCTGCCAAATACCTCGGAGTCATCTTCGACAAACGCCTCACCTGGGCCAAATAAATAACCGCCACCTGCAACAAGACTATTGGAGCCTTCGTCAGTTTGAAGCCCTTCTTCAACAACCCAAAGGTATCCCCGTCCACCAAGAAGCGAGCCTTTAATGCCATCATCAGAAACATCTGTACCTATGTCATCCCAATTTGGGGCTCCGCCGCCCTCAATAGGGTCCAAAAGCTGAGCGGGGTATACATGCGGCTGCTATGCTCCGGTCTCAACTTTTCCTGGTTTGTTCGTAACGAACAAATCCCCCGGGAAACCAAACATCCCTCTATTCCCGAGGTAGCCCAAATCTACGCAAAAAATCTGCGGTAGTCCATATCTGGCCACCAAAACCCTACCATCACCCCTCTTGCATCCTCCAGGTGCAAGAAAACCGACCGTTTCAGAAGGCCCAGCCTTCTGGTCTCCTAAGACACCTCAAATCTGTAGCTTCGCTACTGGCGTTCGTGTCCTGCATCCTCTGCTGGACCTCTCTCATCACTTGGTTTAGAACCTAAACGGTTGGTAACCTGTAAGGTAGGGGTTTTAATCGGTAGGCGTTATACGCGAATCCGACACTACCCTTTTTCCTGGGTGTCTTTGGAAGATTTCCCCCATCTTACTTCTGTCAAAAAATAATTTTAAAAAAATACTTTTGTAAATTATTACAAAACAGTCGCCGAAGACACTTCCATTTGGTTTGATCCACTGATGACGATTGCATGGTATTCAAAATACATACGTCTCTGCAGATATAAAGGTAATGTTTTGGATTTTTTTTATTTTATTTTAGTTTTACATTTACTGTTTACTTGGGTCTTAAATTTTTATTGTTATATTCCTGTAAAAATTATTGTCCTATGCACCAGTTGTCCTAGAGCCAAATCTCAATGAAAACCCAAAATGTTTTCATGGGTTTTCGGATTTACTAGTCACTAATGACCATAGTAGGTGATGTAACCTTAAATAACCTTTAAAAAAATAAAATAATTTGCAAATGTGCGCCATAATTATCTTTTCACATTTATTTAATCTGGAACGGTGATTTTCAATCATTCGCAAAGCATCGTTCTTGAAATAACTTTGATTTCGTCGATTCTTTGCTTCAAATCATTCAGGTTGGATGGCAATGGATTAATTACTTTACTTTTTAAGTAGCCACGGAGAATATTTTTAAAAATCTATGCAAAAGGGACATATAAATTAAATATTCTAAGATTTTTTGAGAAAAACAAGCAAGGCTTCCACTGCTGTTGACTGTAAAAAACATAAAGTAATATACCTATATATAATTTAACTGCATCTAAAAGTAAAATCAAAAAGAAATAAATAATCAATTAAAAATACTTACTTTCTATGCTGCTATAACAATGATGACCAATTGCTCTCTAAATGAATGACTAAGCTCACGTGAGGGTACAAAGGACTTTAAACTAACAAAAGGCGATTTTCCTAGTGAGCCAAATCGAATCCAGTACCAAAAACAAATCTATTTATGGGCTTTTTGGGCTGCAGCCGAGGGCCCCGTGGATACCAAGAGCCTTCAGCCCCCATTAAAAACAATATACGATACCTTTTTTAAAGTAAAGATTAATATGTAAAATAAAACCCAACGATCGATAAAATATATGGCAATATAGATATAGAAAGTAGACATAATAACATTGATTATTACCCAGATGATATCATAGTACAACAATCATAGTAGACGAGCATTTATTGAATGAGTCCATTCAGTTAAATTCTTACTTACTACAGTCTAAGCCAGAGTCTTTCACCTCAAAAGTACAAAAATTTAAATTACAAAAGTACAGTGAAATTTTTTTGCTAATTTATGAAATAAACTTGTCGATGTTTTCCGAAATCGCTAGACCATCTTCAAGATTTGTTGACATTACTAATCACTAGCTGTGAAGCGAAGATTGTGATTGTTGAAAATATATTTTCAGCTGCATATATAACTAGGTGATATTATTTCCACAACTATAAGAATTCTAAAGTATCCATTTTTATTATTATATGCATACCAATTGTAGTTGTACTGCTTATGTATAGGTAGTCGCTAATGACTCAGCAGTTGAAGTAACTTTATATAAACTTGCTCTGATTAAGCATGCTAAGATTGTTAAAATAATATTTTTTCTGAAATAAATCAATGAAAATTATTTAGCAAAAGAAACTTTAAATTTGCTATTTTAGTTAAAACATGTTGTCGTAAGTTTTTTATTCACCTAATCTATATACCTTTTTCATTGAAACCTTTTGAATAAGAGAAATAATAAAAAAATCTATAAGTATTGTGTATTTTAATTGATCATTCACAAAAAGTGTGTCTAAAATCTACTACTTGTAAGGTAATTATTATTATCTTCAGATTATCTTTCCATATAAATATTCAATGTTCCCATTTCCACAGTACAAATCAATCATGTATATCTTAGTGTTTGCGAGTGTCATATTCCTATACGCTCTTTACAAATATCTAAATAGAAATTTAGATTATTGGGAAAAGAAAAAAGTGCCCTTTATCAAACCATGGCCGATTGTTGGAGGAATGGCGATGGCTGGAAGCATTTCCGCCAGCGAAGGAATTCACCAAGTCTACAATCATTTTCCGGATGAACCGTATGAGAATTGTCCTAGCTATTTAATTTTAATATTTAAAAAAAACATTAATTTTTAGATTTTGTGGAGTTTATTTTTTTACAAGGCCGGTTCTCTTGGTTCGGGATCCGGAAATGATCCGGATTGTTACAGTGAAAGAGTTTGATTCTTTCCTTGATCACTCTGATATTTTTTTCAAGGAAGAACTTGATCCGATCTTAGGCTTACTTCTGTTTGATTTAAAAGGTTTGAATGCTGATTTTAATTTATGTTTATATTTTTGTAAATATTATTTTTTTAACAGGAAAAGATTGGAAAAACATGCGTTCAATGTTAAGTCCCATGTTCACGGGAAGCAAAATGCGAATGATGTATAATGTGGTTCTTGAATGTTGTAACCAAATGGTCAATAATCAACGTAAACAAGTTAAACCTGGTCAAAAAATTGAAGTAGAAATGCAAGATTTGTGTGCTCGTTTCACAAGTGAAATTATCGCTCAATGCGTTTTTGGAATCAAAAGCAATGCGATCACTGAAGAAAACAGTGAATTTTATCGAAATGGAGAAAAATTTGTCGACTTTAGCGTCTTTAGATATTTACTTACTTGCACAATTCCAGGCATTTTAAGAGTATTATTTTTTTTTTAATTTTTACCTACCATTACTAACACGTTATATTTTTTAGTTATTCAACATTGGTCTTATACCGAAGCATGTGTACGCTTACTTCAAAAAATTCGTCGATGAAAGTTTACGCGAGCGTGAAAAGACTAAAGTTTTCCGACCTGACATGATTCATTTGCTAATGCAAGCGCGACAAGGAGAGCTTAAAGAAGAAGTTGAAGAAGAAGATACAGAATATTCAGCTGCTAAAGACACGAGGCTTTATTTGAAAAAACTAACGTCACGAATAAGTAATTGTTTTAAAAATGTATGCATTTAAACATATTTCATTGAGCTTTTTCTTATAGCTTTGACCGATGATGATATTTTGGCACAAGTTTTGTTATTTGTTGTCGCTGGATTTGAGACAAGTTCAAATGCTTTGGCTTTTACTATTTATGAAATGGCATTGAATCCTGATATGCAAAAACGATTGCAAAAGGAAATTGATGAAGCTCTTGAAGAATGTAATGGATCTATCACTTATGATAAATTACGAAAAATGGAATACATGGACATGGTTTTCTCTGGTAAGTTGAAAAAAATCCCAAAGATTTATTTTTATTATTAGCATTTAGTAAAATTATACTGCCATTACAAGATTATTAAAAAAATTTCAAAGTAAGATTTCACACAAAAACTTTCCTTTCTCAAAAACCTTCTGAAAAATCTCTTTATTCACTTCATTGTTACGGTAAGATATAATATTTTTTTAACCTTAAAAGATACCATGCAATCTTATCTTTTTTTTCTACATTTTTCGGAACGTATTTGTCAATAGTTCTGAATGAAAAACTTACGTTGAAATTGCATTCGATAAAACTCTAATTATTTTCATTAATATTGTTGATAAAATTTCTCTTTAATATAATAATGTTAAGATATTTTTTCTCTAAAGATTTCACCTTAGTTTTGTTATTTTTTTTTTTAAGAAACTCTTCGTAAATATCCACCAGGAACGAGCAATGATCGACTTTGTACAAAAGATTTTGTTCTCCGTTCGGGAGATAAATCAGTCAGCATTAAAAAGGGAACGACAATAATGATTCCCGTTTATGGTCTTCACCACGATCCTAAATATTTTCCGGATCCAGAAAAGTACGATCCAGAACGATTCAGCGAAGAAAACCGTAAAAATATTCGAGATTATACATATCTTCCCTTCAGTAGTGGACCAAGAAATTGTATTGGTAAGAAATTTTAATGTTACTTTTTCAATATTTTTTCAATATTTGAAATTAAATATTTTTACGTAGAACAATTACTAAATTTATAAAATATTTAAAAAAATATTTCTAAAAATTAGTGAATATTTAAATACCTAATTATTTTATGATAAATGGGTGCATAGACCTTAATAATTTATTTTTTAATTAAAGGTTCACGTTTTGGTTTGATGCAAATTAAAGCTGCTCTTTTCCACTTATTATCCAACTTTGACATAACTGTATCGCAAAATACTCAAATTCCAATCAATTTTGTGAAAAACCCTCTACGAATGATGTCTGAGAAGGGAATTCAATTAAATTTACAATTACGAGATCACTCATTTTCTCAATAAGTATACATACGAAATACGTATGATGGGACCAAAAACATCGCAAACACTCTTATATTAAGTAGGTTTAAACTAAATATATTTAATTTATATGGAATTTTTTAATGAAAATAATAAATACAATATTCTTTGAGGTAAAGAGATTTTGTATTTTTTTTAATTTTTAATTCAAACGAAAATTATTAAGATAAAGATTTCATATCCTCTGTTCCAATAAGTTTTTGAAAGGAAACTCAATCCACGTGCTTGTATTATGTTAACTAGTGGCTTGGCCCTAGAAAAATCACAGGCAGGTATATAGCTGTATGTTCTACTGATGTTGGCTAATAAAATGTTTTCGCAACTCTGCTGTTTACCGGACACCAAGATTTGACGACGGATTCATATAGATCTCGCTAAAATAAATCGAAAATAAAAAATACAATTTTTTGGGTTTTCGCTTAGTTATGGTAAATTAAATTTTAAAATTTGCATCAGAAACGTTAGTTGGATTTAAAAACAACGCAATGGTCACAATTAACTTGTTATTTACTCTTGAAAATTAAGTTAAGATGAATTTATTTTAACTTTAATTAATTATTTTAACGCTATAAGCTCCATGTAACGAACTTCTATTTAACAAAAAACTACTTAAAACGATACCTGGTATGATTTGCATTGTAAACCTTTAGTTTGAAGGTTTTTTTTAAATGTAATAATTAGAGATGCAACGAATATTCGGCCACTATTCGGTTTTCGGCCTATTCGGCTGCATTTTTTACTATTCGGTATTTGGCCGAATAGTACACACTATTCGGCCGAATACCGAATAGTAAATCATAACAAAAAAAATGTTAAATTCGAAATTATATTTATTTAAATTACAAATTAAAATTGAAAATCTACTAAGGAAAATTAATTATGATGAATCAAAACAATTTTTTCTGCATTTGAGTAAAGTTTCCTAGAGTTGGAACCTGCTTTGAGTTTAGAAATCACTACTTATGGATCTGATGTCTTATCTAGGCGAATACTACCATAAAAACCAATTTTGGTTGCCGTTAAATTTTTCTTTTTTTTAAATAAAAAATAATGCGTCTCGTGATACGATTTACTCATAAATGAAACGGTCGAATATTCGGCCACACTCTCGGTCGAATAGCCGAATATTCGGCCAAATCACTATTCGTTGCATCTCTAGTAATGATTACTCCCAATAGCGAAACAAGACGTCATTATTATACATACTTATATAAAATCTTAAATATTTCGTATGCAAAATAATTACTTAATGGTATTTATAGATAATTAGTATAAGTATTTATATCTTCATTTATTAATCACATGTGTTTACTTTCAGTTCCTCATCACTCTTCCCAATTACTTATTTGTAAAATTGTTTTTGCTCGGTTCCTTCAATTTTGTTTCAAAGAGTTTACACTCTATATGTGAACCAATAAAGAGGTATACTTTAAATGAAAGATAATTAAAAGTTTATAGTTAGATATAACAATGATTTTTTATAAAATCATTTTTATGTAGACAAAACCTAAACCTACTACTACACTTGAGCTACGAACGAAACTAACAAATAAATAGTCTTTAAGAAAATCAATTAATTGAACATAAAATTTTTGATGGAAATAAATTAAAAGAAATGAAACGGTGCTTAAAATTTGTTTTCAAGAAAAACGGAAGAGAATTCTTAGCCGAATAGAACAACCGAAAAAAAAGCATTTTCCACTTGTCAAACTTACTTGGCGTAACTCAAGACCTGTTTCTAACAACGTGTCAATCAGAGGCGTTCCACTTGTCCGCTCTTTAAACACGTTATTTCCACACGCCTGTTTTATACATTTCCCCAAGGTTCAAATTGATGCCAAACATCTTTCACCTAATACACAAATGGACATTTCGATTTGGGGACAAAAAATAATTAAAAATAAACCATATATATTCTCAAATTAAATCAAAGTTTAATTTATAATGTTAATCCTAAAATTTTCACAACATTATAACATCAAGGATTTGAGACTAATGAATTTTCCTAGGTGGATTTAATGTTTTCATTAAAAAATATGTGAGAAAGATAGTTAGATTGCAAATAAAATATCTTGGGCAAGCTTTTCCAGAGACACTTGCTGTTTTTTTCTATCGCTAAGTAATATGACTTGTACCAATGAATATTAAAATTTTTAAATTTGTTTACTTAACTCTATTAGATTCTTTTTTTTTTCTATTTTAGTATATAAATCACCAAAAGTGGTTATTTTTAAGTAATTAAGAAAATATTTTTAATTTATTTGTATTAGTTTTTTATCACAAATTTTTACCACCTTTAATTTGTTCTATTCTTTTCAAATCAAAGCAACAAAAAATTTTATTTGTTACTTTAACTAAATTTTTTAATCATTTCCACTTGTATAGGGATTAATGAAATCAAGTAATAGGGCATTATTTGTTCAATGAATTGAGCATACGAATATATGAACTTTTATAACTTTGAAATGAAATGACTAGCAAATTTTATTTGCTATCCAAATATTAACAAGTATAACACATACTTGACTTGAATTAAAGCTTAAATAAAATAACTTGAATATCAAGTCCAATAGTGAAACTACTGCGCTTGCACACCGTTTTCATTTTTAATGTTATTTTGCTTTAAATAATAAGAAGTATGGTTCAAAATCTTAAACATGTTAAAATTTATAATTATATTAGGTAATATGTTATAAATCATTTTAGCAAAATACATTTTTGGATATATTAATACAGCTTGATAACTTTTTTATCCAAATTTCATGAAGATAATTATTTGCAAATGACTCGCAACGAAAGCATTCCAAATTTAAAATTTAATAAGCAAATCCCTTTCAGTTACATTTACAGTAAAGTAAAAGTAGAAAAAGGGCACTTATTGTTAGAGGCGTGGTGGACTAGATAGTTTCCTTATACGCCAGTGTTTCTGGGTTCGAATCCCAATGAAAGCCTAAGATGGTCTAATGACCATAGTAGTTGATGCGAAATAAACAAAAAAAAAGTAGAAATTGTAATTCATATTAGTAATATACATACAGGGTGACACAAGTTATACGTTTCACCCCCTTTTTTTCTTAATGGCAAAATATTTTGAAAAAATGAAATATACATTTCTTATCATTTTATTTCTCTATTTTTAAGTGAAAAAAAATTACCCATCATTCTAGAAGATATAGCATTCAACTTTTGATTTTCAAATGGACAGCTATACGTTTTTGACATATTTCCAAAGTTGAACTTCTGTTAAAACAAAACAAAAATTGAAATTCGCCATTCGGTTAAAGTCTTAGGAAAGTTGTGTCAATTTGTAGTGTGAAAAGAAGATCCACATTCCAACTACCCCAGTTTAATGTTAAAATAGCCTTATTTTTTAAAAAATACTGTTAAAGGCTGTTAAGGGCTTTCAGGCTTAAAGGCTTTTGTATCACTACTTACGGTGGCCTTGTCAAGATTAGCGCAAGAGTAATTCGACGTTTCACGACAATTCACTGTTGTTATGAGAAAAAGATATCCATATAATACATTACTTTTAATAACACCCACAAAAAATTGTCCAATATAGTCAACCCGGAGACCGAGCCTAGAAATTCTCAGTTATGGCTAGCCTAATTGTGGATGATGCCCAGGTTTAACAACTGCATTTAAAAGAATAAGGTATAATTTTCACATTAAACTTTTTTTTTAATATTTTATTTCCCCACTTTAAACTACTACAATTTTCTCAAAACGTAACCAATTTCATTTCTTGTTTCTTTTCTTAACAGGAGCTCAAGCATTTTTTTAAATATGCCAGAAAAGTATAGCAATCCATTTAAATATCAAAAGTTGGATGTTGTATCTTCTAGAATCTAGGATGATGAGTTAAGAATAGATTATTAACGGTTTCCGATCTGGCTCCCTTCCACACTGAAGGGCAGTAGGAGGATTGTTTTTTAGTGGGTAAAAATCCCACACTACCAACACACACCATCTTCAATTTCATCCCTGGTAGTGTCTTTTGAAGATTTTTTCAACCTCTACAATTAAAAAAAAAAGAATAGATTATTATTATTTATATGGGTATTAAGAAAAACGTGGTATGAAGAGTAAAACTTATTTCATTTTTTATATATATTAACATTAATTTCCGAATTTAGCCTCTACTATCTTATTCTTTTTGGTTGAGAGAAAAGCGCATAGTAACTACCATTTCCCACGCTTGTCATTTACGCAATGTTGTGCGATTAACCACTAGACATGTAATTGATTAGTAATAAATAGTTTTAATATTGATGATAAATAAACAAGTAAATTGCTTATATAATCTAAGGTAATAAGTATTTGTTAAAATTTTTTTTAAATAGCAACAATAGTTTAACAATATGGTTTATTAACTCTCTTCACGTCTTTACAATCGCAAGATAAGAATGATTATTGCATTTTTGGTAACTAATATACACACAATATTAATTATAAAGAATTCGGTTAGAGATGAAGGTTAAGGAACGGTTAAGAATTTATGCTTTGAATTTGAGTGGAAGGCATAGACTGGAATACTTTATTAGTATGTTTCTTATATTTAGATATTAGATATTTATATTGAAAGTCTAAATATCGAAAGTTTAAGGTGATAGATTATATATTTGGATAGGTACATTTTTGGTATTGGTGTTGATATTTTGTATTCAATTACTGAGGCTTATGTTATGTGATCCTTCCCTAATTAACTCGCACAGAATTAGAATTGCTTAAATTTATTTACATAGTTAGATAGAAGTAAGTGAATCGAGATTATTTTGTCTTTAGCTTAATTAAATATCTTAAAACGTTTACAAAAAAGTTGACAAATACAAGAGCAAGTCTTTAATGAGTTTTAAAGCTTCAATAAACTATAATAGGCATAAACGTACGTAACTCCCAAGAGGATGTCGTTATCTCAAACAGTTCTACATTCCAAGTATCTTAATTTTCAAAACATGTTTCTTATGTATAGTAAAATAATTGACTATTCTTTCGTTTTTTTTTCATTTTTCTTATCAGTTTATCTTCTAGTTACAAATCATCGTTTTATTGTTGAACATTTCCGTAAACAAACGGAAGCGGAACGCTTCGCACATACAAAGGGAGGATCTCGACACAAGCGTTTCTCGGCGATACAAAATCGTCGAATTGTTGGTTACGATGAGGTTATCTATGCCGTGTAAATACAAATATACTGACACATGACATAGTAATACAGCACGAGTTACTTCAGCCCCCGTCTCAACCCTTCAACGCGTGCTTCATACGAAACACATTGGGGACATTGTCAGCATACGAAAATAGAAAACTTTGATTGGTTACAAATTTCTTTATTGTCGAAAACTGAAACAGACCACATCGATTGAATCCCGTGACGGAAAGAAGATGAAACGCAAGTGTTTCATCGAAATGTGTGGAAGAAAAATAATGAAAATAATGTAATTTCATTTTTGGACCCGGAAAAGATGTTCAAGAAAAATTTGATTGCTTTGTATTTGGTATTGTCTGTTTGAATAAAGTAACATTTCATTTTTCTCAAAACTCCAATTTATTAAGAACATCTTAAACTCTGTTTATTTTCAAAAATCAATTAAATAAGTATCAATACCAAAAAAAAATAATAAGCATTGTACGTCGTATATTATGGATATACAGCTTGCCTATTAAAATAGTTACTATATACTGGCTAATATATTATTTAATTCTAATAATAATATGTACTAGGTACCTACAACTTACAGGCTAATTATTTGAATGCATTAATTGCAATCACTAAAATTTGCAACTATTAAATACTATTTTTGTCATCTTAACTGATTCTGGTCAGACTTAAGGCTATTTAAAAATTAAATTTTTGAATTAGATTTCGAATAAAATTTTCTAATTTTGTCAATTTTAACTTTGGTTCCTTCTAATTAAACTCTTATTAACTTACATATTTATTTCGAGTTGTTCATTTGTTCATACTAGCATAGTTCATTATCTTCAATTGAAATGTATTCCTTTGTAACAAAATTCCTATACTGAGTTTAGAGTAAGCTGGTAGAAACCATCACATAACAAAAACGCGTTTTACTTCCGCTAGCCCACCTTCCCTCTCTTTTTACTTATTTCAAATTTCTCTCTCTTTCTATCTCTTTATGCTCGCTGCATGCCAACAGTGGTTGGTAAAATAAAGAGTGCCGAGTGAGAGAAAGGAAATAGGAATATAAAGAGAGAAGAAAAAATTTATAAAATGCAAATCAAACCATGATCATCAAGCATTGGCATGATGGGTCCTTGATTTGAAAGACTTAACTACTTTTTTTTTTTTTCTTTATTTACGAGTAATTTTTTAACTGCGTGGTCATCAACTCGGAGTTTAAATTATTTTATTAATAAATTATTTAAAGTTTTATTTCACCTACAACTATAAGGTTGCATAAACAAGGATAACATTTTCCTAATTTTAACGGCTTTAGATAATATAATAGATACGTATATCAAACTGCAAGTATTTCATTAAGTAAATTTTAAATTTTGGAAAAAAATGCCCTTTTGTAGCTTTTAACCTTAATATATATTAATAATAATCAAGATACGAGATATCTTATTAAAAAGTTAAATAATTATCAAATTATTATTAGAAACTTTATATTTTTAAATGTGTTTGAAAATATGCATTCATTTCTAAATCTGAACACTCGAATGTAATCTTCAACTTTATCTGCATCTAGTCGCAAATTTTATTTAAAAAGCTCGCTCCACTTTACACACACATTTTTTTTCACATTTCAATTCTATATAATCGAAAAACTTTGCAACACGATGCCACTCCACAATTTTCATAAATTTTATTTGAATCGTTTGAATAATTCATGTTTCTGCAATTTAATTAAAGACTGCATACAGTTAGTCTCTCATTGAAACCATTTTGTTGCCACGATAAAAAGTTACGACCGTTGCATATTTCGATGAAGACTTTGAAAAGTTTCAAATGTAATTATCTTAACTTACTTAACTAATATTTACATTTGATTTATGTTAAAATGAGTTTGCAAAAAACGTTTTACATCTTAAAACATAAATTAATGGGAGTGTGGGGTTTTTTCGCTTTTCGAGAACAGAAAAATTTAATTAAATGAGTTTAAGTACTTGGTAATTTGTATTGAACGTGTATATTTGAAAATAAGAAAAAAGAAATTTACGTCAAAGTAAATTTTCTAGGTGGTTTTTTTCTCGTATCTTCATTTTACCGTTAGGGAACTTTTGCCATTAGATAACTTTAACGTCATGTTAAAAAAGCATACACGTTTCAATTTAAGATAACGCCCTTTTGTACCTTTTTATATACTTGATACATGCATTTTTTATAAGTAAATGATATGCAAATAAAATTCTTTTCATTACATTTTATCGTCAATAAACTCAATGTAATAAACGGAAAACTTTGTTGTTTCACTTCTTAGCATATTTTTACACTCAACTTTTCCAACTATTCAATACGTTACGATGACGAGATTTCCATTTAAACTTTTTTATTCGAGGCTTTCCACGCGCCGTGCTCGCCAGAATTTTACGATAACACACCACAACGATTCCAAGAAAATCGGATTTGAAAACACAATCAAAGTAAGCGTCATAACTAAGAAAACACGCTCCGGTAAAATAAGTTAACTTTCGATCATAACTTAGGTAGGTAAATAGAATATAACGAGTTCATGGGAAAATATTCGGTTCGTTTTCTCATTCAGTCGTTATTGTCTTTACAAATAAATGATCTTATATTTCAACCTAAAACAATATTTAAGTATTCAAGTTCGCTTCACTGACTTCGACTTAGTGAATAATTTAAACGAATTTTAAAAGGTTCATAAAATTTTAGATGATGATAAAGTGATCTATGCTAAATTTAATTAATACATGCAGACCATATTCAAACGTTTTCATCAACCTTTTAAGGTTTATGAAATCTCTTTGTTAATAATTACTCAGTAGTTATGACAGAACTTTTTACTATCAGAACTGTGTTAATGCGCATGTAAAGAGTTACAAAAAAAATTTTTAATTGCTACCTAGAATTCCGATTATAATTAATTCATCAAAAAATATACAAGTATACTTATAGTTATATTATACAACTAAAATATAAACAAAATAAAGTAAAAACCTGTATATTATATTATATTATATATTATATAATGTATATATAATACACTTATATGATTTTATCGTCTATAAACACCAATGTGAAACAATATAATTGGCGACTAATTTGAAATATGATCAAGTGCAGTGAAGCAAAATGTTATCACAAATTGAATTGTAAATGCACATGAAATACAAACGCCTATAAACGAATATTGCATCCACAAAAATAATAACTCAATTAAAATGGAAACAAAATTGCTGCTGAATAAAAGATCTGTTTAAGCTTTTCAAATCTTTTTTGTGTTTCGTTGAAAAATGGATCCACCCTGTCCGTCTGTATATATATAAGCCCTAGTCATTTTTCTCGAAAACTATTGGTATTATGAAAATTCAATTTAAAATGTAGGTGTTTACTATGAACCACTATACATTGGTAAATTGATATTACAAATAAAATAATTAGGGGTGGCACCTTAACTATTTAACTGAAGAATGAAAATAAAATTCATAGTACATTATCATTTAAAGTGTCTTTGGTTAGTCGACGAAGTCGAAGATATTAATTAAAAATAAACGTATTAAAATAATATACTGAATTTATAAATGATTAGCAATTACTTAACGGAACTAATTTTAATGAAATTTTGCTACAGCTACCTCAGATCTTAACATATTGAATACCATTTATCCTAAAAAAGGCATGGTTCCTGTAGGATAGCTACGATTCTATTCTACTAAAATAGCTGACCGGTTATAAATGACGGTCTAAAGGAACATTTTATATTTAAAATTGTAATGAACCTGTAAGATAGCTAATATCTCTTTTTAGAAAAGTATTTTTAGGAATTTTGATGAACTTGCTTTGGATCTAAAGCCTGAAAGTACCTATCCATCATCTTTTTCTGTCAAAATGGATTAATTTTTAAATTTCGTTGTGAATGTAGAGAATCAATTAATCAATAAATTAAATTTAGATACTGTCAGCAAAGCGAGCGGGTATACGCTAATTGTAAATAAATGCATTTAAACTTTTGGGAATTGAATTAAATTGACTGCTTATTTTATAATCAGTCAGATAAGCATGATCAACTTATTAAAGTCGATATAATTTCAGCCAAATGCGCCCGACGTTTTTAGTTTTAAAATATTTTGGTTTGATTAAGAGAGTGTATCTTCATAATGGACACAAGAGTAAAACAAAAGCAGCTTCGGTACAGTCCAGAGAAGGAAGCAGTATCAGCACTACCCAGGAAACACGTTATTTTCTTCTTTTTAATACACTTTAAACGTGGTATCTTAAAAGTTATTTTTTTATATATTTATTTCCTACTTTTTATTTCATTGGAAAAACGTGGTACATTGTGGTATAAAGTCTTTTTTAAATAGTATTTTTTTTGATTGTACATTAAGTATTGTAAACTTGCCCGAGTCGAAATTTTAGACCTATTTTGGCCCTAAAATGGATCTTTTACCCTCATTTCAACCTAGAAAAAGTAAAATGAACCTCATCTCAACCTAAACGATATTCCATCGTCCTTATTTTAACCTACATGAAATTTTACAATTTAAAATTTTAAAGGTTTATCATCATAAAACATAAAACTTGTTTGTAAACCTGCTTTTTTTACAAAATTGCAAATATTATTTACTAATAACCCAAATTTTGATCTCTCTCTTTCCTATACTTAGATGCTTAATATAATAGTGTGTAGCCTCTACTAGCATAGAATTTATTGTGTATATGGATATGATTTATTACTGGTTTGATCCTTAATCTTGCTCAGTCTTGTTCATTTTTACTCAGCTTTAGTCTCTTGTCAAGGGAACTAAGAACTGATATTTGCAATATTCTTATTACTTTTAAATTTATCGCTAATATTAATAAAACTTGTATATTTAATGAATAAAAACAAAAACAAAATATTAAAATATTAAATAAAAATTTTATTTTTTTGAAAAAAGAAAACTCCACCAATAAAACAATTAAAAAGAGTGACAAAGAAAAAGCGGAAAAAGAGATAGAGTGAGAGTAAATTAAAAAAAATTGAACCTAAACATTGTATTTTGTCCGATAAATGTCCCTTGTAGGTTCAAATGAGGACCAAAATTCAAATGCAGATGGTCCTCTTTTCAATCTACTTGAACCTCTGAATAGCCTAGATTTTGAGGGCGAAAATAGGTCTAAAATTTCGACTCGGGTACGGTCTTGAATATTTCACGGGAAGCTACAAGTAAGTATATACAAGCCAAAAAGTAATAAATTCAACTAATTGCGCTATGCCAATCGTCTATTCCAAACCTGTACCTGAATGGACTCATTTTTGAAGATGATTCCCAAAAGTTGCTTCAATCAATATCTTTAAATGGCTATTTCCAAAAAAATATTTAAAAATTAAGAACTCTTTCTTTAGCTAATCAATATGACTTATGCTCTCTAATCAACAACCATATATTTACTTTTTGTACTTAAGGACGAAATCAAATGCCATTTAAAAATAAAAATCGAACGACGTGTAAAAAAGTTAGAGCTGATCAAAAATATCCAAAAAAGTATTCTCAACAAAACATTGAAATATATCATCTTCGAGCTTAAAAGTAGCGGAAAGTTGCTGGCATGACCTAAAGGATCAACCAAAATTGTATCTTTAACTCTAGTTACTAGCTATAAAACTAAAATTTTCAGTACAAAATATTTTCAAATTTTCAATTTGTAAATTATTTTGTGAACAAACTATTTAACTTTGTCGCTCGCTTACATTTAATTGCATTGAGTTATGTCAATCATGCAAAATTCTTCAAATGAATTAATAGTGAATGAATTTCACAAAGGCATTTCAATATCGCTCGACTGGCTTGCATAATAATTTCAACGTCGGTAACAAAATAATAGAACTAGTTGTTGAGGTATTTCAGGTTGACATTTGATAGAAATAGCTTTTAGTATTTACGGGATAAATGATGGGAGGAAAATGGGTTAAAGTAAAGGTAAGCATATGGCTGTTCCTTTTGAATATACATATGTTATTGTTATTACTTTCGCCACCATTTTGCATTTTCTTAGATATGAAATTTGTAGTGTTATGACAGCCTATTTTATTTTACATAGGCGCTTGTACGTGTATAGGAATAATTGAAGGTGTAACATTTCCCATTCCTGAAATAATTCAGAGCTTTTGGAGACGAAGTCACACTTACCGTTATTTACGCGGCTATTATTATCAGGGTTCGTTGACTTGATGATAAGGATCACGCAACACTGGTAACGTAGAGGCAAATTTATCTTAATACTCGAAGGGAAATTTTCTCGGCCTACTGTTCTCATTAAGTTTAGGTATGACAGATAAGAAAGGACCATATTTTGTTTGTCAAGCTTTTGTATGTTTAGCTTGTAAACGAAATTTCATAATTGAAACATTAGTTAAAGCATAACAAAATGATTATTGAAAAGTGTTTTATAAAGTCAACCAAACAATATTAAATGAAGATTTTACCTTTTAAATTGTAGAAAATGATTTAACGGGAAATTTACTTTTCTTTAGTAATGTGAAAGAGATCATAGAATATGCCTAATAAAAATGTAATTGTTAGTATGTATGTATATGCATAGCTTTAAACTTAGAAGTATTACTAAAAGACTCACTACAAGTTGTAAAGTAAAATATAGTGAAATATATTGTAACGAACAGCCATAGAAACGTGCCTCCACTCCAGGAATCTAAGATGATAAAATCACCTATGTAGATGCTCTAACGAGCATAAAAAACGAATGATAGAAAGCTGGTAGAGAGGGTGGAATCTGTCTTTTGTCCATCTGAGGAAGATCAAACCTGAGGTTGAGAGGCTGACAAGTTTTGGTAGCCTTAGTAGAGCAAAGTAAATTGCCGTCACTAGACTAAGAACGGGCCACACCAAAGCTACGCATTCGAACATCCTTTCCGGAAAGCCTGCACCAATCTGCTAAAATTGTGGGACTCGAATAGATGTGCCGCATCTGATTTTCTCAGGTCCTGGTTGTGTTCTAGTTTTTTAGCTAATCAGACTTGAGCTCCGCACTCAACTCGGAATCTCTTGAATTCGACGAACAACGGAAAAGAATAAAAACTCCATCTGTTACAAAAATCTTCGACAAAACATCTAACTGGCCAACCAAAAAAGGTGTCGCGACCAAATATCCGAAGACAAAATAACCGTGACAAAATAACCGGGAGACGAAATAACCGCGGACAAAATAACCAAATATTTGAATTTTATCAACTTTATATACATATTATGTTATATATATATATATATATATATATTATATACACATACATAACACCCTGAAAAATATGCACCGGGAGTATTTTTGACAACACTATTTTCACACACAAAACAGCCGCGCAGTTTTTTAAGGATAAAGAGAGATAATATGTTAATATTAATTAAATACGCAGATATTGTTTGAAAATTAATAAATTTATTATTTTCATGATAAATATATTTGGATTTATTTATGTCTTTAAAGTGAATTGATATTATATTTACCTGTTGTGCAATTATTTTATCCTCGGTTATTTTGTCGTCCGGTTTTTTTGTCCGCGGTTATTTTGTCTTTGGATATTCTGTTAGGGCACCAAACTATAAATCTCGCTGTTGCGAAATGACCTAGCAGTTGATACAACTACAGTAAATAGTACAAAAAAAAGAACATTCAGATTGTCTGATCGAAACTTAAACATTTAAATCAATTCGTTATTTAACAGTCAACGATTTTTGGGAGAATCGTATCGAACAATCGAGAATATTCCGACATTCTAGTCAATTTAGTTGCATATATAAATACTAAAAGTCCACCGGATTGAGTCAGTCTGACAATGACACTGTCTGAATAAGACAGTGAACAGTGAAATAGTGCAAAAAGTGATTCTAAACGATCAATTGAGATTTGTTGTGAGAAATTATAAATAACCCAATGTAAATATATAAAGTTTGTGGTTAATTAACCGTTTAGTGAATACTTTCAAGGAATTAAAAGAAATGTGAATCTCAATACAGTAATTTGAAAAATCACGTTACAATATTTTATCTACTTATCATTACGATACTCGATAATTCTGAAAATTTGCACACTTAATTTTATATGGATTTATTGACTGAATCATTATAGAGCGAAATAATTAAAAAAATTCAGTGTTATTTTTATAGAGAGTCAAATTAAAAATCAAGGTTTCCAGTAAAAAAACGTTACCATTTTTATTTTATAACTTTTTAGAGAAATATTTTCGTTATTGTACAAGTTGGTAAAACTATCTTGAGGAAAATGCGCTAAAACTCTATTTCACTAATTTTAACGAAACTATTGTCAAATAGGTCAAATATACGGTCGCTATAGGATACAGTTGTTATGCTATCCCATATTAACCGTGCATTATTCCAGCATATAGTAAAAGATCCGAACCTACCTCGACCTTCACCGAGATGATAATAGAATGAAACCTATTTTATCATGAATTTAGTATAGTAGGAAATATATTAAACATAGGTTGGCTAAAAAATCCGGGGCAGATTATTTTTAATTATTTAAAAATAATGATTTTTAATAAAATATTGCAACATATAGAAAAATTTTTACACATCACAGGCGACTGCGATGTTGTATCCTTTATTATTACACAGTATACTTACCTCGGATCTCTCTGTCACACGCATTACAATTTAAATCTTTAAAATTTGCTAAATCTAATAGAACCGAGTTTTTTGCAGACAAACCTATATCAACATGTTCGCAATAAAACAGCGCTTATGATGATGTACATTTTTTTCTATTATCTTAATGTTGCAATATTTTATTAAAAATATATTTTTTTAAAATAATTAAAAATAGTCTGCCCCGGATTTTTTAGCCAATCCATGTTTAATATATTTCCTACTATACTAAATTCATGATAAAATAGGTTTCATTCTATTATCATCTCGGTGAAGGTCGAGGTAGGTTCGGATCTTAGACTAATAAGAAGTATCTTATACCTATTTCTGACCCCTATCCTACCATTTTGCAAAAAATATATCGATATCTAGCTCAGCGAAAAAAAAAAAACACATCTTTCTCATGGGAATCGTAACATTTTTTTCGGGATTAAAAGCAGTGTTTGTCATTTTCTGATCCCAAAGCCACCACTATACAAAAAATCATGTCGATCACTTGCTAGGAAAAAAAACATCTATCTCACGGGAACCGTATATATTTCTTTAATAAAAATAGACTTGGTACCATTTTAGACTAAAATATATTTCTCTGTCAAATTTAATTTAGATCCGTTCAGCCGTTCTGGCTTGATTGAGCAATAAATGTCTATCCATCAAAACTTTCGCATTTATAATATTAGTAGTAGGCATTACAAAATTTTAATTTTCAATAATTATTTTGTATAATAACTGAACTGTCACAATTTTTCATCACAATCATACATTAGTTTGATTAAGAGTACGGTTTATTAGGCGCCAAGAATTGACGACGGTTTTGGATAAAACAAGCCAAAAGAAAACAAAAATGAAGAGTGGTAATTTGCGAGTTTTCGCTTCGTTTTCGATAAAAACAGGATTTAATTGGAAAATTGTCCAATGTTATTTCTTATGGAAAATGATTTTGATAGATTTGTCAACTAAGACGTAACTAAGGAGACTGTCACAAATTTCAAGTTGATTCAATCGATTGCTTAAGACAAGAGGCATTTTACGGAAAACTGCTTAAATACCAGTGTTGTTATCATCGATTTTCGAAGGTAAACATTTAAATTTGATTATCTCATTTAAAAATACATTATCGTATGATGTTAGAAAATTTGTATTTTTCCGAAAATAAAGGGAAAATTCGAAAATTAATACTTCTAAATTTTGATTTTAATTGCTTAGTTTTATCAACATCTGATGTAAATTTTTGGTGCCTAACCATTATTGAAAATATCATGCACTAAAAATAGTTAACATACACATTAAAAGTTACATTTATTCGAAAACTAAGCGAAAACTCGAAAAGTAACACTTTTCATTTTCGATATCTTTTGGGTTGTTTTATCAGAAACCGTTGTCAATTCTGGGCGGCTAAGAAACCATACTCGCAAATACCAAAGCACTAAAGGCGATTATATGAAAATCTAAAAGTTGCATTTATTCGGAAAAAAAGCGAAAACGCGAAAAGTACCATTCTTCATTTTCGATATCTTTTGCGTTGTTTTATCAGAAACCGTTGTCAATTCTGGGCGCCTAAGAAACCATACTCGCAAATACCGAAGCACTAAAGGCGATTATATGAAAATCTAAAAATTGCATTTATTCGGAAACTAAGCGAAAACGCGAAAAGTACCATTCTTCATTTTCGATATCTTTTGCGTTGTTTTATCAGAAACCGTTGTCAATTCTGGGCGCCTAAGAAACCATACTCGCAAATACCAAAGCACTAAAGGCGATTATATGAAAATCTAAAAGTTGCATTTATTCGGAAAAAAAGCGAAAACGCGAAAAGTACCATTCTTCATTTTCGATATCTTTTGCGTTGTTTTATCAGAAACCGTTGTCAATTCTGGGCGCCTAAGAAACCATACTCGCAAATACCGAAGCACTAAAGGCGATTATATGAAAATCTAAAAGTTGCATTTATTCGAAAACTAAGCGAAAACGCGAAAAGTACCATTCTTCATTTTCGATATCTTAGCAGTTGTTTTACCAGAAACCGTTTTTAAAAGCTGAGCGCCAATGAAACGATTGGACTTTAAATAGAATGAATTTTGAAGGTGGTCGTCATTAACAAAACTATGTTCAATCAAGAACATGAACACAAAAACATCGTTTTGAGTATAAAAATGAAAAATGAAAAATGAAATCAAATTCGACAAAACCCAAGGCGGTCCAGGGGGCCACCACCGGCGGGGGTTTGAAAAAAAGAATAATTCACATTACTGTTCGTTTACCCGATTTTCATCATTTGACTATTTTTTCACAAACTGGGACCCTGAAGTCTTACACAAAACCAAATAGCCTTATCTCAAATAATATATGACTTCGATTGGTGTTTTGAGTAATTAATAAATCTACCCCAATGGAAGAAAAATTAACATTACTGTTCGATTACTCGATTTGCATCATTTGACTGTTTTTTCACAAACTGGGACCCTGAAGTTTTCCACAAAACCAAATATCCTTAGCTCAAATAATATATGACTTCGATTGGTGTTTTGAGTAATTAATAAATCTACCCCAATGAAAGAAAAATTAACATTACTGTTCGATTACCCGATTTTCATCATTTAACTGTTTTTTCACAAACTGGGACCCTGAAGTTTTCCACAAAACCAAATATCTATATCTCAAGTAATATATGACTTCGATTGGTGTTTTGAGTAATTAATAAATCTACCCCAACGAAAGAAAAATTAACATTACTGTTCGTTTACCCGAGTTTCATCATTTGACTGTTTTTTCACAAACTGGGACCCTGAAGTTTTACACAAAACCAAATATCCTTATCTCAAATAATATATGACTTCAATTGGTGTTTGGAGTAATTAATTAATCTACCCCAATGAAAGAAAAATTAACAGTACTGTTCGATTACCCGATTTTCATCATTTGCCTGTTTTTTCACAAACTGGGACCCTGAAGTTTTACACAAAACCAAATATCCTAACCTCAAATAATATATGACTTCGATTGGTATTTGAAGTTATTAATAAATCTACCCCCAATAAAAGAAAAATTCACATTACTGTTCGTTTACCCGAGTTTCATCGTTTGACTGTTTTTTCACAAACTGGGACCCTGAAGTTTTCCACAAAACCAAATATCCTTATCTCAAATAATATATGACTTCGATTGGTGTTTGGAGTAATTAATAAATCTATCAATACTGTTCGTATTTCCGATCATTATTTGTTGGCTATAGGTTCATTTTCTTAAACCACGAGATTTTAAAGAAAAATTATTGTGCAGCTTCAGAATTATCCTGTTTTTAATTTAAATTTTTTATGTTTTTGAAACGTCTAACTTACAATTAGCCATTTTAAAAAGAATTTTTTGCATATAAAAATATTTGATATATCAATATTATATACATAAAATCTTTAAATTATTTGAAATTATATTGTTTAATAACTTTTTTTTTAAGTCGCTATAAAATGTAAACTCTTAAGTATTCGTTGTGGATCATTATAAAAACGTTCCTTATTATTAGAACATGTATTTAAATTTAATAATTAAATGACTGACTATTGATATGACAACATTTCCGTTATTTAAGTTTTGTCGTTATGTTAATTATTGAATTTTGAAAAAAAACCATTATTTATTTCATGACAATTAATATTTTAAAAATCTAGTCACCCTTTAAAAAAAAGGTACTAAATTGTTGTTTATATTCAATCATTTATTTCCTATTAAGCTCGGAGTCATTTCAGTAAGATTTTAATTAATTTGTACTTAGTATTTTGTGGTATTTTGTGATTTATTCTTTAAATTTTTCATTATTTGCGGTGTGTACATAAACGGTTAACTCTATTTATTGATAATTTTACCAATTGAAGATGGAAATGTGTATGTAATAAAATTTAATAACGTAAACTTTTGTAATTAAAATAGTGTTAGAATTGTGAAGTGGTTTGTGTCTGCGTTTTAGTTAGTTTCACCGCGTTAAATTTCTTAATATGTTTTCCTTGAATTCGAAAATTTTGTTGGAACTTAGAATTTGGATTTTGGAACGTGTTTTGGAAGAATGGAAAAAATGGCGTTTGTTGATTTTGGTTCATGTTGCTTCTGATTGGTTCATGTAAGTTGCCATAGTAACTAAATGCGTATAAATTTTTGACCGATCTGATTCAGTCCAATTTTGGCATCAAAATTTATCGCTTTTGCTTAAAATTTCGATTGTCGATTTTTGGGTAATCGACACGAAATTTAGCTTCTATAAGCCTTACTTTATGCTTATACAAAAGCATAAAGTAAGGAAATTTCAAATACTCGAAGCGCCTAACTAACCATACTCGAGCCCCATTCTTTCTTTACTAAGACTTTTCTATTTTCAAATCATTGCTATGATACATTAAACAGTCGAGAAATAATTTTTATTTCTATCAAATGCACTGACATTAGTCAAAGAATCTTCTTAAGCGTAGGAGTTTTTTTTAATATTATAATCAATTTGTCTTAACAAAAATTCTGTCTTTTATCATTTTCAATTGCTCAAAAATACTTGAAATGGCTAACGATTCGCAAAACTGTCCATCCTTTTTTCAATTTCATCCTTGTGATGCTCCATACGGAATGAAATATTATAATTTAAATATTCTAACCCCGGATATGCAAAACAATACTAACGATACAAAAATGTATTCGTTAAGAGATGATAAGTTTTACCTAAAAGATCACCCTGAGGTACTCTTCTCGATTTCTATTTGTACTTTTTAATCAATCATATTTTTAGATTAAAGCCATCATTTCAATGATCGTCAAAACAATTCTCAAGTATAAACCACGACAAAATCTTCAAGAATTCTTAGCGAATTATTTTTCTCAGCCTAAATATGAGTTGGAGCAACGCATACGAAAATATATGCACATAGTAACGTATTTTTCATTTGTAATTTTCGAATAGTGATAATAAATTAGATTTACTTATAGAATAAAAACGTTTATGTCCAAAATGTAGAAGAGTCTCCTAGTGAGGATTTTATGTTAAGATGCCAGCGTTCTTATAATTCGTACAGTTTCCAGGGTTCTGAAATTCGATTTTTTAGCAGAAGTCTAATTCGAATGAATAGAGAAGGAGATTTTGAGATAACAAAACAAGAACCACAGAAATACTCGAATGAAGAGTTAAACGATATTATTATGGGAAATGTCAAATCAAAATCATCAAATAAAAAAGTTAACATGAATCTGGATTGGAATACCACATATTCATCAAGTATGGTAAATATTAATCAAATCTATCCAAACTTTCAAGTAGGCAAGGAACAACCTAATATTTAACCAATATTTAACTTTTTTACAATACTACCTATAACAGTTTATTAAAATGTATATAATTACATTAATAAAAATAATTAATCAAAAGTCTACTAGTTGAGCCTCTAGCGTGTCTGTGAGTTAATCAGCTTACTCTTTTACATAAAAGAAAAATTCAAATGAATTCAAATGTGCAATTATAACATTTTAAATGAACTCTAGATGAACTATCTCCGTTTCTGGCCAATTTGTTTATGAGCAATTTTGAGATGGAGGCAAAAAGAAGTTGTCCACAATTTCCGAGGGTGTGGTTCAGATATGTTGATGACATTTTTGCGATTTATAACAGTGAGGAGTTGGATCCAGATTGGTTTTTAGGATTCCTTAATGCGCGACAGTCAGGTTTAAATTTCACGGCGGAAAAAGAGGACGGTGGAAGTCTACCCTTTTTGGACCTAAGGATCGGTAGAACGGGGAAAAAGGTCTCATTTGATATATATAGAAAACCCACACACACGGACCGATACATAACTTCCGAGTCAGCTTGTCATGGGACTCAAAAACATGCGGTTTTCCACGCGCTGGTGAATAGACTTCTGAACGTGCCATTGACGGATGAACTCTATACGAAAGAGTTGAATTACATAAAAGGAGTGGCAGCCTTTAATGGATTTTCAACCAACGTTGTGGAGTTTATTCTGAAGAAGGCTGTTTGGAGGAAAAAACTGATGGACGTCACAGCCTTAGGATCTGAGGAGGAGAAACAAAACAAATGGGCGAGGCTGACATTTTTCCCTGGGGTATGTAATAAAATTTCAAACATTTTGAAACTATACGATATAAAGGCAGGATACACGACAGCTAAACTAAAGGATATTTTCCTGAGTTGCAAGGATAAAATACCTGATCTTCAAAGATCAGGTATTTATCAAATTGCGTGTATGGAATGCGAGAAAAGCTATATCGGACAAACCAGAAGAAAAATAGGAACTAGATACAAGGAGCATCTGGCAAATATAAAATATTCCAGAACGGAAAAATCTTGTGTAGCGGAACATAATGTTGAAACAGGCCACAAGTTAGCCGAAGTAAAACTTCTGAAAAATGTTCAACAGAACAAGAGATTGGATGCCATCGAAAGCATTGAAATTTATAAAAGAAAAGGGAAAGTTTTAAACTGGGAGAAAGGACCGATTCAGGATTCGGCGTTATTCGGCGTTTTGGGAAAGGGTAAGAAGAGAATGGACGAAAGGATTGCACCCCCAGCTGCAGCGATTGTAAAAGAGAAAGGGATCGAAAGGACCTATAAATTGAGGTCAATTCGGGACTATTTTGTGAATCAGCGCGAAATTGTTCTCGAAGACACTTCAATTTGATCCACTGATGACGAACGCATGGCGTTTGAAATACGTATCTGGAGATACAAAATTAACAATTTGGATTTTTCGGTTTGTAAATTTTTACATTTATTTTTGCTTAAATTCATAACTTGTTTTGTGAATTTTTGTGGATTGTATTTGTGAAATATAATAATTAAGTCCAAAGTCAGCGAAATTTAAATTTTTTTATTACTCTTTTACATAAAAGAAAAATTCAAATGAATTCAAATGTGCAATTATAACATTTTAAATGAACTTTTAAAATTGTCAAGATTTATTTTACGACCTGAAATTACAAAATCCTGAAGGAGACTTAACAAAATGATATAATTATAATATTATATATAAACTGTTGTCTTAGAAATTATAATTAGGTACTTGCATAATTTACAATGAGTCAAGAAATGTGAGAAAAAAAAAGGTTATCAAGAACATGAACTAAATGAAAGGAACAAGATGAACTTAATAGTTTTAAGCTTAAAGATTTTTCTTCAGTTACTTAAAACGATTTAACTGACAGCAGCGTTTCGTGCAGTACAGAAACAGACATTACAAATTAAATAATTTTAAAAAATTTGTTCAAGCGATTTTTTTAAAATTGGAACCAAATCTCTTCCTAATTTCTGTTTCTTATTTATTTTTTTAATTGTTATGTATAAACTTTCATGACACATTCAAAGTTATAAATTAAGTTTTGTAATACGAACATTTAATTGCATGCTGTAGTTAAGAATAATTAATGAAGAGAATTATTAACGTCTAAAATTAATATAGTTTAATTAAAAGCTTCCCTTTAAAAAGGGAAATATCAAAATTGTTAAAATCTTAAGCGGTATAATGCACGGGTATTTAATAAAATTCTAGTACAGCTTTGTAAGAGACTTAACTATCGTTCCTTGTTTAAATCTTCAAGGAAATTAGACACGTAGGAAATTGGTTTAGATACAGGTTGGTACATCTTAATTGTCATTATTTCATACGTTTTATAAATAGTAATTAGTCATTGCCATACTTGATTAAACTAATATAGCATAAATGACTGGTAACTAAGAAGAATTTATTAATAAATATATCTTATAATTAAATAAAATGATGCTTACAGATAAAATCAGTGTTAACGAAAACAATCTTGAAAGTTTCAAGATCAATTTTATCTTGTCACGTGTCTAATAGAGTGCATCATTTGCATCTATTATTTATCAAGACTTGAAGGCCTAACACATGAGAACCGGAAAGCGGATAAAATGCGATCTTAATTTTTAGCCACTACTGACTACATAGTACCCAACAAAGTTCTAATCTTCTAAGACGGGACTTTCACAATTCTTACCCTATATGTAAATGAAAATTACATAAATTACATATTTCTAAGCCATTACCTTTAGAAATTTCTTATTCAGCAATTGTTGAGCTACGTAAAATATCATTACCTCCATGTTTTTTATGTTTCATTATCCCTAATAGACCAGTGCTTTGAAAATGGTAAAAAGTAAAAAAAATTATAGTAGGATGACACCCATTAGAAAAAGAAGAGAATATAACAAAAATAAAAGAAAAAATAAATTACGGTTGATCTGTGGTGGTAAAGTGGAAGGGGGGTCAAGGGTCAAAACGGGATATCTCGATTTTCGACAAAACTACAAGTTCTATGGAAAAAAGTTAAATTGCAAAATTGTAGATAATAAGTAAATCTACACTTGTTGTGCTAACACTTTTCTCACATAGTCTCAAAATTTATGTGAAAAATTCCAATAACCAAGTTTTTAGTTTTTTATTTTTATTTTTTCCAAAAAAAAATCTTTTTTTCATGAAATTTTGTAAAATTTATCTTTTAATGTCCCAAACAAATTGTATTTTTTTTATTAATATTTTAATAATTTTTTATCGATATAATATATCATACATTGACAATATTTTAAATCAAAAAAAATTGAAATGTGTTTGGGACATTAAAAGGTAAATTTTACAAAATTTTATAGAAAGAGGATTTTTTTTTGTAAAAGATAAAAGAACTAAAAACTTGGTTATTGGAATTTTTCACATAAATTTTGAGGTTTTGTGACAAAAGTGCTAGCACAAAAAGTCTAGATCTACTTATTATCTAAAACTTTGCTATTTAACTTTTTTCCATAAGACTTGTAGTTTTTCGGAAATCGAGATAACCCGTTTCTACCCTTTACCCCCCCACCACCACCACTCCTTACCCCCCTCCTCAGATCAACCGTAATTTATTTATCCTTTCATATTTGTTATATTCTCTTCCTTTTCTAATGGGTTTCATCCTACTATAATTTTTTTTCTGTTCAACTATTATTTACCCTGGTCTATAAATCTTTGTTTTAGTGTTGTTTTTAAAATAACTTAGTTTTTCTTACTTTAAATAACTTAGTTTTGATCTCATATTATCTGTGAAATTATTAAGAATTGAGAGGGTGGTTGCTTTAAAACCTTCACTGTTTATAGTACTTAACATAGTGGACTTTCATCTGTTTTCATTGAGCTAATTTTTGCAAAATTTGATTCTATATTTCTAGAAACATGAATATACCAACACAAATTTTAAGTGGAGGTTAAATTTTTCCCTCGATTCTAGCTTCTTATAATAAAGATTTTTAAATTGAAATGTTATTTAATTTGTATTTCTTGTTGTTTATGTTAACACCTTGAAATTCTTGAACAGGCCTCCATCTAATTGAAATGTCAAATTTGTTTTATTTCCCAGGTCAAGTTGCTGTTGATTCTGCTCTGACTTCAACATTTCTCAGAAATAAAGTTGACTCTCTAATCTATAAATATTTTATAATAATATTTCAATAGACACATCAATAAACTATTCCGGTTGCATTTTAACCATCTGCTCCAACTTTCCATCTTTGTCGAAGCGCCAAGTGTAGATACGTGACGCTGTCTTTGGACGCTCAAGATCGTGACCTATTTTTTTTACATTGCAAGAGAGAAAATTCTTGGAAACACCAACCGAGAAGATAATTAAATTTAAAATATTCAAACTCTCCCAATCTTAAAACAAAATTATAAATTTAAGCACATTACTCGATCGGAAATATATTTAAAACTATAATTTCCATTTTACAAAACCAAACTAAGTTGGTGTTTAATTAGTTTTGCTCTTGAATATTGTCAAACCACCTGTTTTTCAAAACTAATTATATAGGTATTCTTATAAATATACCTACACTTAAATGTGTCCATTATAACGACTAAACATAACTTTTCCAATTAAACCATAATTCTTTTTAAATTTTAAGGGTACCTTCAAAGGTGTAAGTATTTGAAGATTTCTTCTACGAGGTAAGAGATCAACAAGAGTTACATCATTTAAATTCTATTTGACCAGTTAAGGTAGGTATTTTATTTACCCTACATGAAGCTAAGCCCAGCGAGTACAAAACGTTCAACTACAAAAGAGATCTGAACAATTTACGCAATTGTTACGCGATTGGACGTTGTATGCTTATTGGAAACCTTATTAACATTTCAGGGTTTGTTTTGAAAATAATAAATTGTATGAAATTAAAGATTTACACCAAATGTCCCAAGGTTTTGGATAGTTAAAAAATTACATGTATGGGCTAACTTTTCATTGATAAAAGTATTTCTAAGGATGGTGTGCTAAAAAACTTTCATTCGCTCTGAGGAAAATGAAATGAATGCGCTTCACTAAAACATAGAAAAAAAATGTTCTTAGACTTTAAATTTTAAAAAATACTTGTGCAGGGGTTTTTTTTTGTCATTTTTCCCAGCAAATAGCCCCACAATTTTTATTTAGATTTTTTTGTATGTTTTAGGTTGCTTTAACATCAAAGGTCATATTTACGACTGTCTAAACACAGATAAATTCTGTTGATCAGTTTTATAGGTATTAGGTCTAGGATTCAACGGGGATCGAACCCAGTACCACTTCACGTATGAAGCGGAAAGAGCAATTGTTGTAATAATTGTTTTTTTATTGTTCCCTTTTTTTAAAAATTTTATTGTGTAAATATGTTGTTTAATCTAGTTTTATTAAAAAATAAAGATAATTGCTATCTAAAAGTTAAATAATAACTATATAGAATTATAAGTTTATTTTCTATGTAAACCTGGCTGAAATAAATTCGTGTTATTATTAAATTATATGAAAATGTATTAAGTCCGAAACTTATAGAAAATTCATTGTTCTACAACTATTTGTGTTTATTTCAAGCTCTTTTGAGAAATCTAAACATTTGACATATTTTTGAAATATTTTTGCTAGACCATACTTTTATTTGTTCTTATACATTAACCCATTAACCCAGTATTCCGCAAACTGTTTGTGTTCAAGGTACACCTATCAAATTATTAAATTTTAGGGGCATATCAAAGAAAAAGTCAATTTTATTTAATGTTTAGTTATTACTAAAATCAATATACCTATTATAGAAAGATGTTTAGTGAGAAATGTGAGACTGTTTAACTGAGCACAGGCGATCAAAATTTGAAGCAATCGTTGATAAGGTTAATTAAACCTAATAACAATACGATGGCCACCATTTCTCAAAACGATTTGACAGTTGAAGTAGAAAAATAAGCGATTTAAAAATTGTAAAATAAATCCAAACCATAAATTTGGCTATGCTTTTGCCAAATTCAAAATAATGTTCGTAGCGCTATCTATTATTAAATGTATTCATTTTATCGGAAGCATACTGAACGGTAATATAGAAAAGCTCATACAGCTTCTGTAATAAACTAGGATTCTAGTAACTCTATTTATTACTGTAGGTTATGTATGTATACTCGTTATAATCCATTAACTGTACTAAATATATTACAGTGGCTAAAAACGATTAAATTGCTGTTTGTTGTTAATATAGATTACCTTGGATTACCTATCAAAAAATTAATGTAGAAAATGAATTAAGTTCAATACAAACAACATTGAGAGTTGTCAGCGTTACTGTTAAAAAAGTTTAAATCCAAGCAGATTCTATGTTGAATGACACTACCTACATTTTTTTAGCTAGATAACATGCTTAATTATACCTGATTATACCTACTATAATTGAAAACTGGACATCAATAATGATCTAATGTACATAAGTGTCAAAAAAATTGAGTTATATCCGAAAAAGCAAGCTAAGTGCTATTGCCAACAACCTAATACATAGGTTCATATTTCATAGGTTTATAGGATCATAGCATCAATCCCGATTTTTACGCTGTTGGCAATGGCACATTAACTTGCTTTTCGGGTCTAACTCAATTTTTTGTTTTTGACACCTAGCTTATTATTGATGTCCAGTTTTTAATTATAAATATATTTTTTACTATTTAGCTAAATGTTAATGCATTGGTAAAATATAACAAAAATTCAAAAAAAGTGTAAGATATTTCCTTCAAAATTTTGATAATAAAATTTTGAAGTTTGAAAGAAACTTATTTTAAAATGTTTTTAGTCGTTTTCATTATTAGATATCACTAAAAAAAACTAAGTTAAAATATTTTTAATTGAGCTACCTACAGCATTGAAAATGGGTCGTAATTAAAAAGCTATTTAATGGATATTTATGAGTTTGTTATTAATATAGTTACATTGACCAACTTTAATCATAATTTGTTTTTTTATAATTCATGTTCCATTTGACAAAATTATATAGCTTGACGTGCATAACATGAACTGTACGTTTACAAGAAGGACGTTAATTTTATTTTTAAGAAAATTTCTTTAAAAAAATGAAAAAAAAAACAAACAAATCCAACTACTCATCAATTATTAAACTAATTCTCTCTAGAGCAATCATAGTAATCATAGTAAAAAATAACCAAGACAAGGAAGAAAAGACAAAAATGGGGAGCAGCAAAAATCAATTTATTAATACGAAATATACATTGAATTTGTTATATTTCTTTACAAAAAATTTAAATTAATTAATCTATTTGATATTGCTACCAAAACTCTTACTCAATCAATACAATAATTTGTTTCAAACTTCAAAGTGAGTAAATTAATTCTCAATTCCTTTTCTTCGTTCTAAAATTAATATCATTTTTTCATTGAAATTTCTTTCAAAATATTAATCTTGTTTATTATCTAAGAGTATTAATTATATATTATTTGTTCTGAAATCGATTTACGATACGAGTACCTATATATAACTTATGATATTTGTAATTTAAGCAACTTATATAATAATGAACTTCTGATTAAAATGTTTTGTACTTGGTAAAAGATTATGTTTTTTATAATAAAAAAACCATTTTATTTTCTTTATTTTCCAAGATATTTTTTGAACTTTTACGGCATGTGAATTCCTCAGGATGTCTCCTATTTTTATTTATACATATTGTTTCTGACATTATTTTAAATCACGAATTATAACACCTAATATTAATAATTATGATTATCAATAGTCAAAGACCAGCAATTTGATCTTAATAAAACGTGTCATTGTGATCCTAATTCTAAAAGAAAAAAGAAGGACATTAATACACGCTACGTCACTTAGAAAAGATATTGACTGTTAACTTAATTAGCTTAATTGTAAAGACACCAAAATAAACTGATAACTTGCGATGATACTATTGGTCCAAATAGTTTTATCAATCACGGCTTAAGATCATATCCAATTTTGTATATATTCGGGACAGCAACGCAACAACAAGAAGCTGCGTCTAATTGTAAGTCATTATCCTGCAAATATTGCAAGAGCATCGATCAAAACAAACCGTCCTGGTCGCAGTTTTATTAGATTAATTAAGACATCCTTTCAACATGGTCCCTCCCTAGCTTTTACAGTCTGGTCCTAACTGAATTGAAGGTGCATTAAACATTTTATTAACAGTTTTTATGATTATTTTCAGCTTTTTCGATCATTTATGACTGATTTATCCGATTATGTTTTAATCGGTTTTGACTTATACGAATACGTTTCTATTACCAAAAAATAGAAAAGGTAGATTTTATGATCATTTATTCTTAATTTATTTTTTACAACTTGCAACTATAAAAATAATTTTAATAACAATACAATACATGGCAATTTAATAAACTAATAGGTTCTAATCAGTTTATTACTTAGCACGTTCTCGTATTCCATTCACCAAATTTATTTATTAATAATAGTAGGTATTTTGATTAATTTATAAGTACCGAATAAACATACAGTTTTTAAGTGCCATTTCAAAATAAACTAGTAACGCAAATATTTTCATTTGCATTATTGGGTAGCTTTTCGATTCAATCCAAGACGACTTGCCATGTCATGTTCCATTCTAGCGTCTGCTTGAGCCATATTACGACTCGATCCAAGACGACTTGCCATTTCATGATTCATTCTAGCGTCTGCATGAGCCATATTGCGACTCGATTCCAAACGATTGGCCACTTCAGGTTCCATTCTAGCGTCTGCTTGAGCCATATTACGACTCGATCCAAGACGACTTGCCATATCATGTTCCATTCTAGCATCTGCTTGAGCCATATTACGACTCGATCCAAGACGACTTGCCATTTCATGTTCCATTCTAGCGTCTGCATGAGCCATATTGCGACTCGATCCCAAACGATTGGCCACTTCATGTTCCATTCTAGCGTCTGCTTGGGCCATATTACGACTCGATCCAAGACGACTTGCCATATCATGTTCCATTCTAGCATCTGCTTGAGCCATATTACGACTCGATCCAAGACGACTTACCATTTCATGATTCATTCTAGCGTCTGCTTGAGCCATATTACGACTCGACCCGAGACGAATTGCCATATCATGTTCCATTCTAGCATCTGCATTAGCCATATTACGACTCGATCCAAGACGACTTGCCATTTCATGATTCATTCTAGCGTCTGCATGAGCCATATTGCGACTCGATCCCAAACGATTGGTCACTTCATGTTCCATTCTAGCGTCTGCTTGAGCCATATTACGACTCGACCCAAGACGACTTGCCATTTCATGATTCATTCTAGCGTCTGCACGAGCCATATTCCGAGTCGATCCTTTATTTACACTGGCAGCAGAAGCTATTGAAAAAATAGATATTTAATATCTATGTATTATTTCTTTTAGTTTCATTAAAGCACTAGTAATTATTAAAACGTTTATATAGCTATTTATTTTAAAAGTGCATATATACCTGTTAAAACGACATCGGAAAAGAATAAAGCTAAAGCAGCCACAAGTAATATTTTCGACTTCGTCATTATGGTTCGTTTACAATACAAAAAATGGTAAGAAATTATTGACTTATTGTGCAACCTGAAGTGGTTATTTGTTATAACATATCGCTCTTCGATTTGTGTTCATGTATTTATACATTTTCATAAAATATTTTATAGCTTAATAATTCCAAGACGTTAACTAAATGGTTTTGTTTATATCTATTTAGGTTTTTGTCATTATAGAAAAAAATGTTTTTAAGAATTATTAAACAACAATTTTAAATAAAAATAATTATATGTAATAATTTAAATAAGTGTCAGTGAATTAAAATAGCTTTTTAATTGTTTGATTTTTATACACACAAAGTAATGAATATGCTTGTATAGGTTCGTACCGTTCGTACAGTAGAATCCGCGTATAATGACATAGAAGAAAAGTAACAAACACGTCATACTAAAGTCTAAACGGACGTCATACGAAACTTCTTAGTACTTTCGGTATTTATAATACTTTAATAGAAGAAAAATTTTAATTTCCATGCATCTATCTTATAAAGAGAAAAATAATCATAAACTTGAATAAAGCATTCAATTCCTTAAAGAGCACTAGCACAGTTCTTAAAAGAGGTTTCTCAAATCTTCATTTCATGATTGTATCTAGTGAAGAGGTTTCCAAAAGTATTTGACCTAGGGCCTCCATTTTAGTAAAACTATAACTCAGTGTCCTCTAAAACAGTAATCGGTACAACCTTTTGAAAACGAAATGTTTGAACGGTTCAAACTTTTCGTCGTTCAAGTCGATGAGTCTGATCGAGTTCAATTTGCTTTCAATTCTGCTCGTTTGTGCTTCACTTCTCGCGTAGCTTATTCCGCTACGGTTTACAAGATTGAAAATCTTCGTTCAACTTAAGTTGAAACGTCTGAACGTGCCTTTAGTAACTACTGCGCAAAATGACATCATGTACATAATGATACGATAACTTTTAAGTATTTAGACTTTTGATATATTTATTAAAATATTGACGATAATTTCAAGATTTAATCGATTAAAAGTCAAATATTGTAACACTTTTATTTTGCTAAAATAAGTTCAAACGAGCATTGTGACGTCACACGCGCTCGAGTTTGTTTGACATATGAGAGTTGTTGGCGTGTTTTCAGTACTAGATTCAAAAATTTATTTTTAATTTAATATAACTTTTTAATTAGGTCACTTAGTGGCGTGGTGACTAGATATAGTTGCCTTATACGCCAGTGGTCCTGGGTTCGAATCCCAACAAAAGCCTAAGATATTTTTTCTGGGTTTTCGGATTCGACGGTCGCTAATGGCCATAGTAGCTGATGTAACCTTAAATAAACCAAAAAAAAAAAAACTTTTTAACTAGAGCCAGCTATTGGCGCACTGGTTAGAGTAATAGTTCTTTCTATAGCATGCGTCAAGTGGTTCTGGGTTCGATCCCCGTTGAATCCTAGACCTAGTATTAAAAATGACCTACAGAAATTTTCTGTGTTTAGACAGTCGTGATATGACCTTAGCTGTTAAAGCGATTTAAAACACCAAAAAAGAAACTTTTTATTTAGAATAAAAATATATAGTTTTATTATAAAACGTGTAGGTGAGTACCACCTATACGATCCTTTTATTTATAACAAAAAAAAATTTTCAAATAACCAATATAACAAAAAATAAAATGATGTTTTTTGTTGTTTATTTTGTATTATTTTGGCATCATAGTAGAGAAACTCGAGTATTCACATAGTGCATCTTTACTATTATTTACTAATACGTTTGGGTGGTAATTGGTAATTAAAAAATGCATTTACTCAAGATATATGTACATTAAACAAGTATTAAACAATGGGGGTGCAGCTAATGACTTGGTAAAACCTAACAGTAAATTTATCTTTTACAATAACAACGCGCAAATTACATACCATTAGAATGTCACTGTAAAATTTTCCGTATATTCAAATAAAGATAAGACGTTAGGAAATGAATATTACGTGGGTATGCCAATTATTTCGAAATATTTAACGTGCTTCTATCGATTTTATAAGTATAGATTATTTCTATAACACAAGGATATATTGTGTTCAATTATTATTTTCAGTATTTTTCTCGACAATATCAAAATATGTTGCGTTGAAGGGTCGTATTATAAAATATAAATATAAAAAATGTCTAGAACCTGGTAAAACTGTTCATTTTGAAATAATTTCTAAGATAGTTTATATTTCTAAAGTATAAATTTTGTACCTTGATAAATTCAGTTACTAACATTGTATAGGCGCTGTGATTCAGACCATGTTTTACTAGGTTTGTTCCAGACGTTAGAGCAAAACACGTCCACGTAAGACAAAGAGCAAGGCACACTGACCAAGAGACAAGAGTGTGTAAAGAAACGCCCCAGCCCTCAGCCGTTTGGCCTCACCAGGCCGAGAGCCAAGCTATGAACTTACGTTTTTGTGACAATAGCTCGCCGAGACACTGATTTGGAGGTGTTTAAAGAACGCAAAACCAGTTTTAAATTAGGGTGACGCCCTTGCTTCATGATTTTCACTCACTCTTGTCTCTTGGTTAATGTGTTTTACTCTTTGTCATTCGGTGGACGTGTTTCAAGATCATCAAATGAACAAGTGGAACAAACCTACTTACACACTTTATCATACTGTATCATCAGCAAAAGCAGGTAGACAATTTTTAGGTAATATTTTTAACATATCATTATTATTATATGATAAATAATAAAGGTCCTAGAACAGATTATACATTTTTTATTTCTAACGTTATTAATTTTGACTTCCTGTACTCAATCCGTTAAATAATTTTTAATTAGACTAAAAGCTATTCCTCTAACACTATATTTGTATAATATTATTTATCAAATAGTATTTTATAGTCCGCCGTGTGTCGAAAGCTTTGGCTAGGTCCAGAAGGTAGAAAAGCAATAACTGTCGGGTTACCGGTGTTCGTAATGATATACAGTGGTACCTTGAGATACGAATGTCCTAACATACGAATGTTTTGAGATATGACATGAAATATTCTAAAATTTATACCTTGACATACAACAAAAAATTTGAGATACGAATTTGCGATGTGTGATTTTATTGAGTGGATATGTACCTACATAGTTTTTGGGCCTTCAGTGAAAAAATACTCGATAATGGTCTACCGCTTAAGTGTGTCCTTCTGTTGGATAATGCTCCCACTCACCCTCCTGGTCTTGAGTATGGACTTTTAGATGAATAAAAATTTATTAAAATTATCTATCTGTCACCCAATACAACGTCTACCCTTCAACACATGGATCAACAAGTTACATATCTCCAATTTTAATAATGTAACGTTTTTGCGGGTTCGTTGGTTTGTGTATAATGACTACGAATTTATTTTTTAAACAATTGTTTATTTATTTATCTAACACTTATGCACTACAACAATGTTCACTGTCAACAATAGTCACAGTACTGTTTATATTTCACTATATACACAATGTACACTTTATTAACAATGTTCAGAATTTATATCACTGTTCACTTTAACACTGAGCACTTCGATGAATTTATTTGAATACACACTCGGTGGTTTTATTTTATACACGTCGAACATTTATTTGAATACTCTTCGAACATTTATTTGAATACTCGTCGAACATTTATTTGAATACTGAACTGATGGCTCATCTTTCGGATTATTTATAGTAAGCGATCACCCGTTTCTAGACTTTTCTATTTGTAATCTTAGCGCCTATCTTTCTCTCCTCCATTGATTTACCAATGGAGAAAATTCTAGAACAACACGTCCTTGTCTCATCCTTTGTAATGTTAATCCGTGGTCATAAAATTGCTTCAGGGGGTCCATCCTTTTGGGCAAATCTTATCGCCGGTGATTGTTTAATCCCGCCTTTCGGGCGCCAGACACAAATGGGTGTCTTGGATTTGTGACACTGCCCCCTCTTTAAATTCCTTTCGCCCCGAAAGGTATCCATGGCGATAGCGGCAACCCGAACCATAACGGCAGCCCGATGTTTGGTAAAAGAAACAGTCCACAGTCCTATCTTTTGATAATGACGAACGGCCGTAGCAGCATACCAGGACGTAAATACCAGTAGACCGAAAAATCACTTCTATCATAGTACGTACTATCCTCCAATCGGCACCGTCGAAAGCACTGGTCAGCTTTGGGATCGCCACCTTCCTGATGTGTTGTCGCAGTAATTCTTCCTTCAATTCATGTAACGCGTTCCATAGAACTTGATATCCCTGTTTCTTGCCCTCCTTGGTCCGTGTCACAAGATAAAAAGCCTTCCTGGTGTTTCTAACTGGGATCTGAAGTGTTCGACCCAATCGAGGATGTTGATTTTGAAGTTCATCGATGCCTCCATATTTCGTCCGGAACACGGCAGCTACTCCATGGGACATATCCAAATCAGTAGAGACGCAGTGAGCAAGAGAATACTCCGCAGGCACTCGGAATAGGTCTTGGTTCCGTTCTTCTGTCACACCATATCGGATTGTTCGAGTCCCGGAGAATTCAGCCATGAACTCCTCAAAAATCAATTCCTTTGGCGGTCCCATAGTTCGTAAGCGGGCCTCCTGTGTCGGCTGATTGTCGTCTCCGTTGTACGGACTTAAGCGATTGAAGTGAATCACTCGAGGTTTTCCCTTTGGCTCCTTCTTTATTCGGTAGATGGTGTCGTTGATCCGCTCGATTACCACATAAGGACCTTCCCAATACACTTGGAGTTTCGGCGATAATCCACGTCGTCGTTTCGGGTTAAATAGCCACACTTTACTGCCAGGCTGGTAGATCTTTCCGTTGACACCGGAGTCGTAACGGTCTTTCATCCGATCGCTTGCATTCCGGATGTTCACACGAACACGCTGATGTATGTCGTCCATTCGGTTCCGCAGTTGGGTCACGAAATCTTCTCCAGCAATTTCTCTTCCAGGTGGGCATCCAAATTGTAGGTCACATGGCAAACGAAGTTCTCGACCCATGATGATCCTGGTCGGTGTTTCTCCAGTTGTTTCCTGGACTGATGATCGATACGCCAGAAGAAATAGGCTGAGGTACTGGTCCCAGTCTCGTTGATGGTCAGAGACGACTTTTGATAGGTATCGGTTGATGGTTCGAATCATCCGTTCCACTAATCCATCTGACTGCGGGTGTAATGCAGTGGTCCGAGTCTTCTTGATGTTCAGGATTCGGCATACTTCTTGGAACAGAGTAGATTCGAAATTTCGGCCCTGATCCGAATGTAACTCCAAGGGCACTCCAAATCGGCAAATCCATTCCTTGACCAGTACATCAGCAACTGTACTCGCTGTTTGGTCCGGTAGAGCGTAAGCTTCAGCCCATTTGCTGAAGTAATCCATTACTACCACGATGTACTTGTTCCCCTTGTCGGTTTCCGGGAATGGTCCAGCTACGTCGATAGCGATCCTCTCGAATGGACTTCCTACATTATACTGTCGCATGGCGGCCTTCTGCCGTCTCTGTGGCCCATTACTCGCTGCACAGGTGGTACACTTCCTACAATATTCCTCCACATCCCGTCGGCTATTGACCCAGTAAAATCTGTCCCTCACTTTCATTAACGTCTTTGTCACTCCAAGGTGCCCTCCAGAAGTACCACAGTGGATTTCCCTCACCACCTCTGGTATCCTACAACGTGGAACAAGAGTCTGTCTCCGCTCTTCTTTTCCATCCGCATTCACCAGCACCCTCTTCAGGAGTCCGCCGTCGACAACTAGGGATTCCCACTGAGCCCAATACGCCTTTACATTTGGGGAATATTTTGCCACCTCCTCCCATGTAGTTTTACGGTCCTCTTTCTTCCATTCGAGAATTGGTTTCATATCCGGGTCCTCTTCTTGATCCTTTTGTACATCGGTCGCTTGCCAGTCGTCCGCTACTACGGTGGTTCTGTAGATTTCGGCATCGCGTTCTTCCGTCCTGGTACAATGCTTGCAATTATCAGGGCATGGTCGTCTTGACAATGCGTCAGCATTTCGATGCGATGTTCCAGCTCGATGTTCGGTGTTGAAGTCGAATTCTTGAAGTCGTTCGATCCATCTGGCCACTTGTCCTTCGGGATTCTTGAATTGCAGGAGCCATTTCAGAGCTGCGTGGTCGGTTCGTAGCAGAAAGTTCTTTCCGTAGAGATACTTGTAGAAATGCTCGACTGCTTTGATTACTGCCAAAAGTTCCCGCCTCGTTACGCAGTAGTTTCTTTCCGGCTTGGATAGTGTCTTGCTGAAGTATCCGATGACTCTCTCTTCTTCATCCTGAATTTGAGATAGGACTGCTCCAACTCCTACGTTGCTGGCGTCAGTATCCAAGATGAATTTCCCCGATGGTAGTGGGTAACTCAAAACAGGAGCCGTAGTCAGAGCGTGCTTCAGTTTTTCGAAAGCATTCTGGCAGATGTTCGTCCATTCGTAGTGATGTCCATTTTCGGTTAATTTGGTCAACGGCTTGGCGATGTTGGCAAATCCAGGTACGAAACGTCGATAATATGTGCAAAGTCCCAAAAAGCTTCGGATTTCGTGCTTGTCCTTCGGTACTGGCCACTCCTTCACGCTTTGGACTTTCTCTGGATCGACTGCTACTCCCTTACCGGATACGATATGGCCTAAATATTGGACCTTGCGTTGGAATAAATGGCACTTCTTCGGGCTCAACTTTAGTCCAGCTTCTTGTAATCGTCGAAATACTTCCTCCAGGTTCTTCAAATGCTCCTCAAATGTTCGTCCCACAACGATGATGTCGTCAAGATATACCAGGCAAGTCTTCCATGACAATCCTCTCAAAACAGTATCCATCAATCGTTCGAATGTCGCAGGAGCATTACAAAGTCCAAATGGCATAACTGTGAACTGCCATAATCCCGAACCAATGGTAAACGCCGTCTTCTCTCTGTCCTCGGGTGCCAATTCTACTTGCCAATATCCACTCTTCAAGTCAAGGGTCGAAAAGAATTTTGATCCGGCCAAAGTATCGAGGGTGTCATCTATCCGAGGAAGTGGGTAGCTGTCCTTTTTCGTCACGTTGTTCAGTTGACGGTAGTCCACACAGAAACGTGTCGATCCATCTTTCTTCTTGACTAAGACTACCGGTGAAGCCCAAGGTCTATTTGATGGTTCGATTACACCATCGCTTTCCATTTCGGCTATGATGTTTTCAGCCTCTTCACGTTTTGCCAATGGTAGTCTTCGCGCTGATTGTCGGATTGGATTGGCATTTCCCGTGTTGATCTTGTGTTTGACGATGTTGGTTCTTCCTCCTTGCCTATTTCCGATGTCGTAGACGTTCCGATATTTACCGAGGAGTTCCCGCACTTTCGTTTTCCGATCCGGCGTCATTTGTTGGGTGGATTCTGCCAATAACGTTGTCAATTCACTTGAGAACTTGGTATCCGTATTTTCTTCCGTCTTGACCTGTCGGACTACAGATGAAACCGGCGTGCAGTAGCCCAAAACGGTGCCCGCCTTTATCGTCATCGGGCAATAGTTGGTGTTCATTACCCGTACCGGAATTGTTTGCAGCTCACGAACCAGGGATTTTCCAAGTAGCATCCCTTTCCCGACTTCAGTATCATGGGTTTTCGGCTCAAACATCATGATGTTTCCATTGGCGACTCCATTCTCCACAGTTCCTCCTAGGATTGTCTCGCTTCGTTCTGGTAATGACACACCCTCGGCCAAGACGATGCACAACTTGTTCTCATCCCGACGGTGAAGTACGAGTTCTTCCAAATTTATTTTCAACACACCGCGCTTGAAATCCAGTGTGAAACCCCGACTTCCGATGATGTCCATTCCAACGATGAATTCTTCGTCGATGTCCGCTACGAGCACTCGATGTTTAAAACTGTTACTGTCGATGGTAAGAATGACGTCAACTTCTCCGTGAACGGTGGTGGCTTGTCCATTCGCTGTTCGTAGTCGCCATCGTGATGGTAAAAGGCGCTTTTTCTTTACGACGTCCTTTCTCACAACCGTTCTCGTCGCCCCTGTATCCAGCAGGAGAGCTAGTTTTTTTCCATCAACACTCCCGTCGACGAAAATGCTGCTGGGCTCGTGTTGTAGTGCGGCAACAGTGGCTTCCTTGATCTTCCTTGGGGCCTGGTGGGTACAGGTCAACGATTGCCCCCTCACATCGACCTGCTCTAGTTTTCCGACTTTGGTGGCTCATGAGGCTTGTTTTCGTGGGGACACTGTCTTCTGATGTGTCCCAACTTTCCACACCCATAGCACCTCACTTCCGTGGTCTTACGTTCGAGTGGTTTCCGGCTTTCCAATACACGGATCCGACTTACTCCATAGGCGCTCAGCTTTGCTGCTTCGATTTCGAGAGCACGGGTGAGGGCTTCCGTTAGGCGGGTTGGCCGAGCGAGAACCAATGCCTGGCGGGTTTCCCCGTCCCGTACCTCGTCGACGAAAGCTTGGACGGCCAATCTTTCCACGATATTCTCCGGTGTTCCTGGGTAAGCAAGGCGAGCCATTCGGGCCACATCGGCTTCGAACTCTTGTAAAGACTCTCCCGCCTTCTGGACCCGGTTCTTTAGCTGTGTATGGAACACATGCTCGAGGTGAGTCTGCCCATATCGCATTTCCAATCGTTGGACCAGCTGTTCGTAATTGTTCATGTCATCTGGGGCCACGACCTGGAGGATATTTAGTGCATCTCCGGATAAGGAAAGCACAAGATTAGTCGCCTTTTCTGCTTGTGTCCAATTGTTATGCTTGGCCACAGTTTCAAACTGAGCGAAAAAGTTTGCCCAAGGAACTTTCCCATCGAATGTTAGCAGCTTTATCAGATTGTGACCACCTGAATTCGTCGCCAAAGGTGCCCTTGCGATATTTTTATTTTCACCAACGATTGGGCTCACCTCAAATTCCTTGAATTTCTCCTCGAGGGACTGCATTCGATCGTCTAATTTTTCCTTGATGATGTCGACCTTCTCGTCAAATTTTTCCCTTATTCCGTTGACTTCTTCGCTGAATTTTCCTTTCATGGCGTCGACTTCTTCGCGGAATTTTTCTTTCATGCCGTTGACTTCTTCGCGGATGTTACTGACCTCCTCGTCGAGTTTCCTTTCGATGTCGGTTAATTTTTCTTCCATGGTCCCCTTTAAGTTCGTTCGAAGGTCGTCAATATTGGCCTCAATCTTCAGTTGTAGATCCTCGTTGTTGCTTTTAAGTTCGGCTCGCAGATCTTCATTGTTGGCATCGATCTTCTTTAATTCAGCTCGCAGGTCTTCATTGTTAGCCTCGATTTTCCGTTGTAGATCTTCATTGTTGGCCTCGATTTTCCGTTGTAAGTCCTCCAATATTGTTTCCGACGACTTGAATAGGAACGTTTCCGGATCATGTCCTTCCGATCTAAGGGCCTCGGCGAGTCGTTCCTTGAGAACCGTTTTCTTCCCTTCGGTGCTCAGTTCCCGGTCTTCTAATTGTTCTTTCAATTCCGAAACTTTCAATTTTTCTAGCGTCGACATGGTTGATTAAATTATTTTTTTATATCACGTTTCACTTAGATTTATTTTATGTCACACAAACCCCACACCTGACACCAATGTAACGTTTTTGCGGGTTCGTTGGTTTGTGTATAATGACTACGAATTTATTTTTTAAACAATTGTTTATTTATTTATCTAACACTTATGCACTACAACAATGTTCACTGTCAACAATAGTCACAGTACTGTTTATATTTCACTATATACACAATGTACACTTTATTAACAATGTTCAGAATTTATATCACTGTTCACTTTAACACTGAGCACTTCGATGAATTTATTTGAATACACACTCGGTGGTTTTATTTTATACACGTCGAACATTTATTTGAATACTCTTCGAACATTTATTTGAATACTCGTCGAACATTTATTTGAATACTGAACTGATGGCTCATCTTTCGGATTATTTATAGTAAGCGATCACCCGTTTCTAGACTTTTCTATTTGTAATCTTAGCGCCTATCTTTCTCTCCTCCATTGATTTACCAATGGAGAAAATTCTAGAACAACACGTCCTTGTCTCATCCTTTGTAATGTTAATCCGTGGTCATAAAATTGCTTCAGGGGGTCCATCCTTTTGGGCAAATCTTATCGCCGGTGATTGTTTAATCCCGCCTTTCGGGCGCCAGACACAAATGGGTGTCTTGGATTTGTGACAATATATAACATTATTTTAAATAGGAAAAATTGCGTTGGGATGCGATTTTTTGACATACGACGATGATACGAATTAATTTCGTATCTCAAGGGTCTCAAGGTACCACTGTATATAATAACATAATATAAAGTCAGTAATCGACGTCACATCTTTTGTTTCTTTATTTCTTATAAAACTGTACTAGATGTTACTATAATAATTTTACAATCTATAATAAAAGAGTACAATCTTACATGAATAATCTTTTCAAATATTTTGGTGATATTAGATATAAGTGACATTGGGAATTAGTCATTAGATGTAGGGATATCACCAGATTTGAAAATCAGTACTATTTCCGCACATTTGAGCACATTTGGTCAAATACCACTTGAGTAAGTACTTTAGCACTTATGGATACTATTTAAAGTATTTATTGATTGATACATTTTTATATATATTTTTCTTGATTTATTTCTCGTGAGAAAGAGATAAAAATTGTAAATAAAAAGGTTAGGTTCAAAATGTAAGTAAATCCAATTCTATTCAATTTTAAGGTATATAAGATATACATATTTAATAAGCTTTTAAGTTAAGATTTTATTCCGTATCTACGTATGTGTCTACAACTATTTTATTATACTTATAATCGGAATATTATTGAATTAAAACATGAAAACAATTAAAGATTTCTTTGATTGAATTTTCATAGCCTAAATTTAATGAAATAAAACAGAATACATGAATAATAAATTTTATTATATCATTCTTATTTGAAGAATGAAGACGGAATTTATAGTTTACTTTTAAAGTTGGAAAATATTACAACGAAATTTTTAAAATATCATAGTCATTAAAAATTCCAATCTTATTCTTAAATATTTTTGTGAATCAGTTTACAGTCGAAATAATCAAATACAGTTTTTTTTGCAAAAGCAGTTTGGCTATTTAAAAATTAAGTTCAAAATGTTATATCCTCGAAGCGAATGGATGAATGCAAATATAAATTATTTAAAATATCTTGGATTATGGGAAGACAAACAGTATTGGAAATCGTTACTTATACTAAGCATTCAACTCATTCAAACTTTTGGAAGCCTCTACTATTTGATAATGTCGTACCATGAGATAAATAGCATGGAAATTATTGAACTTCTCGTCGCTGTGTCTACAATACAACTTGGTTCATTTCCACTAATTTTCATGATAAAAAATGATCAGAAATACCTTGACCACATTAAATATATACAAAACCATTTCAAAAATACATCACTTTCTCAACAAACCGAAATATTCAATCGAAAATTAGTTAAATGGGCAACGTACGCTTACATCATCTTTATAGCATTTACCATTGCATCTCCTTTTATGAAAATTATAACCGAAAAACAAATTGTGTTTTATTTTGCAATCAAATTGACATGGTTCGACTCAACATGGAAGCGACTTGTTGTATTGATTTTTCAGGTGTCCGTAATATCTTTCGCTGGAATTATATCTATGCAAGCATCGCAAGCTTTTGTAGCTTCTATTTTTCATATTAAAGCTCAAATTCGAATATTGCGACAAGATATTTCAGAGATCAAATTGACTAACCTTGTCGTTGCTAAACAGCAAATTAAAGATTGCGTTGATCATTATAATGTTATCATAAAGTAACATTTTTACTGTTATATAAAAAATTGAAGATATCGCTTAAATTATGTTTTAACCATTTTATTTTAGCGCAATTCAAAATTTCAATACGTATCTAGGAAATGTGATATTTATGCTTTATGTTTTTATGATAATGATTCTTGGTTTCAACTTTATCAAGCTGTTGATGGTAAGAATTATTACTGTAATAATATTTTGAGTGCTAGTTAGCCTCATGACCCAGGTTTCCTAAATTGTATTTGTATTAAATTCCTTTTTAAGCTGAATATGATTCCAACTGAAAATGCAGGATTGCCTTTGGTAATAGGACAAACAATTTACATAATTGTAGCTTTTGTTTACGTTTCGTATTTCGGTCAAATCTTAATAGACGAGGTAAGAAGTTACTCTTTAATATACATATGTTATAATGTTAAGTTTATTTTAAATTTATTTTTTAGAGTTTGTATTTGAATAAGACTATTTACGATTTTCCTTGGTATGAACTCCCAGTTGATATGGAAAAAGATATGCTTATGATTTTACGAAGAACTAATAAGTCTTTAAAGTTTGAGGTTTTCTTCTATCAACTAGCTCTAGTTGACTGTACAACGGTAGGCAATTGTGTTTTAATTTATAATACTGTTGTTACTTTGTATGATGGCTTTATTGCTTAAATGCTTTGTATAAGAAAAAATTGCTTTCCTGTTACCTAAAAGAGAAATATTAGTATACCATCATAAGAAATGAAAGAAAACACCATCTCACCATTACTTTCTAAAACCTAATTTGCACTTTACAATGGAATTATAATTCCATTCAGCTGGATTCTCTGCTTGATTGAACTGCTATCTTTTAAGCGTGTTGGTGTAAGATGTCAATTATATAGTTTACTAACTGTTCCCCGCCCGCTTTGCTGGACATAGCTAAATTGAACTAATTATTTAATTAAATCCATCGTTGCAAAATATAAAAAAGTTATTTTAGCTATCTTGCAATAAAAGATAATAGTTATACGTCAGGAATCGTAAATTTTCCAGAGTAACAAATATCTTCTAATTTTTACCTGCCTAGAAATTTCACTATTTGCAGTTCAGTCATTGTTCAATGGATTTTTACCCGTAATTTACGTTTGACATACTTTGATCTCCCTAGAAATTACACCCGTGAATAATTATATATAATTTATAAATAATTTTTTTTTTAATTCCAATTCATTCCTCTGTAACTCTGTATTTTCCTCTATATAAATCGAACTCCTAACGGCTTCACCTCTCTTAGTCAAACTCCTAATCGAGATCACTTAAGTCGAACTGCCTCCTTTTGTTATTTATTCTTAAAAATTATCATCACTATTTAAATTGAAATTTGATAAACAGATGTTAAAAATTGATTAAGGCTGTGACACTACCACTGGCACCTTCTCTTAAAATTAAGACACTGAGAATGGCACATTTTTGTTACTTTTTGGCACACTATTATCTCTAACATAAACATTATCGCTGTACGTTGATTCCCAAATTCTTTCAAAGCATCATAATGACCCTCGTAAAAAATTTCCCGGAAACCGTAGTCTTTCCACACCATGTGTTGGTTCTCCAATAGAAGCCATGAGGCAGACACTTTAAAATACTTTCAATTGATAAGGAAATAAATCTTGCTTAGACGCTTAGATGCTTAGACATTTCCGCGCGATAGATTTCTTTAGTGCTGTAAAGAGCATCGGATGTTGAATGAGTCAAGCATCCGAACCGATTCCCATGTGTTAAATACATGTACAACAATTTTTTTTTTCAGTTAACATTTTTTTTTCGTTCTTCCCCATGAAAAACGTATACAGCTTCACTGCTAAAGTAACAAATAACAATCAATGTTAGAATAAATTTAAAAAAAAACAAAACTTGTGATCGTAAGTGAATAATTTTTTTTATTAAGGAAGAGATTTTTTTATTCAGAGCCTGGCAATGGCGTGTAATCAATTTGAAATATTGTTGCTATGAAAACATAAAAAACAAATCTGACGTCACATTTATACTAAATTCGTTATTCCATGTCATTCCATGTTAGTTGCGCCACGTTCCACGGAAACGGGATAAAAAGTATTCTCTGTCGGTTTCCTGGTTCTAAGCTACATCCCCACCAAGTTTCAGCCAAATCGGTTTAGCCGTTCTTAAGTTATAAGTAGTGTAACTAACACGACTTTCTTATATATTAAAGATTAACCTGCAACGAGTCTTGTTTATGAAATAGTTTACAACTATTTTATTTATATCTTTTTTGTTTCAGCTGTTTCGTACAATTTACTCGTTTTCTATGCTTTTGCAACATATAATGAGCAGAAATTATCATAATGAAAAGTAAAATATAAGTAGAAAAAGTATATTCGATAGAAATTAAAAATGTATTTGCTTATCTTTTTTCGAACTGTAAGGTATAATAAAATAAAAGAATACAAACATTAGTGGAAAAAGTTTATTTTTCTAAATACCTTGAACGTTTTTTATTCCTCATACACACTCGTAGTATTTCAATCAAATACTACTGATGCATGGAGCGAAGGTTTAACTCCTACGCCACTCAATGGACGCCTTATTTATAATTTACTATTTTATGTTGTATGCTTTATAAACCTGCAAAGAAAAGTTTGGGACTAGAATGTGAATTAATCGAACTCTATTTAAAGACTCCAAACTGGCTAAATAGGCTATACTGGTTTCCGATAGAACACCAAAGATAAAAATATGAGCATGGAAGGGGCTTGACAAGGGGAACGCCAAGTGAATCAGTGAGGAAAAAGAGAATCATATCCTCGCTTTTACTATGCATATTTAATAAGTCTTTTAGTTAAGGCTGTTCAAATATTTTTTATAATACCATAAATCAATTTTAGTATCCTTGAATGAGGCATAGTATAAGACACGATAAACAATTAAACATTTCTTTGATTGAATTTTCAAAGCCTAAATTGACTGAAATAAAACTGAGTGCATAAATAATAAATTATATCATTATGATCTGAAAATAAGGAAACTAATTATAAATTTATTCTACCTTTAAAGAACAAAAAAATTTCTTTGAAAATTCGAAAATGTGATATATATTAAAATTCCCAATATTATCCCCTAGAATGTTTCTTAGTCTTCTTTTCTAGTTTCACTTGTCTTCTTTTTTAGTCGACACAACTAAAAACAGTTTCTATTATAAAAGCAGTTTGGATATTTAAAAATCAAGCTCAAAATGTTATATCCACAAAACGAATGGATGAACGCAAATATAAATTTTTTAAAATATCTTGGATTATGGGAAGACAAACAGTATTGGAAATCATTTCTTATACTAAGCATTCAACTCATTCAAATTTTTGGAAGCCTTTATTATTTGATAACATCGTACCATGAGATAAATGGCATGGAAATTATTGAACTTCTCGATGCTGTATGTACAATTCAACTGGGCTTACTTCCACTGATTTACTTAATAAAAAATGATCAAGAATTTGTTGATCATATAAAATTTATGCAAATGTATTTTAAAAATACAACACTTTCTCAAGAAGTTGAAACATTTAACCGAAAAATAGTTAAATGGGCAAAGTATGGGTATATCATCTTCATAGTTTTTACCATTGCATCTCCTATTACGAAAATTATAACGGAAAAACAAATTGTGTTTTATTTTACAATCAAATTGACATGGTTTGACTCAACGTGGAAGCGAATTGTTGTGTTGGTCTTTCAGGTATCTGTAATATGTTTTGCCGGAATCATAACGATGTACACATCGCAAGCTTTTATAGCTTCCGTTTTTCATATTAAAGCTCAAATTCGAATTTTGCGACAAAATATTTCAGAGATCAAATTGAATAACCTTGTCGTTGCTAAACAGAAAATTAAAGAGTGTGTTGATCATTATAATATTATCATAAAGTAAAATATTACACATTAAAAATTTGAAATTATTAAGGAATCGCTTTTAAGCTAACCGTTTTTTTTTAGTGCAATGCAAAATTTCAATACATATTTGGGAAATGTTGCGTTAGGGTTTTATGTTTTTATGATAATGATACTTGGTTTCAACTTTATCAAGCTGTTGATGGTAAGAAACTTTTAAGTAACGTAGTATTTCTTTTTAAATGTTAGTGAGCATCATGAAAAAAGTTAAACTTTGTATTCATTTTTTAAGCTGAATATGATTCCTACTGAAAATTCGGGATTGTCTTTCGTAATAGGACAAACAATTTATGTAATTGTGGCTTTCGTTTACGTTTCGTTCTTTGGTCAAATTTTAATAGACGAGGTAAGAAGTTGCACATATATTTTATACATGTAGTATAATATTTACATTTTTTAAGAGTTTGTATTTGAATGAGACAATTTACAATTTTCCTTGGTATGAACTTCCGGTTGCTATGGAAAAGGATATTCTTATGATTTTACGAAGAAGTCATAAGCCTTTAAAGTTTGAGGTTTTTTTCTATCAACTAGCTCTCGTTGACTGTACAACGGTAGGTACTTTTATTTTAATTTTAATTTCAAATATCGTTGTTACTGTGTAATATAACTTAATTTTTGAAACCATAAAAATGTTTTGTGAAAGAAAGCATCATTTTAAAATTCATAAGGAAATTCAAACACTGGCGACACGAATGTGGTCGTTCATTTTATTTTCCTTAATCAATTAAGTCAAAGGTAGGAAATTTGACCTCTTTTGAGAGTATCAACACTTAAGAAAAATTTGATTTTTCTCAGAACTGTCCATGCCAGGATAACTCATAGCCATATCTTTGGATAAGTGCCTCGATCTTGCTGCACACCATAAGTAAACCCATTTACTGTACAACATATATTATCGGAAAATAAAAAGTACGAAATTACCAACCGAAAAACATACTTATCAAAATCAACAATAAATTAACAAAACATTATGTATCTCTGTTTTTTTTAGATTGCTGTTTGAACCCATTAGGGTCCTGTATTCGCAAGTTTGTAACCTCAAAAAGGTGTGGAAAAATTTTTATATAGAAAAAACCGTGAAATTTGTGAACTTCTTTCAGATGTTGCTCGGTATCTCCTAATACATGCATTTTTCTTCAAAAGCTATTCTGTAAATTTTTAAAACAGTAAATTTGTTATAAATTAAGCCTAACCAGTGGCTCTGCAGGTCATTAGGTTACCGAGTTACGGTACTTTGAAAATAGACCAGTGTTTTAAAAATAGAAAATTTTGGTTTTAGATCTTTTTTGGATCTAAGTTGCGTCGAAACCATTGATCTTACGAGCAAAACGAGCGGAGCCTGTTAGCTTCGTAGTTCTCTCAAAATCTTAGAGAACCCATATAAGGTAAAATCACATTTTCGTAGGTACTCCAGTATTGGTGGATCGTCAGGGTTGTCTTGAGGGTTGTCACCGTCGTCTTCTTTATTGCAGCTTTGCACATTTCGTCAGAGCAGGTATCATACATCGCAGAACATCTAAGCCCTGCTTTCAGACCAGTGCAGTCACCTCTCAGCACCCCTTCTTGCATTTATCAAAGAGGAGTTTTAGGAGCTCTGCAGAGGCAGGAGCTTGCAGACTGGCAATGTAGATGAGTCCAGCCGAGGTCATATATGCTTAAAATTTACATCATGTAGCAAAAAAGTGTAAAAGTACATTTCTGAGAAAATGCGATTTTACCTTTTATGGTTTTTTTCAATAATTTTGAAAAAAACTACGAAGCTAACAGACCCCGCTCTGCACTTAATTTAAAGCTAAATAAATTACCTTCAAAATATATTCATTAGTCCTGCTCGTAAAATCAATGGTGTCGACGCAACTTCGATTCAAAAAAGGTCTAAAACTAAAATTTTCAATTTTTGAAAAAAACTGGCCTATTTTCAAAGTGCCGTTCCTTGGTAACCTATTGACGTGCATAACGCCTATTGAGCTTAATTTGTGACAAATTTGTTGCTCGTTAAATAAAACCAATTTAAAAAAATTAAAAAAACGTACAGAATAAGTTTCGAAGAAAAATGCATGGATAAAGAAATACCGAGCAGAATCTGAAACAAGTTCAAAAATTTCCTCTATAAAAATTTTTCCAAAAGTTTTTGAGAGTTGCAAACTTGAGAATACATAGCCCTAATGCGTCAAAACAACATACAAAAAAATCATAAATACATCATGTTTTGCAAATTTAGCTATTTTTATGTCGATTTTGATTGGCTTATTAAGTAAACCCAGAACACTCTAACTCCCTAACTGCCTCAACCATCTCTATTCTATAATAACCCCATTAATAAACATAACTTTCCCATATCTACTAAACAGTTTCAAAATATCGAAGCAGCTGGAGCGGCTATAAAAAAGGGATCATGTTTATAATGATTCGTACTTGTTTAGTGGATTGTGAGACTTAAAGCCCATTTACACTTTGATTACTGCAGGTGCAAGTGATGACCGATTAGCAATTTTTGTGAGCGTTTAGTTCAAGTGTGCACTTTACTGTTTAGCTGCTGCGCTTAGTTCAATTAGTTTATTGAAGCAAGCTGCAAGTGAAAGACGTACAAGACGTAGCAACTCGTACAAAATTAGAACACACTTCTATTTGCTGATTTAATCAGTCGAATTTGTTGACTAATCACTTGCACTAATCAATTGCGGTCCTCACGTATTTTGTCCTAATCGTCTTTAACTACTCGCAATAATCAAAGTGTAAATGGGCTTTTGGTGATAAGCTATACTCACTAGAAAAAGTCAAGTATTTAATCAACTAGTATCTGCGGTGTTAAAATGGTATTGTTTGGGTAGTTTAGTTGCTAAATTACTCGCTATTCGATTAAATCATCTTGCTAAGCCCGGTCACAGAATAATTCCGAACGAGCCTTAGCCTATGAAATAGTTTTACAATTTATTTTATTCACCTATATTCTTTTTGTTTCAGCTTTTTCGTACAATTTATTCGTTTTCTATGCTTTTGCAACATGTAATGAGTAGAAATTATTACAACGAAAAATAAAATATGTGTAGAAAAAATTATATACGATAGAAATTAAAATTGTTATTACTCATAGTTTTAGCAACTAAATGATAACTTATTTTAATATCGCGCAAGCTGCAATAAAATATTAATATAATACAAATTTTTTTTCTAAATACTGTAAAAATATCTTAGTAGTGATATTACGCTCGTAATAATAAAATGTTTTTCAAGAAAAATTTTAACGGATTTTTTTTAAATCTTATTATTTTTATATTACCTGCCCCCTTTATAATTTAAATATTTTAAAGTATATTTTAAAACGAACTTAAATAAATGACAAATTGGGTTATTTATTCATTTAAATTACACATAAAATAATCGAAATAAAAAATTATTTTCAATCCAATTTATTTAATTATTGCTTGACTTAAAATATTTTAACAAATAGGTATAATATACCAGTTCTTAGCAAACAGGGTTTGGATTATCGCAATTTTCAATTGGAACACATTCCCAATTTGAATTTCTGGCATATCCATCTATACAATAGCACATATCGTTACATTTAATGTTGACTATTGGACAAGTTTCACCAAGATGGGCACATTCTGTGTCGCATGCAGATCCACAACTATATACTTCGAAAACTGTTCGGCAAGTAACTGAAACAAAAAGCAATTAAATAGAAAACTATAGTGGTAAAGCAAAAGTTTAATTTGTATACTTTTACAATCCTTGGTAGGTATACAATATCCGTTATCATCTCGAGCATAACCCACATCGCATTCACATCCTTTTCGACAGTACTGTGGTTGGATTTGGTTATTACATCGATTATTTGGGTAAGGTAAGTTACGACAAGTTAGAGGACAGTTGCTTAAACAGTCAGTGTAAACTTCATTTGGTCCTGAACATTCTCGAACTGTAAATAAATATGAACCCCTTTAACGTTTAGTTATTTAAATCAGAACAAAGAGTAACTTACGAGGACACTGTTCCGGGAGGACGCAACACCCTGAGCCATTTCTAACATATCCATCTTGACAGAAACAACCAACGACACACTGCGCAATACAACTACGAAGGGTTCCTAAATTATCACACGTGTCAGGACATAAAGATCCGCATGTTTTAAATACTTCATTATTTCCACAATCTAAAAAATATAAAACAAATTTAATAATATAGAATAATTTTAAAAAAATATTTCTTACTGTGAGGACATTGATCTGCAGGAATACAAATATAATTCTCATCTCGAGCATAGCCATCGATACAAAAACATCCACTGTTCTGTCCTATTATAGGAGGAGACTCATACTGGCCATTGCTTTGGCAGAAAGTGTCATAAGGCGGTCCATCTATTAAATAAACTTCATTAACACCACATTGCTGCATATTAGGACACTCATTTTCAGGAACACAATATCCGTTTGGATCCCTTAGAAAACCATTTTTACAATAACATCCCGGACTACATCCCGCAAGACAAAGAATGTAAGCTCGATCACATCGCTCAGAACATGAATTTCCACATGCATTGTATTCTTCATTAATTCCGCATTTTTCATTTTTGCATTCACAACGAGGAATACAGCTCCCGTGATATCCCCGTTTGTAACCTTTTTGACAGAAACAACCTTTTTGGCAACTAGCTACGCAAGCAATTCCAGTGTTATTGCATAGATCATCGCAATAATTTCCACAATCTGAATACATTTCGTTGAAGCCACACTGTTGGTTTGAGCATTCATTTTCAGGAACACAGTTCCCTTCTGAATCTCGACGATATCCTAAGTTACAGAAACACCCATCTTCACAGTTCGAACAATCTATACCACTTGAGACACATTTTTCGGCACATCGATCTCCACATGTTACATAGGACTCATTAGGTCCGCATAGTTGACGATTAGGGCACTCATTTGCAGGAATGCAACCTCCTCCTAGTTGGTCACGGAAGTATCCTTCTTGACAGAAGCATCCTACCACGCATTGGCTGGAGCAATCAACTGCACTAGAATCACATAGCTCGCTACATCTATTACCGCATGTTGTATAGACTTCATGAATTCCACAATTTTGGTTATTGGGACATTGATTTTCAAGAACACATCTTCCTTTTTTGTCTCTTAGATATCCAGGTTTACAGAAACATCCTGTGTAGCAATTATTATCACAACGAACTGTTGTTTTGTCGCATAATTCCCTGCATCCATTTCCACAGTCAGTGTACTGCTCGTTAACTCCACATTGCATAGGGGGAGGGCATTGACTACGACGCACACACATTCCATTTGAAGTATCTCGTACGTAGCCTTTCTGGCAGAAGCATCCTCTAACGCATTGATACGTGCAAGGGCGGTTTGGTAAGAAATAATTGTCACAAGTATCAGGGCATGCTGTGCCACACTCCTGAAATACTTCATTTTGTCCACAAGTAGGCGGGCAAGGGCATTCTCCAGGAGGTATACATTGTCCCGTTGAAGTATCATTAACATAGCCCTTTTTACAGAAGCATCCGCTGACGCATTGCAAAGTACAAATACGGTTTGTATTCAGGTAGTTATCGCATGTGTCTGGGCAAGAAGAACCACAACTTTGATATTCTTGATTAGGTCCACATAGCATATTTTTGCATTCTTCAGGCTTAACACAAGATCCGTCATCGGCTTGTACATAACCCTCCTCGCAGAAACAGCCTTTGACACAGAGATCGATGCATACATCTGGAGGGTTATCAATGTTTTTGCAAGTTAATGGACAGGCTGTTCCACATTCACTGTAAACCATATGATCGAAAGGACATATTTCTGTAATAGAGAAAAAATGTATTCGAAAAAAGTAAAGTTTAATAAAAAAAAAAATAAATAATTTAAGATATGATTCTCCGAAGTATAATTGCATAAAAATTTTATACCGTTTCCAGGACAATTTTCTGGCAAGACACAAGTTCCTTGATCCGTTAAGACGTAACCATCATCTTTACAAAAGCATCCAGGATTGCACCGTTTATTACAAAATTTTGGTGGGTTTAAATAATTTCTACAAGTTAATGGACAAGATGTTCCACAAGAATTGTAGATTTGATTTGAGTAACAAGTTTCTACAAGCCAAAAAAATTTAATTGAATATTCAATCAATTTCAATTAGATTAAATTACCTTCAGGTGGACAATTTTCTCGTAAAATGCAACCATTTTTCGAAGAGACGTAACCAGACTTACAGAAACAACCCTCGACACAAACAGCAGGACAAAATCTAATTTCCGGACTGCATGTTGGAGCACAAGAAGATCCACAGGTTGTGTATTCAGCATTTGGTCCACACTCTTTAGACAAATTTTTTACGAATTTACACAAATACTAAATAAAAAAGCTTAATCTAATAACATTTAAATTTTCATTTTGAATTATAAAAAAAAAAGTTTTAAGTATTAAAACTTAAATTACCAGTAACTAGAATCTAATGATTTTAATCGTAGACCATAAAGTTTAATTATTACCTTTAGAACACTCATATGGCTGAACACAACAACCGCTAGCAGATCTCAAATATCCTGGCAAACAAGAACATCCACCATATGCACTACAAGCGTATGAACAAACTTGCGGGTCTGGATTTGAGCAAGTTCGCTCACATACGCGTCCACAACTCTTATTATATTCATTAACAGGACACGTTTCTAATTCACCCTCTATAAGAGAAATGTGAGTTATTGTACTGTATCTGGAATAATTTTTTTGTGCTGAAGTTAGTGTAAATTTTACAAATAGCAACTACATTTATTTAATCACAGAGATATGAACAGGTTTGGCAAATATATCACTTCCAAAATTTAAGACGTGAAGCTATTATATGTAAGTACTGCTTTATAAACGTAACTTTCGCATTTGTATTTTTATTTGTAGTAACTACCTTTGTTCATATCTCTTTACATTTAACCTATACATCCTATTTGTAAACCCATAGAAAAATATTAAAAATATGCATTCTAGGGGATCACAAGTTGGTCATCAATAACATTTTAATGAAAAATATTTGATCAAATGAAGCGGGAAGTAGTTTATAATTGATCAAGAATATATAAGATACCTGGAGGACACATTGAAGGATCCACACAATTTCCATTAGAATTACGAACCAAGCCATCATCACAACCGCAAGTTAGAGTTTTATTTGGACATAAATATAGGCATTTTGGTGGATTTTTGTAATTTGCACAGGTTGGTTCACATACTCCTCCACATGGTTTTGCTACTTCATTAACATCACACGTTGGAGGTGCTAAAATCAAATAAAAATTGTTACAATTTGATTTTTTGTTCCTAAGACTAAATATGCAAAGCATGTAAATTTTTGTTGATCTACATTAAAATATTTACATACATTAATACCACAATTACTAAAAAAAAAAAAATCTACGAAAGAAATGAAGTTAAAAGTATAAATTGTTTAGATACAATAAAAATTAAAAGCTTCATAATTATTGTTCTCAAACATTTGTTGTCTTAAGAAATATCGTAATCATTCAACAATAATTTCTGTTGATTTTGTTGTCGTTCGAAGAAATATAGTTTATAGAAAAAACATTAAAATAGTTCTCGGTGAATGATTGTTTAAAGATTAATTGCACTGAAGATCATAGCGTGTTTAATTAAAATGCACTGCAATTTTTCTATAGCAATATTGTCATAAAAAAAAGTTGAATTCGTAATTTTTATAAGCCATCAATAAAACTTTATTTTAACATTGCTATCTTTAAACAAATATTAGTGAGATTCAGTTTATCATGCAAATTGTTAGATATATGTTAAATGATTAAAGAAAAGCTTTTTTGTCCGTGCAAATTCAACTAAAGCTAAAACTAATTGTTTTTAATGAAGATATAGTGATAATTCTTTTTTAGATAAGGACCAAGTATATAAGAAGTAAAACAAAAAAAAATGATCGAAATCTATCCAGTAGTTTTTGAGTTAAAAGCGAACATTAGAAAACAGCCATCATTTTATTTATATAGATTTAAAGTGTAATTATTTTTAATTAATTTTCACCGACATTCTAAAGCGGTTCAGAACTGAGATAGCTTTATTCGATGTTAATATTTTGTAAGACAATATGGACTGAAATTTGGTGCATGAAATTATTCACCCACGTTTTTCCCTTATATTTTCCTTTGATTCCTCATTGCCTCCGTTTTAAAAAAGTTCAATAAATAAACAAGAAACCAGGAACAGAAACCAAAAATATATTATATTTTATACTGATTTTATAACCGTCATAGTTCACTTAATGGTTAAAAAGGCGCTTTATGTGCTAGTTACATTAGTTTGACACCCGATCAATCATATTTTTTCAATATATGTCTAGATAATTTTCGATTATCCAAACCAAGTAGGTATGCTATACCAGTGATTCTCATTGACATAAGGGCGCCGCGAATTATTTAATTAGGCTACGGTTACACTGGATGTAAAGTAAAAATATAACTTTTTCAATTTCTCAAGAAAGTGAAAAGTTTTGTATTGAGGGAGCAGCAAGTCAAAAAAAATGTGAAACCTCTCTGCTTTACCAAAACCATTCATTCGTACAATTTAAAACGATTATAGCAATCTCATAAAACAAAAAAAAATTATTACGTGGTACTGGGCAGTTACTGGGAGTCACACAACCACCGTTTGAAGAATCTCTAAGATACCCTGGCAAGCAAATACATTTCCCTTCTCCTGGTCGGCATAATGGTAAGAAACAAATATGAGTTTCTGGATCATCGCAAGTTGGTTCACATCCACCACATTCAACAAAATGCTCGTTAACAGGACATTTTTCATCAGTTCCATCTGATTGAAAAATGTGTTCATGTTAAAATAAATAGAACTCAAAAAAATCATAAATTAGAATTAAAAGTTTAAATTAAAGTTATAGTATCATATTCACTAGTAAAATGAAAAGAGTCAATCTTTCTTTCAAATGCATTTGATTTTAATTTTCTTTTAATTTACGAATAACTCGATTATTTTTTTTTACTTCTAATATGATTTCTCAAAGAATCGATATATACTTGGAGGACAATAAGATGGATCAATGCAATTTCTGTTTGAGTTACGAACAAACGATGAGTTACATCCACAAGTTAATTCATTTGGATTGCAATCCGATATGCACGTAGTATTCGTATAGTAACTAAAACAAGTTGGTTCACAAGGTCCTCCTCCGCCTGGTTGTAGCAATTCATTCACGCCACACTCAACATTGGCTATAATTTAAATTAAAAGTGTTACTCTTTAATCAGAAAGAACTTTTATAGATATCCTTACGGCATTCATTTAAAAGAACGCAATCGCCATTATCATTTCTAACAAACCCATCTTTGCATGTACATCCACCGTTAGCCAAGCATATGTACGGACAAACTTTAGGATATGGATTATCACAGGTTGGTTCACAAACAGGACCACAAGTGGCATAGCGCTCATTTATAGGACAAGCTAAAAATTTTCAACATTTGTCAATCGTCTGCTATTTCACATAAATACAAATAAATATAAAAAGCGTCTTAACTTAAAACCTTAAATAACAAAAAGCACAAAAGTTATGTTATATTTGTTAATAGCTTGTTATCCAAACTTGGAAGCAATTTAAAATAGTAAGCAATTACTTGGTTTAGGACAAGCACTGGGAACGACACAATTCCCATTTGAAGCTCTTATATATCCTGGCAAACATGTACATGCTCCATCTCCTGGTCGACAAAGTAGAGTATAACAAATACGAGGTCCTGGGGCTTCACAGGTTGGTTCACAATATCCACCACACTCATCAAAATATTCGTTAACAGGACATTTTTCATCTGTTCCATCTTATTCAAACAATTTACGATAATATAATTATAATGCATATACGTAAATTAAAAAAAGTCGCTTACAAGGATTCTTTAAATTTGTAAGCTAGTACAGAGCTTGCACTATGCTACTATACTCAGTGTATTGTAAATAAAAAAAAGAAGAAGAAATTTGATTTCAACAAATGAAGAAATTTCAATCGACTATAAATTTTAGGGTGGTATACATAGTCGTTACTGATATGTTAAGAAGTATTCATGTGTGGTGATAAGGACCCAACATTTTTTTTTTATTTCATAAAACTCTTTGTTATATAAAATAATTTATACCCGCAAGTAAACACTTGGCTCAAATATTTTGATAGTTTTCATTAAGCAAATTCATCACATAATGAGTTGAGCATATACTCAACTCATGTGATGAATTTGGTCTATGAAAACTGTCAAAATATTTGAAGTTAGTGTTTGTTTAAGTGTATGCTTTATTTTGTAATCAAAGTAATTCTTCAAATTTTTAATTCCTTTTCATATTGGTCACATGATTTGCATATTTTACTGCACGTTTCCTTAGATCATTCTACATAAATGCAGCGTTTAAGTTTATTTATTTTGCACACTTATAGTATATACTATATAACATATACTTTCAATGTATGCCTCAATTAAGTGTAAATATTAGTAGCCTTAGCTTATATGTAGTTTATATTTTAAATGATATTTTGAAATTAAATCTCTTATGAGATAATAGGTTCAGATTAAATCCTAAAGTGTATACCCGGACTAACTTTACCCTAATTAACATTGGTTGCTTAAAATGAGAAATTAAAGTTATTCTTTTAAAAAGAGCCATTTTTAATGTTTTTGGGAGATATAGTTTTTAAAAGTGTAAACAATAATGTTGTAACACAGAGCTTTAGTGTTGATGATATAAGAACTTCAAATATCGTTGTTTGATTCAACGATGAATTCAACGATTTGACTTTAGTTTAACTAAACGTCGAGCTATAATCGTTATGAAAGTATAATATAAAGAAATGAAAATTTCTTGTATGATATTTAGATATCTAAATCAAAATTATTTGCTTAAACAATCCTTGTAATGCGATTTTTCATTCTTTTAACGATATTTACTTGGGGGACAGTAAGATGGATCTATACAATTTCCGTTTGAGTTGCGCACTAAAGATGAATTACATCCACAGGACAAAATATCTGGTCTGCATTTTGCAAGACAGGTATTATTCGCAAAATAACTTGAACAAGTCGGTTCACAGGGACCTCCACCACATGGTTGTAGTGATTCATTTACACCACATTCAGTATTAGCTGTGAATTAGTTTGACAATATTTTTTAGCTACTATCTAAAAATTTCTTTAAAACATATTCTTACGACATTCGTTCAAATTTACGCAATCCCCAGCTTTGTTCCTAACGAATCCTTTCATACATGTACATCCTCCACCTAGTTTGCAATACTCTGGACAAACTTTAGGGTTTGGATTATCACAGGTTGGTTCACAAACAGGGCCACAAGTGGAGTTGTATTCATTTGGTGGACAGTCTGAAATTTTTGTTTTTTTAAACAATTGTGTGTTATCTACTTAAGTACATTTAAATCAGTAAAGTTACTTTGTGCTGGACAATTTCTGGGTAAGACACAGTTATTAAACGAATCTCTTAAATATCCTGGTAAGCATGTGCATGAATCTTCGTACATAACGTCTGTACATTGTTGTGGATTAGGATTGCTGCATGTTGCTTCGCAGGCCCGACCTCCCGGAGATGAGTACTGGTTAACAGGACATATCTCAGTTTGATCTTAAAATCAGGAAAAGTGAATGTAGATTGAATTTGTGTGTTACTTAAGTGACTTGAACACATGAGTTTTTAGGATACAGGAATTTAAAAGTACAAATCAAATATGATTAACAATTAAGGAATTTAACCTTAATTACGTAAATAGATAGAAAAGCATATCCCAAAATATCGTATGTTCAACTCATAGTCACTAGTATTTACTTGCTGGTGGACACTGGCATTGCTCGACACAATTATTATTCGAATTAAGATAATATCCATCTACACATCCACAAGTTTTATCTTCTGTACAGGAATATATACAAGGCTGGAGACCATTACAAGTAGCACCACACAATTTACCACAATATTTCAAAATTTCATTAGGACCGCAAACGTTTGCTAAATATAATTTGTCGTTATTGAATGTTTAACATTGGGATTTACTATATTTACGATATCCGGGACATTCTTCAGGTTTAACACATCTATTTGCTCCATCGCGTATAAATCCGTCTGCACATCCACAGGAATAGTCCGTGGTGTTTTCAGGGCAATAAATCGCACAAAGAGGTCTAAATGTCTCAAAGTGAAATTGGCATGAGTCTTCACAAATGCCGCCGCAGGGTTTCATAATTTCATTTGGTCCACATTGGGTATCTTAAAATAAATTTTATAAAATATTAAAACAATACATAATATTTATAAAATTTGGTACGTAATTAATTTTTATGGTCATATATAAAGGTAATGATACTAACGAGTAAATATCCCAGAACACATTTGGAATTTTCTTTGTTCGAAGACTATATAGAAGACTGTTTAGGAGATATTATGTTTAATGCAATTTTTTATTAATATTATATATTTATGAATTTTATATTTTATAAATTACTTATATATTTATTATTATAGGTATAGGCGGTATAGGTATATTATATTCAGTAATTATGTACGTTCACATAAAAAAGTTGACAGCGACGTCATTTTCTGTCGCCACAGCTAGCTTTATCGCTAGCACAATCTCTAACAAGATGTATGTTATAGCTAGAAATCTTGCCTTGCCTTAAGCGGGCTTGAAGCGACCAGAACGGTACATAGAATTCTACACTGACGGTTCAGTGCTGGCGGATAAATCAGGCTGTGCCATCGTAACGGGCAGCGTAAAATACATATTTTGACTGCAAAACTACGCATCAATCCTCACCTGCAAAGCACAAGCTTTACAATGAGCTGTACAACTCATAGAACCCAACCAAAAAAAAAAAAAAAACTCCAGAAGTAATATTTACGAACTCCAAGTTTACCCTCGCAGTACTAAAAAATAGAGGCGACCAAAATAGAGTAAGAATCCCAAACATGATCAAAACAAAAAACAAAATTGTGCTAGTGTGGATTCCAAGTCGTCAAAGAATGCCGAGGAAGGAATTAGTTGACATGGCTGCTAAACAAGCAATAACGAAAGGAAATATCAACCTACAGGTTTGCCCAGCTATAAACATAGTACGATATTCAAAAGTAAATACTCAAAAAGAGTGGAATAATATCTGAACAAACACGTCACAGAAACTAGCCAAAGTAAGAGTGTTGATATTTGAATCTGCTCCCCCTGTTACTGATCTCTCAAAAAACTGATGAAGATTGCTTGGCATACAAAATACGTATCTGGGCAATACTTCAAAAAATACGTTTGAACTTTTGTTCAAATTTATATTTATAGTTTACTTTTGAAAATCATATTGCATAAATCGGATTTTAAATATTGTATAAACAGTAAAGATTGCATATTTTGATTAGTTTAAGAACCATAGCAAGTTTAAGCAGGATCATCCCTTAAGAGAAAAAGAAAAAGTATTTGTAACCCTCAATTCGTTAGATTTAGCTTCCTAAATCATTCTTCGTGTGTACTTAAACATTTGGCCTTAAGTTTTTTTACACGTTTAAAAGTTAAACTGGACATAAAAGTCGTTATCTTTATTACTCTGCAGTATCTAGTGTTCAAAACAACTTTAACATTTTATAGCTTGTGCATGTTTGCCCAGTCATAAATTGGTTGCAAAAATATAATATTTTATAGTCTTACTCACCTCAGCCAGTACTTGCAAAGCAATAGAAGAAAAATGTTTTTTATTAACATATAATATAATAATTAAGTATTTAGTTGGGAACTTATAGTTGATTTGAAGATATAAAGTATTGCAGTTCTTGACTATCTGAACTAATTTAATTTTGAACTTGCAATTTTAAAGTTCTTTAAGCCTCGAGAAATTAAAATATAAGTATAGAACACTTACGATAAGTAACATAATTAAGGGAAAACTTCAGATAAGAAAAGTATGTTGGGTTATTAAAAAATGCAACTATCTACTCAGGACACATATTGTAAAGAAGTGGACCAACTATAGTCACTTGTTTAAAATTACCAAGGTAGATAAGCAAAGAAATTTGAAAAAAAAAATGAAAAGATCAAAAATCTCTTTGACTGACAAAATCAGATGAGCATGGTCGGAGATTATACACGATATACAAACTTACAAATAATCTTGTTTATAGTTTCTATCCAGTCAACGAATACACTGAAAATGGGGTTGAAAAATGCGTTGGGAGAAAGAGAATTTTGACTACGGGATCTTGCTAAGATTAGTTAGAAGGTAATCATACTAAATATTCATATACCTTTAAGATCTCTTGTTTTTTGCATTATGCTTTTGTCTCAAAAACGGTGAGTCTTAGAAAAAATGTTATCTTGGCATAGTATAAAACAAAGTCGCTCCCGCTGTCTGTTCCCTTAGATTTTTTAAGCTACTAAACGGATTTTATTGCATTTTTCAGCAACTGATTGATTGATTCTTCAAGAGGAAGGTTTTTAGGTATAATACATGCATATTATAGTAGAGAAAAGTCGGGAATTCGAAGATTTTTAATGTGATGTCATGACAAGCATATTTTTGTACACTTACATTACAAACACTGGCTAAACCTTATGAGATTGATCAAACTTATGTGTGGCGAAATTGTGTATCTTAAAAAGATTGATAAAAAAAGTCCACGGTGGTATATGTCTATCTTTTAAGGATAACCCATAGGAACCATTTTTATCATTTACATATAACAAAAAAATTATTGGTTATTTACCAAGCTATTTTATACAATACAGTATTATTACAGTATTACAGTATTATTCGTTATTCAATTAAATACATTAGATTTGTTCTGCATTTCATTGAGATCAAAATTGCTCTTTACAGCATATCGTAAAATGAATATCTTAAAAGATATCACAGATTTAAAAAGCATTGGCAGAGCGACTGGATATTGTACGTCGTTCGTAGTGGCTGTTTTGTCGCTATCTTTTTCTTATAAATACAAAAATGTTATGTTGGTCCTTATTTAGGACAAAAACTCGAAAAATTCTACACCAATTAGGTATGTAAGTAAGGTACATGTACTCTTTAAAGAGTACGGTTGGTCACCCTACATAGGATAGCATAACAATTGAATCCTACAGGAACCGTGTATTTTCGATAAGTTTTGTTAAAGTTCAGAAGGAGGCCTGACCAATTTTATACAGTAACGAAAGAAATCTCTACAAAGTTTAAATAAAAAAATAGACAAAAATGACAATATTATGAATTTCAGTTAACACCCGATAAAATTAATAATGATTTTTTTTAATTTATTTGAATTTATTGTTCATTTTTGAAGATATAATTAAAAATAAACGTATAAAAATAATATACAAAGTTTTAAAATAACTAACCATTACTTAACGGAACTAATTTTAATAAATTTTTGTTAAAGATACCTCAGATCTTAACGTATTGAATACCATTTATCCTAAAAAAGGCACGGTTTCTGTAAGATAGCTACGAATCTGTTTTACTAAAATAGCTGAACGGTTATAAAAGATATTTGAAATAAAAAATTTTCAAGCCTAAAGGAATATTTTATATTTATAATTGTATAATAATGAACCTGTAATATAGCTAATATCTCTTCCTAGAAAAGTAGGATGTTGATGAACTTACTTTGCATCTAAAGTCTGAAAGTATCTATCATCTTTTTCTGTTAAAATAGATTAATTTTAAATTACGTTGTGAAGGTAGGCAATCATTTAAATTTAGATACTCTAAGCAAAACGAGCGGTTATCAGCTAGTTTTTAATAAAAGCTTATATTTGCTATTATTTTGCTTTAAAAGTGACCAATCACCAAATTTAATGCTCTTCAATTTCTTTTCTAAAGATGCTACAGATAAATTTTAAACAAAATGAAGGGTAACATTTTTTTTTCCATAGTTTACAACTTTTGTGGGCATTTATTTCAGAAACTAGAAAAAATTGAATAGTAGCAAAATTATTGCAAATTTTATAGCTTTACTTCTACTATCTTAATTAAATTTTTTTCTAAAATTCATAATGCAAAAACGGGAACTTCTTATACCCAACCTCATCTGGCGTACTCTCCAGGAATGTGGATAGTTAATATATTTACCTCCTAACTAGTCTTAACTAGATCCCGTAGAAAAAAATTTTCTTCCTCTTCCAACGCACTCTACAAACCTTTCTTTGACTGGATTATTTGTTATGGATTTACTTTTACTATAAGCTTTCCCTTCTCAAAGGTTGTATTCACTAAATGACTTGTATTATCCTAAAAGAACTACGCCAAGGCGCGTGGAAAGCTTTGTAGAAAAATTTAAAATTTATCATTTAAAATTCTCGTAGAGGGCTGTGACGCTTAATTGAAAAATATCATAAGCTATTTGACTATCATAGCTTTTCTAGAATATCTTATACTATTCATATCTACTTTTAATGAACATTTACTAGGTATTTACTAAAAGGTACAAAAGGCATTTGAATAGGTACTATAGTAATTATAAAAATTGACAATAAATATTTGGATTATTTTAATTCTAAATTAGTGATTATTTCATTTAATAGTAGCATTTTATAACAAAACAATCAGATTCAGTTGATATTAAGTGTAAGATAAGTGATTCGGTGAAGTCAAAGTTTGGTATTGTTTGGTTTCTTTCGATGCAAGTTCTTAGCGATGTAATTGAAAAAGATTATCAGTGCATCGGTTTAAAAGCACTGGCATAAATCAGATATATAATAACTTAATATGTTATATTATCACCATTGATTTAAAGTAGGTAAAAAAGCAAATTTTATAAATATTTATTACCAGAAGTAAAGCCGATCTGATATTATAGGCATTGCGATGAGAAAATTTTTTATATTAATATAAACTTTTATGACTTACTAGAATCCTCTATTTCCTCTGCTTTGGATAACCACGAAAATATAAAAATAAGCACAAGAATCTGAATTTTAATCATTTTAATATAACAACTATTATAATTCAATAGTAACTGAGCTGCATCGCTCTTATTACACAATTGCATTATTTTTTAAAAAAATCTAATTTTATAGAGTGAATTATACATTTTTTATGGTCTATGTATGAATTATCATTATTTTTAAATCATTAAATTTTTATTTAGTGTTGAAATAGAAAAACAACTTAATTTCATACATGCTATTTATAATAGGTAGATAACAAAAATCATCACGATTTTAAGCAAACTAAAAAATGTAATATATTTAAAAATAATTACAATATTCTTCTAGACTTCAGACTTCTATAAAAAAAATATAAAAAAATTTATTTGTCGATACATTGTGCTACCTAAATATGTAGATACTTATATCACTTAAAAATTTTTAAAAATCTCTACATTTCCTCCTGATTGTATTTTCTATATACACCCTTGTCTTTAACAAAAATTAATTTAAAAAAATATTAGAAGAAAATATTTTATAAGCTTTATTAACATAGGTATTTGTACTTAATTAATTTGCTCACTTGATGAAAAATTTCAGATTAATGAATTAATTTGAGCACCCTGGTCATATAGTCATGATGATCAAATTGATGATCAATGTGACGTACGATTAAAGATTCTTGTATCACTTTTAACTTTAATGCCTCTATCAATTTGGAATATAGAGATCTTTCTTTTTGTAAATTCTAATATAAATTTTATTTATTTAATTTTTAATGCATTTTGTAAATAAGACCAGTTTTAAAAAAGGTTTTTATACATTTTTATTAAGGTTAATAAAATAAAGCAGAATGTAAAAATTGCACGTGATAAAATTGCTTAAAAAGAACATTTTTTCCTTAACTAATTATTGTTAACCTGTTTGTTCTACCTTTCTTATTGAGTCTAACAATATCTTGAATTTCTGATTACTTTAAATTTTTTTTCTTAAATTTAATACCTAATTGTTTTTGTAATTTTATTCAGTAACATAAAAAATGAATTTAAACGGAAAAAACAGTCTTTTTAAATGCCAAGCAATACTTAAGTACTAAACACACTAAAATCTCAATTGTAATGGCATTTAGGGCTCATCGATCGTCTGATTCACGATCGCTTCCATCGCAATCAAAATACGAAAGACATTGGTTTTTTGATGCTATTTCTCTCTTTCCTTTAGTCAGTTCATATACATATCTTATTCAAAACCATTTTGGGTGTTTAGACTTTTCCCAAGCTTTTTTCATAGTTTTTCTTTTTGCAAAATCTGTTTGGGACCAAATCCTTTCGATTGAATACTTTTAGAATGAAAATCGGTTGGGAAAAGTAGATGCTAGGTCGATCACAAAAAACCCGTTTGCGTATTAATAAATAATAGATTGTATTTCTTTTATTTTACAAGATAATGGTAAATCTAAAATTAAAAACGATTTATTCCTTACATGATTATGGTTCTGATCTTTCAAAATAAAAATGTAAAATTAATAATAAGTAAAGCAAATAATTTTTTATTATGTAAAAATATGTTTGATCTTAATATTCGGTTATTCTTTTCTAGACCAAAGTTGATATTTATTTTCAGTATAAAACGATCAAAAATTCATCTTTAAAATATATATGATTCAGAAAAAAAAACTGAACTGCTATCACAAATAATTTAATAAATAATAATTCATCAAAGGGATCGTCTAGCAATTAAAACCCCCATTGAAAGCATATCAAGCGATAACTTATACCTACTAAGCACAGGTCATCCTACTCACGTTAACCTTTCCAACGGAAACCTATCGGCCATTGATCCATCTCTAAGCGATATTAACACTGGAGGAATATGTAATTGGGAAATAATAAGCGATCCACATGGAAGCGATCACTTTCCCGAACTTATAAACTTACAAGAGAAAATGCAATCAACTTGCCAAAAATATCCAAACTGGAACCTAAAAAAAAGCAAATTGGCCTGAATTCCAGGACTTGGTAAAAATGACAGAGGAGGAGATCGACTTCTTAGAGGGCATAGACCAGAAGAACAACTACATAACACATAAAATGATACACGCTGCTATTGAAACAATTCGAATAACCAAATTTATCACAAACAAAATATGTGCCATATGGTGGACTGATAAATGTGAACTGGCTATCAACAGCAAAAATTACCTGCTATCTCAATTCAAAATAAATAATAACATAGACATTTTTACTAACTTTAAAAAAACAAAAGCTAGGTACATAGTAAGACAAAGCAAAAAGAAGCCTGGGACAGATTTCCAAGTAATATTAACACCAGCACACCCATAAAAACAGTATGAAAGCAAATCAAAAAACTAAATAGTCAAAGCCATTATCTAAACATATCAGCAGTTCAATCACAGAACCGACATAGACAAGACATACAAAAATGAAAACCAGGACGAACACAGGAGCTGTTAACATCGCCCAAAATCACCAAAAGTCCTATGAACTTCCACCCCTAACAGCCATATATTCAGCCAAGCTATACGCAAACATGTGCGCAGTAAAACGGTTGGTGTCACTAAATCTACAAATTTTATTCAGTAAGTTCTGCTCGTAGGATCAATGGTTTCGACGCAACTTCAATCCAAAAAAGGTCTAAAACTAAAATTTTCAATTTTTGAAAAAACTGGCCTATTTTTAAAGTGCCGTAGCTCAGTGGCCCATTAACATGCAGAGCTCCGGTTGGACTTAATGTGTAATACATTTGATGCTCTTAAGAAACGTGCAAAATAGCTTTCGAAGAAAAATGCATTGATTAGGAGATACCGGGCAGAATCTGAAACAAGTTCAACGGTTTCACGGTTTTTCTTCTATAAACATTTTTCCACAACTTTTTGAGAGTTGCAAACTTGAGACTACATAGCCCTAATGGGTCCAAACAACATACTTAAAATCAGAAATACATCATGTTTTGCGAATTTATTGTTGATTTTGACTGGTCCATAAATCTAATTTAAGTTAAAAAATCTAATAGTTAATCAATAGATAGTCGCTAATAAGCCCGAAGTTGATGTGACGTTAAACAAATAAAATTTTAAAAAATAATAGTTGTCTTACATTTATGAATAGAATTAGTATAGCTATATCTTAAGAAACATATATGTATTTATTATACGCAGTAAGTAATTTGTAGAAATATCTAAATTCTATACCTATGTAACTTTTTTACATTTACATTTTTGTAAAAATATAAAATTGTAAAAATAAACCGTTTAAATAACCATTAAAAAAAATAATGCTGAGTTTTATTTATTATGTAAGGTTTTATTCGATATTGAATTACTAGAATCTTAGTTATTTATTAATTAGTTAAATACCTTGGGCTTCAGTCGAGATTTGTTGAATTGTAAAAATAAAAAATATTATGCTAAGCACTTTCATCACAAACATCTTTCGTTAATGTTATTACTGAATAATTTTAAAAATTTCATTTTAATTCTTTATATATAAAAGAGAGTTATCGTTATAGACGTGCTAAATTCATTTAAAAATTTATCTTATCCACAATATACTCTATACATTTATAACCGCTTAATTCAAATTCACATTATTTTCGTAAAATAAAAATTCAAAAAAAAATATCACCTTTGATAAATATAATATCAAAAATTTGGAAATTTTACGTGATTTTCAACTAAAGTGAGAATCATAATTTAGAATAACTCAATCAAAATCTTATTTCATATTATAAAAATGATTCATACCTGTGCATGATTCATATCCTCTCCAAAGAAAAGATACAAGTAAAAAAACAACTATTTGAATTGTAATCATTTCATATAAATATATAACTTAACATTTGAAAAGAAAACGCTGATTTCCTTAGTATTTAAAAGGAATACTGTTTACTTTAGTTTTGTTTGTTAATAATTGCATTAAAAGCAATGTTCTCATAAGTAGAATTACAAATATAACATTAATTACATATTTGTTTCGTTATTTTTATGACTTGAAACCAAATTGGTTGTTATAAATACGAATGGTTGGAAACATTTTTATAAGAATGATTTTATTTGAAATAATGCTTGATAAAAATGCTAAACTAAAAATGTAAATTTATTATTTAAAGTATCTTATCTGTCGCTGCGTTTACAGTATCCTTTTTATCGTTCTTAATGCTTATATTAATACTATACTATAATATTATTTAGTCTATATATACACCATACCTTCACCGAGTATTTTTTGTCATTTTTATCTTTCCTACAGAAAACCCAACTAAATAAATAATTTTATAAATTGATACCTTTTAGTCCGAGAGCTAGCGATACTTTTTTGAAGCTAATCTTAATGTGGATGAAAAAATTACAGAGTGTAGCTTTTTTTTCTTTTTGGGTGTTTTAAGTCGCTTTAACTGCTAAGGTCATATCACGACTGTCTAAACACAGAAACTTTCTGTTGGTCATTATATCTTAGGTCTAGAATCTTAAGTCTAGGATTCAATGGGGATCGAACCCAGAACCACTTGACGTATGAAGTGGAGAGAACTACTCTCTAGCCACTGCGCCAATAGATGGCCCAGAATGTAGCTTTTTTGGTGTGCAACATTTTTTTTATAATTTGTGTTGTTTCGCAATCTGTCCCGAGATAATAAGCGAATATTGAATGTGTGGACGGGACCACAGGCCACCCCAATTGGGGTGCTTTCTACGTTACTGCCAATAAGACAGCTTCAGGAATGTCAAAGGCTTCAGTCTACTGCATTTTAATTCCCGGTTTTTGATTGACAGGCAGGCAAATTTTATTTTGATAAAATTTCTCACACAGATTTTAGAAAAATTTCCGAAAATGAATTCAAGTGCTGCTACTCGAAATCGGTTGCTAAAGATAGCGATTTTCAAGAAGCTACAGTCGCTGTATGTTCAAAAAAAGGAACAATAGGCTTAGTTACTCACCCTGACCTTGCGATATTGTTCTTGACTTCATTTGACATCTAAATATTAATCCTTAACTTAAGTTTTACTTGATTTCAAGCCAAATTAAGGTCAAGTAACTTGAAAATCAAGTCAAGTAGTGAATCTCTACTAGTTTTTTATGGTTGAAGTTAATTAGAACGTGTTAAAAATAATGATAACCAAGGACGATATCAGGCTTAGGCAGTGCAAATGGAAAAAATATTTGATATTTACAATTTAATTAAAATTTAACATTGTAACGTACTATAATTATTTTATAACGATAATAATGAATTGAACATAAGAGCTATCATCTATTTTTATTGATTCATATAAAAATGATAAAAGTTATTTGTTCATTGTTATCAATTTATGCTAAATATTTAATATTTTTTATAGTACCTATTATATATACCAATATTTAGTATCATACTCTGCTTGTGGTATAATTTAAACAGACCTTTTAAAAACTTGTAGAGAGCTCAAAAATAATTGGAAAAAGAGTAAAATTTAAATACGAAATATAAGTTTCCCGTCATATTACCAAAACAATTTTCATTTTTTACTAGACACTATACGCTATTATTATTTTATCATTAATACTGCTGACCTTTATATCATTTCAATGAAAATTAAATTTTATAAGTTGTTATAATCACTTAAACGATATTTTCATTACGTTAAAAATAGAATGTAAAAAACGATTCATTGTATGATTTTTCATTAGGTTCGTTCGCGGTACTGATAGTACTGATCCGGAACTGGTAAAGAATCATTAGATAGGATAATCGCCAAACGCATACACGCTTATGAACTGATTAAGGGATATTTTTCCGTGAACGAGTTTGAAAATGTTCGGAAGTAAGACGAGGATTAACGAAAACCTACGAAAATTGTTATATGAATTGAAGTTGATGCTTTGTTCACACGAGTCAACTTTAGTTAACCGATTTTAGTTAATCGATCAAAAGTGGAATGAAAAACCTAGTTTGATGACTTGTTCAAAAAAAATAAACACCCAAAATAAAACTTTCTTTTTAAAAAGATTAGTTGTCTGTGAAGTCGATTTATGCACGATAGTTTTACGTGATAACGTCATAAAGAAACATTGGTGAAAAATGTATGATGCATTATGCATACTTTTATGATTTGAATTGAATTATTATCATTGAATTATTATTATTTACTATAATACAAAAAAGGATTTAATTGAAAATTAAAATTTTTTGTCAAAATGAAATCAGACTGAAAATTATGAAGGAAATCAATTAGGTAAATTTTATTAAGTAAATTGTAAAAAAACACAAAACACGTTGTCTAGGATTCAACATTTATTGAATACGAGGCGAAGCTTATTGTAGAAGTTTTCGAAGAAGCTCGCGTGGCGGCGTTTCAGTAGCAGAACTCTATCGTGCCTCTCTATCGCCTGTATCGCGTTCTCGCTTACACGCACAGGCTCAAACGGAACGTGATACTTTTTCATGCATGCTATCGGTGTTCATTAAAAATAAGACGTTATCACGTCGAAAGAAAATTTCATATGTTTTGTATTTTGCAACGCAAAACTATTAGCATACATTCTTCTAGATTCTGGAATCTACCATTTGTTCTATTGCTAAAATAGCTATAGAGCTGTTGAAATCTCTCGTAAATTTTATCTACTTTATTACTATTAAAGAGAAAAATTTAACTGTCTTTATATAGTTAGTCGGCATCTGTATTTCCTCTTTCTGATTTGTATTCGAGGTTCCAAAGATATACGTGTACTAATAGTAAAATCTTTACACCAGCTTTGCGCATACTTAGGAGCCTCCTCTATGGATTTTTCTCATTTTAAACTAATTACCATCGCCTTATTTTACTTACAGAATCAGTAAACTTAACCGCTTTTTGCTTTATGGCCTCCTTTACCCCCCACACGTTTCGATACCGTGGGAGCTTTAGCTAGGTATATTGTCTATTTACATTAGCTAGTCATTAATAAAGGATTATATTTTGTAGATACGAGTACGAGTATATTATAAAATCATAGTCCAATTTTCTATACTGTTTTGATTAAACTATTTTCATTGACGTGATATAATAATTTACAATTTTTTTCACATAAGACATACAATTTCATTTACATTGATTAACAAGATTTATTTTGAATAGGTGAATGAATTAGCACTCACGTGCTTGAAATTTTCCTTTTGCCTCCAAAACGATATAAATAACGATGATAAGAATAAATTTTAATAACTGTTAACTTATAACTGTTTTTCCAGACAAGAAAAATTTAAATATTGATAAGTAATATTGATGACGCATTTCAGACGCATGAAAAATCAATATTGTTTTTTGATATTCATATACTTTTTATTGGTTTAATTTAAATGCCAGCTTCATTGTCAGAAGCTTGTTTCTGTATCTAGAAAACAAAGAATATAATCAAAAGATTTGCATGAAGTATTTGAGATATTTTTACCTGAGCATCACATTTTGATGTTGAAATACAGTTGTTCCAACGATCCCGAATGTAATTTTCTTTACAAATACAGCTTGGGTTACACATTCTGACACAATGTTTTTTGGGAACCACGCCACAAATTGGAGGACATACACTTCCGCAAGTAGTCCAAACCTCGTTTAATCCCGAGCAACGTACTAAAATTAGCTAGTTTTAAAAACGCATACTAAATACCATTGTTTAACTTACAATCTAGGCAATTTGATATTCCCACAAGAAAAATCAAACAAATAAATATCGTGTATGTTCTAAAATGAAGTTTCATTTTAATATAAATTTTTTAACTTCCTTTTGATAAAACTGTTAATGTAAATATTTTTATAGTAAAGTAAATCCAGAAAAATGATTTATATATGAACATATTGCAATTATTCTAGTCTTCTAGCTCTCTTTTTGAGTTTTTTTAATACTTATTAATTAATTAGTCTTTTTTCTTTTATCTTTTCACGTTTTCTTTTCTTACCTTGCACTCCATTATGTGAAATTATAACTATCCAATAATAAAATAAAACCAAGAATTTCATAACAAAAGAAACATTTAATAAAAAAAAAAAAACAATAAAAAAAAAACAATAAAAAAAAAACAATAATATCTAATCATTTCGCAGCATTTTTTAAGTATTCAGTTTTACGGTAATTAAACTTCAATTGTTTTAATTACAGTATAATAGATTTTATGTTTCAAATAGAGTGATCAGAAGAGAATCGAAAAGCAGAAAAAAATTCAGTAAGGCTCGATAAATTCGACACTGGAAGACAAAGTATTGAATCCACATGATCCATCATTTTTTCCGCAAGCAAGACCAAGTCTTCAATACGACAAGGATCATCCGGTCGAGGAAATTCCGTAAAAGGTCTCCAAACCCCATGCTCCAAGGAAACAGGCTGAGAGAAGACCAATCCCTTTTTGATCCCAAAATGCCCTAAAAATTGAAACCTTAAACTATTAACTCGTTAAGTTTTTTCAAAAATTACCAATTGTATAAACTCCTAAACTGATGATTTCTCCATCAGGATACTTTGTGTACCAACATCGTAATAAATCAATAATAGAACGAACCTTTCCATAAGCAAAGGAGCGTCCGAGAGCTTTCTCAGCTTGAACCTGAAAATGATTTTAGTAACATCTAATTATTCTTATTGAAAACATTTACTTTCTTCATATGTATCTCATGCCAAATATTTTTTAGATTAATCGTTAAATATTGAAGAGGTCGTAAGACAATCACTTCTTCTCCCAAAGGTAATGTTGTGTTTTCCTTGGTTCGTCTAAGAGCCCGTAAATTGGGTTTTGGAATAACAGTTCTTTCAATGATATTCCCTATGTCAATCAGTTGGTTTATTCCAACAAACCCGTAAACGGGTGGACATGACAAATGCGTAATGGGAACTGAAGCCTTTTGTGCCACCGTCCCTAAAGCCTCCAATCCCAAATCGGCTGTGAGAGCCACAATATTGTGAATTCGAACTCTTGTCATACAATGTACTAACATTGAAGCACAAAGGCAAGTAGGGGATGATACTACAATTACTCGAATATTTTTTTTGCCATAATTATCAATTACATCGGCATAATACTCCAAATGATTATAAAGCATTTCAATCCAATCTAAAATGTTTCCATGAAATCTAGGTAAGAAATATTTTATCAGTTTAACTTTAATGTTTTTTAGATAAATAATATAATTACTTGGGAAAATCATCACAAATTAAAACCAAGTCGAACAGTTGTATATAATCTTCAAGGTTATCAATCACTTCAACATAAATGTGATAAGTATCGCTTTGATCGTACAAATCTGGCTCGTCTTCAAATTCAGTATAATTAGAAGATCTATTCCAAATATAAATTGCAAGACCATCTTCACAATGAAAATCCAAAAGCTTAATCAATTCTGGTATGAGGAGGGCCAACATATGTTGATTGGCCTCGCAAATACAAATTTTACGAATTTTCTTATTCTCCATGCTGTGTTCTTCATTAGTTTGAACCTTATGAGCATTGAAATATTGTACATTGTCTGCAACTAATTTGTCTAGTTTATTTTTTGGAAGAATATATTCCAATCCATAATAGTCGTAGACATATTCCCAAAATTCATTTATTCCTCCGATATAGTGATGTTTACCTCCACGCATGGCTATCTCTCGCCAGACAATGGGAGATTCGGTGTGATGCCATCCCCACGTTTCATTGGTTTTTTCTAACCAGGTCTGAAAAATTGAGTTTAATCAGAAAAGGAAAAAAATGACTGAAAGAAATGAATTTACTTACATGCCATTCAGACAAATCTTTTGCAATAGCGTTGAAATTGAATTCCGGTAAATTGTCGTGTAAATATTGTGCTATATAACGACAATGAGCATAGAAAGGACAACTAACAGCACCAACAATAACGATTATAACCATTTTTATATAGTAAAAATAAGAAAAATAACTAGACATTTCCGTAGAAATATAAGAGGTATGTTGGGTGCTATAGAAATGTTTTATTATAGGTAAAAGTTAAGTAAATTCAGTACTATTTTAATCAATATATAAATGTTGATTATCTTTAAATTCTTTTCTCGAAAATTCTAACCAGAATTTTTAGTTGAAGATAATTTGTAATTTTTTCTTACCTCAGATTTTTTTTATTCATAATATAGTTTTCTGAAACTTCCTTTTCTTAAGTGTAAATTTAAAAGAACTGCGATTTCTGTAGATTTGCAGAATTTACTGCATTATGAATTTTAATTCTATGTATCTGATCATTATAAATAACTAATGCTTTGGTTCTATTTCTGACTAAGTGCGAGGGTATGCTTTTTTAGTACGGTTTAACCTATAAGTTACCAGTTTTATTTGTTTTTCTGATTTTGTAAAATGTTGTTTATTCTTGGTTAGACAATTTGTTCGTAGCCAAGCTTTAGTTTTATTCAGGCATAAATACGCGCCTACTTGTATTACTAATTGCCTATAGCCTGATTATTTATAAATCTCCATGGCCTGCATTGAAGCATTGAAGAAATTAATATTTTTATAGTCCAGTGACCTAAATAAAACGTGGATTAGCCCTGGAATGTATCTGATTTATCCGACACAGAAATCATTATTTCGAGAATTAGTCATGCATGAGTAGTTCATGGGCTGTGCGTGGGTTAGATTCCCTTAGTAGCCGGTCTTAGTTTTAGACATTAGTAGAAGATACTCTTTCATCTATAGTTGAATCTGGGAATGTGAGATTTTAACATATTGGATTTATTTTCGTGTATACAAAGCCACTGTTAGATCGTTTAAAATGTTCTTTGAATAGTTCTAAATATCAAAGTACACCCAATTCTGTTATTACACGGTAGATAGGTTCCAAACAAACCGTGTATCAAAAAGACATGAAAGAGGTACATGTATGCAAAAAATGGGATTATTCCACATCCTTCAACCCTGTAAAAAATAGTTAAAAAAATGAGTCTTTATAAAAGCCAAATTATATTTTATGTGCATTAATGCACAGTTTATTTCATAAACCCAAAATGCAATTCAAATATTAAAGAAAAAGTAACATAAATATAAAATTAAATAGCAGTTCACGTCTAGTATTCACCTAAAAGATTACGATTAGTAAAAATACCTTTTTTTAAAATTTCAATCAAATAGATTTTTAATCGTGCTAAATCGAATGAAATTGTGTACAAACGTAATCAATTTTTGCCAGTCCGTGTTAAATCAAAACCTTGTGAAAACAGAATTGGGTGTATTTAAGTACCGTAATAACATCATGTTGTCCCTACTTAAAAATCAATGAATACAATATTACTTTTACAAGGACATTATACTTTCATTAAAATATCATTAATTTGAATAAAATATATAATCTTTATATATTATAATTAAAATGCCATATGAATAGTATGTGAACGCAAATTTCGGAAAGTAATTGATGAAATTGAATATTTTCTTTTTTTCTTTTGTTCACAGGGCTAAATTGGCCCGGCGGGATACCGGGAAATTCCCGGTGGCCCATGGCCCACTTCTGGCCTGTGGTAAAATTTAATCAAAAAGTTTTACAGGCAGCGTTATTGCGTTTAGACGTACGCGAATTCGGGCATTTTTTTGTTTAATAAAGTTTTTATTTGGCCTGATGTCATTAAAATTTCCCAGTACTAATTATCATCCCAATCCAGCCCTGTTTGTTCATCTAAAATCAAAGGTGGTTTACGTAAAATAATTGATAAAAGATTAAAAGAAACAGCTGGAATATCGAAAAATGCGAAATTACTTACGAACTATCAGACACTTTTGGATAATTAAAATAGAGAACTGGTCATTCTACTTTTTAGGCAGGTTTTTGATTGGACAAAAAAATCTGTATCTGCCATTTTACTAATAAAATTAAAAAAACGTGCACAATACGTTTAACTTCAATTAGCATTTACATTTGAATGTATTACCTATTTTAAGATATGTATAGTACCAAAGTGGAGTTTTATGGTAACATAGTTGTTTTCCATAGTATTGCAATGTGTCCCTAATCTAATACGCGGACAACTTAATCAAAAAAAGTATGCTTTTTGCAGTGCAATCCTGTTGCAAAAAATTGGTAAGATTACTTAATTTGTGGGTGTTTTTTATGTTTTTATCATATTGTAACGTTTTTACGGGTTCGTTGGTTTGTGTTCAATGACTACGAATTTATTTCTTAACAATTGTTTATTTATTTATCTAACACTTATACACTACAACAATATTCACTGTCAACAATAGTCACAGTACTGTTTAAATTTCACTATATACACAATGTACACTTTATTTAACAATGTTCAGAATTTATATAACACTGTTCACTTTTACACTGAGCACTTCGATGAATTTATTTGAATACACACTTGGTGGTTTATTTGAATATTGTCGATGAATTTATTTCAATACTCTTCGGTGGTTTATTTTATACTGAACTGTTGGCTCATCTTTTGGATTATTTATAGTAAGCGATCATCAGCCTAGAACTTTCCAAGCCATAAATCATCCGTTTCTAGAATTTTCTATTGGTAATCTTAGCGCCTGTCTTTCTCTCCTCCATTGGTAAATCAATGGAGAAAATACTCGAACAATGCGTCCTTGTTACATTAATCCTTTGGTCATAAAACTGCTTCAGGGGGTCCATCCTTTTGTACAATTCTTATCGCTGGTGATTGTTTAATCCCGCCCTTCGGGCGCCAGACACAAATGGGTGTCTTGGATTTGTGACAATACATTTTTAAACGGTTTAGTTTTTTTTTAAATAATTAATTGGATTTTGTCCCTAATGAACATGATAAATACAGTACCACTATGTTACCGCTTTTTTACCGAAAACCGTTAGAAGTCACAGAGTACCACTCGGTCGGTTGCTTGATCGGTTGGTTCTGCATGACAAGAGCGGGGGAGGGAAAGGTAGCAAGTCGCGCGACGCCACTTAATCGCTGCTATGTTTTAAATCACGACTTGTGTGTTTATTTGGTGTCCACTTTGTTACCCGGCGAAAAGGTAAGTTTCTGAAATTTTACGTTATGTTTTAACCATTAAGACGTGGTATTTATGCCACTTAATAGTACTCTATTGTTAGATTTGCAAATTACATGGTCATTTCGTAAATATCAGGTAGAATTATGTTATTTTACAACTGTGTTACCGGTCCACTTTGTTACTTCGCTGTGGTAACACAGTAGTAACACAGTTGTAAATATACTCTGTCAATGATTTTTTTCCAATTTTATTTAACTTGATTTGTTCATATCGACCTGTTGGTTTGTACTTCAACAGTTTTACATTTATTTACTGGCTTGCTATAATTACTGAAGGTAAAATTAGTACAATAATGCGATGTTTTATTTTTTACAGGGCATCATGCCGCTAACCCCAGCCGGCCAAAATTATTGTAGTAATAGGATTAAATTATTGCATTCAACCTTTGTGGTAACTAAGAAACTAATTAACAATTTTAGTAGAAAAGAATTTTTAATTTAATCAACTTTGTTACTGTTGAACAACTGTGTTACCATTATGTCCCTAATTCTAAGTAAAGGTTTCTCAACTTGACTTGTACAATTGGCTTATAAATTACATTACAGGTATAATATGAGAAGCAAGAAATTTTTTATCAATGTTAAATACGTTACTAAGATTTTTTTACACATAATATACATTTTATGTCAACTTTTTGTAGATAAAAGTGCACAACAGTAACATAGTTGTCTTTTAAATATGATTTAGCAGACTTAATAAAAAATAATATCTAATTTTAGTTATGAAAGAGAAAGATTTATGTTTCTAAAATACGTTTTGTTAATTGTTTGTTTGTAATGAGCGACTAAAGGTACTCAATAAAAATATTTTAGTTGGTAACAAAGTGGTATGATTTTTTTATCTTGGTTGACAAAACCATTATTATCAGAAAAAAATATGTGCAAAATTCACTGCTGGCAGTTAATTGCAATTGTGTAGGTATGATTACACATAAATACAATTACATTACTTCATTTATCTTTAATCATTAAATTTTTGAAATCCATTTTTATCAGTGCCAAAAACCTGCACTAAAAAGTAGAATGACCCACTATCAAACGTGAAACAATATAAATGTTATTCCTATTTATTTTGAGCGATTGTGGGAATTTATCATTAAATATGCCATGAATTGTTATTAAGTACTTTAAACACTTAATTAAAAAATCAATTTTCTTTTGATTGTTCGTGTTTTTATGCACTGAAATACCACAAAAAATTTACGTTTTATCTAATCCATGGGTCAGCAACCAGCAAGGCCCGCAAGTTGTTTTGGTGCGGCCCGCAAGATATTCGGCAATTCGAATTTGCGAGTATATTTCTCTATGTAGGCCAGTCTTAATTTGCGTGGAGGTCGTTAAATTGCGGCATTCCGAAGCAAAAATGGCGGGGATTGTACAATATGAGATTATTTTTAGGGTAGAATTAACCACTGTTAATTTGGTGTTAATATTTTAATTGGTAGTTCGTGCGTCGATTTTTTAATGTTCACGATGCATGACCCACAAGGGTAATCCAGGGAGCGCAACCGAGGGGTTGGGTGGGATGTTTCTAGTCAGCAGAAATGCTTACCATTAGATCCGCCATTGCCCAAGTGCGGCCCGCACCAAACCCCACGTAAAATATTTGGCCCTTTAACAACCAAAGGTTGCCGACCCCTGATCTAATCCATCTAATTAAAGAAAATAAATAATTAAAATATAAGACTTTTAGATTTTCAAAAAAACACGATAAATATTTTAATCTGGAAAACTTCACGGTTACTCTGGGATACTTCTTTTAAACATTTGTTCGTTGGTTAAAATAGATTACATAGCCAATGGAGTCATAATAATCCTTCATCCTGAAATGGTGTAAGGTTCTATGAGATCACATCTTCTTATTGCATAAATAACTGAACAACTTTCCTTGAAATTTTGTTGGAGGTACTTTAAATCTTAAGATAGCACATTGAATATTATTCATCCCAAAAAATATACGGTTCCTGTAGGATACTATTAATCCATTCTACTAAATTGGTTGAATAAATTTTTAATAATAAGTACGGTTTATTATATGAACGGATATGGATTTTAATGAAAAATTCTCAGATCTTAAAGTAACACAAATATATTTTATCCAAAAAAAACGTACAGAGCTTGTAGAGTAGCTATAGTGCTTCTTGATGGAAAAATATAATAGATGAATGGATTTTTATGAACTAACAATGAAATTGAATTCTTATTATAGATTTGAAATCTGAAGGTTAAACCGTTTAACCAAAATATTTATTATTCTAAAAAATACCCAGTTCTTGAGAGATGCCTTTTTGATATTCATATAATTCTTTTATTTGAATGACGACTTAATTCTTAGAAGCTTGTTTCTAGAAAAAAATAAAATGAAAAGATGCAAATGGAATATTTGAGAAATTTATACTTCAGCATCACATCGTGATTTTAAAATGCAGTTGTTCCAACGATTTCGAATGTAATTTTTTTGACAAACACAGCTTGGTACACAAATGTACGTGCACGGTGGAACTGGAACAGCACAAGTTGGAGGACATGCAGGACCGCAATTATCCCAAACCTCGTTTAATCCCACGCAACGTTCTAAAATTTTACATATGCAGCTGTTTTTCAAAATTTTTCCAAAAAAAATTTTTAAACTTACTATCTTGGCAATGGAAAATCCTCACCAGAAGAAAACAAATAAAAATCGTGCATGCTTTAAAATGAGTTTTCATTTTACAATAAATTTTTAGCTTCCTCTTGATAAAACTGTTAATGTAAATATAATAATAATAAAACCAGAAAATTGATTTATATACCAATGTATTGCAAATATCTTTGCCATCTCTCTCTTTTCAGGTTTTTTGCATATCAATTAATTAACTGGTCTTTTTAATTTATCTTTTCACGTTTTCTTTCCTTTCCTTGCAAGTCATTATCAGAAATTATAATTTGCCATTAATAAAATTATCCAAGAAATTCATAACTGGAGAAATCTGATTTATTGCCAGAAAATAGTAAAGTCAAACAAAGACATCTTAGTAATGCATTTATTCTTTTTGCAAAATTTTCAAGTACTTAAACATACAGTACAAGATATTTTATGTTTCAAATAGAGTGATTAGAAGAGCATCGAATAGCAGAAAAAAATTTAGTAACGCTCGATAAATACCACACTGGAAGACAAAGTATTGAATCCACATGATCCATCATTTTTTCTGCAAGCAAGACCAAGTCTTCAATACGAGAAGGATCATCTGGCCGAGGAAATTCCGTTAAAGGTCCCCAAACTCCATGCTCCAAGGAAATAGACTGATAGAAGACCAATCTCTTTTAACTCCCAAAATTCCCGGAAAAATAAAACTGTTAAACTATTACCTCGTTCTGTTTCTTAAATTATACCGATTGTAAAAACTCCCAAGCTGATAATTTCTCCATTAGGCTACTTTGTCTACCAAAATCGTAATAAATCAACTTTCGACAGTCAATCAACTTTCAACAATCGAACTTATCCAAGGAGCATATAAGCAAAGGAGCGTTCGAGAGCTTTCTCAGCTTGAACCTAAAAATAACATCCGATTATTTTTATTAAAAAAAACCTATTTCCGTTGTATGTATTTCATACCGAATATTTTTTAGATTTTAGATCAACTATTAATGGTTTAAGTTCCCCCCGCATGATTGCTATACTCATAATGTAGATTCATAATTTTTATATCAAACTAAAGCTCTTTTTTTAAGCATTATGATATAAGGGTGCCAATGTAAAAGTGCCCACAAATAAGCGAAAATAGCTGTTAAAGATGGTGTAAATTAAAAATAAAGTGACAGAGGGCGCAAAGTTACTTGTCAGACAAGAATGGCGAATGCTAGCCTAACGAATTTTTAATCCTCGATAGATCGAGGCACGGCATCGAGAAAAAACTTGTAGAGTTAGTATTCGTTTTTTTCGTCTGACAAGTGTCGTTGCGCGCTAACTTTCCCTCACTTTATCTCATCTTTAAGAGCTAGTTGCTCTAATTTGCGGGTACTTTTATTTAAGCAGTATTATATCAACATGTACAGAAAAAAAAACTTTAATTTTATATATTGTACAAACGATGAATCTACTTTATGAGTATATCAATCATGGTTTTGTTTCTGTGTGAATTATTAAGGAAGCATTAATAAGTACTGTGTTATCATTATTTTTTTTGGTATTAAAATCAAATATAAATTTTCCGCTCATATTTAATCTCTAGTACAATACATACCTTTATAAGTATGTTATCTTATTTTTTAATTATTTTATGCAACTTTATCTTTATCAAAGATCAATGATCTATATATAAATAAGGAAATAACAAAACAAGAAAATAATAAGTGATACCGTTTGCATAATACCAAGAACAAATATCAATTTAACATACATTTTAAAACTTGAGCACACTAAAAGTTGTTTTACAATAAAAATATAGTTTAATTTCATAAGTAATTCCTTAAAATGTTAGTTTTATTCCTATTAACTTTGGCATTACCCATGGAAAGCTGGAGCTTGGACAATGGGTTAGCCTTAACACCTCCAATGGGATTTTTATCATGGCAAAAATATCGATGCAGTGTTAATTGTGAAAAAGATCCTGATGGATGTATAAGGTAAGTCCAAACTCAATACATTTCATGTTAAAAATAATTTTCATAAATGAAAATTAAAAATATTTTCTAGTGAAAACTTATTCATTCGAATTGCGGATCTTTTAGTTTCTGAGGGGTACAAAGACATTGGCTACGAATATGTGATTATTGATGACTGTTGGTTAGCGTCTTCTCGTGATAAACAAGGACGTTTGCAGCCAAATCCCGAGCGCTTTCCAAGCGGACTTAAAGCTTTAGGAGATTATGTACAAAGCATTTTTAGTTATCTTTTTTTTATAAACTTTACATTTATTGGTTAGATTCATGGACTAGGTTTAAAATTTGGAATTTATGAGGATATTGGAACCAAAACTTGCGCTGGTTACCCAGGTTTAGATGGAAACTTTGATCTGGACGCTCAAACTTTCGCTGACTGGGGTGTCGATTATGTCAAAGTGGATGGGTGTTATTTTAATGTTCCAGATATGCCTTCAGGTACTCTAAATTTTTTTACTCAATTTAATCTTCTACTTGTGTAACACTGCCATATTTTAAAGCATATATTGAATTTGGCAAAAGTTTGAATAAAACTGGAAGACCAATCGTGTATTCTTGTAGCTGGCCAGCTTATGAAGAGCCTGCTGGAATTAAGGTTTGTAAAAGTACAATCAAGAATAGTTCATGCTTATTATTAATATTTAACATTTAACCATGTATAACTTACGTTGATGCTACTGTAGGTTCCAGTTAATATTTTTGTTAACGCGACAATAACCTAGTCTACCGTTAGCTTAGTTTTGTTCATTCTTAAATGATACCTGATCGAGACTAAGTATTAGTATTACTGATTCAGATTCGTACAATATAAAATTACAAGTTCATGTGATACACAAACTTACCCTTCCAGAAACAGTTATAGATTATTTCGAACGCTATTTTGCCGTTCATGTACGGTTTATTTGTTAACAGGAGCAATGTTTATATCTCTCGATAAAAATATTTTAACACTTATGCCTTTTTAGGATTAGCAATTTAATTAACAGTTTTAAGTTTTTTTAATGTGTTTTTTTTAGAGTAACTATTCCTTGATTTCTGAACACTGTAATCTTTGGAGAAATTGGGGTGATATAGATGATAATTGGGGTACTTTGAAAAATATTATTTCATTTTATGGTGATAATGGCCAACGTTTTGCTCCATTTGCTGGGCCTGGACGTTGGAATGATCCCGACATGCTTCTTGTGGGAGAAAATGGAATTTCCTACGGAGAATCTCGTATACAAATGGCTCTGTGGGCAACAATGGCATCGCCTTTGTTGATGTCTACCGATCTAAAAACAATTCATCCTGATCTTAAGGCTATTTTGCAAAATAAAGACATTATCGCAATTAATCAAGATCCATTAGGTTATCAAGGTGAACGAGTTGTCACAGTTAGTGCATAAATTATTTTAAATGAGAGAAAATTCTTAGAAATAACTATTAACATTTGTTGTTTTCAAGGAGCTGCACCAATTAGATTATTGGGTAAAAAAGTTAACTGAAATTGACGGAATCGATTCATATGCAATTGCTGCTGTAAACTATGATTTTGAACAAATTGATATTAATATGCCGCTTGTAAACTTAGGACTACCTTCTGGAGAATATCAAGTTTGGGTAAGTAGTTTTTTAATGAGATTAATATTTTAATAGTTTCTCATAAAACAATGTTAGAGCATGTAAATTGTAGGTATTGAAAAATTCTTACCAAATAAAAAAATTCAAATACTTTTAGGATTTATTTGATGGTAATAGCACTCATAACAACTTTACGACTTTGATGCGTTCTTTGGATGTAGAAATCAGTGGTCGAAATGTGGTTTTTGTAAAGGCAACTCTTGTTAATGAAGACTGATTTTTCAACATTGAATAAAAATATCTTTATTTCAAATTATAATTGTGGAGAAGAAGTTAAAAATATTGTCCTCAATCGGAATAAAGAAATCCAGTTTTTCATTGCTTTTCTATTTTTTTTTATCCTATTCTATCCTCTCGGAAAATATTTGGCCAATAAATTAAGTGAAACATTCAGCTATCCTCAAGAGATATTACATGGAACCTTTATCGAAGACACGAAGCAATTATGTTATGTTATATACAAGGCTACAGCTAGACACGAATGCTGGGCATAGATCAGTGAACCTTATGAAGCAGTAATATATGGCGAAACGTCGCGACCTGATATTCTTGTAGCATTTATTGTAAAATCCCGATCCATTGCCCCTTTTACTTTCTTTTTTTTTGATTTTGAAAGGGAAGATAAAAAGTTCCAACTGTGGTCACCAAACCTTCAATGATTTGGATAGCGGCTGAGAACGAAGGCTAATTCTAGATTAAGAATTATTTATAAGGATTACATAAAATAAATAATCTTAATAAATATTAAATTTATTTAACTTTTAAATTTCAACAATAACATTCATATCTGTAATTATTTATATAGATCAAAAAATGACTAATGTTTATTTGGAGCTAAAGTGAGCAAATCAGGATCGATTTCGATTGTCCTGGAAATACTTCGACTCTCTCCCGATTCACTATTCTCCAAGCAGACGTCTAAAATATTGTTATTTAAGCTTTTGATAGACGTCGACGAGTTCGGATTCGAAACATTTTCTGATGTCGCCTCCGAATCGTTATCCGAAAACGGAATCATCGTAAAACTTTGGCTCGGGCTGTTCGGGTTTATTTTATTAACCAACTTTATTTTTCGGTTAGCAAAATCTAAGGATTGTGGAGACGTTTTACTTATTTTACTACATAAATTGCCTAGGTTCATTTCAAATATGGGACCCTGTTCATCGTCAAGCTCCTCGTCATGGCGGCCATTACAACAAATCTCAGAATTGATGAGATTTTTGCTAATTGTTGCGCTGGAAGGCCGCAATAAGTTACTGCAATAGCTGTTTGATTGTTGAAGGGAATTATTGAAATTTCCAGGCCAGCAATAGTCCCCTAAGCCCAGAAACAAGTTGCTATTATTGCAAATTTGTTGCGATAATTGATGGTGATTTGATTGGTTTAAATTGGGAGATGAACCAGGAGACGAATTTTCTACGTCCAAGTTTAAAGCTGAAGCAGCTGCCGCTGCCGAGGCAAAATGGTTTGGATATGAAGAGATTTCACTGTAATTAACGACACTATTTGAAGAGAAACTAAGTAGGGGCGATGTTAACGGGCTAGAACAAACTAAAAATATATTATTTAAAATTATAAATTAATTATTTAATTAATAATACTGACCGGGAATTGTAATCATATTAGAATAATCTCGTGGCTGTTGCATATTATGCATTTGATTCGAATCATCAGCTTGATTCACTTTTATTATATTGGACGCAGTGCTTTTTTCTTGTTTCCGCCATTTGGCTCGGCGATTTTGAAACCATACCTTGAAATATGCATCATTAGTCTTGTTTTAAAATATAACTGTTTTTGATTTAAAAACCTGAACTCGAGCTTCGGTCAAATCAATCCTCAATGCTAACTCTTCGCGAAAGAAAACATCAGGATAATGCGTTTTCTGAAACGCACGTTCCAATTCTTCTAACTGGAAATTACTAAAAGTTGTTCTAAAACACATAAATCAATATTAAAAGAAACCTTTTGTTTCATTTCATTTCAAATACCGATATCGTCGCTGTTTTCTTTTACAAGGTACGTTGTGATTCGTAAGAGTTTCAGGAGATTGTGCCTCGTCAGGATCACCCTCAGGATCATTCGATTCTAATTGAAACGACGATGAAATATTTTGCGTTTCAGTTTCACTATCTACTATACAATTCGATGAATCATAAGACTGTCCTAATAGTGATTCATTCAAATCTAGAACGAGAAAAGTTGAAAAATAATCATAGAAATTATACCTGTGTTTGTGAGTATTTACTACGATTGGAAAACGACGAAGAAGATCCTGATTGAATAGTGGATGTTGCTGAAGAAATAGGCGTTGTTTCGATTATGATATTGTTGTTGTTATTATTGCTATTGTTTGGTGATGACGTAGCAATGCTATTAAGCAGTCCTGTGATCGTATAATTAGATTCCTTACACGGATCCATTTAACAATCGTTAATTTAGTATTAGGTATATATTTTTCTGTATTATTATTATTAAATTTATTAAGAAATTCAATTAAGTAAATTTAATTTCCACAAATTTAATTAAGCACCCCCGAAGAGTAAGCTTGAGCGTCAAGCTCGCAAAGCTCGAAGTTTCATATGAAAACAGCATTAGGTATACTACGGATTGTCAGTTTCTCTTATTTACTTATTTACAGCTACATAAATATGTAACCTTATATTTATATGGTTGTCCTTATGTATGTAAGGATAAAAAATATGTATTTAAATAAAATGAGAAAGGTAATTAGGTGAATATTTCACAAAACAAGGATGCAAGGTAAGTAGGGAAAAAATTTCCCGAAGCAGAGTAAATAGTAAGCGGCACTATCAAAACTACTACTATTCAAACCAAAAGATTTAAGTGCAAATAAATATTTTAAAAAAATCGCTCACTTTTTAAATTTCAAATTAGATTATTAGTAAAACGGTTTTTTGTTAGTAGGTACCTACAGTTCGTTTTTTTTTTTTTTTTTTTTTTTGGTATGTTGATATTATCAATTAATATAAATTTGATATTTCCTTTAATTTTAATGGTGGTCTGAACTTCAACCATTTTTTCAACAGTGGTAAACTGCATTATTATAGGTATATATGAGGGAAGTGTATGAGGGATACGAAGAAGTCTTAGAAATGTTTCGCTTTTCCAAGTAAAACGTTGTGAGAAAATACAATGAAAATTGAAGAAAACTTTCTTTTGCAGCAAACAATAAAACAATATAGCGGACGTTAAAATAAAAAAAATAAATAAAAAAACTAAAACAATATAAGGCACATCTAAATAAGTAGCCAAAAAAGTGTTTTAATAAAATGTAATTTAGACTACTACGAGTACCTACATATGTGTATATATTATGTTAATATTTGGTTTTTCTCAACAGTAATATTAATTCGTTTCATATGTTGTTGTGTTTGAAAATGTAATTTTCAATCAATACCTTTACGTACCAGAAGACACTTTTATGGCTTCCAAAAATAATGCTGAATTGACGAAGACAATCGATGCCCTTCTTTCATTAGTATTAATGTTAGTCGCGTTTTAAAAGTTCAATAAATAACACGGATTTATGAGCAAAGTGTATCTAGTATCGAAGAAGCACTTATTTTGTCTATAAACAAAATGTTGTTCTCATTGTCTGTTCACATCACTATCTAACTATATAGATATACCTACTATATTAAATGGTATAAAAAATAAAAATTTTAAAACAACTTCAAAATTAACTTGCTGTGAATAATCGACTTAAAACTGAAGTTATTTTTATTTCCATTACTCTTGTAATTTTTGAGCCATAGAACGTAGAAAATTCTAATTTAGTCATTCTTTCTTAATCACAATTTTTCATTGGATGTTTAGTGTAAATTTTACGTATCTTTTTTTTTTTTTTGAAAAATGTAACAATTTAAATTTGTAATTCATTTTATTACTTGAATTATATTTTTACACATTTTTATTATTTCTTTGATTACATTGTGTAAAGATACTTTTCATAACATAAAAAGATTATAGTTTTGTTTGTGGTGTAGATACATACATTTAAATAATAAGAAAATGCTAGAGAGAATTGATTTAAAATAATATTATACCCGAGTCGCAAAATTTAGCATTATTTCAAACTGCTCAAACTGAATTGAACATGAAACTAGACTGCCTACGTTGAATTGAACCTTACATTGAACTGCTCACCATATTTAAACCTAGTATATAATACAATTTTCAGCCTGAATAGAAACTGAACAGCCTTAAACCTGCTAAATAGTAAATTTTGAGCTTGAATAGTAACTCAAGCATAGTAAAAAATTAACAAATTGTCATCTTTGAATATCAAATCCTAGAACCGTTATAATCCTAGAACAGTATTAATCATGGAAAATATAAAGAGGTATAGTCCTTTATAAAATAAAATAAGCACTAAAGTGCCCGTCAGTCAGTCGTTGGTAGTGCTCTACATAAAATAACTACCTACAGTCTATAACAGACCTGTACCGATCGTACTCATGGTGCTGCAGCAATTGTTCTAGAACTATTTTCCTTACCTCAGCATTTAACCAATTGTTAAAATTATTCTTTCGTAAGAGGCATATTCAAATTAACATGTAAAAACATATTCAAATTATACAAATTGATATTTAAGTGAACTTAACAGTATTTCACATAGTGGGCACAATAAATTGCACTGCCACACAAAACAAAGTATCAAACTCAGGCATACGATTTATGATTTCCGGTGTATTTTCTCACTCTAAGCAGAAATCTGTAATCAGTTTTTCTCTAACAGCATTCAGTTTTCAGAAAATTGATGAAATTTCATTTTTTTGTCTGAGCAGTTGATAAAATTTGCTTTAATGTACCAAATTATTTTGACGTGATAACGTCTTATAAATTGATGAACACCGGCAGCCAGTATGAAAAAGTGTCACATTCCGTTTAAGCCTGTGTGTGCAAGCAAGAACGCGATACAAGCGATAGAAAGGCACGAGTTCTGCTACTGGAACGCCGCCACGCAGGCTTCTTCGAGAACTTCTACAATTTGCTATGCCTCGTATTCAATAATTGTTGAATCCTAGACAACGTGTTATGAGTTTTTTTTCTCCGATTTACTTAATAATATTTAATTAATTTCCTTCGTATTTTTCTTTTTGATTTCATTTTGAAAAAATTGTTAATTTTCAATAAACTCCTTCTTTGTATTATACAAAATAATGATAATTCAGTGGTACTCATTCAATTCAATTCACAAAATTATGCAATTTTTCATCAATGTTTCTTTATGACGTTATCACGTAAAACTATCGTCCGTAAACCGACTTTACAGACAAACATTTTTTTTATTCTATCTTCGAATCTTTTTAAAAATGTAAGTTTGGTATGAATAATCTACTTTACAGTTACAATTAACAGCCAATCAAAAATAACTAGACTGCGTATCGGGCATATAAATTACACACATCTGGGCCTATTCACAAGGCGGCAAAGGGAAGGGTACTTTAACTGCAACCATGAGAGATCGGTCAAGCAATTACTTCTCCAATGTCCAGCATACAACGATAGAAGAAGAGCAACCAAATTACCCAAAACAATGAAAGAATGTCTTAATACAGTAGGCATTCTTAAAAACGAAAAAACCAATATGTACAGCCTGATATAGTACCAAAGTCAAAATAATAACACACTATTAGGGTCATTAATGACCTTAGATGTTAAAAATGACTAAAAATATAAAAAATAACAATTAACATAATTTTAGTCAAACAATGTTAAGTTTCCCGATGCCTTTTATACGGCAAATATTAGAATTATGTATCTCACCACAATTTTACAACTGGATAAATCGATTTAAAAAAAGCAAATACACTCAATAACAATTTTTTAAATTTACTAAATCAATCAAATTCTGAACCAATAGTTATGCTAATGTCCTGTGAAACAACAAAAGTTTGATGGTACCATTTATCCGTGTCAATTACAACTAAAATCAGAATGTAAATTTAATAACAATTATCTTATTATTTTGATATCTTCCGCTTACTTATTTCTCCAGGATTGACGACAACATCAAACTCCTCACAGATATAATAACATTCAGGTGGAGGAGCTATTCTCCATTTTTTCTTTCCTTTCAACTGAGCTTGCCAAGACGTGTGCCCGACATTATCAACCTAATTTTAAAAAAAAGTACACGTTTTTTTATTTGTTTAATATTTTCTTGTACTTACATGTAAATGAGCCCCTCGGCCTTGCCATCCCATGAAAATCCAATCCAAATTCGTTCTCTGAGAGGTCGTCGGCAAAAAGTAAGGAGTAGAATAATGCTGACGAAGTAAATGAGTAGCAGTTGGATCGCAACTGCTCCAACCAAAGTACCACGGTTTAGCGTAACGTTCATTGGACATATTTAATGCATCTCGCAATGATCGGAATTCAGTTTGATACGGAAAAAACTGGCAATTATCTTGATTAGGTGCCAAATTTAAATATAGATTTTTAAAAAATGAGAAATCAAATGTATCTACAGCAGTCCAACCGCGTGTTCCATCTGTTACGACAACAGGCTTTGCCGTATATGCATAATCATTTTCAAACTGATTCAAATCAATGTTTTCAATCCGTTGCACTTCAGTTATATTGCGGCAAAAGCGACAATTTTCTGGTTTTCGGAAAATCTTTTGTATTTCATCGGGTAAGCGAAAATGGCACTTAAAATTAAAGCTTGAGTTGTTTTTTTTTTAATGGAAGATTGTTGTAAAAGTATACTCACATTTAAAGAAGTAAAATAATTTTTGTATAAAATAAAAGATGATATGAGGACAACCAGGAAAATGCTACCAGCTGTTACAAGCCAATTAACAGCTCGTTTTTTTGATTTTTGATCAGGTTTTTCCATTCCAAGTAAAAACTGAACACCTTGGAATTTTTCAAATTCACAGGCCTTAATTTTTGCACGTTGAGCTCTATTAATAACTGACAATATCCGTTTTTGTAAACGTTGTTGCATTTCAGCAGAGAAATCTGAACGTGACTTTGACTCAACAAGATGAAATGAGAACTGAATATTTCTTTTACAGAAGAGTAGCAATGTAATCTGTTACCAAAGAATTCTACACTTGAACTATCAAAAATTTCACATTTTATAGCAAACTAATAATCGTATTATTAATTTTCTACTAAATTTTAGGTAAGAAATTATTAACGCTTTTGAGAAGAATATAAAAATAGAAAAGAAAATTACAACGGATGTGTATTTATTTTGCTATTATTGAGACTTTGTAACTGAATTCCCTCTAATGCATAGTTTGTAACTCTTTGGAAGATTCGGTTATCAAACGCATGCAGACGTTTCAAATTAACCGAGTGTGAAATTAGGATCCGGTATCGGAAGAGCCATCTGCGGCTCTCAATATTTCCAATCAACGTCCAATTATGTACGATTTCAAACGAAAATCGATTGGGAAGAAATTTACTACAATTCACTGCTGTCTGAAAATTAAAATCCCATTTTCATTTAAAAGGCCAACTTAAAGTTTTTGAAAATCACCAAATAGTTTGTAAATCAAAAAATTTAACGTCATTTGACCAATAAAAATTTTATTTTCCCTGTCAAAAAATAATGTTTTCAAAATTAAACACAAAAACAATGTAAAAATGTAAAATTAACATTATTTCATGAATCCTTTAGTTAAGTTCAAACTATTTACTTCTCTAACTTTCATAAAATATTAATTTGAAATTTATAAAATGAAAGCTCATTGTAAATTTACTTCAGAAATCAATGAAGACAGTTCCACTGTTGAAAATAGAACAACAACAAATAATGAAGCGGTAGAAAAATCAAACTGTCCTCTTTCAAATGTAGCCAATGAAGGCCAAGGAATTGTAAATGCTCAAATAGTTCAAGATGTAGTAGAAGATATAACCAACAATACAAATGAAACGGAAGAAAAAAAGCTCACAATTTCTTCTGAAATGCCCGCAGAAACAACCATAGCAGCTGAAGAAATAGCTCATAAATCAATAGAACAATCTGCAAAATCAGAAATTATTGTCGAAACACTACTTCCTGAAGAGATACAACAGGAAATAGCTACAGAAAAACACACTGAAACGGAGGTTGTAACAGAACCTCTGGGAGATACAGAACCATCAATGGAATCACCGAAAGAAGAAAATTCCAAAACTGAATCAGAGGTAGAAACAGAAATACAAACTGAACCAACTATACCGATAGAAGCTGAAAAACCAACTGAACCAACTACGACAATAGAAGCAGAAGCACCGACTGAACCAACTCCGCCGATAGAAGCTGAAACACCAACTGAACCAACTACGACAATAGAAGCAGAAACACCGACTGAACCAACTCCGCCGATAGAAGCTGAAACACCAACTGAACCAACTACGACAATAGAAGCAGAAACACCGACTGAACCAACTACGACAATAGAAGCAGAAACACCGACTGAACCAACTCCGCCGATAGAAACTGAAACATCAACTGAGCCAACTCCACCGATAGAAGCTGAAACACCAACTGAACCAACTCCGCCGATAGAAGCTGAAACACCAACTGAACCAACTACGACAATAGAAGCAGAAACACCGACTGAACCAACTACGACAATAGAAGCAGAAACACCGACTGAACCAACTCCGCCGATAGAAACTGAAACATCAACTGAGCCAACTCCACCGATAGAACCAGAAACACCAACTGAACCAACTATACCAATAGAAGCAGAAACACCAACTGAACCAACTTCTCCGATAGAAATAGAGACACCAACTGAACCAAATACGCCGCTGGAAGCAGAAACACCAGTTGAACTAATTGCACCCATAGAAGGAGAAGCAGTAACTGAACTACAAGTAGATGCAATAACTTCCAATAAACCGCCAGTAAAAGAGGAAGAGTCAGAGCAGCCTGAAATAGAAACTCAAAACTTAGAACTAGAAAAATCAACCGAAGTTACTAAACCACGCCCACGGACAGATTTAAATGACTCATCGACATTACCTTCGGAAGATAGGTTTGATAAAGATATTCATTTTATGCAGGACACCGATTTAGGGGTTCAAGTACTAGATCTTGAGTTGATGCTTGGTTTTACGTCGGACGAAGAACGTTCACAAAAAAAATTGCAATCAGAGCAACTAGTAAAAACACATTCTTTAGAACAACTAGTAGAACCACAGCGACTACAAGAATCTGAACTAGAGATAGAAACGAAAGAACCTGATTACTCAAAAGGATCAGAACAACCAAGTCAGCCAAAGGAATTGATTCAATTAGAACAACTTAAACAGTCAGAAACTTACGTAGAGAAAAGAATACTAGAAATACAAGATTATGAAAATAAATTAGACTTATCTCTTGTTTGGTCTGAACACGCCGTATTCGATAGTTCGATTCAAGAAAATCTTTTCGGTGAAATATTCTACGATGCCTTAGAAACGGAACCGGAACCAACAACTAAAGCAGATTTAGAAATTACTGAATCTCAATTATTTTATAGTTGTACTGGATTAGTTGAAGTAAAAGGAGATACAGATGCGATTGAATCGATTCCCATGTACGATAGTGATCTTATGGTTGAAAAAATAGAAAATGATTATAGCGATGATGACGATCAGGAAGAAGACAAAAACCAAGAAGCCAAAGGTGATACAAAAGATAATGAACAAAGAGGGGAAGAAAAATATGCGTTGGAAACACAAAAAGAAAAGTAAAGGGGGAAGAAAAAAAGTACGCCCTGGTTTAAAGCTATAGAAGAAACTATACAAGTATCAAGCGTCACGTCATTGTATGCTACATTTGATACAGAACTGCCGGTTAGTAAGAAACAAATAAAAGAATCAAAGTATTTTAAAAAGAGGCCTTGGTACGACGAAGAGTTTGTTCAACCTTGTAACTGTTATTTGAGTCAGTATCCTCGTAATAATCGAAAGCAAAAAATGACTTACAACCAAGTGAGTATAACCCTAATAAAATGATATTCAACAAAAACAGTTGTGATATACCCTTTCTTAAAATTTTAGGTCCAAGAAGTTTTTAGATACCAACCAGCTTCAGGTCCTGTAACATTTGTTTCTTCTCAGAAGCAAATTGAGTTAGAGAACCCTTCTCTCAATGTTGAAATTAAAAAGTTGGTACAACAAGAAAGCATGATGCAAACGAAACTGAAAAAATTGAGAAACAAAATTATCTTGATGAGAAAACAAATCAGAGATTTGCAAACCAACTCACGTAGTAGTGAAAATATCTTCAGAGAATATAGATTTGATAACCGTGGTTTAATAATAATGAAAGATGATAATCAAGTACTACCACCCGTTCCAGCCACTTCGGCTCAACTTTTGAACGAACTACAAAGAATTATTCGGCTTTTGCGTGATCGAATCAAAGTTATTAACGTAAATCCACAAATCAGAAGACAAATAGCCCGTGGACAGTTAGAAATAAAAGTTACTAAATCAGAATTTCGTGGTAAATCACATAAAGTGAAAAAAAATGTAAGACACCGGCCTGTTTCCTCTAAAAAATCTAATAGATCGATTTCATCGAACAGCACCCGCGGTTCAACATGCTCTACAGTATCAGTTAACTCATTAGCTTCAATGAGTTCCAGAAGCTCACGTACTTCAGCTACTTCTAGTAGGTCGAACAGATCAGCCAGATCAAATAGATCGAATAAGTCAGCGAGATCAAATAGATCGAATAAGTCAGCGAGATCAAATAAATCGAGCGACTCAAAAATATCAAACACTTCAAATAAATCATATCGATCAAATAAATCAACTGCATCATATACGTCCAATAGATCAAATGACTCGTCCATATTTAAAGGTTCTTCAAAACATAAAGGCACCATAAAGGTTTTTAAACCACAAAAAAGGAAACCTGTAAATGCTGAAGTCATTTCTTGTCGTAGTTCTTTAACTTCAATGTCTTCTATAAATAGTTACGTGGCTCGTGTTCAGTTTCAGTGAAAAAAATAATACATCCATAAATTTAGTTGATACGAACTTCATTTAAGTAATACAATGATGATTGCATTTGAAAATAAAATTTTACTATATTGTATTATAGATGTTGCCATTTTTAATTGTTCTCCTGAAGTTCAAAATAATTGTAGTTGTAAACTACAACTTAGTTACAGCAAAGTTACAGCTAAAGTACAGGCGTATTAAATCATTATGAGTAAAAAATCATAACGTTGTGGTTATAAAAAAGGTAATGTCTTGATGTCATCAATTAAAATTACGCACTTACCTACTTGATGATGTAAAATTATCAATCTTCAAAATGGAAAATGACAAAATCATAATATATAATACTGTTTGAAATAAAAATAAAAATTATTGTGTGGTTTTACGAAACCACGATGTAAGTGAAACTAGATAAAAAGATAAAACTAATTAAAAGGAAGGGATGTGGCACGAATTCACTGTCTGACGTGACGCGCACCGTTGCAACTATTTTTTAATTTTCATTATTGATGTTAATACTCGAATGTTATTTTCATTATTGAATTTGTTGATTATTGTTAAATCGATCATCAGCCTGTTGTTATCTATTGTAACATCACCTTCGGATATTTTTGCACTATTCTGACTAGCTGTATCTTTGTCTATCATGATTAAGTGAACAGTAACATTTATATCAATACACTGATTAAAATACAAATACCAATACAAATATGATTGACAATTAATGACAACTTATACTAAAACGTTTTCATTGAGAGGAAAATAGCTCATTACATTCAGTAATAGCTCGCGCAACAGGCCTGGGAAAACGACATGGTATATAGCTAACAATGTAAATACGAGCTCTGCCGAACACTTGCCGATTCCCTGCCGAGAATGTGTTACATTTAGCGACATGCTAAAGACGGACCAACAAACTTGAGACGATGTATAAAAAGTTTCACTTTAAAAAAACTTACTCGACAAAGCACCTAACATTCAGCGCACGTTGTTGTATCATTACTGACAAGACCTAAAGATTGTAAATAGCCTGTCGTCATTCCCGTTTATATGTTTTCCTATGTTTAATTTTATGTCACATAAATGAAACATTTATGAGATAATAAATATTTAAAGAGGGCAACTTTATTAAAGGTTTCTTAAAAGAACTAGGATATTGTCCCGATGGGAACCATTATATTATATAATGAGTTTTCTTAAATAATTTATCTCAAACGCTGGAGAGAAAGGGCGCCAATATCAAGTTTCTGTCTCAATTCGAAAAATCGTAGATCCGGGGCTGAACTAATCTAACTGCTGCACTATTGAGTGAACTATTATTTTATTGTTTTAACTACAACATTCAACATCACTTTTAATTACTAACATATCGAGTAGGTACTATCATCGAATTGTTTTTTTCAATTTGTAATGAGTTTTCAGAAGTTGTTCAGATAACAACAATATTTTTTAACGTTTAGAGAAAAGTGGGATAATTGATAACGCCTAACGTAACAATTATTAACAAAACGCTAAGTTAATAAAACAAAAATTAAAATGTAATCAACTTCTTTAAAACATTAACTCTATTCATCTACCTAAAGAAGTACCTACTGAGTTCAAGGTGTTTTTAAATTGATTAATATAATATCATATAATTAATTATGAAGAATAGTTTTGCTTCGTTAGGTTTTACAAAAAAAAAAAAAAAAAAAAATGTTTAAATTAAGCAGCAGGTCACACATACGCTTTCTTTTGAAGATAAACATTGGGAACACTACTGGATAGCACAAACAGCTGCGGTGATACCGCATTCAGCACTTGTCGCTTTACGACTTGTTTTAAGTCTTTGGGAGCCAAAATTTTCGAAATTTTCTGAACATTATTTACCTATGCCTAAATGCCAATCATCATTATTGAAGATATGATGGCAAGAAAAATTTTATTTTATTATTTATTTTATTTTCTTTGAGGGGCCTCTGTTTAATCAAAAAACAGTTTAACTTCGGTGATGTAAAAAGCTTTTATTCGTTTAAGTGCCGTGACTTCCGAAATTCGTAGACAACGCATGAAAGAATACTACCAGTTTTTGCATGCTAACAGAGATTCTTAGTTAAAGTTATGTATTGAACTTGTGAGCTTCAGCAAATATAAAAGCAATTTCACAGTAACTTTGGTGTTATGCCGTTAATAGACTCACAACAATCAAGTATGTATCTTTCTAATTATACATTCTTCCTGGTTATGATTAATAACAGGGTACTGGCATATTTTTGATTTCTTTAATATTTCTTGAATAACTCAGGTTTTCTAAATGGTCTATGTAAACAAGCAAAATAAAATTCTGTTTTTCTTCTCGATTGTAGTAATTCGTCCATTGTAGGGTTGACATTTTTTTATAGTCTACTATGTCTGATCAGGTGAATTTTAACCTTCTAACGAATTTAATATTTAATTTTTTTAAATTCTAGAAAGGTAAAAGTTTAAAGGTAATTCTATAATTCCTCATTTATGATCAACAAAGGTATATTTTCCTACACCATAATTATGTTTACTCATTTTCTAAAAATTTACGTGAACAAAGGTACAGGTAATCGCATTAGTTTAAATACAAATCTGATTATGGAAACAAAAAATATTGATCATGTAATTTAGCAAGATAGATACTAATCGATGTAGGGCTCACTTTCTTCTAGTTTAATCCCTTCAAGGCTTTAACTGAAAAAATTATTGCTTTCCAAAAGGACAAAATATTAAAATACTTATTTAAATCCTAATCCTCTAAACTTACAAATAGATAATAACATAATTATCTGAACTTTTCATGTGAAAAAACAGCAGTGAATTAACTTCTTGAAACCGTAACAACACAAAGCACTTTTAGCATAATTAAAACAGAAATTATTATCCAATTTATGGATAATATGAAATTTGTCTTCTAATAAATTAATGTTAAAGTCCAAAGTAACTGTTTTGACTTATATACAGCCAATAAAATGGACGAGTTATAGGTAAATTGTTTACAATATTAAAAACATATGCATCATTTACAATTCCATCGAGAGTGGTTTTGAGAAATTATTAAAAGCTGTAATCAAAGTGTAAACAATAGGTACACTTTTGACCACATACGAACGGTCAATACAATTAAAAGAAGCAGCTACCCAAGATTTCATTCCAAAAATTTGACAAAAAAGGTAAACACAGAAGCCTGGTTTAAAAAATAATTAATTGTAGCCCCTAAAGAGAGAAGTCATATGAAACACCCTATTATAAAAAAAGGATGTTTTTTGGCCCTAATTGATGTACAAAAGAAACACATTACCCTCTTTTGCGGTCCAATATTTCAGTTCAATAAACCAATGTTTCTCAAAAATAAACTCAATCCTCCAAGACGTTAAGTCTTAAGAAGTACGGAATTCGCAGCAAACTGTTTCTCTCACTTAAATTTGCAATGCTTTTGGTCGGTCACACAGGACAAAGACGTACCTACTAGAGTTTTTTTTAGTCTAGAAACGAATAAATTTTACAAATTTTTTTAATAATCTCCGTTCGGGGGACTCAAAAGAGTAATATAAATACCAAAGTTTCCCGGAATGTCTTCGCATAACTTTCCGAAAGTAATGTCTTTTAACACACCTACAAACATTAGAGTTGCAAAGTATAATATCAAACATATAGGGAATTTTAAATGGTGCGTATAAACCTGTATAACGAGGTAATGGCTATTTTAATAGGTCTTGCAAAACTCTTTATATCAATTTTGTATTTCACTTAATTGAAACGTAGTTCTGAAGATACTGACACACTTTTATATATAACCTACAATTTTCTGCTAGGTATGTTATATTGTTATTATAGCTGGAAGTTATACCAAAATATTAATTACTATTACTCTAACTAAATGCGTATTTCTCGAGGAATATTTTTTTACACGGAATAGCTGAAATGAGTTTTAATGCATTTTGGTACGAAAGTTTTTAAAATTAACTACATTAAGGTTTGTTGAACGAAGCGAAGACTGTCAGATAGTTCGTTAATAAAAATTATTAAGAAATGAAAATAAAATTAAGCAACAATGAACAACTCTACACTAAATTTATTATTATCTATATACATTGGCATGCTGTATAAAACACTCATTTTTGTTGATTTGTAGGCACAATATTTTAAAATTCGATAATTTAGATGATATTATAATAAACAAAACGAATAAACCATCGTGTTTATTTAACTTAACTACAAGTAATTAAAACGGTGAAAGTCTAGAAATTGATATAGGACCTCACAAAGGCATTAAATTAAACTAGTAGCCAACTAATAAATGTCATAAAAAAATTATTTTGCTTGAAATTCAATTCAACATCCTCGAAAAGTAAAATGAATTCTAATAATGCCAAATCTAGGACGTACAGTGATATAAAAAATTCACTACAAACACTCTAGTATTAAAATCACCAGTTTTCACTCCCGGACCTCCATGCTGGCGCCTTGCATAAAATTGGTTGAAAGGCTTAAGATAGCTAAAATCATCACCTATTTCTAAGAAACAATTAAAACTTAATTCTAACGCAGTTGAAGATTTATTAAATACACAGTTTATGAGTTGAATTTGTTAAGACCAGAAGCGAATCAGTTTCGTATTACAATTTTTAAGGCACACCTATAGAGACGGTCATGATAAGCTACTCGCTAAAACGTCCAAATGAATATTTTACGGGCTTGAAACAACTCAAATCACGTATAGCAGATATCGCTTTTTATTAATTACATATTTTATAAATTTGAAGTTGAAATTATTAAGACCAGAAACGAATCAGTACCGTACTATAGTATTTTAATGTATATAGAGACGGTCATGATAAGCTACTTGCCAAAACGTATATATACATATATACTAATTATACTAATATATATAATAATATAATACTAATATATATTTACTAATTTAATATATATATATTACTCCTCAAACTACCCCAAACGATGTGAAATAATCTTAAACTTACTAAAGCTTTACCGTACTTTGTATTTTCAAATGTTATACACAGTCCGATTAGCTTTTACAAGTTCAAAGACAATAGTTGACGATGAAATTTGGATAATTGATGTACCTTATCGGTGTTCTACAAGAATCAAATAAACCTAGCAGCACACCAATCAAGTGCATCACTATTCACTATACCAAAACGGCATCCATTCGTGCGTATTTCAAAATATGATGCCTATTCTAATAATGTCTAGGACATACTTAATGATAAAAAATACACTGAGCATCGCCCAAAAATAAAATCACAAGGGCTTCACTTCTAGGTTTCCGTATCGATGATATCCCTCAAACTTGGTATCTACTGGTGAACGACATGAGAAATACTTAAAATCGCTGTCTTTTTTTTTAAAAAAACCTGGTTGATATTTAATTATTAAGACCAAAAACAAATCATTACCGTACTATAATTTATAAATATACATATAGAAACGATCATGATTTGCTACTAGTCAAAATTTTTAACATTTTCGCAGATATGAGTTCAAAAGTAGAAAAACATTTTTAGCAATATGGATGAGCATAATCTATAACCAGTGTGTTCCTCAGATGATATTAACTCTAGTAATGTTAAATCTAGGACGTACTCAGTGGAACAGAAATCACACTGAGAACCCCCTAGAAATAGAATCAACAGAGTTTTCACTCCAATGTGTTCATTCTGATGACATTTCTATATAAAATAAAGGCAAAGGTTTTATATATCGAAACCAAAACTTTAACTGTCCATACTTGCAGGTCACATTATGTTTAATTCCTTGTTAAGAATATCGATGTTGAGATTATTAAGACCAGAAACGAATCAGTACCGTACTATAATAGGAAAAGGAATATAGAAACGGCTCTGATACGCTACTAGCCATAACGTCCAAGAAATTCACATTCAAATCCCAACTGATGTAAAGTGATCTCAATCTTACTAAAGCTATATCGTACTCTATATTGGCATATTTCATACAGAGTAAAATATGCTTTTGCAAGAGCAAAGACTGTGATGATTCGCCGTGATGATTCATTGAAAAATTAATATAACTTCATCGATGTACTTCAAGATTTAAATCCAACTTGAAGCGCAACAATAAAGTGTATTATAATTCATTTGGTATATAATCGAAATGAAATCCAGAGGTGTCCTATCGTTGATACTAACTCCAATAATGACAAATCTAGGGCGTACTCAGCGAAATATGAATGACACAAGCTGAGGACCCCGTAGAAATGGCACCATCAGAGCTGCGCCCCATTATATTCAATCTGATGAGTTCCCCAAAACTTTTCATCACCGTAAATAGAATGTACTAAGACGGTAAATGGACTCCTAGTACATCTACTTCGGTAAACGAAAGCTGGATGTTTCGTTGAGAATCTGTTGCTTCTGTAAACATTGGAGATTTTCACGCTACTTATACGAAATTTTACAGGACTATAGGTAAGTTTAAACATTCTGATTGGTTGATCGAAAAGGATTA